>OX382348.1:7760798-8960798 GCA_947507615.1 Hemithea aestivaria
CTTATTCAAGGGCTTTATCAAAGGAAATTGATAGATAGATAGATAGATAGATAACCCTTTATTGGAACACAAGAGACAAAGTACAAAAACAACTTATAAACTAAAACAATACAAAAGCTATGTGTTACAATTGGCGGTCTTATCGCTAATAGCGATCTCTTCCAGACAACCGTGCAGGGAGAGGAGAAAAGTTGAAATTCACATGGGTTAGGTGGTGTGTTCAAATTAATACTTTTTTAATATAATATTCATAACATACATATAATATTATAATACATACATAATACAATAAATATACATATTATATAATATAAATACATATTATAATTTATAATACATAAAATATATACTATTTTATCTGCTTAATATTAATAATAAAATAAAAATAATAAATGAATTAAATACTAACTGGATTACGTTGAGTAAAGTAAGTACCTGTACAAGTAAAATTATGGGAAAGATGAAAAGAAGAAAACAGCTAAAGTTATACAGATAGATAGTGTGCTAGTACACGTGACTTAAAAACATTCAGAGTTGGAGCGCATCTAATTTCAGCGGGTAAGGCATTCCATAGACGGATGGCCTTAACTGTGAAAGACTTACTGTAAAAGTTAGTCTTATGTTCTGGAAATATTAGAATCAAGTTCATTGACGACCTCAGAGAAAGGGAATGGGAAGCTTGAAGAAATTGAAAACGTTCTTGAAGATAATGTGGAGAAGTAGAGTTAAATAAAATGTTATAGAGAAGGGATAAAATATGAGCATCCCGGCGACGGCGTATAGGAAGCCACTTGAGTTTAGAACGAAAATCCGAAACATGGTCATATTTGCGAAGGCCAAATATGAACCTTATACATAAATTTTGAAGTCTCTCAAGTTTAATTGTCTAAACAGATATATGTATATATGCATATATACAGATCCATAAGTCCATAAGTTCAAAGTTGCTCAGAGAGCTATGGAGCGGGCTATGCTCGGTGTCTCTCTGAAGGATCGCATCAGAAATGAGGTGATCCGACAGAGAACCAGAGTTACCGACATAGCAGAAAGGATTAGCAAACTAAAATGGCAATGGGCTGGTCACGTTTGCCGTAGAACCGATAACCGTTGGGGAAGAAGAGTTCTCGAATGGAGACCGCATCTCGGTAAACGTAGTGTAGGGCGCCCATGGGCGAGAAGGGGCGATGACATCCAGAAGGTCGCTGGGGGTGGGTGGAGAAGAAAGACGGAGGACCGAGTTGAGTGGCGTGCCATGGGGGAGGCCTATGTCTAGCAGTGGACGAACATAGGCTGATGATGATGATGATGACGCATATACAGAGGCGCCAAGCCGTCATTACGACCTGTGTTCAGGCATTATGTTCAGCGAAGCCAGGGATTTCCCAAACTTAAAATTCATTTATTCAAATAGGCTACAATGGAGCACTTTTGCAAGTCAAGTTTACATTTTATTTTAATATTCTACCGCTCATTCGCAAGGCACCTCTATGAGAAGAACGAGCAAAAAACTCATGGAATTGCTTTTTTTAAATATGTGTTTAATTAATGGAACTAGGCGTTACTTTGCACTCAGTGGTGGAATTAATACTAATTACTATTTTGGTAACGTTTGAATTCCTCGCCGTCTCTTAAAACTTAGTTAGACTCACAAATTTAGAGCGGAATTAACACTAAATATTAAATAATAACTAATAAATATGTGTTTACAATGTTTATCTTCGTTACATAATTTATATACAGGTGGATGCAGAGGTTCCCAGGCATCTTTGTCTTCCATGTATTGGCTAATTTTATAGTAGGCTTTCTTTTGTAAATGTCTTTAACACGGCCTTTAAATTATCCCGCCTTCTAGGTTTAGTTTGCTACCATCTGCGGCTGCATCGTTGTTTAACTTCACGCGTGATCGTAATGAAAGGCTAACCTATAATAAATAAAAAAGTGGCTGTGACATACGGACGGACGGACGGACAGACATGACGAATCTATAAGGGTTCCGTTTTGTGCCATTTGGCTACGGAGCCCTAAAAAGGTAAATGTGTATGGTCGAGTAGGTAGTGGGCGAACTACGCGTACTTTTCCTAACCAAATAAACATCGTTCTAAGGGAAAACCGCGTCGATTCGCGCCATCAGTTCCGAGCCGTTCTCGGTGGAAAGGTGCCGGTAAACACTGGCTGTTTTTTCGCGAAGGATATTCCTTGCACCAAGAACGACCCAGAGTCCTAACTCATATTTATATACATGTATTCTTGTATCTTATTAGATTTTATGACTCAATTTTAAGGACACTGGCAAAAACACTATATTGCGGATCTATTCCCACGCGAGATGCAAGAAAACCCCAAGAAAAGGTCAGAGACGTCACGAGAAAATCCTTTATTAAAATAGTTCTATTTTTACACCCAGATTACCATTCCCGATATCTGCAATCCAAACACGACTCGTTTTCGGCCCACTGCCTTAGTAAACATTCTATATAATATGTACATACATATTTGCTCTTGACAGAAGAATACGTATTAAAAGGAAGGAGCTTCAAACAGAATTGAAGCACACATAGTCAGCCCACTTTTATATACGAGTAATACAATATACTTTTTAAAGCAAAAGGGCTTCATGGGTAAATGCAAGCAAGCTTACACGTTCGCACGCTACCCATTTAATTAGGTTTATATTACAACAGAACAGGATACCCTACTTGCACTGTCAGAGTCAAATCTCAATTATAACACCACATACCCTTTTGCCAAGCGCCAATTCTTGCTATACTACAAAATGTACTAGGATAACGCAGACATTGTGGAAAAACTGTAATAATCCAATATTTTTTTCGCAATAATAATAATAATAATAATAATTCATTTATTTCAGGCAATAGTACACTGCCACAGACGCACCAGAGGCCCATATCATATTAACATATACCTTACAGACTAACATACATAAAATTGTATAAACTTAAAAACTAGGTGACACGTAGCGCCGGCGACGTGTTGCGCGCAGAGTCAGCAGCAAGTCGTCCTCGGAATTTCCGAAACACGACTCCCTGCGGCCAGAAGTCCTCCTTCATGAAGGTCGGCAGACGGCTGGTCGGCACCCTCACCACGAAGGAATTAAAATTCGTTTTGTGGCGAGATTCTAGCCGTTCGACCCTCAAAGTGAAAGAGGCAATAGATCAATATGTCAATAGCCTAGTCTTAATTATCTAATAGAATATCGCAAAAAAATGTACATTTATATGTAGCGTTTAGCGCTAGGCTAGAGAGACTTGTCAATACAAGCTCGAGAAAAACAAGTCTTACTACACAAACACACACACAACAACAAGGCAACAACAACACACAACAACAACAACAACAACACAAGGCAAGTCAACAACAAGGCTTACTATAAGTAAGTAGGTAGGTACTTCATTTCATTTTAAAGAAATTACCTCCAGTATTTCTTGTACTAGACCAGTTCAATACAACGTTTGGTAAAGTATAAAATATACACAGTATGGGCACAAGAGATAGGTGATTGGGAGTAATAGGAAGTAACGAAAACTTTTATTACATACCAAACACTTTGGAAGTTATGAGAAATGAAATAAATATCAGCTTGTTTGTTTGTAATGACACTTGTTTTTCTGTAATCAGTATTTATTGATGTAACTTAAGTAGGTGATAATTGGGCATTCTGGCACAGTTTTTACATGCATCGTTTTTACTGCACTCCGTTCGCTTTGCTCTCTCCGTTCCGTTCAACGATGCATGTAAAACTGTGCCAGAATGCCCAATTGGTTTTCGGGAGCGTCAATAAAGTAAAATCTTTAAACGTTGGTAAACACCGTTCGCTAGGATCACTGCGTTCCGTTCAACGATGCATGTAAAACTGTGCCAGAATGCCCAATTGGTTTTCGGGAGCGTCAATAAAGTAAAATCTTTAAACGTTGCTATACACGGTTCGCTGGGATCACTGCGTTTCGTTCAACAATGCATGTAAAAACTGTGCTAGAATGCCCAATTGGTTTTCAAGTCGTCAGTGTTTTACTTTTCTGAAATGACTGACATGATGACTTAAAAGTCGAGAGATATGAGTTGATTTGTGCCTGTATATATAGTGATCGAATATTGTATTATTATTCATTTCTCCATCAGCTCTCATTTAAACAACTACATGATATTTGTAAAACAACCTCAGAATTTGCAGTTTGATGAAGTGGGTGCAACATTGAGCCATGAAGTTGAAAGGCATGGAAAACTTTTACCAAACACAATCCGGTGTATTATTTGCGGTCCGTCTAACTGTGGAAAAACCAACCTTTTAGTGGGTCTTCTCTTACATGAAAATGGATTACAATTTTTGAATGTATATATTTATTCCAAAACACTATACCAACCAAAATACGTATATCTTGAACATGTTTTAAAAATGGTACCTGGAGTGCATTTTTCAAAATTCCACGAACATGATAGTGTTTTGAACCCAAAGGAAGCCAAACCGAATTCTGTAATAATTTTTGATGATGTTGCCTGTGAAAAACAAGATCATGTACGTGATTATTTTTCAATGGGAAGACATAAAAATATAGACTGTTTTTACCTGAATCAAACTTATAGCAAAATTCCAAAACAACTTATTAGGGACAATGCTAATCTTATTATTTTATTCAAGCAAGATGATATTAATCTCAAACATGTGTATGATGAACACGTCAACACAGATATGACGTGGAAACAGTTTCGTGAAATGTGTGCCAAAATTTGGAGTGTTTCCTATGATTTTTTAGTTATAAACAAAGATTGTAATAAAAATCAAGGATGCTATAGGAGGAAGTTTGACACATTTGTACAATTTGATTAGGTAACAATATTTTTATATTTATCGTCGTGTATCTAATATTATTTTCATTTTCTATCCTGACTTCATACAGTTAAGTTATATTACTAAAATGAATTCGGAAAAATCCATAAAAGCACAAATTGTAAAATCAGCTGACGCTGTTAAAAAGAAAGTTAAGTTGATGCGAGGATTACAATTAGATACAGATAACGCTATTGAAGCTGTACTTAAACCATTGACAAATCCACTCGAAAAAATGGTGCAAATGAATAAACCGGTTAACAATGAATTCAGAAAAAATTCTCCGAATTGGAGCACCAAGAAATTAGAATTTAACGATTTGGCAACACTTAAATCATATAATGAAGATAGTGGCGATAGTTTTGCTAAACGTAGGAGATCTGACGCAACTGTAATTAACAAGTCTTATTCAGAGGAAGAAAATAGTTCAGATAATACAATAAGTGATGAAGATAATAATAATAATGAGCAAAATACAAGTGGATCATCGTTTAGATCGGCAGAAAATCCTGATGACTATAACTGGTCTTTAAGTTCTGAAGTATTCTGCGATTCTCCATTCGGTATTAGATCAGATCGTGGCAAGCTTAAAATGGGATCGTCTCGGGTAACTCTAATGGGAGATAATATATTAATAGGAAACAAAGAATATAAAAAAACACCTGGGCTAAATGAATTACTGTTTAAAAAAATTCCTAATATGGATTTATTGACTGAAAACGATTTACTTGAATACAAAAAAATTTTATTAGATACCAATGCACATAGACGTGACTATAATCCAAGGAAGCCTATAAAAAGCAATAAAGGGCTCAAATATTTAAAAGTCATAAAACCACTTTTTAAGTTAGCTAAGAATTGTTCAAGTACTGAAAGTCTTCCACACACTGGTTTAGGATTGCCTTCGATGAAAAAATTTAAACCACATACCGATTATGTTTATTGGGACGATCCAAATGAACTCGTAGAAAGATTAAAACTACTTTTAGCTTCTCGTGATGCTGGTAATACCAGTCTTGATAATGAAATAATATCAATTATTGAAGAATTACGAGAATGTGGTATCATACGCTAGAAATTGCATCAAGAAGAAATTATCATCATCGAAAATTTTTATTCATTTATAAAGAAAAACACATTTCATAAATTCAGTCATCACAAAGAATTTGGTAAGAGCAGATTAAAAAAAAAAATGGACAAATTTGGGCATTATGTGCATAAAAGGATGCGACGAGGATCAGGAGATTCAAATTTAAATGAGAAATTGATGAAAAATAATAGTGGTGATTATGACTTGAGATCATCAAGACTTAAAGGATTACAATTACCAGTGTCTCCTGATGAAGCTGCTAACAAGCAATATATCGACCAGAAACTTACAGCTTTTTATGATAAACTTGAAATAGATGCAGAAATTAAAAATATAAAGGCTCAAATTCAAATGATAGTAAATCAGTTTCAACTAAAACATGCTGGAGATATAACCAATCATCAAACTAAAGAAATTTATAAAGATGAGCAAAAAAGAAATAGTTGATGAGATTCACAAACAAGTGCGAAGAAACTTTGTCAGGCGTTCTGTTATTTTGAAATCAATAGATGATCTTTGGCAAGCAGATTTAATTGATATGCAAAGTTTTGGTAGAAATAATAAAAACTTTAAATATATATTGACAGTAATTGATTGTTTTTCCAAATATTCTTGGACTGTTCCTTTAAAATCAAAATGTAAAACTGAAGTAACAAAAGCATTTGAAAATATACTTAGAGATGGAAGAATGCCGAGAAATCTGCAAACCGACCAAGGAAAAGAATTTTATAATGATGAATTCAAAAGCTTAATGCAAAAATATAATATCAACCACTATTCTACATACTCAGTTAAAAAGGCTTCCATTGTTGAGAGATTAATTAGAACTTTAAAGAATAGGTTATACAAAACATTTAATTTAGTTGGTAATTATAAATGGATAGGGCAGCCTTTAGAACAAATTACTGGTGATTATAATAACACTACACATAGTACAATAAAATGTAAACCAATTGCTGTTAATGCTGCCAATGAATTTTACATTAGAAATAATATTTTCCGATTAAAGAAGCAAGTAAATAACAAAAAACCTAAATTTCAACAAGGAGATTTTGTTCGCATTAGTAAGTATAAGGGATTTTTTCAAAAAGGATATACTCCTAATTGGTCAACAGAAATATTTAAAATTAAAGATATTAATGATAAATGCACCCCAATCACTTATTATATAGAAGATCAACATAAACAACCTATATTAGGAGCATTCTATGAGCAAGAACTTCTTAAAACAAAACATCCTGACGTCTATTTAATTGAAAAGGTAATAAGAAAGAAAGGTAATAAACTATTTGTAAAGTGGTTGGGTTTGAACGAAAATGAAAATTCATGGATTCACAAAAATAAAATCATAGTATAAAATTGCATAAAATTGGAATTAATATTCATTACCATACAACCAATGGAGGGAAGAGGACTTGTTAATACTTTGATAAATAATTTACCGTGTGAACTTCATTTACCTGGATATAATTACTGCGGACCCGGCACCAAACTTAAAGAAAGGCTCTTGAGAGGGGATAAAGGAGTTAATGGGCTAGACGAAGCTTGCAAACAACACGACATAGCTTATGCAAATAACACTAATTTAGACGTCAGACATAAGGCAGATTTACAGTTAATGAATATGGCGAAACAAAGAATGAAATCAAAAAATTCTAGTACGGGCGAAAAAGCAGCCTCATGGTTAGTGAACAAAGTAATGAAAACTAAACTTAAAGTAGGTGCTGGAACCAAAAAGTTTAGCTCAGTCATTAGTCAAATAAAGAAACATTTAAAGAAACTCAAACCGAAGAGCAACAACTCCGCAATAAAGATTGCATATTCAGTGGCAAAAAAGTTATTTTCTAACAAAAATTTCAATTTACCTCGAATAATACCAATTCCTAAAACTGGAGGAATCTTGCCTTTGATTCCAATATTTGCGGGATTATCAGCATTGGGTGCACTGTCAGGGGGTGCTGCAGGTATAGCGAAAGCTGTCAATGACTATAAAGCTTCTAAGAAAAGTCTAGAAGAAGCTGAACGCCATAACAGGACAATGGAGGCCATTGCTTTAGGAAAAGGCATGTATATTAAACCATACAAAAAAGGAAGTGGTTTGTATCTAAGAAATTCAAAAAACTGAGTAAAAGGCTGCCCAGAAGAGCATTAACTGATATTGATATATTAGAACATGCAGGTGACATTCCATATTTCAGAGGAGTTTATATGAGAGACAATTTACCTAAATTTCCAAAACATATCGAATGTGCTGTAGTCAATTTAGACGACAAAAATAGTGAAGGCACTCACTGGGTAGCGTATGTAAAAAATAAACAATATTGTGAATATTTTGACAGTTTCGGCGATCTTAAACCACCTTTAGAGCTCATCAAATACTTAAAATGTAAAGATATTTTATATAATTATATCCAATATCAAGGATTTGATACTGTTAATTGCGGTCATTTATGTTTAAAATTTTTAAAAAAATATTGGAGAAGCCGTGATATAAAATAAATGTTTTTAATCGCATACTGTTAGTAGCAAAATGTCTTTCACACTTTCAATAACAAGTTTTTCTTCAATTTCCACTACAAATTATTCACCTGCCTTGCCATTGGAAGGAGATTATGAATGTGGATTATTGTATTTTTCTACATTTAATTCAATACCGAATATAGATGATCGAAATAACAAATTTTATTATGGTGATCAATTAATTGAAATACCAGAAGGTTCATATGAACTCCACGACATTAGTGATTATTTAAAAGAACATATTGAAGATTGTTCGTTTAAATTGATATGTAACAACAATACTTTAAAAACATCTATATTTTGTACTAAAGACATTCATTTCGAAAAAGATTGTACTCTGGGGAAAGTTCTTGGCTTTGGGGCGGAGTTACTTAAAGCAAATATATTACACGAATCTCAATTTCCAGTCAGCATTCTATCAACAACTGTGCTAAGGATTGAATGTGATATTGTGAGTGGTTCTTATGTAAACGGTAAACCTAGTCACATAATCCACGAATTCGCACCAAACGTGCCTCCAGGATACAGAATCATAGAAATACCTAATAACGTCATATACTTTCCAGTTAATCAAAGCAGTGTCACTTCTATTACTATAAGAATTGTGGACGCTGAAAACAATTTGGTTAACTTACGAGGTGAAGATATACAGTTATACTTACATATAAAGAAAAAATGATTAATTTTAATAATAAAAACTCGACCACACCTGTGAAAAACATCACTCCAAAACTTACCATCGCCAAGCGAACACCTAAGATAAGGTTAACCAAAGAAAACAGACAATTTCTTAAATTGATTGGACTACTAAAATGAGTATTCTAAGTATAGCAGATCCTGTTGTCCACGACAACACAATAGAGAGTGTTGAATATCACTCATATAAGCCATACGTAACCAGCTTTAATGTCAATGATGAAATACGCATTCCTATCAACCAACAAGATTTATACATATTACCGTCAGCAAGTACACTATACTTAGAAGGTTATGTTAATGTACACAAAAGCGACAAAACAAAAGTTAGTCAAGTTAACTTCACAAATAATCCTGCCCTTTTTTTCTTCCAAGACATTCGATATGAATTAAATGGAGTAGAAATTGATAAAATTAAAAATGCTGGGATAACAACAACTATGAAGTCTCTTTTGTGCATGAACGAAAATGAGTCAAAATCATCAAAATTCTGGGGTTGGGATATTAATGGTACGAAAAGTACCTATTCTGGAAATTTTTCGGTATCTATTCCACTAAGTAGAATTTTAGGATTCGCAGAAGACTATCAAAAAATAATTATAAATTGTAAACATGAATTAATTTTACTGCGTAGTAACACAAATTTAAACTCATTGAAGGTAGGCACAGGAGAACTTGTTAGTGATACCATTGATATTAAAAAAATAGTTTGGCGCGTACCACATATCAAAGTGTCCGATCGGGAAAGAATAAACTTACTTAAGCATTTAGAGAGAGATCGAGCAATTAATATGGTGTTTAGAAACTGGGATCTTTATGAATACCCAGCACTTCCAAAATCATCGAAACATACTTGGTCAATTAAAACATCATCGCAAATAGAAAAACCTCGCTTTGTAATTATCGGATTACAAACAGATCGCAAAAGGCAACCGCACAAAGACATGTCGCAATTTGATCACTGTTATTTACGCAATGTAAAAGTATTCTTGAATTCATGTTACTTTCCATATGAAAATTTAAATACTGATTTTCGAAGAGAGGAATATTCTTTAATATATGAACAATACGCAAAGTTCCAGCATTCATTTTATAATCGTCGACCAGAAGCGTTGTTAGGTTTTGAGGATTTTAAAGATAAGGCTCCATTATTTGTGATTGATTGTTCGCGTCAAAACGAATTACTGAAAAGTGGCCCAATTGATGTGCGTGTAGACCTTGAAGCGGATTCAGAATTTCCTGAAAATACAACAGCGTATTGTCTTATTCTTAATGATTGTATTGTAGAATACAAACCATTGAGTAATATTGTGAAAAAGTTATCATGAATTCAGATACAATAATTGTTGATCTCCAGGGATTTAAAGATTCGTGTAATCAATTTATTGTTAAAGAACTGGCTATTGCATATAAAAATCATACTCAAACATTTTTGGTTAAACCTCCTTATTCGTATCACTACTTGACAAATAACGAAAGACAACATGTGAGATGGATTGAAATTAACCGAGGCATTCGTTGGAGTAATGGTCACATTGATTATAAAGAATTTAAACGCATTATCATGCCATATTTAAAAGAGAAAAAAATTTTCACCAAGGGCTTAGAGAAAATAAAATGGATCCATAATCTGTGTAATGACTGTGAAGTGGTGGATATAGGAGAAAAAGGGTGTCCTAATTTGTCAAAACTTTTTTCCGAATATCAACAATATTGTATTACTTGTGCAAATCATACTAAGTATTGTGCTTTAAAAAATGTAATGTGTATTAAACAATGGTATGACGATAATAATATAGATAGTTTTGAATTGTTTTCTAATTAATTATAATTTACTTATAAATTTAATTTAAGCTTTTAATTGTAATAACACAATTATTTATGTATAAAGTGTTACTAATGATTATTATTGTAAGAAATATATTTTTATGATTTTAATAAATAATTATTTTTAAAATACCTGAATTTTATTTCAAAATGATGATTCATTATTGATGTCATAATTAGATTGTATATGTGTATAATTATTATTATTGTTCTCTTTATTTATATAAAATCTTAAATTAAATTTTATTTATTAATTATGATCTAATAATGAAACATTATTTTTAATAAATATCTAACCTATAGGGAAATAAAAGACAAAAATAATTCCACACAATAAAATTTATTTAAAATATCTTATATCTAACTTTTTACATAATATTTTTTACTGTACCTAATCATTTAAATTATCGCTTAATTTTGTCGATATTTTGCCTACTATATTTTCTGCCAGGTCCATTATTTCATCACATGTTCCCACTGCAGAATATTGCACTCTAATCGTTTCGCAAGTGGTGTCTATCCGCTCGTTGTATTCATATATCTGAAGTTTTAAGACACGTCGTCCTCTTTGTGGCATTTTCGTTATTACATAAGATAATGCTTCTTTCTTCTTGCGCTTTTTTAATTTAGATTCCTGTTTCTTGGCGGCGGCCTCGGCTGCAGCTTCGGCGGCCAGCTGTTTCTTCATTTTTTCATTGTGCTCGTCCCAGTCGGCTAATGGATCTTGTCCGCATGGCAGAACCCAATAATCTTGCACCTGTGTCTCGTTCTGTAACAAACATAGAATTAATATTATATAATTTTCAGTAAAGAAAATTTTGGATTCAATTTTAACCTAAAAGAATAACTTAATACTTACAGTTAAATCCATTTTTATAAAAGAAGAACAAGTGTCGCTAACAAGTGACTCTAATGAAGTGAATAATAAAATCCGCGCAATGCAGCGCAGGTGTTTATGTAATATCGTATTACGTAATTTGAACTCGGTTAATTTACTATCATCAAAGCATTTGCTTGAACTAAATCAGAACCTTCGACATGTTGTGACATGTTTCATAATATCAACAGTAAAATAATGTTACCTACAACACGTGTTGACAACATGTTATAACATGTTTCATAGGAGTGCTTTATAACTATACTAAGAGATCTGTTTAAATAAAAGACAAAATTTTTTTATACAACAATATTTATTCTAATTATAAATGTTAGTTTAACAATTAATTTATCTTACACAATATGTTAGCTTACAATTAATACAGGATTTTTTGCTTATTTTATTCTGTTAACACAAAAACACAAATTAAAATAACAACAAGAATACATTGATAATATTGATTTTTTAAATTTTATTGTAGACAATATTATACTACGACATAAACCTATTATATTACATCATTATATTCTCACGTACAAACTATAATGAAATACACAAAACGAGTAATGAGTTAAAAGAAAGCATCCCTGTGCCCATAAGATAAAGTAGTAATTTTGTCTCTCAAAATAATACGTTTGTCGTCTCTAGCCGAGAGCGCACTTTTGTTTTGAGCTTGTGTAAAAATGATATGTTTTAATGATTTAAATATAATGTTTTTTCTTCTTATTAATTTATCGTCTAGGAGTACCTTATAGTAGTCCTTAAAATGTACATTTTTTATAGCAGACTTTTGGACACCTTTTGCTTTTTTAAATTCATCTTGTGTTGTTTTAATACAATATAATTTAGACCTTAAACCAACATATTCAGATATGACTTTACCTCCGAATTCATCTTTGAATAAACCCGGTATTTTTTTGTTTATGATTGGTATATTATAGATATTATTTTGAGGATAATTACTCGTGTCGAAATAAGTCAAAAAAGATAGTTTTAAATCTTCATAAAAATCTTTGGTTTCTATGGAATAAAGAAAACTATCTGTATCAGTATAACACATTTTTATGTTTTCTCCATAATAAGGTTTCATAACAGAATAGTGAAAATCGTACATATGAGATTTAGAAATTTCTAAAACCGCGAATCCAATATATATGGGTTTGTCCAAAGAGATAGTTTCTGGATTCATTTGTACAGCTACAAAGTTTTCAGTAAAAATAGTTGCATTACGAAAGTTGGGCTTGGCTATTAATTGTTCTGCTGTTATAGTTTTATTTGTCTTATTTCTATCATCAGTCCATTGGTTAACTAATTTAACATCGACATATTTTTCAGTGTTTTCCATGGTTTTACCGAAAATACTATTGTTTAAAAGTTTAAAAAAATCTTGTTCGAATGTAGATTTTGCCCTTTTACGCAATTCAGTGTTCATATCTATATACTGTTTTAAGTAAGGACTTTGTTTAAATTCTATGACTCTGTGGATTTTTTTTAGCTTAAGACCGTGGTTCAAGCACACTTTAAGATGCTCATAATGAATAACATACTCGAATTTATCATGTAAATTTGGAATTAACTTTGAATCTTTCGAACCAGGTGGCATATACTTTTGCGCACAGAATGGGATATCGTTGTGTAGATTATGCAAAACTTCAGGATACTCTAAATCAACTTCTAGGATATAGCCATATTGTGCATCGAGGGGTATACTGACAAAATCGATTGTATTAATTTCTGATTCACTTAATAATTTGAAGTTTGAATGCGGCAAATAAGAGCACATAGCATAACCATAGAGATTGTTACAGTCAATGTAAACTATGAAGTTGTCTTTGTCTAACGGGTTATAGCCTTCTAAATATTTATTATTAGCCTTAGAATGTCTGTTAGAACACAAACAAATGCCACCGCGAATACCTTTTTGAATCATTCTAATTATCTCTAAATCAGTAATAAGCTCTAATTTTACTGCTGTTTTTAACAACATTGCATCAAAACTCAAACTCGGTGCAGTTATGTAAAAAGCAGGATCTAATTTATAAGTTCGTTTACAAGTAGTTCGAAAACTTTCAAATACATCTGCAAGTAATAATACGTCTGATTTAAGATATAAGTCAGTGTATTCGCCTAAATTGTTAATTTTAAAGGATTTCCAAATTTTCTTAGCATGTGCATAGTCTGAATCAGAAATCGTACTGTTGGTTAATGTACTAAAAAATGACTCTATTGGAGGAAGTTCTTTTTCTTCATATACATTCCAAGCTGACATATATTCGTATGGGTATACCCCTTTACGAAGCATTAATCTAAAATTATTTTCAGTGCTAAAAAAACGCGGTAGGTGTACAAAATCATCTTTGTTTAGATTTGCAACTAACTTTTCAAGACTTGTCCCCAAAAATTTGAAAGAATCAACAAAACGAACTGACATAATATCCTGATCATTCATTTCAAAAAATTTTGTGAATGATAAGTAATTCTCTTTAGTTTTTGCAATGACTTTTATTCTACCAGGTAGATTTCCTAATTCTCGAATGAACAGATGACTGTCATAACCAGCTAAATTGTGAAAAAATACTGGTACAAATTTTGGTAGTCTAAACTTAATGTTGCAATAAGAGTGAGCTGCCCCGCGATAACGTCCTGTAAGATGACAGTGATCTCTGACCTTATCATCAAATAACAATGTATTGCAAAGAAAACAATGTGACGATTGATCAAAGTTAGTTTGATCTCTATTAGTAAAATTCATTGTTACCGGGGATTGATAAATATTGTGAATGTTAGTTATGTCATGCGTTATGTATTCTATAAATTTTTCAACACAATCAGCACCGCGATAGGATATATATTTATTAAGCGAACTATCATATGCACAAACAACATAGTAAGCAAACGCCGCTGGCACGTGTTGGTGTAAAGATGTAGTACCGCTAGTAATAGAGCTCTTGTTTACAGACTTTAATATGGATTCAAAATCGGCATATATCACAAAAGGCATATCTTGCATTCTTTCGTAATGTTTGAACTGAACTACAGTTCCTTCATTTGGAAGAATAGTCGACACACCACTGCAAACATGAGAGTTCAGCTTATCTTCCTTATCAAAAAATATCATGCATTCTTCGCAAAAAAATAATTTTGCATGATGTTTAGTTATCTGACTACGAATTAACTTTGCTAAATTTTTTATAAGACAATAATGAGAACGCAAGCCGTTTTCAAGTAATAATAAATTAACATGATGTTTTTTACGACGTTTTGTTTTATAAAGAGGTCCAACAACTACAGATTTCTTTTTGAGTCCATAAATATTTACACTTATATCGGGGTTATTCTTTTCAAAGATTTGAATGTCAGAGAAACCAACAGGAAAAGTCATATTTTCAGTGTTGAGAATAGGATCGAAATGTGGATAAGCAGAAATTCGCTGACAATTATTCTTTGCAGGGAATAACGATGCCATTATACACCACAAGAAACAAAAAGAATCTCTGTTCTGAACATTGATACAAGCATGTTTAGACTTGATACTTTTAGGCAATTCAATGTAGCTTGAGGCACGCAAGGGATTAAATTTGTTTAAGTTTACCTCTAAATACAAGTTACGAACAAATGCCCAGCCACTATCTCTGTCTTCGAATTCGTCAACTTTTTTACTGATTGTTTGAATGATATCAGAAAAAAAATCATCAAATATAAAATGTTGATGCAGGACTACGTTTTCTGTTGCAAAAGATTTTATTGAACTTGAGTTATCTTTATGCAAGATAAATTCAGAAAATAACTCGAAATTAACCTTGAGACTAGAGTAGGTTTGCATTCGTGCCTGAAGCAAAGTCCTTACTCTGCGTCGCAAGAGAGTCAAGTACTCGAAAGGAGCGCGTGCGCGCTCCTTATCTGCCTGCTCGTCTGGCTCAGCGCTAGACGAGTTGCTATGCGATACGCGGTATGACGATATGCGGCCGCGAAAAGCGCTACTAATTTTTTCAATACCATTACTCTCATTTACTGAACTATTGTTTTTATGTGTTATACTCTTTAAATGACCAGCAAAAGCTTTACTTTTGACTTGTATGTCGCAAACAGTACAAAAAATTGTTTTAGGCATTGCTCTAACTATTGAATAAGGTTAACTTGCTTATAATGAAATGATCAATCAAACACAATAATTAATCAACCTATCACGCGTTGTACCTACATAACATAATTTTGAAAATAAATATACTGTGTATGAGATTTGGCTACTTTGACCCTCAATAGTAACTTAAGCTCGATTTAGCAACCGTATAACAGTAAGATACTTTATAAAAACAATGATATACCTAATAATTATAAAATCAATTAGGAACTTATGTCTAAAGCATATAACAGTAAGGACACTTTCCTATAGTTTTAATTTCTGAATTACGAAGAATAAAATTAGAAAAGTAATTTATAAGAGATAATTATTTAAGATAAAAAATAATAAAAAATTTAGAAAAAAAAAAAAACTATTTCTTTTTTTCTGCAAAAAAAGTGCCCTCAGTTGTGAAGGATCCCTTGCATTGTTTCAAAAATTTTTTTATAGTATTAAACTCCGGACAGTCCGTTCCGCCCTGAAACTTTAACGATACAAGCGCCTGCTGCCAACGATCAACAGGCGGAACGGACTGTATGTCCTTACTGTTATATACTTTAAGTTCTATGTAAACATCACCCGATAAGGTGGCCGTGCGCCGAATGACGCCGTCAGCGACTCGGCGCGTTAGCGACGATTGTAAAGGTGGAGTAGCTCGTTTTCTTGGTGTGGCACCATCAGCGTCGCTGTCGGAGTCCAGCCCCAGGTCAGACACAGTCCTGCTTGCTGACACCGTCGGTACCTTCTTCAAAGCCGCCTTCGTTGGCACCTTGCGCTTTGCAACTTTCTTGTTCCTGAAAAGAGAATAAAATATTAGCATAAATAAAATTTAGGTATTTAAATCTTTGTATATTACATTTTATAATCTTACTATCTTACTATCTTACTAATATTATAAACGTGAACGTTTGTAAAAATGGATATATGGATGTTAGGATGTATGTTACTCTTTCACGTCTAAACGGGTGAACCGATTGAGCTGAAATTTGGTATAGCTTAGACACTGGAATAACACATAAGCTACAGTACAGCAGATAAAACCGCGGGGCCCAACTAGTTATTCATATATTGCCCTACAACGCCTTTTGTAAAAGGAAAATATCAAGATTAATGATCTTTTATTTTGTGCATAATAAGGTTGAATATTAAACCATACAAATCCTAATACACCATTTTAAACTTGTGCGCTGCGCTTTTACCCCAAACTAAATTGTTTGCAAGATAGTAGACATAGAGAACAGTATGCAAAATGACTATGGTAAATAAACAATTTTCCTTGTAAAGATAATACATAGTTAGAGCACTAATAAAACAGCTAGTTAAATAAAGTAGTACATACGTTTTTCCAGAAGATGTGGTGGCTTCGTCGTTGTCCGTATAGATTGACTCGGTCGGAGGGTCCTTCTTGCAGCGAGCCTTGTATGTGTCGGAATATTCGGATTCAGACCTGCGAGACAATACGAATAATAATTAATACACAGGTTGTAAAAAAATATAAAGTGTAATCTGTATAATATATAAAGAGAGAGACTGATCTATCAACATCACCCCAAACCGATAGTGTTAAAATTTGGAATACACATAAGACGTATCAGAACCAAGAAAGGATTACACATGCTTATATGCATAACAGAAAAACCGTGAGCATAAACTAGTATCGAATAAAATTATAATATAAACTCACGAACATGATTGCAACGCAGCGAATCTTCGTTGTGGCGGATCAGCTGTGACGGCTAGGTACGGAAGGTCACGGTCAAGCCGCGAGCCAGCGGTTGATGATAACAGCGACAGCTGACGGCGAGCGCTATCACGTAGAGCCGGCACAGGAACTTGCAGATGGAAACTTCTTGAGCCTTGATCTTCTGATGCTTCTTGAACTTCTGATGCTTCTTGATCTTCTGGTACCTCTTGATCGGAGCCGCGAACTTAATTAATTTTGTTCAACGGATAAACCGATTATATACACCATTATCAGGTGTTGTAAGCATTTATAAATTAACAAAAATGTTTTATTTTCTTAGTACTTTCATAAAACAATAATTATGAATATGGGAAAATTGTTCTTTACCACTGTTTTTATTGAAACGTAAGCAAATTAATAAATTGCAGCGTTTGGTTATGGCATTTCCTTGAAAATATGTAAAATAACATTATTTTCTTTCGGCATTACTTTGATATTTTAAACATAGCGCTCAAAGAAAGCCGCAAATGTGAGCGTTTCCATTGCAATAAAACTATGTTCACGCGCGACTATGTTCAGTGGTTTACAATGTTAGGATCAGTTAATTATTGTTCAATACAAATATAGGTATTCACGTTTCGTGTACCTAAGACATTGAAATAGATGAGGTGGGTAGTATCAATTCATACAGTTGATAAAAAAATATTTTTACATATTATTATCAACAATCCTTCAAGGTGTGCAACATAACCTAACCACTGTTCCTATATATCTTATAGGATACAGCCAGAACCAAATTGACATGTTTTACGTAAACACGATGACTTAGCGTCTTAATGAGAAATTTATTGTGCGAGGATTCAAACCTAGGATCCGGCAGGAAGTTCTACTACTGAGCCACAGGCGCTATGACAATGAAAACAGGTGCCGTAATAAACATGTTGTACAAGCGATTAAAATATTTCCATGTTATTGTTTGTTAGCTCCAACGATCAAGTTACATCGGAGCGTGTGATTGTGAACAATATTTTTTTATCTAACTCAACAAAATTAAACTAGTGCAGCTACCTGTTTTTGGATTTAACATATCGATAAACAGGTGTGTGCATTGTTTTATGTCTTAAGCTTAGCAGGATTAATTGATTATGAATGCTATTAATCCAGATGTAATAAAATGGCATTTTATTATGTTTATTTTATAAAATTATATATATATATTCATAATGTTTTTGTTCAATAATACAAAGTTGTATATTTAATTTTAAAGGATCTACCATCTTTAATTATCACGGTAATCAAATATTACATTTATTATTTTACTAGATACTTACTTTAAACACTTTGCAGGGTGCAACGTTACTTTTATCGATAAATAGTTCTAAGTACTGTAACAAAATTTATCGATAATCTCTTTCGGTCAACTCTATGTCCAACCATTGGCCATTACAGTTCTTAGTCTAATTGTGTTAATAAGTCGTGTTTTGTGAAAGTTATATTAGTCTTACTAACAAAAATCAGATTTATTGTGCGTGTGGCCTTGCAAAAGGACTCTCGTTTCATGGTGTCACCAACCAAATTTGGTCACTGGTACGAACAAACGGTCTAGATTGCTGAAATTCTTTTGCATTGGTTTTTCTGTACAACGTTACAATATTGTTGCGATGGAGTTATAAATTCTAGGTGTCGTTAAACTCCATATTTGGAGAACGGCACGAGCAACCGGCCTAGAAATGAAATTTTCCTAAGCACGTTTGTAGCAAGATGCAAAATCACCTTGCGATAGAATGGATGCTTTCTAGGTACCACCAGCCATGGTTATAGACACGAGCAAACGGCCTTGATATTGAGATGTTCCTTAGCATACCCATTTTCATTATTCTGATTTTGGTTTTTAGTAAAATTTATTTTTGTGTTTAGTGAACAAGTGTGTGAGACTTCGAGGCTGATTACAAAAACCATCTAGTATCCTTTTATAATAATTAAGTAAGTAATATAAACTAACCAAAAGTTTTTTACCTCATTAACGTTCTAAAATCCTGAACCAAAGAAGTAAAACACTGATGACCTGAAAACCAATTGGGCATTCTAGCACAGTTTTTACATGCATTGTTGAACGGAACGCAGTGATCCTAGCGAACGGTGTTTACCAACGTTTAAAGATTTTACTTTATTGACGCTCCCGAAAACCAATTGGGCATTCTGGCACAGTTTTACATGCATCGTTGAACGGAACGGAGAGAGCAAAGCGAACGGAGTGCAGTAAAAACGATGCATGTAAAAACTGTGCCAGAATGCCCAATTATCACCTACTAACTTATAAGTTGATATACGAGTACGTAACTGTTAATAAAATTGTTATTTTATATTAACCTAAATAGTATCCTAAACTACGTATGCTACAATTAAATTGTATGCCATGAAAAAAAATCTTAAGGGACAAAGTGGGAACTATGTACCATGAATTAAATAAATAACTTGTACTATAAATTATAAATATACGAATTTAAATTAGGTTAGGTTAGTAATAAATTATTATAGAACCTTTATTTTAAAAAAAAAATATTTACACAAGTTAATATTTTATATTAGTTTTTGGCTAATAACGATAAGACCGCCGACCGCCAATTGCAACACTTATTATTATATTGTTTTTGTTTTAATAAAGGGTAAGGTACATATTTATCCATCTAGAAAACTAAAAATTAGGTTCTTCTTAAAACCTGCTCAGCTGCTCATACTGGATCAATCTGTACTAAGTTGAAATAGATTTCCCATTCTTCCTCCATAAGGCACATCTTATGCATGCAAAAAGGTCTATTTTTACCGTTTTGCCACCAAATATGAAGGGATATTGGTACTTTCGCGGCAAATTTAGGAAATGAGGCCGAGGCGTGGCTTTCACACTTATTTTTTTATAGTTTAACATAAAAGTTTGTTGTACAACGTTTATTAAAGATTTTTATAGACTTTGGAATGGTTTTTATGGTGTTGAATGGTTAATTGGGCGTACTAGGGGTGCATCTTTAATTCTGTGGGAGGTTCCGTCCAGAAATTATTATCTTCGTCTATGGTAGACTTTTATTGTAGGAACCTACTACTAGTTGAACTCGCGTTATATTATGCCTTATCTTACAACGATCTCCTATGGGAACCGTAGCTAATTCCGAGAATAACTCTACATATTATGTTACCTAGGATTATGACCAATGTGCATGCTAAGTTTCATTCAAATTCGTTCAGTAGTTTTAGTGTCACGCGTTCAAGACACGGTCAAACAGAAATGAATTTTATTACATTTTCTACTTCAGTATCGTTCGTAGAATGTCCCCCCAAATTGTTTTTGAAATATCATTAATGTTAATTTGCAATTTTTAATCTGTTAATTTGCATCACACCACCAACCCATGTGAATTTATTTTCTCCTCTCCCTGCATGATTGTCTGGAAGAGATCGCTATTAGCGATAAGACCGCCAATTGTAACACTTAGTTTTTATATTGTTTTAGTTCTTAAGTTCTTTTTTGTATATTTTTTGTGTTCCAATAAATTGTTATCTATCTATCTATCAATGTACAAAATTTTACCTTTTTCGTTTTTATTATAGGTATCTTTAGATTATAGATAGGTACTTTACCACCAAGTAATAAACTCAACCTCTAGAAAGTTCCAACGTATGTCGAACAATAGAAAAGATAAGCTGTTATGTTACGTACAATGGATCCAACTTGTAAACTAATGACGTACGTTATAGCTTGTCTAACTTGTTATTCAGCTTAGACTAGTATTCTTTTATCTGTGGCTTAGATAAAACTCCATGCCTAGCTTTTATTAATTATTTTTTTATAAATAAATTAATTACCAGTGCCCAAGGGTGCTTCCCGCTGAAAAAGTAGTTTAAGTAGGTATCTGGAAGAGATCTATTCTGGAGCTATTTGCTATAAAACACATACACACACACAACACACGACACACGATCACACACGAACACTCGATTTATACACTTAATTTAAATGAATGAATGTAAATTGTTTAATTCTTAAATATGTTTAATTTTTAAAGGTTTTCATAAACAGTTTTCTTTCTATTCTATAGTTATTTCCTAAGCTGCCTGTATTTTACATACATATTGAATTGATACACACATACTGTCACATACATATAATCACTCCTGGTTCCCGCTAGGGTAGGCATAGACTATTTTCCTCCACTTACTATCAACTATGTGTAAGGATTTACACACCTCTTTCGCTTCCTGAACTTTTTGTAAAGAATGTTTTTACACACGCTCGCCGGTTCTTGGTCGAATTGATATTCCCCTTTTTTAAGGCGGGTAAAACAAATTAAAGTTTTTGTTATTGTTATTATGTTTAGGCAACAAAATTCCACAAATTATTTTCACTCAAGTAAAATTCCTTAAATCTAGGTTAGTCTGCAAACTTTTCTTTTTTCACCGGAAACGAAATTTCTTTTTAAAATTCGAATACTTTTTTCTTTAAACATAACTTATAACTTTTTCTGAGAAATCCGACATTCCAACCGGAACCCTTACAACTATTCCGAAAAGTTTTTTCTTTAACCTTTTGTTTGTAAATATCTTGAAATAAGTAAAAATTAAATAAACCGGGAGATTTATATATATACCTATATACCTAGTCAGAGTAATTTTACTCATTTTTAAATATGGAGTGGACGCTTAAAGAAGACCGTGTTGCAGTTATTGCGTTGCATCGTTGCGGTTACGCGCCAATTCAAATTTTTGACATACTGAAAAATTTGAATATAACCAAAAGATTCGTTTATCGTACCATCAAACGATACAATGAAGACTCTAGTGTAGATGACAGGTCAAGAAGTGGTCGCCCTCGGTCTGTTAGGACTCCAGCAGTGATAAAAGCTGTGAAGGCGCGAATTCAAAGAAATCCCAAACGTAAGCAGAAACTGTTGGCCCTTCAGATGGGGTTAAGCAGAACCACGGTGAAAAGGGTGTTAAATGAAGACTTAGGGCTTCGGGCATATCGAAGAAAAACAGGACATCGTTTAAATGCTCGTCTAATGGACCTGAGACTGAAGAGATGCCGCGCTTTGTTGAAGCGGTACGCGAGAAAAAAATATCGAGAAATTCTTTTTTCGGATGCAAAAATTTTTACCGTAGAAGAGAGCTACAACAAACAAAATGATAAGGTGTACGCACACAGTAGTGAAGAAGCGAGCAACCGTATTCCGCGTGTCCAACGAGGTCATTTTCCATCCTCGCTCATGGTATGGTTGGGAGTTTCTTATTGGGGCTTAACAGAGGTACATTTTTGTGAGAAAGGTGTAAAAACGAATGCAGTTGTGTATCAAAATACAGTCCTGACGAACCTTGTGGAACCTGTTTCTCATACCATGTTCAATAACAGGCACTGGGTATTCCAACAAGATTCGGCGCCAGCTCATAGAGCGAAGAGCACACAAGACTGGCTGGCGGCGCGTGAAATCGACTTCATCCGGCACGAAGACTGGCCCTCCTCCAGTCCAGATTTGAGTCCGTTAGATTACAAGATATGGCAACACTTGGAGGAAAAGGCGTGCTCAAAGCCTCATCCCAATTTAGAGTCACTCAAGACATCCTTGATTAAGGCAGCAGCCGATATTGACATGGACCTCGTTCGTGCTGCGATAGACGACTGGCCGCGCAGATTGAAGGCCTGTATTCAAAATCACGGAGGTCATTTTGAATAAACTTTATTGTCATAAGAATCTATGTTTTATTAAGTTCATTTTGGTATATAAATGGTTACATAATAAATAAACTTGTTCCAATAATGTTATATTAAACATGTGCCAGAATTTTTGACCTGACTAGGTATATATATATATATATATATATATATATATATATATATATATTGTTGGCTTCGGCCGAGGCTAGTTACCACTGTGTCGCCACTGGACTGGCGACTCAACCGTGTCGCCAAGTGGTTATTGCGACTGTGTTGCGAAACGATCTTCAGCGAAATTTAGCGAATTTATCCCATCTTCTAGATTTAATCTACTACTATCTTCGACCGCATAATCGCTTAAAATCAGGCGAGATTAAGGGCAGGTCATATTATAATTAATACATTTAATTCATAAAAAGCTTTTGAAGAAGTCTCTGTGACTACCTTTTTTAAAAAATGAAACAGGAAGATGTTGAATTGACTTGCCAACAAAACAAATCTGCGAGAAATTGAAATAAGCAATTCTCGATTCGCAGAATACGATCGGAAGTCCTCGGGTACGATCGGAACTACCCGAGCGGATATTGTGGGAGCAGGAAACGCATTGTACCAACCGTTCTACAGAGATACCTACTCGATTTGCTGGATCATTTATCCGCCATTGGTATTCTATTTTTAAATCTCGTTGCGATACTGTAGCATTGAAAAAGTTTTTCTTTTTTTTTATTGTAGCTTTCAAGGGCGTTTTGAAATAGATTTGTTTTCAATGTTTTGATTGAATTTTAAAATAGTCGTTCTTTTACAAAGACATAAAATCGAGATAGAAAATTCATTTCAAAGAAAGGTCATTTCTAGTCTGGAAATAATGTTGAAATTAATATAAAGCATTCGGTACAAAATTGTGACCGAGTTTCAAAAAGCTTGTTTTTAACAAGCTAACCTTATTCAAAAAAGATTAAACTAATGAGAAAAAAATACCCATAATATAGTAGGTACCTAAATAATAAAAGTAACAAACCATTTTAATAAAATCGACCATGGACATACTTACTAATTACTATTTACCCGTAATTAGGGATTTGCCTGAAAATCTCAGCGGGCAGCGGTCCGTCAAACGCTTCTTCATTCGTATAGACAGATTACTATAATCTGATAATATATGTGATTGGTTAAAATGTAAAAAAATTACAGCCAATGCAGTAATGAACAAGAAAATAAATGAAAACTTGCCATGATTGACATATGGAATTTACATACTAGAAACGACAAAAGGTCCTTCTATACTATTCATTAAAATCATGATACAAAAGGGAGAATTTCTTGATATTTCTATTCTCAATTATTGTCAACGGAATCTCACCATAATGACACCGGCCCGGCCACTTACTGCTTAATTCACTCAAAACAACCGACCACTGTAGTCTGACCTTCCCTCTCCAAACACACTCAATATAAATATTAAACAAAAGAGGATCAAGTTATACTGGTACATCTCCGATGAAAATTATCAAATAAAATTACATTTTGTGTGCAGACCTCTCAGTCAAATTGTTTAACTTAAGAAACGTTATTTAATTAAATGCCTATTCAATTAACAGAGTTCGAATCAGTGTTTTACTTTTCATCGAATTTTGTGTTTACTTATTGACAAAAGTGAAAAGGGGCAGTTTGACGCGTGTTAACACACACTGACAAATAATTTAACGTGTAATTTTTTTTTAATCTCCTTGTTCATAGACTTTTACTAGCCTTTTTCCACGGATTCTTTTATCTGTGCACGGGATATGATGGACCCACAAGTTAAGAGCGCATTATATTATATCGAGTGACGCTCACTCGATATATACGCTCAAACGAAACGCTACATACAAAAAAAAATATTTGTGAAATAGTTTTCACAAATTTTGAAAATTTCATATAATTAATTTATTGAAAATTCCTTAAGATCAGCCCTGCATAATATTATTGCACACATTTTAAAAGTGTTTTCAGTTTGATATATTAAAAAATGCCATGGGGAGCAATATTTAAAAAAAAAAAATCTCATGAGGAATTTTCAATAAATTAATTCTATGAATTAATTTTTCAAAATTTGTCGAATAGTGCGAGCGAGAGAGCGTTATTCGATATATAGGCTCTTAACTCTTAACGTATTATAATATATTTTTCAGTGTGAAGTTTTTAGTAATCTTTTAGTATATAAAAGGGTAAAAACCAGCCTTACTCACTCAACGAAATCTCCGAATCTACAAGCGCTAGGAGTTTGAAAATTGGAATAAGAGTTCCTTTTAAGACGTAGGACGTAGATACTCCCTAAGACGGGATTTTGCAAAATCCCACGGGAACGGGAATCTATTTCAAAAATAAGTTTGTATAAGAATTAACAACCTCTGCACCTATAATTTGATGTAGAGGTAGTTTTAATCCTTGGATAGCTTTTATATGAAGTAAAATGGTAAAATAGACACACATTATTTTATTTCCGTGCTCAAATTGTCATATTTTTAGTTACTAATATTTTCAGTGTCAATTGATACAAATCCATTTGTATAATATTGACGTCTATTTTCTAGTTGTCTCCAAACATAATAAATCCATTATGAATCTATAATCGTCACAAAGTCACTATTTATGGCATAAAAGCTATAATTGCTGGGTATTGTTCACTATTACGGAACATTGTAATGGACAGAGCATGCTGGAAAAGTATCTGAGGCACTACTAGTAGTGCCTCAGATCGTAAGAACTCAGAAAGTGTTTAGTAACCAAGTCTCGCGTGCGATCCTAATAATATGTAGATAGTAGATAACATTCACGCACATCATTAAAATTTAATAATGTTAATTGTACAATATATTTTACCGGGGGTAGACTTCCTTTGCAGGAGGTCGTCTAGGTGGGTACCCCAACAGTGCCAGTTATTCTACCGCCTGAGCAGTGATGTGCAAACATTACTGTGCTCCGGTAGGAGGGCACTGTAGCTAGTGAAATTACTGGGCTAAAGAGTCTTAACATCTTATGACTCTTGAGTAAGAAGCGTTGGTGCAGTGCTCCTAGAATTTCACATCATTGTGAAATCCTAAGTAGCACTGTACTGATTATGGGCAGCCGTTATCTCTTAACATCAGGAGAGCGTCTTGCTCGTCTTCTACTTCACCACATAAAAAAATATATATATATATATTATTCTCGATTAAATTGATATCAATCCTAGATTCGCTCGCTGTCAACTTTCCACAATAAAATAAACCGTACAAAACACTCTACCGTTTTGTTAGGAAATCTAATGCAGGCATTTATTTTATATTTCGAAGCTTTTAGTAACTTTGTATACATATTTTTAAAAACACCCAAGTATTTAAAATAGCTTTCTTCTTGCTGCGTTCTTAAGTAATCTTCGAACAGAATCTGCATCATAATGTTTGAATGCAAGTGGGGTTTCTATAGATGCTTCATATCTGTTTTAATCGAACTACTTCTAATAATTTATGTTGCCTACTATAGTGTTTAAATAATACCTCTATACTATATATACAGCCTGATTCAATTGTTAATCCAGTGTGTCCTAATTTTGTCAGGGTGACCTTTTGGTTGAATTACAGCTGACCACTGATTATTACTGTGACCTTTCAACACAATTCTGGACTGAATTTAGGACGCTAATTACTGGGCTACTGGTGCGGAGACTAAAGCGAGTTTTGGCCTTTGAGAACCAGATCCTCTGTTTCGGTCTATCTGGCTCTAAGGTCAGCTGATCTTGGCTTATATTCGCATGTCAATTTCTCGAACAAATAAATAAATGTCAAAAACACACCTATGTTGTTTTAAATATTGAATAGTAAGTAAAATTATAATTTTCTTATGGTCTCAATGAATCGCGTATCCTTCTTATACCCCACACTTCACATGTAGTCTATTAAAATCTTATAGAAATTGATCGAGGGATTATGAACTAAAACTTGCGACTTGCCCTCCCTTACGACGAGCGTGAAGTATGTTTTTTTCAATTTTAACAAGTGATTTCAATTGTCCAGCAGGATGTGGTCATTCTGGCGAGCGTGGAGTGCGTTGGTGTGCGCGTGCGCAGTGCTGGGACAGAGGCTCGACCAAGAGGCTATGTTGTCTCCACGAGCCGCCAGGGTCCGCGACCGAGACATGAAAGCTGACGAGCCGAGCTGTGACCAGCTCAAGGTTATGTGGAGGTAAGGGTACATGCAGAGGATCAGGAGACGCTGTCCCCACGAGCAGCGAGGGTCCGTGATCGGGACATGAAAGCTGATGAGCCGAGCTGCGACCAGCTCAAGGTAATATGTGGAGGTAAGGGTACATGAAGAGGATCAGGAGGCTGACTCCGTGAGGGTCCAAATCCGGGGCATGAAAACTGATGAGCCGAGCTGTGACCAGCTCAAGGTTATGTGGAGGTAAGGGTACATGCAGAGGGTCAGGAGGCTGTCTCCGTGAGGGTCCAAGTCCAGGAGATGAAGACTGATGAGCCGGACTCTGGCCAGCTCATAGTTATGTGGAGGTATGGGTACATTTTATTTATATAGGGAAATAAGAAGACGAGCAAAACGTTCTCCTGATGGTAAGAGATAATACTGCCCATAACTAGAACAGTGCCCAAAATTTTACAATGATGTAAAATACTAGGTGCACTGCGTCAACGCTTCTTACGCAGGAGTCATAAGATGTTAAGACTCTGCAGCCTAGTAATGCAGATGATCAGGAGGCGATGTCTCCACGGTCCCCAGGGTCCAAGTCCGGGAGATAACGGCTGACGAGCCCAGCTGCGACCAGCTCAAGGTTATGTGGAGGTAAGGGTGCATGCAGAGGCTCGACCATAAGGCGATTTTATGTCTGAGAGCCTCAAAGGTAACAGGACTTAACGATACGAATCCAATACGCTCGCCTGGAACTATAAAGGTATCGCTCGCTAAAAGTTATTTCTAGATTGCTTGATTGCTGCGAGTTATAAGTCGATAGGTAGGTACTTCATTGCATTTAGTCAACCGTTTACCGCATGATAATGGTCGATTGCGCAAGTGGAATTCATTGTGGTTTCAAATGAAATTCCGAAAAAAAATTGGATTAATATTATCTTATACAACGCATAACTAATATATAATAATTCTGGCACCGCAATATTACTTCAGCTACCCGAATTTGATTCTAAAGAATACGTAAAGATAAGCAAGAAACGAATAAAAAACATTTTCGTAAGACTCGCCGTACTCCCCAAAATATTGTTCTCAATAAAATGTAAATCCAATTATGGTTGTCAACAATGATATCTCCAATGATTGGTAAAGGACACCCCTAGCTATCTCCGGAACTGGAGCGATACCGGAGACCGGCACACCGGCATCCGATCGATCGCTAGATTTATTTCACCGGTTTATCCAGCCTAAGATGAGCATTCTGCTAAAACACAGTTGCTACTCTAGCTACCTACAATAATGTAAGTGGCCCATTAGCCAAATAATTAATTGTAACATAATATGAATTCGCCAATTACCCCCTCTCCCCACTACCTCTCATCAAGACGAATCAAATGAGCCCAAACTCGATGGAGTTGCGTCGTAATTGCGGAGTTCATATGGCCACCTTCCAGCTCCATCATCAAATCAGCTTCATGACATAATAATATTGCATTGTCACCTGATTGCATGTATAATGCATGCAACATTTGAGCTCGATCGGAAACCGGGAAGTGGATTAAATTAAACTTGCAATATTTGATTACAGATTTGACAGACAGACAGACAACAGACAGGTGAAAGTAAATAAAAACTTGTAATTAATTTTGAATTTGAGATATTAGCAGTGCGCCCGTTTTAGAGCCGCATTCCGAAATATCAATTTGTAATGGTATTCCGCAGATTGATTTGATATTATTTGTAGATAGGAAATGACTCGGGATTCCACTTCACGAACTTCCACGAATAGGTATTAGGTAGCAACTAATAATATAATAAACCGTCGCGTCGTTTAGCAACAATACTGTAATATAACTTTCTCTGTTTCGATTTTCTTGTGACTCTTTTTAATGATGAATGTATTGTTCAATAAAGCTAGGAAGGGATCTATCCCGCTTTCTAGGTTTAGTCTTACCATCTACGACCGCATCGTGATCGTGAAAGAACGTGGTGAAAAGCTAACCTATGAAGAATAAAAAAATGATAGGACGCTTCATATTATAATTATTGTTTTTGAAGTGAAACTTCTTTATCGGCGTTGGAAAAAATTTACCGTCACATTTTTTCACGGTTACGCGTCACATTTTTCAGTTACGCGCCATCTTTTGTTTCTTGCCCCTACCACGGTTGGTTCAGACGAAGAGTACTTTCACTTTCTCAAATGAACATGAATTTAAAAAAAATAAAAATTTAAAATTTAACTTCAATTTAATTAAAGAAGTTTCACTTCTTACGTGTGTAAACTAGTACACGCACAAATTTTTTAATAAGTTTACGATTCAGTGATGAAAAGCTAATTAACTTTTTGAAATGTTAGTTTATCCATAAGTCATATTTATCGTTAGATTACACTGCATGTTATAATCGCCTTAGAGACTCTTTTGCATTCGCTACTTGCATTTTGTGTATAGCAGAATAGCAGCTTTCACAGCAAGAGTAGCTATAGAGTACAAAGCAACCTCGTTTTAGAGCCACTAATCTAAAGAATCCACTTCTATTCGCGGCCTATTCTCTCTTATCACAGCAAACGTGCCAACTACGTGAGGCTAAGCCTATAAGTCTCCAGATTTGTTCATATCTCGAAGACGATCACTCCCTTGCCGACAAATTGTCACAAAACGGCTGACGCGCTTAAGATATTGACTATATCTTGGGAATAAAGTTTAAAAGCAGGCTTTACATTGAACTGAATCTTTATCGACTGCATTTACTATAAGTATTTTTAACCCTCGACGCAAAAACGACGAGGTGTTATAAGCTTGACGTGTCTGTCTGTGTATGTGTGCGTGTCTGTCTGTGGCATCGTAGCTCCCGAACGGATGAACGGATTTTGAATTAGGTTTTTTCGTTTGAAAGTAGAGTTAGTCGAGAGTGTTCTTAGCCATGTTTGGTGGAATCCAAGATGGCCGCCGCTACAAAATGGCGGATTACTTTCACTTCCACAACCCCCTCAATATAGGTATCAAATAAAAGGGCTTAACTAGTAGAGAATATAACGCACTATGATAAATGTAAAATCCAAGATGGCCGCCACCACAAAACCGTGAATTGAAAGCGTTGCGCTGGGAGTTTTTTTTTTTTTAATATTGCATTCGCTTATTTATATTGGTAGACTAAGGCTGTGGCTAGTTACCACTTACCACCCACTGAACAAAACCGTGTCGCTAATCGGGCGTTATTTCCGTGTTCCGGCATGATGTTCAGTAAAGCTAGGAAGGGATTTATCCCGCCTTCTATGTTTAGTCTGCTACCATCGCTTAAAGATTTATTTTTTTGTAAAGTGGGTAGGTATATAACTTTCGTTAAAAAAGTCAGAGCCAAAGTAATTTCCACATATTGGTATTTAATAGTTTTTAGTTCAGTTATGTCTAATTTAACGATACATACAATAAATTCGAACCTTACATTGTAATTATCTTCTGTACGAAGTCTATTAATAGAAAAATCGATTTAATATGTACGTGGGCAGGCGGCAACGACCTATCTATACGAACTAATTGATGGATCTATTTATAGACTACCCATCTTTATTCTGAATAGGGATGCTGATAAGGACAAAATTTTATAATATAACTAGCTGGGCCCAGCTGTTTTACCCGCTGTACTATAGCCTATGCGTTATTCCAGAGTCTAAGCAATCTCTATACCAAATTTCAGCTCAATCGGTCCACACGTTTAGGCGTGAAAGAGTAACAAACATACATCCAGACATCCTGAGATCCAGACATCCATACATTCAAACTTTCACGTTTATAATATTAGTAAGATATTCAGTTTAAAGGTCAAATGAAAAAAAAACCGAAATTAAAATACGACTAAGTAACTTTAGTGCGTTTGTATCTCATAATATTTTTTATTAATCAAATTTACAAAGTAAAAAGTACGTTAAAAATCTACTTGAAGTTCAAAAATTTTTTTTAGCTAACATCCCTATTATTCTCATGATTCATTTAGTTTTGTTTTAGTAGAAACTACATTATCATTTATTATACTTCCACATATTCTGCTTCCCACCTATTTCCTACTAAAAATATTATTAATTGAGATGATGAGATGACCCCATAGAAATAGATGACCCAGACTGGCTCTTTTCATGACTGATTTTCTCGCTTGATATGACATTTATTTATAATTGGCTCATTCTCATGGAATCGATTCTCATCGTCACCTTCGTGGCAATTCTTATTTATTGCTTATTTGTAATGTTTATGTATAATATTGTATAGAGCTGGATAACACGAGTAAACTTTTATATAAATTATTTTAATCGTACGTTTCATTTTGAAGAAAAACAGTTTTGAAATTTTCGACACCACGAAAGTGATTCAGGCATAATTTTTTCACAACTTTTTCAAGTAAAACCCTTATAAAAGACTGAATCTACCAAAAATACACAATAAAACGACATTCTACGTAACAACAAACCTCACTACAGAAGAAAATATGCGTAATTTGAAATATTACTTTACCTTTCACTTTACTTTTTATTAGTCAGAAAATTGGTATGTATGTATTAAAACCCTATTATAACAGGAAAAGTACTTATTAGTTGGTAAAAAGGCCCTTTTTAAACAAAAAAATCACTTTCCTGGCTTAAAAATCACCTTCATGGTAACAAACGCTATGAAGGTGATGCCACGCTGGTGACGAAAATATCCCTTTTTGGTGAAATTCTGGAAAGTTTAGGTATAACGTTTAAAATTAAATACTACATCTATATCTCGCACATTTTGGCGTTTCGAAAACCTAGCTTTGATTTAAATAACTAAAATACAACGCATTAAAATGTTGTCCATGCAAGTGATAGGTACATCCATGAATAAAATGAAACTTAGCAATTATATTTTTTCCCACTGCTCGATAAGTCCTAGATCCTACTTCTACATTTGCAGAACATGGCCATCATTGAAATGAATCGAACTCTGTATTAGATTGTTGATGTTGTGTTTAACAGCAGCCGTTAAACTACGCAAATTTAAAGCACCTAAAATCGTGTGACCGCCGCATTATGTCATTTTAAATTCAAAATAATAATGAAAGGCTTTTTTAGACTGTATACCGTAAAGTGTATTTGTTTACGATAATTTTGGTATATGTTATATGCAGATACACCGAAATTTGTAAAAGTAGTGTCCAAATGTTTCACTTCAACGGAAAGTGTGACACCATGAGAATACAAAAAATCGCCCCGTTTTTGACCTTTCATGTTAAATTTAACTATTATTTTTTGCGTCTAATAAGACAATCTTTATTTATTTTGTAGCTTAATATATGTTTTATACACCTATTCAAAATTCATGTTTCTTTCTTTAACCGTTTAGGAAATATAACCGTGTGACCATCAAATTTGAGCTGAAATGAGAATGAGCCAATTACACCGGGGGGAGACCTCCTTTGCAGGAAGTCGACTAGCTGGGTCCAACCAGGTGGGTATTCTACCGTCTGAGTCAGTCTATACAAACTTTACTGTGCTTCGGTAGGAAGGCACTGTGGTGAAATTAGAGTAAGAAGCGTTGGCACAGTGCACCCAGAATTTCACATCAATGTAAAATCCTGGGTAGCACTGTACTAATAATGGGCAACGTTATCTCTTACCACCAGGAGAGCGTCTTGCTTGTTTTCTTACTTCTTTGTATAAAAAAAATATAACACAAGAGGGGAAGGTCAGCAAGACGACATAGACTGACGATCTCTTCCAGTCAGCTGGTACGCGTCAATGAAGAAAAAAGCTAGCGTATATAACGCTAATATTAATGTATATTTCTGTGCAGGTTTTCAAAGCGACAAGCCCGAGCTCCTGAGATAATGAACGAGGTGAATACGTACCGTGACCCGCTCATGTTCAACGAGTGGCCGGTGTACACTGCCGTACCGCGAGCTGCGCCCAGGTATACAGATCTACATTACAACAGGAACTATACAAACTGGTGATGAACGAGGTGAACTGTACCGTGACCCGCTCATGTTCAACGAGTGGCCGGTGTACACTGCCGTACCGCGAGCTGCGCCCAGGTATACAGATCTACATTAAAACAGGAGCTATACAAACTGGTGATGAACGAGGTGAACTGTACCGTGACCCGCTCATGTTCATCGAGTGGCTGGTGTACACTGCCGTACCGCGAGCTGCGCCCAGGTATACAGATCTACATTAAAACAGGAGCTATACAAACTGGTGATGAACGAGGTGAACTGTACCGTGACCCGCTCATGTTCAACGAGTGGCCGGTGTACACTGCCGTACCGCGAGCTGCGCCCAGGTATACAGATCTACATTACAACAGGAGCTATACAAACTGGTGATGAACGAGGTGAACTGTACCGTGACCCGCTCATGTTTCTATAACAGTTCTATGACTCTAAGAACAGTTATTGGGTCGGTTAATAGTGATAGATTAACAGTGCGCGATAGCCAATAAGCCTTCTTTTTTGTGCGAAGAAGCAAGAAGACGAGCAAGACGCTCTCCTGATGTTAAGAGATAACGCTGCCCATATAATATAATCAGTACAATGCCACCTAGGATTCCACAATGACGTGAAATTTTCTACGCACCAACGATTTTTACTCAAAATTCACTAGCCACAGTGCCATCTTGCCAAAGCACAGTAATGTTTGCACATCACCGCTCGGGCGGTTGAATAACTGGCACTGTTGGAGTACCCATACATAGACGATCTTCTGCAAAGGAAGTCTACCCCCGGTAATTCTCAAAAAATACCTAGATAATGCTATAGAGTAGTAATGGAAATTAATGCTATTTGTCATTAATTTCATTAGAATGCTAATTTTCAAGTTTTAGCATGCTACGTGCTATTGCTATGCTATTTTTTTATTATTTAGTTTATTTGGGACAATTAACAACTACACACTATAGCTTACAAAAACATAATAAATAATAATATAACAAATGCCTTTATTGAGAAAAACAAACTAACAATACTACAGCTACTACAGCAGTAAAGAACACTTTTATTAACCACAGATCGGCCACAAGCCGATCTACAGAAAATCCAAGTGCTCCAAACCACTGTCAGTTGGCAGAGTGCCCAGAATGCTGGCGGCATTGCCACGTTGAATGGCAATAATATAACTAATATAAATGCGTTGCCTACTTCATTATCCACATATATAATTATAAAATGAGATTTATTTAGAAGAAAAACATAAATTAAAATACCTTAAAAACTAACATATCATCTAAAAATAGTCAGAAATCATATCTAAAACTAAATAAAAACTAAACTGAATCTAAAAAGGACCCCTGCGGCATCGTGCCCAAAACGCTGGCAGCATTACCTCTCTGGATGGCAATACTGATGCGCTGTCCGAGAGTCCGAGGTAGCTGCCAGCCCCGTGGTCCCTTTGGTCCGGTCGCTTCAACCAAGCGCTCAGACAAATCTTTAAATAACTTCTGAGTGCTTGGACCCCACGGACCCAGGGTCTCGACACCAAAAGGGACAAAAATGTATTGGTTGCCGAGACCCAGGTATTTTTTAATTTTTCTTGCTTCAGCCGCCTCAGCAGCTGAGCAAGCTCTTTTTGTGGTACCGAGAAGATGTGACGGGGCCAATGTGTCTACGCAGGTGGCATCCCAAACAAGCACCCGCCCCATCTTCCACGGTTATAAAATAATTTTTAATTTGATTATGAATCGCTGTGAATTATGAATTGCTAAATTTCATTTGCGTGTATGGTTTAAATTATTTAGAATTGAATGAAATAAGCAGTAGCATAGCACGACAGCCAGTTAGCGCCGTGGTGCGCTGGTTCACACAGTCGCATACTTTTCGCATGATAGCAGCAGGACGCGAACGCAGATGATTGCTATTAAATTAGTAATAATTATTTTAGCAACTACGATTAATTTAATTATTGCTAACGGACCTTTAGCAATTAAATATTATTGCTAATGCTAATTATCCCAACACTAATATAGTGTTTAAAACATGTATTTTACAAGCTTTATATTACTTTCACCTGTCTGTTGTCTGTCTGTCTGTCTGTCTGTCTGTAATCAAATCTTGCAAGTTTAATTTGACCCACTTCCCGGTTTCCAATTGAGCTGAAAATTTGCATGCGTGTGTAAATCGGATGACAATGCAATATTTTTATGACATCGAGCTGATCTGATGATGGAGCTGGAAGGTGGCCAAAGGAACTCTGTCATAAAACATCGCAACCCCATCGAGTTTGGGCTCATTTGATTCGTCTTGACGAGTACTTTATGAAGCAAGATGATAACAATAATTAAAGCTTGTTTTTAAAAAGTATTTTTTAAATTTCACTTGTTTTGTACAGATTCCGCTACCAATACCCAGCGGGACCACGGGAGGCATTCGGCCGAGTCGTGACCAAGGCGCCGCCGAATGTGGTACGCACGCCCGATTACGACGAGGTAATTCACATTTATTTTATCAGTACATTAAAGCGGTCTATAAATTTTATACTGTATGCATAATATGTACCATATGTACTGTATCCAGACCGCCGCTTGTGTACATTTATATTTTTGTCAATAATTTTCTAAGAAAAAAGGTTTGGATGAACTGTGTGAAAGAGGATATGCGTGCTAGTGGAGTGGATGAAGATATGACGGATGATAGAGTGGAATGGAGGAGAAAAACGTGTTGTGCCGACCCTACCTAGTGTGGGATAAGGGCAGGAAGATGATGATGAATTTTCTACTTGTACTTTGTTTTTCTGTTGTCTGTTGTGGTTTTGTGTGGTATACAATAATGCATCATAATATATATCTATCGATCAAAAATCTATGAAATGCCAATACTAATGTGACAAAATAAATCTGCAGAATACACTTATAAAATAATAATGTTTCAGCCAATGTTTCTAGCCATATGGAGGCTAACCAAAAGTTAGCCTCCAAGAGGTCCTTAAATGTGTAAGATGTAGGGTAGCAAAAGCATTATACGGTAATCCGTTACAGCGACACATTGTTATTAGTAGGTTCAAATTTAAATCGTACGAATTGTTCGTAGAACATAGATTATACTTAATATTATTAGATGCAGCTTGCTGCATACAAACTTTCACATTTATAATATTGGTAGGACCAGTGGACCAGCGCGCAATTCGTAGTGCCTAACAGAAATAAATTATTAAGTGTCAGTGTTTCTCCAGTATCTACCTATATTATGCATGTAGGTTTATAACACACGGTGCTGCTCGCTAGTTCTTTTACTTGTACGCTACCGCGTTGGTATCTCGATAGTTTAAGGATATTCATTCTAGTTAAAGGATTAGACGCCTAAATAAATAAATAAATAATAAATAAATAAAATGTTTATTTCTTCCACAAGATCTTAAGGACTAATGTTTACAATAAATAGTTTAAGGTAATGTATCTTGTGGAGGACTGGTGCCCACTATAAGTTTACAGAATAAACCTGTGGTGCAGGTCACCAGTGCCTCCCCTCTGATAGGCTTAGTAACTAAATAGAGTATGTAGTACAACTTAACGGACTTTGAGGTTAGTAAGAACAAACAACTTATCAAATTAGGCTAATTATTAAAAATACTGTTTCTATAGCAATTTTACAAGAAGATATTATAGGCATCTACTTGTTGCTCTGTTCTTAGAGTGCAGACATATGGGTATATTATGTGTGTTGTGTGTGTGAGTGAGTGCGTGTGTGTGTGTGTATGTGAGTTCGTATGTGTACTTGTGTATGTGCTTAGGTAACGGTATTATAGATAATATTATATGTTTTTATATTTCATTGTGCATTCATAAATACTTACATTGATATACGTATAAAAATATAATTAAAAAGTATAGCAAACATGCGACACATATTGCGGTATAAGTAGGTTAGGCGTCCCCCATACTTTATAATCATAAATTATAAAATAATAAAAATATTATAAAATGATAAAAAAAAATACTAGTTTCTGATTTTTCTCATTGTTACTAGAGCATTACCTATCTGGGTGCCAAATTTGAACTTTCTAGGTCATCTGGAAGTGGGATATAATTTTGATCTATCACCTTTATCACCCTTAAATTTCTTGGATACCGGATGTTTATATCTAAATAACCGTTTGAGCTGTGTTTATGAAATTTGGAACACAAATATAGTTCGTACATAAGAGTATATGTGCCAAATTTGACTTGTCTATGTGTAATAGTTTTTGTATAACGAGGGTGTAAAAAGTCGTCAAAACGCGCTTTGGACGGTTCGTGTAATATAACACACGGCGCGGTCGCCAGTTCCTTTGCTTGAACTTGGCTTGACTCGCTGCCGCGTGTCTAGATCTAGATATTTTGTTCCTTATTTGAAAAGTTAAATTAATTCTTTATAAGAAAAAAAATAACATTACATACAGCAGCAAAAAACACTTATAATATTAAAGTTGTTTAGCAAACCACATACATTATCAGAAACGCAAAAGTTATAATTCTTTCATGTTAAGTTGTGACGTTGAACTCTTTCATAAAACTCCAACTTATGAACAAACAATCATATCTAATAAATTAACTTAATATTGCCCAACTTTTCAAATATAATGCCTCGACAAAGCTGCGAAGCCGTAATAAAATCAACTCAATAAACTTCTTAATTAATTATTAAATAATTTCAACATTATGTTGTTTGTAAAAAAAAACATGTGCGAAATCCTATTAATATTATAAACGCGAAAATTTGCAAGAATGTATGGATGTCTGGATATATGCTTGTTAATCTTTCACACCTAAACGGGTGAACCGATTGAGCTGAAATTCGGTATAAAGATAGCTTAGACCCTGGAATAAGCTGGGCGCAGCTAGTTTTGCCAGCGTTGCCAGAACGTTACTTTTGTAACATTTTGCGTTACTTTTTGACCCTTTGCGTTACTTTTGCGTTACTTGTTTGGATAAGTTACTTTTACGTTACTTTTCCGGACAATGATTAAAATGAACTAAATATGAATGAATCTTCCTTGTAGCGGTAAATAATAGTAAATTTGATTTAGCAGAGATAATAGAACAAGGCAATTTAAAATAACTTAACTGGTTTACTAAGAAGGTTATTTAATATACAATATTTAATAATTTAACTTATTTTTGAATAGCAACTTCTTAATAAAATAAACTGAAAAATTTGAAAATAGTTACTGAAATGTTGGAATTTTTAATGATTATTAATCATATAAATGATATAAAATTGAGTAAGTGAGCATATTGTATAAAATACGAAAAGTTTTAAAAATGCGTTACTTTTCTAGTTAAAACGTTACTTTTCGTACATGATGAGGTTACTTTTGAAGATAAGGCGCTGGCAACACTGACTGTTTTCCATAATTGTTACACTTGAAAACTTTAGTAACCTACAAATAGGGTAATATTTATTTATGCACCTACATTCGGAAACCTAAGTAGCGATTTCAAACTTAAAATACGAAACCAATAATACTGTTTTTTTTTTATGTAGCGAAGTATAAGAAGACGAGCAAGACGCTCTCCTGATGTTAAAAGATAACGCTGCCCATAATCAGTACAGAGCTACCCAGAATTTCACAATGATGTGCAATTCTAGGTGCACTGCACCAACGCTTCTTACTCAAGAGTCATAAGATGTTAGGACTCTTTAGCCTAGTAACTTCATAAATAATTTTACAAGACTTACTAACTTTTAAAATGATTAAGCCACTCTCGCACTACAGTGATCATGGCAGACACCGCACTACTTAAATTAAAATTGATGCCGTGAAGTTAATTCTAAAGAATACTTTTTCGCGATGTATGCATGCTAATCAAGCTATCGTAAGGAAAAAAACGCATTTATCATTCGGCTTCTTCAATGTACGGAACATACAAACAAAGACAATCACAATGATATTCATAATGCATTGAAGAACAGAATAATTAAAGAAGAAAGTATCAAGTGTGCGATCAAGATCTAATTCAACGTTGTGCGGCATGTGAAATACACAATGCTCTTGTTGTAAATAAATGTTTTTCTGCACACGTTATAATAAATATTTCAGGACATTTCACACAGCGCCACCTAACCTCAAACTAAACAACTTAATTCTTGTATTATGGTGGTTCGGGATATGGATATCCCATCAAAAACATAAATGTGAAAAGAGAGCCAAGTTCAATATTACGATGTATGTACTCATAGTTACCTATGATTTGGTAGTTGACTTCAACGACAAAAGAAGTGAGATCTAAATGGGTGCCAAGTTCAATGGTCAGTCCTGAAAAATATTTACAACAACATAAAATATTTTATTACAACTTAAAAGATTATTTCTTCTGATCACTTAGAATTAATATTATTTTGAAGCCTAAAGACTGACTTGGCCAGTTCTCATAATATACTAGGTAGGTACTATCTTAACTTTAGCTTGATCACTATTAAACGCACTTAATGCTAATTAGTGCGCCACCGTCTTTTATCGTGTAAATTAGTCCCCTCCATCCATTGGTTGTCTGGAAGAAATCGCTCTTTAACGATAAGACCGCCACATACACACGCGCGCGCGCGTACATTGTAATTTTTAATTTTAATTATGTACTTATGTATTTTCTGTAACATTATGTGCTGTACAATAAAGTATCTATTGTCTTATCTTAATGATACTTCGTCGTATGGTACCCATGAGAACTAGCCAAGTCAAACTTTGGGCTTCAAAATAATATTAATTCTAAGTGATCAGAAGAAATAATCTTTTAAGTTGTAATAAAATATTTTATGTTGTTGTAAATATTTTTCAGGACTGACCATTGAACTTGGCACCCATTTAGATCTCACTTCTTTTGTCGTTGAAGTCAACTACCAAATCATAGGTAACTATGAGTACATACATCGTAATATTGAACTTGGCTCTCTTTTCACATTTATGTTTTTGATGGGATATCATTGCTTTTTGTACAGTACTTTTTAGTATGTAATAGGTTTAAGACACCCAGTCATAATAAGATTAATACCAAATGATTATTTTATTGCACCTCCCCCCACCCCACTGCTCCATGGCACGGCCGTCGCACCGCGGCCCGTGAGCCTCGCCGTGCTTCGATATACCTATACCTATAATTAATTTAGTACTTATTTATATATAGCATTTATGTGCACTATTGATATGAATATTGTACCTAATCAATTGATTTTTAAACAATACTAGTTACTGATAAATTTATCTATATTCACCCAGCTATCTTATACCTATCGCCTACCTAGATGGAAATTTAACTTTTTAGATCATCTGGAACTGGATTAGAATTTCGATCAAAAGAAACCTAAGCCGACAAGACTTGTAATGACGACGACTTGGCGGGGGCACTGCCGTGCCCCCAGATACCGGCACATACCTATAATATTATGACTATACGTTACAGGTACGTAGGTATCTAAAATGTTTACACCAACTAGCACCTAAGGCGATATACATACATTATTTTTATTGTAAACAATGTTAATATTATTTCTGTTTTTTTTTTTTTTTTATGTGATGAAGTAGAAGACGAGCAAGACGCTCTCCTGATGTTAAGAGATAACGGCTGCCCATAATCAGTACAGTGTTACCTAGGATTTCACAATTATGTGAAATTCTAGGAGCACTGCACCAACGCTTCTCACTCAAGAGTCATAAGATGTTAAGACTCTTTAGCCCAGTAATTTCACTAGCTACAGTGCCCTCCTACCGGAGCACAGTAATGTTTACACATCACTGCTCAGGCGGTGTTACTGAGCCGCCTTGTGCTGGTGAGTCGATATATTGATAGGTATTTACATAGGATATACAATTGTTACGTAGGTACCAGGAACCTATTTTTATTAGTGACTAGCTGTCTCAGCTGTTTTACCCGCTATACAGTTTGGTACAGTAGTGTATATTATGTTATTCCAGGGGTCTAAGCTATATTTTTTATTATACCAAATTTAAAGTCAATCGGCCCACCCGTTTAGGCGTGAAAAAGTAAAAAACATATATCCATACGTACAGTAGGTATAAAGTTTGTATTTATAATTATATTAGTAGGAATAGTGGACTCGCGCGCACTTCGTAGTATCTAACAGAAAATAGCCGCCTACACAAAAATTATAGCAACATGCAGCATGTATTGCTTTATGCGTTCCTAGGCGTCCCAAACTTTAATATCATACATTTTTTAAAAATTAATAATAATTTAATATGATAAAAAAAATACTAGTTTCTGATTTTTCCCTTTGTTACTACGCCATTACCTATCGAGATGCCAAATTTCAGCTTTCTAGGTCATCTGGAACTGGGAAATTACTTTTGATCTATCCCTCAGTATGTATTAACTTCACCGATTACTGGATGTTAACATCTAAATAACCGTTTGAGCTGTGTTATTGGAATTTGGAACAGAGATATAGTTTGTATATTTAAGTATATGTGCCAAATTTGACTTGTCGATGTGTAATAGTTTTTGTGTAACGAGGGTGTAAAAAGTCGTCAAAACGCGCTTTGGATGGTTCGTGTAATATAACACTCGGCGCGGTCGCCAGTTCCTTTGCTTGAACTTGGCTTGACTCGCTGCCGCGTGTCTAGATAATACTTATATACTTTTCTTTAGTTTCTTTAATAAATAGGTAAGCTTCATTTTAGTAACCAGTAAAGAGTTTTAGTAGATTTCCCGTGTGAGTCACCAAAAAACACTATAGAGTCAGAACTTCAAACATTTTTACAAGCTTTATATTACTTTCACCTGTCTGTTGTCTGTCTGTCTGTCTGTTTGTAATCAAATCTTGCAAGTTTGATTTGACCCACTTCCCGGTTTCCAATTGAGCTGAAAATTTGCATGCCTGTGTAAATCGGATGACAATGCAATATTATTATGACATGGAGCTGATCTGATGATGGAGCTGGAAGGTGGCTATAGGAACTCTGTCATTAAACAACGCAAACCCATCGAGTTTGGGCTCATTTGATTCGTCTTGACGAGTACTATATGATGCAAGATGGTAATGATTAATGATAATTAAAGCTTGTTTTTAAAAAGTATTTTTAAAATTTCACGTGTTACTCTTATCTTTGGTGCACAGTGTCTGATTATATAAATATAGTCTGGTGGAATTTTTGTTCCGACTTTCAATAAATCGGTATTTCTTGGCAACAAATGAAAAACTTTGACCAACTCTTGCAATACCTTTGAAATTATTATAATATAGGTATGATATAATTATGCGATTCTCGAAAATGTTAAACAGCTGCATGACCTAACTAGGTATGATATAATTATGCGATTCTCAAAAATGTTAAACAGCTGCATGACAATGGATTGCGTACTACGTTTTTTTAGTAATAAAGGAAACGTCACTGCACAAAAAATCCTCTATAAAAGAGATGAGTTAAAAATGTGGCACGCGCGCGAATCAATCCGATCGAACGAAAATGCTCGACGCTTGCACTATCTCTATTCCAAATTTCATGTAAATCGGTTTAGCCGTTTAGGCATGAAGAGGTAACAGACAGACACATTTTTAACATTTTCGGAAGTAATGGACTCTCAGGTTGAGAAGTTTAAAAAATCTAAGCTTGCAGATAGGGAAGCAATCATTTACATCATTATATTATATGCCAACACAAAATAAACTTCTTCAGCAAGTTTTCTCCGTGTCAATGATTAAAAAAAACATTTCTCAAAAGATTTCACACGTTCATTCATTCAGCTTGAAAATTAGCATCATACTGAAACGAAACGTAAGCGTGCGCGTGAAATGGAACGTAATTTCGCTTTTGATGATGGTTCTTTTGTTTCGAATCCATTCAGTTCTTGAAAAGCTTTGTATGATTTCAGATGGGTTATTTTAACGTTGAATTCAAATTTTAACGTGAAATATGTCTATTTATTACGACAATTTAACAGCTTTTATTATATAAGACATTCGATTTCCAGGGGGGGCAGCTGCCCCCCCCTGCCCCCCCTGGGTACGCCTACAGCTGCATGACAATGGATTGCGTACTACGTTTTTTAGGAATAAAGGAAACGTCACTGCACAAAAAATCCTCTATAAAAGAGATGAGTTAAAAATGTGGCACGCGCGCGAATGATGATGATGATGATGTGGCAGCTAGTTAGCTGCACCCAGCGGTTTTACCCGCTATACTGTCTATGTGTTATTTCAGGGTCTAAGCTATACCAAATTTCAGCTCAATCGGTCCACCCGTTTAGGTGAAGAAGTAACAATCATACACACTCTCACACTCACAAACTTTCGCATTTTATACTTAATATTGGTGTGAAGTGTAATTAAGGGTATGCTACAAATTACATGCTATGCCTCTGTCTGTACATTTTTTTTTACTAAGCACCGTTCACTCCGTTCATGCTCATCAATTATGTTGCCGGGAAATAAACGTTTGTGTTCCATTTTCGAAAAACAGCTTTTTGACATTTGAGCAATGTGTGATTTTTTTTTTTTAATTTTTTTAGCTGTAAGCGGCAAACGTATTTTCTAAATGGACTTTTTTAATTGCTTGCTTGCAATTGTTAGGAGAGTTACTGTTGTTTTTAAATAAAATAAATAAATGAATGGGTAGGTATGGAGTCGTGGGTTGGAGTTACCCTTACTTTGGTAATTTGCCTTTTGTGCAACATGTTAGAAAAGTTGTTTTTTGCTGTGAGTACCGAGATTAAGTACCGAGCTCGCGAAGCTTTCTAGAATTGAATCACAAGCGCAACGAGTGATTCGAATAATAGACTGCTGAGCGCAGTGAGTGAGTTAACAGTTAACGGCACGAAATATCAAAAAAACTTTCTCACGTGTTGAACATACGGCTTTTCACCTCGAGCTATTATGTGTCTATTTGATCGATAAGAACATTTCTAATCCTGCCACATCGTTTACGATATCAATAATATCGCCTTCGATAAAATAAATCGTTGACGATCTCGACATACACTGGCGATCCATCGTTTCAAACAGTCGTTGACGACGGATCGTTTTGATCGATCGCACCGTATGCGGCAGGCTTTAGTTAGCATTCCTTGTAGCGTCCGGCGTCCGTGGTCCAGGAGTCGTTGGTCCGGCTTCTAAGCGGGTGGTCCTAGATTTAAATCTCAGTGAGGCAAAGATTTTCGCCTGGACGCTACCGTGTCTCAGAAGGCACGTAAAATAGTGGGTCCCGGCTGTTTCCTATAATATATGTATGTAGGAGACAGTCGTTAGGTCATGTTGCAGGCATATGCAGGCTATATGTTGCAGTTTCAGGTCTCAGCGACCTGAAAAATTGCGATTTGACTCTGACAGTGTAAGTAGGATAACATATTCTGTTGGAGTATAAACCCCAATTATACACACACATACATACTCCTACATACATATTCCTATTTCCTCCTTACATATTCCTATTTCTGATATAGTTGATCAGTTTGTATAGCGCCTAATCATAAATAGTTCCTGCATTAGGTAAGTGTAAATTGATTGTCAACTATTAGTGACAGCCAGCGATGAGGGTAGTTGCAAATAGTGGTTCAACAAACTTTCCTTTGATCGCCTCTAATTGACGGATTGCTTCTATTCTATTTGTTTGTGATCTAATTTAAGTTTTGATCAATAAATTTCTGTTGAAAAACTGAGTTTAGATCAAAGTACATTTAATTTAGCGAAAAGTTTTAGGAGTTGTATTGTATATTTATTTTGTATATGCTATCCCACTGCAGGGCAAAGTCCTCCCCCAATAAAACTTTAGAAATAGATAGATAGAACTTTTTGCAAAAATATCGTACATTCAAGTTGGATCATCCTATACTTTTTAATGCAGGCAGATAATAATATAATAAATAATAATTACGAGCCGAAACTTTTTTTTTTTTACGTGTATAGTGCTTATTTTATATTTTCATTTATCGTACCTATGAATTAAATACTAGCAATGTTTTGTGGTTTTAAGCATGTAGTCTATAATATGTTACTCTAGGGTCTAAGCTACCTACTTACCTATATAGGTACCAATTGCGGATTAATCGGTGCAGCCACGGTAAAGTGATACTTTTACCGTGGTGCGGCTGTATGGGCGCGGCAAAAGATAGATAGATAACACTTGATTTAAACAAAAAAAAAAAAAGGTAGCACTCCGGGAGTGCCGGCAGAAGTGAAAACTTCAATTTAACGTTGTGTTTAATTATAAGTATAAAAATACTATCATTTATGAGGTAGAATACAATGTTTATTTATTGCGCTATCGTACACAAATATGACAATTTATATGTTGTTATTTATAATATTATATCGTTATTTATATATTACATTAAATTTTATCTCTCAGAAAAACAGCACACTCAGGCACGGTAGAAAGAGTGGGAGATACTAGTTCCTCTCCCTTCCCCTCGATCTTACGCTTTTTCGATCAGCATCACGTGACCCTGACGCGAGTTTGAAAGTTTTTACCCATACAAAAAAAAGTGCTCAGCGCCGCTAAAGAAGTTTTCACTTCAAAAATCGTAAAAGAACAATAGGTTATTTTAGTCAACATCCCTATAATACATTTCACGCTAACTCTCCCATATAACACGATTATATAACAAAAGACGCGAAGCTGATCATGTGACAACGTCTTTCCCGCCGAAACTTCCAATATATTTTCGAAAATAGAACATAGACAAAATATCGGATAGATAGCAAAATAGGTCGGAACCACGGAGGCCCATTACGAACGCGCCGCCCACGGAATACAAGACAAATAGGCCGTGACGTGTGGGTGGCAACCCTGACTGGTGCTGCCAGTAACTATTACAAATTTGGACTTTTGGAAAATAGGACGATTCTTTTTTAATATTATGTACAAAAAGAATGGTCAATGGATATGCTGTGCTATTTCATTGTAATTTATCTACCACAGTGCAAGGTGCAAACATTGCTGTGCTTTGGAAGGACGGCACTGTAGCTGCTGAAATAACTGGGCCGAGGAGTCTAAAGACAGACAAGCTGGCGCCGTATGCGACTTTGTTTTATACTATGAAGTGATAACACCTGCTATTTAGAAGTATTTTGTAAAATGTTTGGTTACAGCTGGCAACATTGTGAGCGCTTGTAACGACCTTTGCTCACTCCATGTCAAAGGTCACCTCCGCTGTATGTTACTGGCAACCCTGGCAACCTTCGTGGGAGAAAATGGCGGGAGATTATTCAGAATGGATAGATACCCATTCTAAATTGTCTCTCGCCGTTTTCTCCTAGTTTCACATAGAAGTTGAGTGAGGTGCGTGCGTGCGTGCGTGCGTGTGTGTGTGTGTTATTGTCATGGTAAATTTCGTAGTCACAGTAAATATGCCATAAACAAAATCTGATAATATGCGTATCTGGTTATTTGCGAAACATAATCTGGTAATATGCGTATCTGGTTATTTGCGAAACATAATCTGGTAATATGCGTATCTGGTTATTTGCGAAACATAATCTGGTAATATGCGTATCTGGTCATCTGCGTAACTGGTAATTTACGAAATGCAAATCTGGTCATCCGCGTATAAGGTAATTTGCGTTTCTGGCACTATGCGTCTGAACGGATATATAGAACCTAGAATCAATTTTCGGTGTATTATTATTGCTTTAGTTTAGACATTTTATGTACCTCTATATTTAAAAAAAAAATTGCATTATACCTCGAACAACATGACTAATAATTAGTTCAAAAACAGTTTATAATCAGATTTTGTTTTCTTTGTTGTTGGCACTATTCCTTCCAACAAAAACAACTTATTCATAAACAACCAAGATGGATTTTTTTTCTCACAAGTAACCGCGTCTTGTCACTCACTATTATAAAACTAACCTATATCACTTAATAATCTATTATTCTATATCATAAAATACCGGGTGGGTAGGGTTTTGGTATTATCTACCCTTGACCCTTAGTATAATATCAAACAAAAAACGAAATTCAACCGAATGTAAATTCTAATTAGAAATCTTTCAAAACAATTAAGAAAGGTCAAATGATGCGTCAAATGTAATCACACCGGACCCCAACAAATTGCCTTGAGATGTGAACCTAATTATACAATTAATTCGCTCTAAGTCTCCTAATTAACGCCATTACAAAAGGAAACCTTCTTTGGGACGTTTTCTGAATGGCTCTTTATGAATGAACGGAAATAAGCTGAGATTCAACGTTTTTATGGAGGGAGCGATTTATACGCTTTTAGGTTTAATCTAAATAAATAAATAAATAAATAAAAAGCCATTTATTGACAGTAGAAACACAGAAAAGATACACATGAAAAAAGTATAATTTGAACAATATTCTATTATCAAATGGGATAGACTCAGCTTTGTGCGGCACAGGGAGAAACCATTGCGCAGCGCTGGTTTTCAGTCTATCCCATACTCGAGCGTCGGTGTCTACTGCCATCTACGGCCTTATCGTCGCTAACATCAATAACACAGAGCTCTTAACAACGCTTGACAACCTCTGTGGCGCGGTGGGCTAATACCCGCTTGCAACGCAGAAGATTGCGGGTTCGATTTCCGCATGGGACAAATGTTTGTGTGATCCACAGGTATTTGTTTCTGGTCTGGGTGGTTTAAATATCTATTATAAGTATGTGTTTACAAAAGAAAAGTATATAAGTATTATATCCTTTATCCTAACCACCATAATACTAGCATTAAGTTGCTTAGTTTGGGGTTAAGTGGCGCTGTGTGAAATATTTATTATTAAGGGTAAAAAAAATTGCATAAAATTACGTCGTGCAAAAAGATTTAATCGCGACCCTGCCAGGATTCGAACCTGGAATCTTCTGATCCGTAGTCAGACGCGTTATCCGTTGCGCCACAGGGCCTGTTAGATTTCTACTCGAAAATAACCAACCGCCTATTTATTTTATATAGAAATAAATTATATTATTTTTAAATAAAAATCGTTTGGAACAGCTTACTGCGAGCCGAGCGCCAGGAAAATTTCAAAACCGTGACTAAAATGGCGCTTAGAAATGATGATGATGATTTACAAAATTACACCAAACTCTGTAATTTCAAAATGTTCGTGCAAAGATGGTTGTCTGGAGATCGGTCTAAGCGATAAGCTTGCCCATTGTGGACCTTAATTTTTTTTCATATTTCTACATTCTATTTTGTGTATAATTTAATTTTGTCTGTTGTGTAAATGTTGGTCTTAATTAAGAGTACCTACTTTTATATTATACTAGCTGCGCCCAGCGGTCTTACCCGCTGTACTGTAGCCTATGTGCTATTCCAAGGTATATGCTATATCTATACAAAAAATCAGCTCCCCGTTTAGCCGTGAAGAGTAACAAACACAAATCCAGACATCTATTCTTACAAACTTTCACGAATATAATATTATAGTAAGATTGCATTGTTTGTTGTCAGATGTTCGGCATGCTAAACGTGCCTCATACCTCCGGCAAAGTGCTGCGGTACCCGGGACCCTCGCGAGTTCGCGGACCCACCTTCTACCCACCGCCTCAGAGAGACAGGTGAGTTTAATATGCGTCAACCATCATGTCGGGCTGTTGTGATACAAAGCTCTTACAAAATAAATATAAACTTTTTATGAAGCTGTCAGTGTTAAACTTCGCGATCGAAAAAGATTACGTTTGAACTTTTTTTACCATCTTTAATTATCCACATGTAAGAAAGATAAGAAAGCAAAACTGTGTTCTTCAATTATTGTCCCGCCAATCGCCAAAGCTCAGCAGGGCTATGATGCGCACGTCGACATAATCTCGCGTGAAATTTTATTTAATGTGAATAATACTCTATGTGGTTGACATAAAGTCGAATTTTAAACGCCAGTGAGATCATTTTGACATACGAGTTTTGCGACAAAATGATCTTCACTGGCGTGTAAATATCGACTTTATGCCATCCACGTAAAGTATTATTCACATTAAATCAAATTTCACGCGAGATTATGTCGACGTGCGCATCATAGCCCTGCTGGTGTTTCTTAATTTATTCTCTACATTCTGTCGCACGGTCGTACCATTGGCCAGTTAATAAAAGAGTTGTTCTGCTTCAGGTTCGAAGCCCTCAAGAAGATTATCCGACAGGAGCACATGCGTGAACTGCAGCGTAAATACGAGACAGAACAGAAACAGGAGCTCAAGGACATCGCTTCTGGACGCAGGTCAGTGTATCTTCTTAATATTCACAAAAAAAGAAAGAAATTCGACAATCTCAAAGAGATTGATTGAGATCACGAGTATCTTATATATATTCACAAAAAAATGAAAGAGATTGATTGAGATTGATTTGTAGGTCCTCTAGGCAAAAACATACTGAAGTGAATGTGAAATGTTAAACAAATGACATTTTAACATATACTTTTTAAAACAAGCTTTTATTATCAATACTTTCTAGCATTAAAGTACTCGTCAAGACGAATTAAATGAGCCCAAACTCCATCGTCAGATTAGCTCCATGGCAGAATAATTTACATTGTCATCCGATTTATACATGCAAAACTTCAGCTCATTCGGAAACCGGGAAGTGGATTAAATTTAACTTGCAATACTTACAGACAACGAACAGGTGAAAGCAAATAAAAGCTTGTAATAAGATCTGTATTCCAACAAACCACGTTTTAAGAAATAAAATATTTTGAATTTGAATTTAGAAAAGAAGAAGATAGAGAAAAGAGAAGGGAGGAAGAGGGAAGAGTTTCTGATTGATTGACAGAATTTTACATCATTGTAAAATCTTGGGTAGTACTATATACTAATTATGGGCAGCGTTATCTCTTACCATCAGGAGAGCGTCTTGCTCGTCCTCTTACTTGTTTGTATAAAAAAAACCTTCAACACAGAGTTGACCCATTAAGTTTAACATTACCTATTTTTTTATTGTTGGAGTAATGCACTTATAAACCGTTTTTCTTTAAACAAAAAGTCGAGAAAAGATAAAGATATACATATAATGTTAGGAATCACGTCAGAAGCATTATTTCAGGAAGTCAAATCCTTCAACCATAAAAATTGTTTTGCATTTTGTCGAGAAAACTCCGAATCTAAATGTAATCTGACGTTTCGTTAAATGCGTTATTTCTTTTTCTTTTTGTTTTTGAAAAGGAATACAAAAAATAATAAAATAAGTTTTATTCAAACTAAAATGAAGCACATTTAGTAAGCCCACTCGTTTTTAAACATTGCACTCGAAGTCACAAAATTGTACCCTAAATTGTAATTTACACTTACACCGTAGAGCGTAAACGCACTTGCGATTATTATTTGTCGCCATTCGCGTTGCCAGCGCGATTATTATTATTTTTTTTAGGACACCTAACACAGAATACCCATAAATTTACATACTTAAGGCTATGAGAACACATTTGTGCTCCTGCATTTATGCCACAGCAAGCACAATAATTATATTATTTTCCTAATTATTAAAAATTCAGTCTATGAGGTAAAAATTACAAATATTGAAGATAAATTTTAAAGTGAAACATAACATAATTAAAACATAAAAATTTAAATCAAAATGACAGATTACAGTGACAGTACGAATTATTGAGAGTGCGAATTATAATAGATTTGCTAATTATTATGTATGAGCGTTGAACAATGAGTACAAGCCAGTTGGCTGACTATGTGTGCTTCATTTATTTTTTTAACAAACTCAGTCCACGTTACCTTAGTCCACGGATCTTATTTAAATTATTAAATCTGTAAGAGTCAAGGCTCTGAATGTTCATTCGCTATTTCGGGAGCTTTGTTTCCTAAATGTATAGAAACGACATCGTTTGAAGCTTTGAAAAGTTTAATACAATCGAAATGGGGTCGCGGGAATTTGATAATATCACTTTGAGACGTAATACTTATAATATTTTTCAATTTATATTTATGTTATAGCGCTTCTTTTGGCTCAGGTTGTCTCTAAGTTAAAAATAAGCGTAGGCGATATCGCTCATAGACTTATTGAAGATCACTCGTCGTTTTGACAACTATAATATATTATGTCGCCTGCATGTCTGAACTCATACTTTCCTCCGATCTCCACTCTTCGTGCAAAATATGTAGGTATGTGCGCATGCATTATCGAAATCTCATTCATAGAATGCTATACAAGTAGACTTTAGATTGAATCAAAATTTGGCAGTATATGTACATATATAGATAATTATCTAAAGGGAAGTTGGGTCCGTAATCAAAATCAAAAGGCATTTCTTCAAAGTGGCTATGGCGGAGCACTTTTGCACGCAAAGTTATCTATTTTAAAGCGTGTGTTTTAAGGCTATAATCCCTCATGACCTGGAAGGTGGAGCATAAACATAAAAATGCCTATACCCTGCTGAATTTATCAATAGGCAGGAAATTCATAATAGCCACAATTCATAATTATAGGCATATGTTAGGCATATTCATAATTTCGTTTAAATATAATAGTACAAATTGTAGCCCCAACTATTGCACAAACCCTAAACAAATAATGACAGAATACCTCCAAGCACACCCTTCAAGACGTTCCCGTCAATTCAAAGCTTTCGCCAAGTGGACCCTACAGCTAATCAACCCTTATCCGTTGGCGGCTCCGAAATGAACACACTGGTTAATGTTGGGTTAGTGTACTTGACTGACAGTGAGTGAGAGGCCTTATCACCTCATCACTTCGAGTGCTTTGTCGAATATTGAAGAACCTGCTGACGTTCATAGAGTTAAATATAACATCTAAATATATATAAGGAAAGAGTGACTGATTGACTGACTGATCTATCAACCCACAGCTCAAACCACTGAACGGATTCGCTTGAAATTTGGAATGTAGATTGGTTTTATGATGTAGACCTCCGCTAAGAAAGGATTTTACCGAGCGGGCAAAGCCGCGAGCTCAAGCTAGTATATTATAATTTGTGTAAACATTATAAACCAGTAAAAAACACCAAGTCTCGCAATTCGCAGTTCTTCTACCGTAAATGTTGTGAGATCCATGTATTACCAAGTCGGTAAAATCTATGATGTTTTAAATCAATAGATTGACTTGGTCATCGCATAAAAACACAATGTATCTCACATGTAATATACCGACATAATAGTGCGATTGCCAAGTCAATCTATTATTTTTTTTTAATAAAAACTTGTCGTATTTTGATTTAAAACAAAATACGTAAACTTTGATTACATATTATGTGAAAAAGTTAAAAGATTCATTAGATTATTGCCTAAGCAACTACAAAAAAGAAGATGCCAATTATAATTCGTCGGAATCCATTGTCTTTGTATTTAACATACCGTTTGCAGGAAGACGTCTGAAACGGTTTCAGCCAGCTTTAAGTCGCTTTATTATTTAAAAAAAATACCTACACAGCTTTTTCTCGAAAAGTCAGACCAAAAAATTAATCAATTAATCACTATTATTCTTAAAAAGTTAAGATTTCCATAAATAAATAATTAAATCCGATATCTTACAGCCTTCTTATTAATACCTACTGTATTTTTATATTTTTTTATTGACATCGGAATTTACATAATTTTACACTAATCTTTTAATCACTAGCTGATCATAGTATCTTTATACCAAATAAATATATCTAATACCACCTACAGTTTATTCCTCCCTCTACTGAGGGAGGAAAAACCCACGATTTGGGATGTAATGATCCTCATATCCTACGGGTATTTACTAATACTCGTAGGATATCAGGATCATTACATCCCAAATCGTGGGTTTTTCGTCTAGACAGCTTATTATTCCGAAAATAGATTGTGTTGATTCATATTATTGATGTATTTCATTCAATAACCAATCTTTTGATAGATATCGATACTTTTATGTCAAGCAGTAAAAAAAATGCAGTTCACGAACAAAGTAGGTATAGGAGAAACCGGAGATAGGTAGACTAACTGAAGATATAACTCGTCGGCCGTCGGCAATACGAGCGATATTTTTAGTGGGATCAGCAGTTTTTTAATAAATCTGCAAAGAAATGCGCATTTTTACGTTTTTTATACAAAGAAGTAAGAAGACTAGCAAGACGCTCACATGATGTTAAAAAAGATAACGCTGTCCATAATCAGTACAGTGATACCCAGGATTTCACACTATTGTGAAATTCCAGGTGCACAGTGGTGCACTGCACCAACGCTTCTTACTCAAGACTCATAAGATGTTAAGACTCTTTTGCCCAGTAATTACATTAGCTACCGTACCGACCATCCAGACCGGACCGACCGTCTCCGATTTTTTATAATAAGCTGCGGCCAGTGGTTTTACCCGCTATACTGTAGCCTACTTGTTATTCCAGGGTATAAGTTATTTGTATACCCAATTTCAGCTCAATCGGTCCACTCGTTTAGGCGTGAAAGAGTAACAAACATACATCCAGACATCCATACATTGTTACAAAATTTTCCCTATTATAATAATATGGTTTTGTTACAGTGATGACTACGCATACGGCATGTACGGAGAACAAGAGCCTCGTGGACTGCAGACCCTGCAAGTAGAGTACCCTGCTGACGAGCCTTCCAACAGACAGCATCCGGGGTAAGATATTATGGACTTAACGCTCTCTTCTATCAGTTCCTTTTTATTGACGTACGACAAAATAAGTTCGAAATGAACCTTACGAGTATGAGCCTCTTTTTTGAGTGTGACTCTCGCTCGCACGATAAGACGTATTTTCGTAGAATTAAATTTTTGAAAATTTTTCTCGGCTCTAGACAACATTTTTTTATTATTTTAAAAGTTATCAATTTGAAACTGGAAAAGGGAATGGACTTTATTTTAAGAGCGTATATATCGAGAGACGCTCTCTCGCTCGTCACTATTTGACAAATTTTTAAATATAAATTCATTCAATTTATTGAAATTTCCCCAAGATCAGCCATGCATAATATTATTTCACACATTTTAAAAGTGTTTTCAGTTTGATAATTATATATTAAAAAATGGCATGGTGAGTTTTTTGATTATTTTTGTTTTATATTGCTCCCTTGCGTCACTCGATATATAATATATACGCTCTTAAGAATAACTTTGTTGTTATATAACACACTTATCTCAAAATTCTTTTAAGAAATAATATAATCTAAAGCTTTACCGAGAAACAATATACAGAAAGTAAAAAAATTGGCGTGGTGTGGAGCAGTGGACGTCCTACAGCTGATGATGATGATGATAATGCTCTACATTCTACATTATTATATTACGAGTCGTGAAAATGAAATGAATTGATATAATATTGTTTGCTCCTACAGCAGGAAGCCAGGGTCAGGAAGCCGCCAGGTGTCGCAGTTCTCGCGCTACTCCGACCTGATGATGCCCCCAGTACGCCGCACCTTCTACCACCCCTACTTCGACTACGCCCCAGAAATCATCCCCTACTACTGAACCCCACTGGACTCTCCAGAACCATCTTCCTAATGTACAAACTCTTGCGGGCTTCTTCCAATATCACCCCTAACTGTCATATCGAAAGCATATCTTTAAAAAAACACTTTCGCTTACTCTTTGCGAGCTTTCTGCGTACGCTGCGACCTTTTATATATTTACCACAAGTTTTACTATGTAGATAACGCGATTTATTATACCCCTTTTGAATAATAACGTATTTTTCGATAGGTTTAAGGATCTCTTATAAATTCGAGTTCTTAGTCTGATAGTAGTTCCGCGACAATAAATAGTCGCCTGTATACAAATCGATCAATTATATTTGACATTCCGTCAATTCCCTGTGAATTAAATTGACAATAAAATATATATTCAGACAATAAATTTTTCGATGTTTAAGATTCGATGTTTAGAAGTAGGTATAAAATTAGTGTGAAGGAAAAATATCCATTTAAACTTAGGAATTTAATAATGTTTAACTGGGTTTTACAGCGGCGGCGCTCGGGTGGAAGATATTGCGAGCTTTTCGCTTCGATTTTTTTTTTATTTTGGAGAAAATTAAAATAGTTAATCGTGCGGAGAATGCCTCAGTTATTTGCGGGAGTATTTATTAACATTCTGGAGGTGAGTCTGAGCCCGACAGCCTCAAGAATCGAAGCGAAAACAATACATTTCTTCTGACCTCTTGAACTTTATGTGCGCCTGGTTACGTTGTTGCTAATATCAATATACATTTATATTTATTGTCTAGTCATTTGTGTGCCATTTATTAAGTGTATTTAGAATGTTTAATTAAAATAATGTAGTATTATACATTTTATGATACATTTGAAATAAACCAAAATATACTGTATACCTTAGTTATATATTTTTAATGGATCACATGAAATGAATATACTACCTTTTATTGAATATAATTTATTATTATGCTATTTGTATAGTACTTGGGACAATAATTACTAACCTTTTAACCATTGCCTATTTACCTAGTTATTTTTAATTAGGTATATATTATAAGAGAATCATAAATATATACAATTAAATACGTGGTCAGTGTAGAATCGCATAAATAATCGTTGTATTTATGATTGTTGTGATTAGTGTCTAAGATTTCATATATAATTGTATTTTATTGTATTAGGTGATACAGAAATGTTAATAATTATCAACATAATATATGTATAACTCTGCCAATTAAAGTCATATTAAAAAAAATAACAATTATTTATATTTCGATTGCAAATATACACTAATTCCTTATAAATTTCATGAATATATAATATAACAAAAAGATGATACATCGTACAAAAATCTCAGTAACTCAGCTAAGTATGCACTTAGCTCGATGTTTAAAAATTTTAACATCTTTTAGCGAACTTAACCAACTTGATGCAGTCGTTTGGATAATAAATAAGAGCACAGAAGGTACAGAATGCCTGTATAATTCAGTTGTTACCTTTAAAAAAAAGTTTCTTCTACAATCGGTCTTCCAGTTAATATAACTTAAAGAACTACACTTTTTTGTATCACCTTATATATCAACTATTTCAAAAGCCTTCAAGACGGCTAGTCGGATCGGTGTGATGCGAACAAACGATTCTCAAACGAACATAAATCGGTTGCACGACCGATTCTCGACAAAACAATGCTTTAACTATATATTAATGTTAAATACATAGATATATGTGTCTAGGAGCGCGAGAGGCGCTTGATTTATCTTATATCCATGTATTATTTACTCCTAGATGTACGGTAGATGTAGGTAAGTCAAGTTTTAACGGAATATCATACTTGTAAGATTAATCCAAAGCTTTGAGCCATATCTTATTAATGAAACGGTAAAATTCAGCTTATAACGATAGGCTGGTTACTTCACGTATTGTCCACTTAACGCTTCTTATAACCATTCTATTCAATTAACTTACAATGAGAAGGCGAATTTTACAAAATGGCAGCCATAGAATTCCTTCTTAACCGCTTAATTCATAACCGCTGTTTTATATTCAAAAATTCGCAATGCACTGAAAGATGAAGGCTGTAATTCTAAGAATGTTGTTACCTATTTGTGTATTAATATTTATTATTATATCTTATCAACTATCGACTATGATTATCGGCTATAAATGTCGACATAAACACACAGACTAAGAAATTTGGCTTTAAAATTATATTACAACATGTATTGTGGCTTAGCAAGTCAATGAATTCATTAAATATCTTATATATTAATCGAGGATATATATCCTATCCTACATGTTACGATTTAGCGACATATCTATACATATTTTTATTTATATATAATTTTCTAACAATATTCTGTAGAATTTTACAAATTATTTTATTGTCTTTTAATCATTGATAGTTAGGTAGTTAATGGACAATAAACATTGTGTAGTGAATTAAGCGTATTGAAAATAAAATAGTGTTTAAATTGTGAACTTTATGAATATATCAATAATAGTTACCGTAGATCTTTACCATGACATATCCTTGCATGAAAACTGTTAAGACTTACGTGTTGCGGTTAAAAACACAATGAAAAACGTAAAACAGAATATTATATTAACTTTGCCTCCATCCAAAACTTACCCACGAAATAAGGGTAAATTTATGAAATGGCAACACCAAAGCTTTAATTCTTGCTACCAACATAATAACACGAAATCGAATGCGGTCTTGTGATAATAAGACAATAATAATGAAAATTGACAATAAAAGTCTCTATTAGATATTATATAAAGCTTTAATTCAAAAATTGAAAGGTTTTTTGTGAGCAAGACCGCGCCTCTTGATATTTGAAATAATACGAAAATATCAGTAATATTAATGTTTCAACAATGTGTATTGGTGGTTTCTTTGAGAAATAAAGATAGTTACATACTCTTGAGCAGAATGTTCTATTATTACCCTTACCTTCCTTCCTTTTCATCATTCCTCTTTCAATCAACCAAGAATATAAGTAATACAGGATGTTATAAAAATATATGATACTAGCTGCGCCCAGCGGTTTTACCCGCTTCACTGTAGCATATGTGCTACTCCAGGGTCTAAGCTATCTCTATATCAAATTTCAGCTCAATCGATCCGTTTGAGCGTGAAAGAGTAACAAATATACATCCAGACATCCATACATTCTTACAAACTTTCACGTTTAGATAATATTCGTAAGAAGTAAAATAGAAGTTAGAAGGGTGTTTGGTAGAGGGCTGGAACCATACTAAATGTCAGCATATGGAGGACGTGAGTTCTAATGATAATACAAAAAAAATGTATTACAAAAACTAACTTCTATACCATAATGAATTTGAGAGCCAATTTCAAACACCTTCATTACCTGATATTATCTGTTAAAGCCATCACCACTCCAGTTTTATATTTGGGGATCGGTATTACCTCTATTGAAATCTCTATACAGAAATTTCAGCCTTTATATAATGACGAATGTGTAGAGTATGACACGCGCGACTTGCTTCCTACTTTACTACGAAATCACGTACATTTAGGTTGTAATCTCAAACCACGTACAGATATAAACATCAAGTTTTCTAGCGTCAACACGGAAGCGACTGTCTTCCTTAATAAATTAGTTGTGAGAATAAGGTAATCAATAAACGGCAGTGATGGAGTAAACTTGTATTTGATTCTCCGTCCATCACCCTTTCTGTCCTGCCAACAACATTATCGCACGACATTTCATGGCGACCCTGCCAGGATCGGGCGGATCAGGTCTGCCGATCACAGGCTCTGCTCTATATGGATTTGCCACACACTTTTGACACTGTGGTGGCCGTCACACACTACGTACCTATTACACTAAATCGACTTATTATTATTCGTAGACTAAATCTATCTATTTTTATATGTGTGTGTAACAAATAAAATATTTTCCTTCTTTCTTTCTTTCTTTCTTTCTTTAAATCTTACTAATATTATAAACGTGAAAGTTTGTAAGAATGTAGATAGATAGATAGAATACTCTTTATTGTAACACCACAAATATACAGAGAATCTTAAAACTAAAACACAATTTCGTAACTTAAGTGTAACAATTGGCGGTCTTATCGCTAAAAGCGATCTCTTCCAGACAACCTAACCACCCAACCAACCAATACCCAATGTATCAATATGTCTGGATTTATGTTTGTTACTCTTTCACGCCTAAACGAGTTGACCAATTGAGCTGAAATTTGGTAGAGATAGATTAGACCCTTTTTTTTTTGACCCAGGAAAAATGCGTTACGCATCATCACCCCACGCCGGGGGGCGCGGGGCGGTATGTGGGACTCCCCCGCCAAAGATGGGAGCGGCGGGGATACCCACTAAAAAACCTGGGGTGTCCTGCGGGACGCCATAATGCCGGGGCAACGGGTACGCCGAAGCATTCATCCGCGGCCCCGACGGCGTTTGGTCCTCACTGACAGGAGGACCCCTCCGCGGTGGGGTGAAGAGAAGTTTCACCCCACCCTCTCAAGGGGCGCGCGGAAACACCGTGCGCGCCACCTCGTGGGTGAGATTAGACCCTGGAATAACACATTGGCTACAGTGCAACCGCTGGGCGCAGCTAGTTGTATTATAAGTAAGTGACACATTTATATGTATTTAGAAAAGAGTATGGACGATCGTGTATAAACATCCCTAAAAGTCTTTATGGAATACTTACTGCGCCCAGTAGTTTTACCCGCTGTACTGCAGCCTATGTGTTATTTCAGGCTCTAAGCTATCTCTATACCAAATTTCAGCATAATCAGTCCACCCGTTTAGGCGTGAAGTTACAAACATACACACTCGACACTCACAAACTTTCAAATTTATAATATTGTATTATTAGTATGATTATAATATTATAAAAAGGTAGGTGTATATCATACCAACTTACTATGTACTTTACCAATTTACGGATCCATGTTTCAGGCTTCAGTGGGTAAACCACATTTTTATTTTACTTCATAAATAAGCAATATTCAACCATTTCTAAATTGCGCTTGTCTACCCAACAAAATGTTCTTTACATTAAGATGAACGGCGTGCAATTTAATAGTAGCCGAACTTTCCCGACATTTAAGGGTCGACCCAAAAGTTACCTTCTAATTTTGTTTATAAATAGGTTTAATTCGACCAGAGGTTGAGAAGTTAAGGTCGAAAGTTTGAGATCCTTTGTACACGGCGACTTTGGCAGCCGGGAAAGTTTGATTGCCTCTTAAAGTTAAGAAATGATTTTTAATTAAAGATTATTATGATAGTTGATAGGACATCATAATTTCTGAGATTAGTGGCTCAGATATACTAATCAGTGGTTGAAAAGGGACTTTGTGCTCAAAGACAAGATCAGTTTTAGCTTTAGCCAACTTTCTTATCCAAGGAAGTCTTTTTTTATGCAAGCAGGGGTAAGAAACAAGCTTGACGCTCGATGTTAAGCGATAATACTATTAGAGTCACATTCTAACTATTAAAAATGTACGAATTCCTACGTAACACTGCGCTGCGATCGCCATCTAACGAAGTAAGTAATTTCCCTTGCCCCCAACCTGAGCGAATCGCGGCAGAATGTTGGGTAAGGTTGTGGTAACTAACCTAGACGATATCGTATTGACAAACCTTTTTTATGATAATTTATTTATTGAATCAATACTAAGTTAGCATAACAGCATGGCCAAATCGCCGTTAGCCTAAAAAAAATACTTCACAATATTTATACAATTTAAAGGAAAACAAGTAAAACTGAACTAATATATTATATGCTATGATATTTTTTTGGTTGGTAAATAAAATAAAAATGGCTGAGATATAACGCTTTATATAAGTGAGGACGTGTGACATCAATACATATGTATGTAGTACAATAAGGTACCGGAGTTCGTGCAGTGACGTCACAACCATGCGACTTTACTGCGTGGTATTCAGATATATAAAAACGTGTCAGATTCAGATCTGACACGTTTTTATCAAATTTACAAAGAAAAATATACGTGCCCAATATTTTTTTAACAATCTACCTACTCGATTGACAAAAATATATTTTTACGCAACATTCTTCCTACGACCTATGCAACAGAAGCCTACCACAACAAAACCAAATCTTCCCACATGAAGAAATATAAAAATTCAATACAAATAAACAGGTTAAGGGTCAACGCTCATTACACCCACCCGGGACCCACTCAGCACCGCCTCGCCTCGGCGTCCACCCGGCGTCAACGCGGCGTCTACGGGTGGACGCCGCGTTGACGCCGGGTGGACGCCGCGCGGTCAACCCGTGAACGCCGCGTGACCAACGAGTGGACGCCACTTATCCACGAATTTAATTCCACAATAAAACCTTTTAAATGTTTAATAAATAGTTGAATTTATAATTAACTTAATTTTTAATATTAACTTCGAGTTAAAGATCTTTATTTCTCATAAAAGAATTTACATTCACTTACTATGAGACACATACTAAAACTAAGCATAAGTTATAATAGGGCTAGTCGTACAAAATTTTGCAATGAACTTATAAAATATAAAATGTAGGTAGTCTAAGAAAAAGTTATAGGCAAATATTGCAAAAAACACTTAAACAGGTCCAACGCCGCATCGCGTCGATTGCATTGTTTTGTTGACATGCAGTAAACCACGGAGTCATAAAGTAAGCGCATCAAATCTGGATATGGCAAAATATTCAATTTCAATGTAATTTATTTAGACACGCGGCAGCGAGTCAAGCCAAGTTCAAGCAAAGGAACTGGCGACCGCGCCGTGTGTTATATTACACGAACCGTCCAAAGCGCGTTTTGACGACTTTTTACACCCTCGTTATACAAAAACTATTACACATAGACAAGTCAAATTTGGCACATATACTTAAATATACGAACTATATCTCTGTTCCAAATTCCAATAACACAGCTCAAACGGTTATTTAGATACAAACATCCAGTAATCGGTGAAGTTAATACATACTGAGGGATAGATCAAAAGTAATATCCCAGTTCCAGATGACCTAGAAAGCTGAAATTTGGCATCCCGATAGGTAATGTCGTAGTAACAAAGGGAAAAATCAGAAACTAGTATTTTTTTATCATTTTAAATTATTATTAATTTTTAAAAAATGTATGATATTAAAGTTTGGGACGCCTAGGAACGCGTAAAGCAATACATGTTGCATGTTGCTATAATTTTTGTGTAGGCGGCTATTTTCTGTTAGATACTACGAAGTGCGCGCGAGTCCACTATTCCTACTAATATAATTATAAATATAAATACAAACTTTATACCTACTGTACGTATGGATATATGTTTTTTACTTTTTCACGCCTAAACGGGTGGGCTGATTGACTTTAAATTTGGTATAATAAAAAATATAGCTTAGACCCCTGGAATAACATTATAATATACACTACTGTACCAAACTGTATAGCGGGTAAAACAGCTAGGCACAGCTAGTCACTAATAAAAATAGGTTCCTGGTACCTACGTAACAATTGTATATCCTATGTAAATACCTATCAATATATCGACTCACCAGCAGCACAAGGCGGCTCAGTAACATAGAGGTAATAATATTAACATTGTTTACAATAAATTAATCTATGTATATCGCCTAAGGTGCTAGTTGGTGTAAACATTTTAGATACCTACGTACCTGTAACCTATGTATATCGCCTAAGGTGCTAGTTGGTGTAAACATTTTAGATACCTACGTACCTGTAACGTATAGTCATAATATTATAGGTATGTGGCGGTATCTGGGGGCACGGTAGTGCCCCCGCCAAGTCGTCGTCATTACAAGTCTTGTCGGCTTAGGTTTCTTTTGATCGAAATTCTAATCCAGTTCCAGATGATCTAAAAAGTTAAATTTCCATCCAGGTAGGCGGTAGGTATAAGATAGCTGGGTGAATATAGATAAATTTATCAGTAACTAGTATTGTTTAAAAATCAATTGATTAGGTACAATATTCAAATCACTAGTGCACATAAATGCTATTTATAAATAAGTACTAAATTAAGTATAGGTATAGGTATATCGAAGCACGGCGAGGCTCACGGGCCGCGGTGCGCGGTGCGACGGCCGTGCCATGGAGCAGTGGGGTGGGGAAAGGTGCAATAAAATAATCATTTGGTATTAATCTTATTATGACTGGGTGTATTAAACCTGTTACATACTAAAAAGTACTGTACAAAAAGCAATGATATCCCATCAAAAACATAAATGTGAAAAGAGAGCCAAGTTCAATATTACGATGTATGTACTCATAGTTACCTATGATTTGGTAGTTGACTTCAACGACAAAAGAAGTGAGATCTTAATGGGTGCCAAGTTCAATGGTCAGTCCTGAAAAATATTTACAACAACATAAAATATTTTATTACAACTTAAAAGATTATTTCTTCTTATCACTTAGAATTAATATTACTTTGAAGCCCAAAGTTTGACTTGGCTAGTTCTCATGGGTACCATACGACGAAGTATCATTAAGATAAGACAATAGATACTTTATTGTACACCACATAATGTTACAGAAAATACATAAGTACATAATTAAAATTAAAAATTACAATGTACAAGTGGTGGTCTTATCGTTAAAGAGCGATTTCTTCCAGACAACCAATGGATGGAGGGGACTAATTTACACGATAAAAGACGGTGGCGCACTAATTAGCATTAAGTGCGTTTAATAGTGACCAAGCTAAAGTTAAGAGAGTGCCTACCTAGTATATTATGAGAACTGGCCAAGTCAGTCTTTAGGCTTCAAAATAATATTAATTCTAAGTGATAAGAAGAAATAATCTTTTAAGTTGTAATAAAATATTTTATGTTGTTGTAAATATTTTTCAGGACTGACCATTGAACTTGGCACCCATTAAGATCTCACTTCTTTTGTCGTTGAAGTCAACTACCAAATCATAGGTAACTATGAGTACATACATCGTAATATTGAACTTGGCTCTCTTTTCACATTTATGTTTTTGATGGTTGTTATTACATCATTGTATTCCTTTATTTTTTCCCTTTGTTTAATTTATCTTCTTTGATAATATTTATTTATTTATTCATCTTTAATTCATTTCTTCTGTTTTAACATTTGTCAAATTTATGTTATTTCTGTTACGTAAAAGATTAATAACAGTGCCCTGGGTTTTATAATATACTTTGATAGGACGATTTTTGTCCGGATCATATTTTCCGATACGCATGATTTTTTTTGGTTCTGGGCACTGTTTGTTCGCCATTCTTGTGATTTTTAAAACTTCATTGGTGTCATTAGTTTTTCTATCAAACTTATTTCGTGAGAATAATTCTGGAACGCCGGTCACTATAATATTTTTGCTTCTATCTTCTCGCTCCTTCACTTCATTTACAACGGATTCTAGGGTAATGGATGAAGTAGTCCGTTTCGAGTCATTGAGTTTAAGCTTCACCATTTCTGTCTTGAGAGATTGTATTTGTTTTTCTGTATTTTCGTTCTTTATTTTTAGGTCTTGTATTTCTGATTTTATAGTAATTTGCTCTTGAGTTAGGTGATGTGTTAAAGCTTTTATTTCACTCACTTGATCTTTAATCGAAGCAACATCCATTCTTAGATTTTCTGCGAATTCCTTCTGACCAGCGATCATTACTTCCATCATCTTCATCATCTGTGATAAACAGGTGCGCATGTCTCTGATATCTGGGCTTAGAGAACTTTGCGAGTCACTGCGCGACATACCGCATCCAATAAGTTGATTTGTTGATCCGTGGTCACTCATTTTGACAGTAGAGCAGGCACGATGTATACTTGTCGTCTCCTTCGTTTGACTTGTTTTGCGAGATTAAATGGTGTAACCGGCACAAAGTAATTTTGAGTCTAATTATGATGGTTTTAAAGTTGACTTTGTTTTAATCACATGGTAAAAAATTTGTAACACGACTGCTTCGTACGACGCCCAGTGAGCGTACCCTATATATGTATTATCTATGGTATGAGTGAGTGAATCTAACTATTGAAAATAATATTAGCCATGAAGTAAATAATAATTTATCAATTTAATTTACCTTTATCCTGCTTTTTTTCTAGCAAATTGCGTAATTTAAATAAAACTTTCGTTATAAGAAAAAAATCGTAATTAAATTTAATATTTCGTATAAAAAACTATTACTAAGTACATAATCTTACTAATATTATAAAAGCGAAAGTTTGTGTGTATGCGTGTGAGTGTGTGTGTGTATGTTTGTTACTTTTCACGCTTAAACGGATGAACCGATTGACTTAAAATTTGGTATGAAGATAGCTGAGACTCTGGAATAACACATAGGCTACATTTTATCCTGATAAATGAAACAGTTTCTGTAAAAATCAAAAATATATTTAAAAATGACAGTTCTGAAATTTGACATTTATTTTTCAACCATGAAACCATTAATTTTTCAAATAAGGCACCCATAGTAAGCCCATTTAGTTTTCAAAAGAAGCACCCATAGTAAGCCCATTTGATAAACTACAAATGAAGCACTCATAGTAAGCCCATTTAGTTTTCAAATGAAGGACCCATAGTAAGCCCATTTGATAAACCACAAAAAAAGCACTCATAGTAAGCCCATTTAGTTTTCAAATGAAGCACCCATAGTAAGCCCATTTAGTTTTCAAAAGAAGCACCCATAGTAAGCCCATTTGATAAACTACAAATGAAGCACTCATAGTAAGCCCATTTAGTTTTCAAATGAAGGACCCATAGTAAGCCCATTTGATAAACTACAAATGAAGCACTCATAGTAAGCCCATTTAGTTTTCAAATGAAGGACCCATAGTAAGCCCATTTGATAAACCACAAAAAAAGCACTCATAGTAAGCCCATTTAGTTTTCAAATGAAGCACCCATAGTAAGCCCATTTAGTTTTCAAAAGAAGCACCCATAGTAAGCCTATTTAGTTTTCAAAAGAAGCACCCAAAGTAAGCACATTTAGTTTTCAAAAGAATCACCCATAGTAAGCCCATTTGATAAAATAAAGCACTCATAGTAAGCCAATTTAGTTTTCAAATAATGCACTCATAGTAAGCCCATTTGATAAAATATAAATGAAGCACTCATAGTAAGCCCATTTAGTTTTCAAATAATGCACTCATAGTAAGCCCATTTGATATACCACAAATAAAGCACTCATAGTAAGCCCATTTAGTTTTCAAATGAAGCACCCATAGAAAGCCCATTTAGTTTTCAAAAGAAGCACCCATAGTAATCCCATTTAGTTTTCAAAAGAAGCACCCATAGTAAGCCCATTTAGTTTTCAAAAGAAGCACCCATAGTAAGCCCTTTTGATAAACCACAAATAAAGCACTCATAGTAAGCCCATTTGATAAACCACAAATGAATCACTCATAGTAAGCCCATTTGATAAACCACAAATGAAGCACTCTTAGTAAGCCCATTTGATAAACCACAAATGAAGCAGCCATAGTAAACCTATTTTATAAACCACAAATGAAGCACTCATAGTAAGCCCATTTAGTTTTCAAATGAAGCACCCATAGTAAGCCCATTTAGTTTTCAAATGAAGCACCCATAGTAAGCCCATTTAGTTTTCAAAAGAAGCACCCATAGTAAGCCCTTTTGATAAACCACAAATGAATCACTCATAGTAAGCCCATTTGATAAACCACAAATGAAGCACTCTTAGTAAGCCCATTTGATAAACCACAAATGAAGCAGCCATAGTAAACCTATTTTATAAACCACAAATGAAGCACTCATAGTAAGCCCAATTAGTTTTCAAAAGAAGCACCCATAGTAAGCCCATTTGATAAACCACAAATGAAGCACCCATAGTAAGCCTATTTGAGAAACCACAAATGAAGCACTTATAGTAAGCCCATTTAGTTTTTTAAATAAAGCACCCATAGCCCATTTGAGAAACCACAAATGAAGCACTCATAGTAAGCCCAATAAGTTTTTTAAATGAAGCACCCATAGTTAGCCCATTTGATAAACCACAAATAAAACACTCATAGTAAGCCCATTTGATAAACCACAAATGAAGCACTGATAGTAAGCCCATTTAGTATTCAAATGAAGCACCGATAGTAAGCCCATTTGAGAAACCACAAATGAAGCACTTATAGCCCATTTAGTTTTTTAAATGAGGCACCCATAGTTAGCCCATTTGAGAAACCACAAATAAAGCACTCATAGTAAGCCCATTAGAGAAACCACAAATGAAGCACTCATAGTAAGCCTATTTAGTTTTTTAAATGAAGCACCCATAGTTAGCCCATTCGATAAACCACAAATGAAGCACTCATAGTAAGCCCATTTAGTATTCAAATGAAGCACCCATAGTAAGCCCATTTGATAAACCACAAATGAAGCACCCATAGTAAGCCCATTCGAGAAACCACAAATAAAGCACCCATAGTAAGCCCATTTGAGAAACCACAAATGAAGCACTCATAGTAAGCCCATTTAGTTTTCAAATGAAGGACCCATAGTAAGCCCATTTGATAAACCACAAATTAAGCACTCATAGTAAGCCCATTTGAGAAACCACAAATGAAGCACTCATAGTAAGCCTATTTAGTTTTTTAAATGAAGCACCCATAGTTAGCCCATTCGATAAACCACAAATGAAGCACTCATAGTAAGCCCATTTAGTATTCAATTGAAGCACCCATAGTAAGCCCATTTGATAAACCACAAATGAAGCACCCATAGTAAGCCCATTCGAGAAACTACAAATGAAGCACCCATAGTAAGCCCATTCGAGAAACCACAAATGAAGCACTCATAGTAAGCCCATTTAGTTTTCAAATGAAGGACCCATAGTAAGCCCATTTGATAAACCACATATTAAGCACCCATAGTTCGAATATATAGGGTCGAAATAAAATACCGGAAGAGGACACGAAACCCTCACACCGAGCACATCGTCCTCAAAGTGTCCCCGAAGCTCTGGCGCCGTCTAACAGACGCTGGCAAGGTGCACATCGACCTGCAGAGAGTGCATGTGGCAGACCACTCGCCACTTATACAGTGTGCGCGGTGCCTTGGATACGGCCACGGGAAACGATTCTGTCGGGATCCCGTGGACGTATGCAGCCACTGTGGGGGGCCGCACCTCAGGTCGGAGTGCACCGGGCTGGCTGATGGCTCTCTGCCGCGGTGTGTCAATTGCGTGGGCGCCAAGTTGGATCGAGTGGATCACAACGCCTTCAGTGGGGATTGTCCCATTAGAGGGCGTTGGGATGCACTCGCTCGATCAACGGTGCAATACTGCTAAAGGCGCCCACGACAACACCAAGTCTGTGGACGCGGCCGGAAGAACGGGAGGGAGAGACACAGAGGGACGATGGGCTCGCTGCGAAAGGAATGAGAGGGATGTAAGAGAAAGAGAAGTGTATACGGAAAAGGCAGCAGACGAGAAAGAAATAAAAGTAAACATGGCAATCGCTCTTGAACAACAAATGGGAAAGAAAATACGGAATGTTAAAATTGCAGACTGCAAATTTAAAGAAGAGATGGCAAATGGGGACCAGTTTTTTGTGAAACAGGCCCAAATTTGGTGGAAAGAGGATATTAGAAATGGAAAATTTGGAGTGCAAGAGAGATTGTCACGGAGGAAGCAAGGGATAGGAAAGGAAAGATTTGGAAATAGAGATGGCAGAACTGAAGCTGCGGAGACCTTCTTCCATTCCAATGTGACAATAACAGAGCCGAAGAATTACCTGAGATCAAGAATTCTAACCAAAAAGTTGAAGCTGTTTTGGAAGAAGGCACACATTGGAGTGGAAGAATGGAGGGACAAGATGAAAGAAAATAAGTACCTACTCAGAAAGATCACAACGCGAAAAGGAAATCAAACGACAGAAAAATTTTAATAACCAACAAAAGATGGACGAAGATAGTAACATAATAAAAGAATATAGTAGAATAAAATATTGATATAAAGTGATAAAATATTGTTTGAAATAATATAAAGTAAAATAAGTTAACTTGGATAAATAAATTTAGATAAAACATAACAAGAAGCGCACAGCAGCGCACATATAAACAAATATAATAAAGGATACGAAAGGACAGAAAGAGATCCAACGTCTCATCCCACCCTCAATGAGGTATCGGAGAAAACAATTAAAAAAAAAAAACAAAAAAAGCACCCATAGTTAGCCCATTCGATAAACCACAAATGAAGCACTCATATTAAGCCCATTTAGTATTCAAATGAAGCACCCATAGTAAGCCCATTTGATAAACCACAAATGAAGCACCCATAGTAAGCCCATTTGATAAACCACAAATGAAGCACCCATAGTAAGCCCATTCGAGAAACCACAAATGAAGCACTCATAGTAAGCCCATTTAGTTTTCAAATGAAGGACCCATAGTAAGCCCATTTGATAAACCACAAATTAAGCACTCATAGTAAGCCCATTTAGTTTTTAAATGAAGCACCCATAGTAAGCCCATTTGATAAACCACAAATGAAGCACTCATAGTAAGCCCATTTAGTTTTCAAATGAAGCACCCATAGTAAGCCCATTTGATAAACCATAAATGAAACACCCTTAGTAAGCCCATTTGATAAACTACAAATGAAGCACTCATAGTGAGCCCATTTAGTTTTCAAATAAAGCACCCTTTCTATGGAGAAAGCCCATTTGATAATCCACAATTGCAGCACTCATAGTAAGCCCATTGGATAAACCACAAATGAAGCACCCATAGTAAGCCCATTTGATAAACTACAAATGAAGCACTCATTAAAAAAAATCTACCATAAACTATCATTAAAATTTCCAGCATTTTTCTAAAATTAAAAATCGAATATGTCAAATTTCTCTAAAAAATATTAAAAATCTAATGTCGAATTTCTCAAAAAAAAATGAAAATCGAATATGTCAAATTTCGCGAAAAAAAATTATAAATCTCAAATGTCAAATTTCTCAAAAAAATATTGAAAAACGAATATGTTAAATTTCTCAAAAAAAAAAAGACAATCGAATACGTCAAAATGACAATTAATTGTCAATTTTTTCAAAAACAATGGAAAATCGCAAATGTCAAAATAACAATTAATTGTCAAATTTCAGAACTCATTGTCATTTTTTAAATATATATTTGATTTTTTACAGAAACTGTTTCATTTATCAGGATAAAAAGTAGCCTATGTGTTATTTCAGAGTCTCAGCTATCTTCATACCAAATTTTAAGTCAATCGGTTCATCCGTTTAAGCGTGAAAAAGTAACAAACATACACACACACACTCACACACATACACACAAACTTTCGCTTTTATAATATTACTAAGATAAAGTATATTATAATTTAGTTTACCTTTATCCTGCTTTTTCCCATGGCAAAAAAAAAACATTTTGTTGTGTTTTGTTTCGTAGGCTTGTTTTTGTACGTATAATTTAATAAAATCATAGAAATATTCCACGATTTTTTTCTATTCTAAAAAATGCAAAAAAAAGAAATCGTATATATAGTATAATATTGGAAAAATTGTATAATTTTCATTTCCAAGACAATAATTTTGTAATGCTCTCAATCCGACCCTGCTCATCAACTCGGGACCGACGCAAAGCAAGCATGCGAGCGGCGAGTTGTCAACGGGTGGCCCACCCGCCGTCCGCGCGCGGACGCCTCGCGGCCGAGGCGATGCGGCGGCGTTCCGGAGTTGATGTAGTGAGCGTTAGCTCATACAAATCCATATAAAGAATACTAACCGCGCGAGGCGAGGCGGTGCTGAGTGGGTCCCGGGTGGGTGTAATGAGCGTTGACCCTAAATTTGAATTATATGGCTTGGCATATAAATAAATTGCCCGAAATAGATTGATCATAATTTGTAAGGATCGGCCCACTTGCCGAAGTTTTCAGAACGACAACGTGATCTAAGGACTTCCCTACAGCCTACGCAATATTTTATAGGTAATTATAAGGAAGTTTGCCTGTAACTTGCAGGCAATATCGCGTAAATCAGGCTTCGGTCTTCACTCGTTAATCTAATTGAATAAAAAACATAAGAGCACTTCTGCACTACTTTCTATCGTAGTCCGATCATAAACTGTGAATTGTTGATTTTGTAAGGTAGGTTATGTAGGAGGCAGTCGTCGGGTCATGTTGCAGGCCCTGTTAAACCCAGAGATTGCTTTGTCTATTGATTAGTAGGTATGAGTATCTAGAGGTATATAGGTAACTTTTATATAAAATATCTACTGCATTACAAATTTATCTAACAATTAGGTTCATTTTGCATCCAATTTACTCGAGATTTTTTACACACCAAATTTATTTTCCAACTCCAATTTTACTTTAAAAGTCTGCCAATTTGAATATCTCGTAAAAAATAAAATTTGTACGCGTTGTCAATTTATTTAACCATTCATCAGTGTAAGGGCGGGCGGGTCACGTGCGCCCTCCAAACTATGGATGCCTACGCCCTTATAGGGCAAAACTGTGGCAAACAATGCCCTTTGCAAACTTGCTGGCGCTAACTACGTGATATGACTCGCATAATCTGGCTAGCTCTAGAAATTTACAGGGACGGATTTGCGATCAAGCGTTCTAGGGGAGTGGATGAAGATATGACGGATGTTAGAGTAGAATGGAGGAGAAAAACGTGTTGTGCCGACCCTACCTAGTGTGGGATAAGGGCAGGAAGATGATGATGAATGATGATGATTTGGGATCAAATTGTTATGATGGTGAATAATAATAATTACCTACTCATATAATATCAAGTATTTAATGTATTGTCAGTAAGATTATACCTAGGCAAGCAAGAAAACGTGGACAAGTGCTTCAGCGTACCTACCCGCTGCCCCGGCATTATGGCGTCCCACGAGAACACCTCCAGGTTTTTTATACTGGGTATATCCCGCCGTAATGCAGTAGTTAGGGGAAACTGGGTAACAATGAATAACGTTTTTTCTAACGCTAAAAAATACTATACTCCTTATATCTAGAAAATTATTTTTACACAAATACTATAGGTACATTATCGAAGCACAAATGGAGCACATAATTTGGACGTTAACTTCAATAATTACGACTCAGTGAGGCATTTAACAAAAAATGGGAAATTATTCATAGTTCCCCAGGACTGGGTCACTATGAATAACTGCTCGGGTAACAATGAACCAATGGGGTACAATGAATTTTAATGGAAATATGAGGCACAAAAAGTGGAAAAAACTTGAGTTTGTCTTCGAAAATAACTTTCTTTGAATAATTGAAGATCAAATTGTATTTAATTAACTCTTAAGGCTGTAACATAAAAACTGCATTTATTCATCAAAAATATATTTAAAAAACAACCTCTTCTCAATTGTAATTTAAATCGTAATTTAAAGTATAAATATCACTTTTTTACAAGCTTTTATCTACTTTCATCTGTCTGTTGTCTGTCTGCCTGTAATCAAATCTTGCAAGTTAAATTATACCCACTTCCCGGTTTTCGATTGAACTGAAATTTTGCGTGCAAATCGGATGACAATGCAATATTATTATGACATGAAGCTGATCTGATGATGGAGCTGGAAGGTGGCTATACGAACTCCGTAACTCATCGACGTAACCCCATTGAATTTGGGCTCATTTTATTCAAACGACAATTTCTTGACGAAAGTACTCGTCATGGTGCTAGAATTATAAAAGCTTGTTTTTAAAACGTTTTTTTTTTTTTAAATTTCACTTGTATACAACCTATGTCTAATAAATATATGGAAGGAATACCTGACAGAGTATTGATTGACTGATCTATTAAATCAAAGCCCCAAACCGCGGAACTGATTGGGTTGAAATTTGAAGATGTTGAAAATATCGATATTGTGTTGATATATGCCGTTGCCCGGCATCCCGAGGCTGACTTAAACTTCATTTATCCAAATAGGCTACAATAGAGCACATTTGCAAGTCAATTTTATATTTTTTTCAAATTTCAATTAATCCATTTCCAATTCATCTATTTGGCTACATTTTATAATTTAATCAGAGATAAGCGTTACGCAGCTTCGGATGTCTTCCGAATGTAGTTAGTGCCATTTTATATATCCAAATAATAAAAGATAAGATTCAAAAGTAAATAAGAACGAGGTAATTTTCATTGTACCCCATGCTTGTTTGGTATGGGGAACAATGAATAACCTATTCATTGTTACCCAGCGGCTGATTAATCATTGTTGCCCAACGACCGTTTGACCAAACTAATTAAAAAAAATAATATTCTATCACGAGTATCAAAGTTGTAAAACAGAAAACACAAAATTAAAACATTAACGATCCCAAATTAGCTATCAGAAAAATAAAAATCGAATCCAGAACTACGTGAAACACTTTTCAAAATGTAGTGAAAATTTACTTTTGTTAATCATTGTACCCCAATTTTCGGCAGCGGGTCTCTCTCCAACCACAGCTCAGTGTGGATTGGATTGAACGATTGGTATCACCCACGGCTCAATTCAGTTCATTCGGTGTGAGTGAATAACTAAAGCACAGATACTTATTGGAATTTATTCACTGTTCCCCATTATCCATTGTTACCCAGTTTCCCCTACGTGTGATGCTTATTCGTATGAAAGATTAATGTTATTTCGCGGTATAAAAAATGTACTTACTTTATATGTTCTTTTGAATTAAAATGTTATAGTTGACACAGAAATTGTGTTCTTCTCATAATATAAACGTATATTTAATATTTTTATGCAATCGGATCACGGATTTCATACCTAGGTACTAGTATATGAATTTTATTGTTTCCTCCGGGAATTACGTCGCAGGAAGATCCTAACTAAGTATCTGTCGTCGTTGAAGCATCAAGAAAGCTTTGATTCCTTATCTTCTTTCTAATTGAATAGACATGTTTGATTAGAGATGCCAAGACAAAGGTTTCCTTTAGTGGAGGAATTTCATTAAATACACTTTCATTTGTGAAAGAAAACGATAGAATGTACCTATTTATTTATTTATTTACTTAACCAAAACATATACAATCATTACAGGCTATGTCCTAATGCGATAGTATAGTTAATATTTATTCTAGACACTAATTATTCCTCTAATTGTAACATAAAATATTTAAAGTTACTAGAGTAAACTCATTCAGAGTACACGTAAATATATCCACTTGGTCGGCTATGACATTGATAGTGCGAAGTGCCCGCGTCAGAGGCGCCTCACTCAGGAGTTTAGTTCTAGCGGGCGACACCCACAGGAGCGGGGGCCGTCGCCGCCGCCACACGTACCTATTCGGCACGTATAACCCTACCTGCGACAATAAATCGGCATTATAAACCTTTGCCCTTATTATTTTTAAAATATAACTAATGAGCGCTAGTTCCCTTCTAACCCTTAGTTCGTAATATCCCACCATCCCCAATATAAACAGAGTCGGATACATCAACGGATAGAAAGGATACACCCCATATTGTTTTAAGTATAATCCTATCCACGTGTAGGTTCTGGGTTCTGACTTATATAGGTTTATTATAGTTGCGCCCAGCAGTTTTAACTAAAAAATAGCTTAAGTAATGTTCTGAGGTTTATATTTTAAGGTAGATACCTATATAGAGGGGGTAGGGGGGTTATGTGCACCCCTAGCTAGATACCTCAAAAACTCAAACTCAAACTCAAAATTCATTTATTCAAATAGGCTACAATGGAGCACTTTTGCAAGTCAATTTTACATTTTATTTTAATATTCTACCGCTCATTCGCAAGGCACCTCTATGAGAAGAATGAGCAAGAAACTCATAGGGATTGCTTTTTTTAAATATGTGTTTACAATTATTATCTTGGTTACATAATTTATTTACAGGTGGTTGCAGAGGTTTCCAGGCATCTTTGTCTTCTATGTATTGGCTAATTTTATAATAGGCTTTCTTTTGTAATATGTTTTTAACACGGCTTTTGAATTTACCTTCTGTGAGCCCCGTTATTTCATCAGGGATTTTATTATAAAAACGTACACAATTCCCTAAAAATGATTTATGGCTCGTTTTGGACAATCTGAATCGAGGTACAGCTAACTTATTCTTATTTCTAGTATTAAAGCTATGAGTGTCACTATTTAACTTGAATTTATCTAAATTTTTTCTGACATACATAATATTTTCGTAAATGTACAAAGATGGTAGGGTCAGTATATTTATCTCTTTAAAGAGCTCCTTTAAAGAGTCTCTTGGGCGCATCTCATAGATGGCACGAATTGCACGCTTTTGCAGTATGAAAATAGTCTCAATATCTGCTGCTGACCCCCACAGTAAAATACCGTATGACATTAAACTATGGAAATATGCAAAGTAAACTAATCTCGCTGTAGCTACATCTGATAGTTGCCTGATTTTATACACCGCAAATGCTGCAGAGCTCAATTTCCCTGACAATACATTAATATGATTACCCCATTGTAGCTTAGAATCTATATTCATGCCAAGGAACAAAGTTGCATTGTCAAGCTTTAGTATTTCACCGTCAAGAACTATATTAGATTCTATGTACCTAACGTTAGGTAATGAAAATTTCAGACATTTAGTCTTTTTCGTATTCAATAACAGATTGTTAGCTGCAAACCATTTAGATATTACTATTAACGCGTTGTTTACATGTATAAGCTCACTATCTTTCCTATCCACTTTAAATATTAGCGAGGTATCATCGGCAAATAAAACGATGTCTGCTAGGTCTTTAACCATGTAAGGGAGATCATTTATATATGCCAGAAACAAGAATGGACCAAGGATTGACCCCTGTGGCACTCCTATTCTAACAGGATGGCTTGATGAAATGACACCGCCAATATCCACTTTCTGCTGTCTGTCTGACAAGTAAGATTCCACCAAGTTCAAGGCATTTCCCTGAATTCCGTATACCTCCAACTTCCTCAGCAGTGTGCTATGATCCACACAATCAAAAGCTTTGGAAAGGTCACAGAATACGCCAATAGCATCCTGTGAACTCTCCCAAGCCTGAAGGATCAGAGTCATAAGGTGACTACCTGCATCTGTCGTAGATCTACTCTTGGTGAAACCATACTGACTTTTATGTAATATTTTGTATTGATTGAAGTGAGACAGCAGTTGGTGCAGCATCATTTTTTCAAAGACTTTGCTCAAGACAGGAAGTACCGAGATCGGCCTATAGTTAGAGGGATCAGTTTTGCATCCCGATTTAAAGATTGGGGTGACTTTGCTAACTTTCATCAGGTCCGGAAATGTGCCTTTATCTATACACAAATTAAACAATTCCGATAAGTAAGGAGCAAGGGTGTCTATAAGCGACTCTACCAATTTAACCGATAGGCCCCAGAGGTCTTCAGTGGCTTTTACATTTAGGCTTTTATACGTTTTTCTAACATAATTTGCCGATACATGTGTAAAGGAAAAGTCAGGTATATCATGTTTAAAATTTTCCTTTAGATAAGTTACTGCTAAGTCGGGAGAAGAGTCAAGTGACTTAGTTGAATTTAACGCGATGTTAGAAAAGAAGTCCGCAAAGATATTTGCAATTTCTTCAGAACTTGATATTAATTGATTATTTTGTAATAATTTATATTCTGTATCCTTAGTTTTACTTTTACCCGTCTCTCTATTAATGGTATTCCAAACTGCCTTAACTTTATTGGTTGATTTGCTTATTCTATCTCTAATCATCAAGGCTTTAGCTTGGATGCAGACGGCTTTGAAAGTCTTTGAGTAACATCTAACATATTCTACAAAGGACTCTGAATTATTATGGGCTTTATCGCTGTACAATTGGTACATATTATCTCGGCTTTTTCTTATTCCCTTTGTGGCCCAGTCGGCAAACTCTAGTTTACCATTACCCTGTAATTTCCTCTTAGGACATATCTCCTTGAATTCTTTACTTATTACTGAGAACATGGTTTCGTAATTAATATTAGGGTCCTCCGCGGTGAGGTTAGTATTTGCTAGGTTTACCTCTACGCTGGTATTTAGTTTTTCTAATCTATACTTAGTGAGCGGCCTATGCTCAATAACAGTCTTACTTTTAGTATGATTGGTTTCAAATCCTAATGAGAGTGCTCTATGATCGGACCTAATACCTGATGTTAACGTTAAGTTATTACATTCACAGTTAGTAAAAATATTATCGATACAGGTCGAGGAATTGTCGGCTACTCTTGTAGGCTCACAGAATAAGTATTTCATGCCAAAGGAATTGAAGAGGCTAATTAAATTCATTTTATCTGAGGATTCTACCAATATATCAGTGTTAAAGTCACCGCAGACAATTATCGATTTATTGCTCCTTGATATTTTATTAAGTATAGTTTCCATTGCAGATAAAAATGCCGAGAAATTTGAGCTTGGCGGTCTGTACACACATAGTAGTATGTGCCTTCCAACCTCAACACAAGCCACCTCGCAAGTGCGTTCGACAGAACAGCCGACAATGTCAGTTCGTTCTTTATATTTAATACATTTTTTTAACAGTATAATGGAACCACCTCCCTCGGCGGATGTTCTGTTGAACGTACTAGCTACTTGAAAATTATTTACATTAAATGCCATTTTGTCGCTTTTCAACCAAGTTTCACAAAAACATAATATGTCATAATTAAATTTATCTAATAACAGCTCAATATCATTTATTTTGCCAGAGAAGCGATTTATATTTTGATAAAATAGATTTAATGTATTATTGCCGCCCTCTGTTGTCTCATGATTTAGTTTAAATTTTGTTCCACAGTGAATTCATTAGTACATATACTAACCACTGTGGAGTCATTATAAAACTTAGTTATACTACTTATAACTATGTGTATATTATATGCCAACAATTTGGCAATAGTTAACATAGATTTTTTCGAACAATACATATTATTCGAAGTCAAATAAAAATTAGTAATAAACTTATTACTATCAAAATATAAAAGTTTGTCACTATGACGACATGTCAAATTATGAAACAGATTGTTAAGGACATGTATGTGCTTATTTTGATCTGACGTTAATGATGAAGAATAAGGGAGAGCACACAAAATGATCCTAGAACAATCAATTTCAAGAAGAGAGGTTATGTTATTAATAATCTCCCTTTTGTCAATACTTAAACTATGTCCTATCATTATTATTACAATTGTGTTTTTGTTTATACAGGAATTTGTTTTTATTTTACTACATATTTGTGAATATGACGCACCAGGGAAGCATAAATTGGTGACATCACAACTAGACTCATTACCTAATAATGGACCTAAACCTACACTGATTTCATCAGAATACACAAATACCTTATGTTTACTACTATTATTTGTACAATCATCTACCCTCTGAGCCGCCGCAGGAGTAGTGCATGGCGGTGACTGTGAGTCAGGCACCGGTGACATATGCGGTTGTGACTGGATGTGGGTGTCACATATAGATGACATACACTCTGTATTAGTTGTTGCCAACTGTACTAGGTCTATGACAGTATTGTAGTGTTCTGCTAGCTGAGTCTGAGTGGTAGCGTAGCTTTTGAAGATATCTTGGAGTGAGTGTTCCCTTTGCAACAGCTCGGAGCGTAGTGCCAGTATGTCCTTATCATATATTTGTTTTAATATTTCTAACTCCTCTATACAATTTTGGAGTTGTTCTTCTAAGTTAAATTTGTTTTTAATTAGTCTTACATTTTTTGTAAAATATTTTTTACATTTTAATTTTTGTGTATACCTCCGGACCAGTTTCTTAACTCTTATATATCTTTTAATTTTCTTATGACTTTTAAATATAGGAGCTGAGCAAACACAAGATGTTTCACTAGTGAGGTCGATAATGTCTAAAGATTGAGGGCACTGAGTTTCACCACCTACTATCTCATTGTACATGCATTGTGTGTGGGCAACCTGTTGAACATCAATTTTTGACTGTAGTTCTAATATTGTCAACTGAGCAGTGTCTAGTTCGCATTCAAGGTCTTTTACACGGCTTAGAGTCTTCACATAGGTAAGTCCACACTCATCAAAGGAAAGCACAATGGTCTGTAGTTGGTCACATTTGTTTAATGATTCTGTGTATTTAATGTCCAGCTCGGCCAACTCATCCTTTAGGTCAGCATTTTTTGAAACAATCCGCTGAACCTCAATCTCACTATCTTCTCTCTCTCTGAGTAGTTGCTCATTGAGGTCCTTGCAGGTTTTGAGTTCCAGTAATGCAGCCCTGAGTTGCTGCTCCATGTCTCTGACAGTAGCTCTGCGGGTCTGCATCATGGTACAGCTTCTGAAAGTTATTAATAATTTCTTTAAGTACTTTGAAAAGGTAAAGATTTGGTCACCTTCGTGTATGTCTCATGTAATAGCGCAGTCATACAACATTAGGGTTCACTTTGACCATTTATATCAATAATGATTTATAGTATTTTCAGCATTATATGGTTATGTTAACAAACAATAAGTATTCAAGTTAATAGCTAGATCCGTGGTATAACTAAAGAAAATAAAACTAGGTATATAAATAATTTTATGACAGCAGAGAACAATTTGGCCCAGACCAGCCCCCGCTTGCGGCACCCGTTCACGAGTTGACACACCTGCCAGCGCCGTCCTCCTCAACCATATTTGAGGGAAGAGGGCGGCCCACCAGATGATGCCACCACAAGCTTGAGCACTTTAGTGAGAATGACTGTGCCAAATGTTCTGTGCTAACAATATTATTTTACAATGCACTATTTTAATGTACATAAAGTAAGCAGTATAAATTAATGGTTAAGGTGCACCCTCTTTAAGCCAACCTCAATTTATAAAGTTATTTAAAGCATAAACTGGATACTGGAACAATGGAAATATTAGGTATGATGATATTTAATATTTACAGAGCTTAAAATTAAGTTATTAAAATGGGCTGGATTTCATCTACAGATAACACAATGCAATCTGTTTCTGTAACAATATTATTTTTAGGTATTCATAATAGGGTGTTATCACAAAATATTAATGAATAAATATTTAAAAAAAATATTAATTTTAATAGTGTCAATGTAGGTAGGTACTTTACTCACACTTGATAGTATAAAATAATGTAATTTAAAGATTTATTTGTAAAGGAATCTGTCTGTAGTGCAGTTTTATGGTTAATTTCCAGCTGATTGTAGCAGTTTTACCATTCCATTTAGTAGTTATTCTGTTTATTTATGCAAAAATTGAGTGCTAGAAACCGGCGACAAAATTTTCAATTGTCAATAATCGTAAGGCGATTTTTTATGTATATGAGTAAAGTTCCTAGGAAACATTAATTTTGATGTGTTAATTTTCACAAAATACTCCCCGGGTTTCATGTATTTTCCTCCAGAATCCAGGTTTCGGCGTCGTTTCGGGCCTCTGTTTGGTGATGAGGTTATGTTGTCATAAAGTCAACTCTTTTCACTTTACACACAGATTTACTTATATTAAGTTGAAACACAATTGATTTAGGTAAATTTACTGTTAAAAACTAATAATTAATTAATTAAAAATATTAAAAATTTATTCTAAGATTTTTTGGCGGTTTACGCCAGTGTTGCCACACGGCAAAAAAAACCATCACTATTATAATATCTTATACCTAATTCTTTTTTAAGTGCTTTTGACATTAAGTTTTTAAGAATTTGCCCACATCGTGCATCGTGCGATCAAAGTAAAATCTCGATTCCTTCAACGTGAAATCTAAGCGATCATGAGAGTGTCACCGAGCGTCACGTTTCCACTTCAGCTGAATTCTATCCTATTTCGTCTCGTTGCCTTAGCAAATAACATCTCGGAAAAGGAAAAAAACTACGCAAATAGTAAAATTTGCATACTCGCGCCCTACATAGCTCAATCCTTCTCTATTTATAGAGGCACTATACCGCCTGTGGTAATCTTTAAAGCTGGCTCCACATTGAGAGCGCGAGACACAGCCACAAAGCGACGACGGAAACCGCACTCTGGTGTATTGTATTTTTTTTATGTAGTGCGGCTGTGGTATTACTGCGCCCATGATCGGCCTTTTATGATCGCCGCTTTATTATGGTGAGCTGGATCTGTAGGACGGCGCTAGAGTTCACCACTGACCCTAACAGCTTCTAGAAACTGCAGGATTTTCCTTGGGTGTTGAATCGTAACGATCTCGTAAAGTTCTCTTGGCAACCACAGGACGATGTCGTCTATCGCTCGAGCGTCGCGCATACCCAATGAGATATCAGTCAAAAGAACTAGAGAGCTAGTAGGATAAATATAACCCTTAAGCTTAGCTCACACCAGAGCAGACCGCATCGCATTAAAAATCCACCTTTTTTTATGTGATGAAGTAGAAGACGAGCAAGACGCTCTCCTGATGTTAAGAGATAACGGCTGCCCATAATCAGTAGGTACAGTGTAACCTAGGATTTCACAATGATGTGAAATTCTAGGAGCACTGCACCAACGCTTCTTACTCAAGAGTCATAAGATGTTAAGACTCTTTAGCCCAGTAATTTCGCTAGCTACAGTGCCCTCCTACCGGAGCACAGTAATGTTTGCACATCACTGCTCAGGCGGTAGAATAACTGGCACTGTTGGGCGTCACCACCACCTGAGTCACTTTCGATTTTATGTGAACCAACGCACTTCAGAGCGGGCCGCATTATCCACATGCAGTATGTGTTACCTAGGTACGTCTAACATGTACCTACGCAAGCATTTATGGGATTTTTATTATACGATACGATGCGGTGCGGTCCGCTGTCGTTTGCGCCAAGCTTTAAGCGATCATGTGGTTGAAGACAGAATCAAAGCTACATGAAATAATTCCAATCCCGGTATTTGCGGAAGATTCTTGACACCACAGAAATTCTATTCAGGATTCTGGTTGTTCAATCCTAGATTGATCATAAACCAGCGACGTGCAGATTCCTTCACGTCACCTTATCTGAGCCTGATAAGGTGCAGATTTCCAAGATAATGGTGAAGCACGTTTTAAACAGACTGCTGCGTCAGTCTTTACACGGACGCACACAACTAACTAAACTGTAAATGTGTACATAGAGATAACTAATATATAATGTCAAGTTTTATGATAATAAAGTTAGACATCAAATATCATCCGCACACCGTGGTTTTGATTCGTCTCACCCAGCACACTGCGACCATTCGCAGTGGCTATGAGAGTAGACGTACCGTCCTCTCACAGTACGGGCTCCGCTTGACCCACCCAAGGGTCGCTCCCGTACATTTGGTCCTTCGGTCCTATACAACCAGCATTTAGTCCATCGACGAAGAGCTACTCACGGCAGCCAGCAGCCTTTCTGGACGTCGGCTACTACATACAAGACACTACAGGCCGCCAGTCAAGGAAGGGGTGACCACATACAGGACGCCGCCGCCGTTCGAGTAAACAGCGATTTCGGACTACAGCTACAAACAACTACGAACTACAACTACTACAACGACGACAACTACAAACAACAAGTAATCAACGAAGACTCAAGAACAAGTTCCAGTATACCTACCTAGAAGAAGTTCAAGGCCAAGAAACATGGAGTCGGTCACTGAATCTGCAAATATGCGCGGACAGCTGATTCGCGTCAGCAGAATGCGAAAAATGCTGAACTACGCACAACAGACGCTAGCAAAAAGCAAAGTGTCGCATAGTTTATTGAATGACACGATCACGACCTTGCGAGAGCCTTGGTTACATATAGAGAATGCGCATATCAGTTTGACCGTAGAGGGGAAAGATTCACGTCATCAGTACTTCCGTAACAACGTTTACGAAGAATTAGAAGCTGATTACGATATGTGCATACAACAATTGATAAAGGCTATAGAAGAAAATGAGGCATCAACAAGTACCGGCGGTTCCAGAGCGTCGGTAAATTTGCCTAAAATCATCATACCTACATTTACTGGAAGTTATGATTCATGGAATTCATTTTACGACTTGTTCCTGAGAATAATACACGAAAACGATGCATTGACTGATACGGAAAAAATGCAGTATTTGAAAACGCACGTGCGAGGCGACGCCGCGAAATTGATAAAACATTTAACTGTCTGCGACGTGAACTACGCCACCGCGTGGGAATTGCTAACGAAGCGCTACAAGAATGAACGTATAATTACAAATAAGCACATTGACAACATACTAAATCTAACGAAGATAAACAAAGGAACGGCAGATAACTTACGAAACCTTCATGATACAATTAACGAGAACTTACGGGCGCTCAAGAATCAAGACGTGGAGACCGCATCTTGGGATCCGTTTTTAACAAGATTACTCGGGCGAGTATGGGATGCGGAAACCAACGAGAAGTATGAACTGCAACTTCAAGAACCAGACAAACTACAAACGTTTACCGAGATGATGCGGTTTCTGGAGAGAAGATTCAAGAGTTTAGAGGCAGCTACTACAAAAAGAAGAAACTATCAAGAAGTACGCTACGAGCCAATTACGAGCTGCTGGTTTTGCGATAGCCAGGAGCATAATATCTACAGATGTATGGAGTTCAAGGAATTACCAGTCCCCGAACGCATAGAAGCTGTAGAAGAGAATAACATTTGCAAGAGATGTTTAATGCACGAAGATTCAACAGAATGTTATAGCAAGAAAGGATGTTGGTTCTGTGGCCAGAAGGGTCATCATTCACGACTACATGATGAGAACCAAGAAAATGAAGAGAAGATGAAGAAGCCAGTACCATTCAAAAGAACAAAAACAAGAGTAGTATCGAACTTGTCAACCAGTAAGAAGGCGGGTCAAGTTACTGCGCTGCTTACAACAGCGTCAGTAAAAGTAAGGGCTGTTGACGGCACTCAACATATATTAAGAGTCTTGGTGGATCAAGGATCCGAGGCTGCTTTCTGCACAGAGGAAGTAGCTAGACTGTTGGCATATCCCCGGAAAAGTATTCAAGCAGAAGTCGTCGGCATAACGGGAGAGAAGCCGAGTGTATCAAGATCATCGATAGAAGTCACGTTAGAGCCGAGGTTCCCCAGCGATTACAAGCTTCCAGTTACGCTGATGGTTCTACCGAAGCTAAACGACGCGTTGCCGCAAGAAACAGTACCACAAATACATAAGCAATCAAGCCAATTGAGAAACAAGCGAATTGCAGATCCAGAGTATAACAGAAGTGGACCCATCGATATAGTATTGGGAGTCCAAGAATATAGCAAGTTTTTGTTGAATGGATTACTGAAGATGCAAAATGGAATAATCGCCCAAAACACAGAATTTGGGTGGATTTTGTCAGGAACGTGCACTGACAAGACGTCGACTATATGTCAATATACAGCGCCTCAAGTAACGCCCGACCAAAAGAAGAAAAGAAGAAGAAGAACAAAGTTAAACAACGAACAAAATTTCAACAAGAAGACGAACGATACAAGAACTATACATGAACAAACAAACGTCACGAAAACTACGTACACTATAGAACAAACTATTTCTACGTCACCGGAGCGACACCGAATAAGCAAAAAGTACCAAGCCTGTCTACGAGCAAGATCCAAGGGTCTATGCCGAACAATCAGGAACAGGAAGGATAAACAAAAGTCGCCTATTTGTTGGTCGAAAGGTGGCAAGACCATGCAATATAAAAATTGCATCGGTGAATATTTTCACAACGACACACTGAACTCAACAAAATCATGTACTCAGCAAACTATAAAGAAAATATACGATATTACAGAAATTAATCAAACGGCGCCGCATCAGCAGTTGAATCATCGCAGCGGCAGAAACTACAGTACCAGAACTCAACACGGCGGGTCCAACGTAACAAAAGGTGCCGAGCGCAGCCTGCCCAGCAACCAGAGATCCCGAGCAACACCAGCCACAGTCCTGGTCCCGAGAGGCCCCAGAATGTTCAATCCTAGATTGATCATAAACCAGCGACGTGCAGATTCCTTCACGTCACCTTATCTGAGCCTGATAAGGTGCAGATTTCCAAGATAATGGTGAAGCACGTTTTAAACAGACTGCTGCGTCAGTCTTTACACGGACGCACACAACTAACTAAACTGTAAATGTGTACATAGAGATAACTAATATATAAGGTCAAGTTTTATGATAATAAAGTTAGACATCAAATATCATCCACACACCGTGGTTTTGGATTCGTCTCACCCAGCACACTGCGACCATTCGCAGTGGCTATGAGAGTAGACGTACCGTCCTCTCACAGTACGGGCTCCGCTTGACCCACTCAAGGGTCGCTCCCGTACACTGGTATTTCGGGATCTCGATATTGCATTCCTTTTACAAGGTTACTGGTACTCGGTTGACAAATTTATAATAGATCGTTGTAGCGAAACTACTTTTAGCCATTCTATGGAGAACGAACTCAGAAGAGAACTTTGAAATCAGAAAAAAGTAATTATTTCACAATTTTTGAAAAGACCGTCAGCTGAGCTCCGATAACTGTATAAGAGAATTAAGGTAAGAGTTAAATAAAAAACTCAATTAGATAATTTCTTAATATATTTTTACATTTGACATAATACAGGCGGTTACACAAAAAAATAAATAAGTCTTATAAAATTTACAATTACTGTGATGTACGAACACTAAAACATAATGATTATAATATTATTATAACTACACATCATAAAAAATCTGTACATAAATGATATAATATGTAAAAAAAGATCTGTCATATAATATCTTATATTAGGGCAACACTGAGAATCTAAAACGAGTATGTTGCTAAAATAAGATACTACGAAAATTTACGAATTAAGTCCCTCGCTTTTGTAGAGGTATAAAAACGTGACCTATCTTGACTTTGTTATTCGACTTTAGAAAAATCATTAAATTCACTTGATTTTCACAAAGTCGCTTCCCACTGTTATTCTTCTTAGACCTTGTCCATAAAGGTGATTTCATCAGGAATTGATTCGCCCGAATTGATTTACGCATACCTCACACAAGGCGCCCATACATTGGGCCCACAAGTGTTAAACAAATATAACAGCATCTCACGTGTAAATTGAGATCGCATGATGCTTTTCGACGCAATAACCGATAATATAATTTACCGGGGGTAGACTTCCTTTGCAGGAGGTCGACTAGGTGGGTACCCCAACAGTGCCAGTTATTCTACCACCTGAGCAGTGATGTGCAAACATTACTGTGCTCCGGTAGGAGGGCACTGTAGCTAGTGAAATTACTGGGCTAAAGAGTCTTAGCATCTTATGACTCTAGAGTAAGAAGCGTTGGTGCAGTGCTCCTAGAATTTCACATCATTGTGAAATCCTAAGTAGCACTGTACTGATTATGGGCAGCGTTATCTCTTAACATCAGGAAAGCGTCTTGCTCGTCTTCTACTTTATCACCTAAAAAAAATATACCTCTATTATGGGCACCTTTTATCTCAAGCTACAAGCATGACACCTGGACCCGATGGAAGACACCTTCAAGCTCCTGGAATGGCAAGGACTTGGCATCAATATCAACGGCGAATACATCACTCACCTTCGGTTTGCCGACGACATCGTAGTCATGGCAAAGTCGATGGAGGAACTCAGCATGATGCTCGATGACCTCAACCGAGCTTCACAACGGGTGGGCTTAAAAATGAACATGGACAAGACGAAGCTTATGTCGAATGCCAATGTTGTGCCTACCCCAATATCTGTTGAAGGATCGGTACTCGAAGTTGTGGACTCATATATCTATCTAGGACGAGTAGTCCAATTAGGTAGGTACAACTTCGAGAAAGAGGTCAACCGCCGAATCCAACTCGGTTGGACAGCGTTCGGGAAACTACGCAATGTCTTTTCGTCCGATATACCTCAGTGCCTCAAGACGAAAGTCTTTGATCAATGTGTGTTACCAGTGATGACTTACGGCACCGAAACGTGGTCCTTCACCATTGGCCTCATCTCGAAGCTCAAAGTCGCCCAGCGTGCTATGGAAAGGGCTATGCTCGGGGTTTCTCTACGAGATCGAATCAGAAATGAAGAAATCCGTAGACGAACTAAAGTCACCGACATAGCCCGGCGGATTAGCAAGCTGAAGTGGCAATGGGCAGGCCACATAGCGCGCAGAGCGGATGGCCAATGGGGTCGAAAAGTGCTCGAGTGGAGACCACGGACTAGCAAACGAAGCGTAGGACGTCCACCCACAAGGTGGACAGACGACCTTATAAAGGTCGCCGGAAAACGCTGGATGCAGATCGCTTCCAACCGGTACATATGGAAGTCCAAAGGGGAGGCCTGTGTTCAGCAGTGGACGTCCAATGGCTGAGATGATGATGATGACAAGCATGACAACGCCTCTTCTGGACAAGGTCTGAGGTATATTTAACTACGCAACGAGTTTTAATGTGGTCTTCTTTAACAAGCAGTAATTCAAGAGGGGTAATGTATAATGGTCCAGCGAGCTGTCAGTTGCATATAATAAGCAGAAGTAGTAAACAATTTCTAATTAAAACAAAACGCTCGTTTTAGACCAGTTGTTCTACAAACATCAATATTGTAGCTGCAAAACGGCAATTTTATCACAAAAACAAACTTATATCATTAACTAATAGAGTATTTTTAAACTTAATCGTAATGTGATATTTAATGAAATTACAAAAAATGTAGTAATACTTAGATAAAGTTTGCGACAAAAGTTTTAACGACAATTTAGGAGCAAAAAATTACTTTTATAAAAATGTAAGAGTACATTATTTTTACTCGAAATTGTTATCACTTTGATGAAATGAATAAATCATAAGTACTACTACATCTTTGTGTAAGACAGTATAATAAGTTAGATGTGCTTTTAATAACATAAAGTTGTGCTATTTGTGTGCTTTAGCAATAATTATAGATAAGTAATGTGTTTCGAATCTATGTTAATAGATCACTTCTGAGTGCGGCGCAGCAACACATATTGGCTATGGATCTACATTATGCCAAATTTCATCAAGATTGGCTCAGCTATGTATATGTAAAATACAAAACGATGTAACATTGTTTTCATTGTTTATCTATAATTATGCACAAACGAAAATGCTTTCGTTTTAATAATACTTGTTTCTGTAAACAAAAACAGACTGTTAATACTAGTATAAAGATTAATATACAAAAACATCGATTCAAATATGGAATGCGTGAATGTTGTCAACAATAAAAAAACGGGAATCATCAAAAATTGGCACAGTACAGTTCAAGGAGGCGGTATTAAAAAGATAAAATTACTATGCGACGATATGGCAAGACCAAAATGATTTTTGTTTTAGTCAATTTACTAAAATGCAAGTACATTTTTTTTTGGATCTAATATATTATGTGATAAAGGGGTCTTCCATTTTATTAATTCTAAAAACGAATTATTAAATGAAATTATTACCATTAATGCATTTGATATTTTACTCATATTAATGATGAGGTTTCAGCAAGTATTGAACATTAAAGTGACATCAAATTCAGTGCTTATAAATAAGCCAATAATTATAATAGGCCTGCAGGTGAATAACTAATAAAATAGAGTTTACCAGTTTTTTCGACTTGCCACACCGTTCGCAATATGTCAAATATTATTAAAACCTGGCAACATTTACACCTTACGACTACAGCGACATTTTCAGGCTTACAACATGGAACATTATTTTTTATAGACCGTGTAACATAAATTATTACTGTTAAAAATGTAAAGTAAAAGTATTTTTTGTTTCACATTTTCTGAACTAAGGTACCTTACCTTCCGGTAGGCGACTGCATAATTAAGTCATTGATATAATTAATATTTGCTTGCAAATCGTGTCGAAGTAATTAATATAATTTGCTTGGTCAAAGTATAGTTTCTATGAGTCTACAAAAAATATTTCATAAGGATTACTGGAAAGTTAGATGGATAAATTGGAGGTTTTTGTTCAGCAGTGGGACAGACCAATCGATAAATGGGTTGATAAAAAAAAGTTATAAGTGTGTGTATGTTTTTTTTTTTATGTAACACGGTCTATATCTATTCATTTTCATATTTTATGTGTAATACATACTTATACTACGTATTATTATGAAAAATTATATATTTATTAACTACATTGAATAATCGTTGATATACGAACAAAACAGAACAAGTCGAGAATTGGAACGATCTAATTTTGAACGAACGTATGGTTTTTGATGACTATACCCTGATTTTAAATTTACTTAACTGCGAGTAACGAAAACGTTCCTTAAATTTAGAAACTGCCACTTTTATCAAGTGACTTTAAATTTTAAGGAACGTTTTTAAAATGCTTTAACTTAATGTGCGAATCGGAATAAACTGAAAACATAAATCTTACGTACTTAGAACTATGTTTACACTATAGCTGCGCCACACGGTTTTGCCTACAATGCTACCTTTATCTATACAATATACATATAGACGCTCATCTTTGGTTCACGCGATCGGGATGTCTGTACGATGGATATACTTAAAATATTAAGGCGCGAAAAGAAAAAATGATGTGAAAATTTAATAGCAAATTATTAAATTCTTTTAAAAAGGTTGAATACTTTCTTATTAATATCTATCTAAGCACTAAACGGACAATAGAATTTTATCTATCTATTTGTATATTTAGCTATAACTATTAGCTACATAATGGCACGCAATAAGGTAAACTTGGTCTTCTGCAGACTTATCTACTTAAGGCAAAAATTCTGTTTAAAATAACTACATTTTTTATGGAAAATGCTAATAAAATTTATATTTTGCTACGCTTTATATTTTATAATACGTAATGCGTAGCCCTAGTACGCGTAGTCAAACGAATTGAGAGCTACGGCGTAGCCATAATTTGTAGCGCTACGCTCCAACACTTAAAAACGCTTTGGCTACGCCGCGTAGCACTATAGCTATATTCTGCGTAGCATTGTAGCTACATTCTCCGTAGCTTCGCTACGCGTATTCTAAATGCGTAGCTTTACAACGCGTACTATGTAACTCTACAAGAACGATTAAACCATCGCTTTAACGCATAGTGTCTACGTACAAACATCCCGCCGTACTTTTCAGTATCTTTCACCAACGTTCACCCATCAAACTATTGAGACACGAAACGCATTAAAAAATCACTCTTGAATACAAAAAAAACTATCAGTATAGTTAAATCTAACAATAATCTGTCTATTCTAATTTGTGCTTGACTTGTTTCGTGTCTCAATAATTCAACATAACATACGGTGCGATTTGAAACTCATCGATAAATTGAGCGTGTAGCGACCGCATTAGTTAATATCGCATCGAACCCAAACGGAACCCATTTCACCTTAATTGACAAACCACTAATAAGCAGTCTTCACATTTACAATATAATATTAACTAGTGTTAATTATAATAAAAATACTGGACCATAAAATTGATTTAATAGGAATTACACGATGAGGCGATAATATTTCCGTTTAATAATGTACTTTATTACGATAGACGCAAGATCGATTATATAAAAAAGGAGTTTCGAGCTCCGGAAGTCTTAGGAATTCAGATCGAAGATCTATGTCTAAAACAGTACACAATCCACGGAATTAGCTTTGATCGCGTTTGTTGACCAGAAAATTGAACTGGAATAATGCACACAATATATTATTTCATTAAGCGCTCACACTAAAATATTGTAAGGTTTTTTTGTGAAATTTGTCATCACAATATATTTTTTCTATCAATAGCAGTTGTAAAAAAACGTACACTTATCTATCCGCAGGACATAGAAATGGGCAATCTAATTATTTTTTCTGATCAACCCTAAATCATATTATTTGTATTATTTCTGGCTACAGATATTCTATACATAATTATAGTCTTAAATAATACATTTATCAGTGAAAAATATGTTGTATACTTAAAATAATATTAAAATATAATGAATATATCTATTTCGTCATACTATTGCACTGAGTTATTTATTTATAGAAAAATCTAGCAATACAAAAGGCCTATAGAGTTATTTAAATCTATAGTCATAGTTAAGGAGCATATCTACAAATCAAATAATCGATCCATATAAAATTAATTTGAATTGAAAAAATAAACCTTTATATAAAGTCTAAACCATGATCTCTTTTATTTAAAACTGGTGTATTGCTTGGCTATGGGAATTAAATTAAATTGTATTTTATTTCAAGTTTTTTTGATTTATAGATTTTAAATGAACTTCCTTAACTTTGAATATAACTTTTGTAACCTTGTCACAGCTATTAGCCATATATCTGTTCCTAGACTTGAAACATAGAGAGGGATTCCCTAAATTCCCTATTATTAAATAATTTTCCGAAATTCCCACGGGAACGGGGAACAGTTCTAGCCTATGATTAGTAGTATTCGTTTGATATAATACTATGGGAAAGGAGTCAATCTTTAAGTATAAACAAGTTTATTTTATTTAAAATTGAAAAATATTCATCCTTAGAGGCCCTTTACATAAGGTCGCAAGCAGTGCGACGGCACCGGTTTTCTTTTTAAAGTAATTCACAATTAAAACGAATCGCCGCCTACAGTTCACTCTCTGTCAAATTTAGCCTTTCTGTTACGTAAGAAAATGAATAAAGAACATGTTCTTTTTTACATCTGGTATCTTTAAAAAATAATATAGGTGTCTAATATCATTTTGGAAACTACAGTGAGTGTTATCCATTATAAATACGACACAGCTGTACTGACGTAAATTATTCGTTAAGATATGTCTCAACGGTTTTGGTTTCGGAGTCTAATTTTTTTTAAAGATACCAGATAAATGTTTAATATCCTTCAAGTTGCCTGACGTGAAACTACGCTCTCAAGCGACTTGGTATCGAATCATGATTATTAGGTACAACCAAATTCGCACTGCTTGATACCTCGTGTGAAGGAACTCGAAAAAAACTGCGAAAATCTAACTCTTGTTGCTTGTAATAAGCTAACATACGAAAAAATATGTATTTTAAGCTAAATGTAGGCATCTCATGCAACGGCCGGCTAAATCGAAAAAACAGCTACAAAATACCAATTATCTTTTAAAATCCACACACAACCATATTTTTATTTTCATAAGTAAAGAAGCCTTATGGAAATTAATTTTGCTTATTGTATTTTGAGCAAGAGAAGCTATTTTTGAAATTAAATTTGGCTATACATAATCTATTTTTATTATAGTAAAAAGATATAGACATTTCATAATGTCACTCAAAATATTTTATGCAGAACTTGAAAACTATATTACTTTTAATTTTAAATCGCTTTCCATTTAACGTATAGGTGTTTTTTTTTTTACATCTATCCGTATCTGTAATAACACCAATGCCTTAATTTAAAGCAAAAAAAATGACTTACTAGAGAAATTAATATTATCTTTGCACAGCAATATTGAAATTAAGAAATGAAATGTTATGCTATTTTTTGTTTCAAAACTGTAGTACAAGAATAATGTCACATAACAAAATCTATTGCTTTCACCGAGAACACATCGTAGTTATAACAATCTTACATATAAATATCTTAAAACGATAACAAATGACGTGACATCACCTTGGACTACAGTTTTTACTTCCAAAAGCTCTGTAGTCCTAGTATTCTTGAACATATAATAATATTAATGATTTTTAAAGCCATCGCGAGTTTTCTCCATGACTAAAACAACAACAAACATCGTAATTGTCCGAAACCGTGGTTGAGATATTCTCGACAATATTAGACGTGAGTTGTGCCGTTTTGTTGTTTTAATCATAATATTAATGAATTTTTGACTGTTGAAGATTTAATAAAATCTAGCATCTGGTAGCATTTTACCCACGTGGAGAAATATTTTCTTAGCGGAGGTTTACGATATAATAACTATGCATGTTTCAAATTTCAACCCAATCCGTTCAGCGGTTTGGGCTAGATAGATCAGTCAGTCACTATTTCCTTTTATGCAATAAGATTTTAGAAAATTCCGAAAAAAATATGATCATTACGATATTTTATAATGAAACACATTATATAAAATATTTATATTATTCGTCAATATGTTAGTTGCCAGAATATTTTAATAATAAGTATAATATTTATGAATAAAATAATATTTTAATGTAATTTTGACGGAGTTAGGCAAGAAACAATATGCGACATCGTCCATTATCCCTAAATTATTGCTAACGATCAAATACTAATATCTGAATGTACCAAAAATCTTTTGAATCAACTAATTCATTATGGCAACGCTTTAAACAACAAAAAAACTTTTGTATATTTTGTTTACCTATATAAAGACTTTTCGATCGATAAGAAAATATAGATATCAGCCCCCGTAACACATTTCGACATTGACATAAGACTAGCAACTCTCGTCCCACTGTTAAGAATAATTGACGTTTATAAGAGCACAATGACATTGAGAGAAGCTACGAATTGTATGCAATGACAGCGCGAATAGCAAGAGTAACGGTCTTGATATAGATGTCAGTTTACTCTTGACAGTGGGACAGGAGAAGCGAGTCTTATGTCAACGTCAAAGTGTGCTACGGGGGCTGTGATATTATTGAAATTATGAATTGTTTGAGAATCTGAGACCGCGACAGAAGTGTGTCGCCAGTGGACCTGACTTTTAAGCCAAAGATTGTACGTTGTCGACTACCAATAGGCTTTTTTATAATCATGATCACCCAGTTGTATCATCTATTAGATCGATGGATATTTCAACCAACGTTGATCGACGATTAATAGATATGTGTGCAAGCATCCTAATGTTTAATCAATAAAAAACAGTTTTATTTAGTCTTGAAGCATTAAAAACGAACCAATAAATAGTTTTTTCAAAAGATCAATCGGCGTTTATGATAACCAGTCGAAGTTTTAAAAAAGTTTTACATTTACGTATGTGACCAATTAGTTTTAAATGCCAGCCATCACACATATACTATACAAATACTATATCTAAGAGTACAAACACGTGGATATTTCTTATAACCATCGAGAAAAACCATTTAACTTACACCCATTTGCTTTATAAACATGACATTGCCTAATGAAAACATAGCACAACTTACAACGGTTATATGATTTTATACTTAATCGTTTAATGAAAATTGATTTTGTACTGATATATGTAGGTTACATCCATTAGTAAAAAACAGTCAGGTTCTAGCACAAAATATAACGTCATTTAATTCCAATATTTCGTGCTTTACGTAGCCCTACGATATGTAGCTGGACTACGCATAGCCCTACATAATATTGTAGCATCGCTACGCGTAACTCTACGTAGCGTAGCACAACGCGTAGCACTACGATGCGTAGCACAACGCGTAGCAAGACAACGCGTAGCACATCGCGTAGCACTTACGCAACGTAGCGCAACGCGTAGCACTTACGAAATGTAGCACTTTATCGGGTTGTCCCCACGCAGTGTAGCACTTCTACACATTCTACGAATTTCACCAACGAATTTTTAACTCTAAACCCAAGGTATGTTTTCAGTAATTTTCTCGACGGTTGAGTGAACATCGGTGGTTACAAGGCTATGTGTAATGTGTACACAACTCACTGAGTATTCGCTTCTGTGATGTTTTACCGGATCGATGTCGGAGTTACCGGTGGCGCCTGCGAAAGAATTGCATTCATTATAATAATTACATAGCTGTGTTCGGAATAAATATTTTTTAAGGAATTTTGTACGTTTAATACGAAAAATTGTTAAGGTATCGGATTTTCGTGCTTAACAGGTCAGGATAAGTTAAATAATATTATGTACAACATTTTCAGAGCATTCCACTCATGATCTTTTCTACCTTTAGGCGTTCAGCGACCGAATTCGGGGGCTAGCAGGCAACTGGCTAAAACGTCTTGGCTGCGGTTGCTTATGATACCCACAAATATAGAAAGACACCACTTGCACATTTTTGCGAACATTTTGGGACATTTTGTGAAATGGAAGTATTGCGAAAAAAACGTTTTGCGAAAGAGACCTTTTACGAAAATTTCACGAAAGGGGCCTAAGACTAACAAAAGTGTACAGACATAAGATACGTCATACTCACCGCGGGTGTATAAGCCGCGAGCGCAGCGTACGCGGCCAGTGTGTGCGTGAGAGTATGCGTGGGAGCCGGCGCGGCGCAGCGTGCGTGCGCTCCCAGCGCCGCCCACGTGTACAATGACGCGCAGGAAGGAGGACTGCCGCCGGCGCTGCAGCCCGCGCACGCAGCCGACACCGTACAGAACGATAACGCCTTGCACCCGCCGTACCTGAGCAGACGGAGTTTGTCACGATACATTTCACCGGTGACAGGAACGGATAAAATACGACTGCGCTTTGAACCAGCAGTCTGTGCTCAGACGGAGTTTGTCACACTAGATATCTGCACGGTAATATGAGGTCGGGTAGTTATGTGTCAACAAAAATTCAAGCAACCGCTCTGAGGAAATCCTGGTAGAAACTGAATTTAATTTCTCACTCAAAACATTGATGAGACTAACCATAAACGATTTTTATTGCTACACAAGTCTTTTTATTTCTGCAAATTGAAACAATCTCGCCATTGTAACATTATAATGCTAAATTATGTATAATATAAAAAAACAAGATAGGTCTTGAATTTCAGTGTAAGGTTCAAGTTTAATTGCTGAAATATTTCCACATTTTTACGCCATGATTTAGACATATGTTCTGGTTATTGCATTGATATAAATTGAAAGAAAACTTAATCAAAAGTTCCATAAAATACAAAAAATCATACTCACTTATCAACAACGACGACCGGCCCATTCTTGTACTCCATCTGACACCCAGCAACAAACTCCACCAACGCGAACGAGTCCTTATACGGCGCTATCAGCCTCTCTATCGCCTCGTCTCTTTCTAACTCATTCTTCGCCTCCCTCACCGCCCTAACATACTCGTTATCATCAGGCTTCCCCGCTACATACTCCGTCGTATGACCCTCCAACCATCGACTGCATTTGATGAACTTCACGCTCAACTGATAGTCGTCTTGCAGCGAATGAACGCTCACGTTAGTCACTTCTATCACTCGATCCGAAGGTATCGAATCCGGTACTCTATCCACTTTCTCAAACATGTATACTGGTCTTCTTAACTCTGTTTCTTCTTCGACGGTCAAGGCTGGCGGTACGGGGGGTGGTGGCGGCGCAGTCTCCGGCGGTGACCCCGCAGATTTACCGTTACCCCACTCGGGGAATTTAAACTTAGTTGGGGAACTCAATTTGAAGTTTTTGAGGGACATTTTTGAGGGACTGCGCGGCGATTTCGGACCGTTTTTCTTCTCTGATAACGATGAGAAAAGGTCCCCGTTTGCGATGGATTTTCTTGCGGATAGATCTCTGTTGCCAGCGCTCAGTCTTTCCAATCTTAGTTCTGTGCGATCGAATCTGTACGCGGGCTCAGTATCTGTTATAGGGGAGTTGTTTTCCGGTATTAATCTCTCGTCATCAGAGCAGTCGTTATTCTCCTGTCGCCTGTACCCATTAGTCTCGGGTTCAGGGGTTTCAGGCGGTGGTTTCCTGTCGGATTTCCTGTACGCTACGTAGGTGTCTTTCGATACGAAGCTGGCGCGGAAGTTCGCCACGAATAACTCTTTCTCGTCTTCCGTTGGCCAGAATATTTCGCATTCCTGTGAGGAAAAATTAAAAGAATGAAAATATATTTAGTCCAGCGTTTGCTATCCAAGGAGGCAATGTTGCCAGCATTCTGAGCACACTGCCGTCTGGAAGTGGGTTGAATTACTTTGATTGGCTTCTACCAGAGGGCCTATTGGCTATCGCCAAACGACATGTAAAACACTAGAATCCATAGACAATTTTGCGTACATTACTTGCTTAAACCTCCTCATTAATATGAGTAAAATAACAAACGCAGCGATGTACATCGAAGTTTTCATCAATTGTAGTGGGTGAGAATTAGCCAATAGGCCCTCTGGTCTGGAATACGAGTGTCTTTACGTTCCTTCTTATACGTACCTGATCATCCGGCTCCTCCAGGTACAGCACCAGTTGTGCTGTATGGTCCCACAGCAGTCTCCACAGGTCAGGCTCGCCAGGTGTCGGTATATCTGTGTGTATATATATACCTGATCATCCGGCTCCTCCAGGTACAGCACCAGTTGTGCTGTATGGTCCCACAGCAGTCTCCACAGGTCAGGCTCGCCAGGTGTCGGTATATCTGTGTGTATATATATACCTGATCATCCGGCTCCTCCAGGTACAGCACCAGTTGTGCTGTATGGTCCCACAGCAGTCTCCACAGGTCAGGCTCGCCAGGTGTCGGTATATCTGTGTGTATATATATACCTGATCATCCGGCTCCTCCAGGTACAGCACCAGTTGTGCTGTATGGTCCCACAGCAGTCTCCACAGGTCAGGCTCGCCAGGTGTCGGTATATCTGTGTGTATATATATACCTGATCATCCGGCTCCTCCAGGTACAGCACCAGTTGTGCTGTATGGTCCCACAGCAGTCTCCACAGGTCAGGCTCGCCAGGTGTCGGTATATCTGTGTGTATATATATACCTGATCATCCGGCTCCTCCAGGTACAGCACCAGTTGTGCTGTATGGTCCCACAGCAGTCTCCACAGGTCAGGCTCGCCAGGTGTCGGTATATCTGTGTGTATATATATACCTGATCATCCGGCTCCTCCAGGTACAGCACCAGTTGTGCTGTATGGTCCCACAGCAGTCTCCACAGGTCAGGCTCGCCAGGTGTCGGTATATCTGTGTGTATATATATACCTGATCATCCGGTTCCTCCAGGTACAGCACCAGTTGTGCTGTATGGTCCCACAGCAGTCTCCACAGGTCAGGCTCGCCAGGTGTCGGTATATCTGTGTGTATATATATACCTGATCATCCGGTTCCTCCAGGTACAGCACCAGTTGTGCTGTATGGTCCCACAGCAGTCTCCACAGGTCAGGCTCGCCAGGTGTCGGTATATCTGTGTGTATATATATACCTGATCATCCGGCTCCTCCAGGTACAGCACCAGTTGTGCTGTATGGTCCCACAGCAGTCTCCACAGGTCAGGCTCGCCAGGTGTCGGTATATCTGTGTGTATATATATACCTGATCATCCGGCTCCTCCAGGTACAGCACCAGTTGTGCTGTATGGTCCCACAGCAGTCTCCACAGGTCAGGCTCGCCAGGTGTCGGTATATCTGTGTGTATATATATACCTGATCATCCGGCTCCTCCAGGTACAGCACCAGTTGTGCTGTATGGTCCCACAGCAGTCTCCACAGGTCAGGCTCGCCAGGTGTCGGTATATCTGTGTGTATATATATACCTGATCATCCGGCTCCTCCAGGTACAGCACCAGTTGTGCTGTATGGTCCCACAGCAGTCTCCACAGGTCAGGCTCGCCAGGTGTCGGTATATCTGTGTGTATATATATACCTGATCATCCGGCTCCTCCAGGTACAGCACCAGTTGTGCTGTATGGTCCCACAGCAGTCTCCACAGGTCAGGCTCGCCAGGTGTCGGTATATCTGTGTGTATATATATACCTGATCATCCGGCTCCTCCAGGTACAGCACCAGTTGTGCTGTATGGTCCCACAGCAGTCTCCACAGGTCAGGCTCGCCAGGTGTCGGTATATCTGTGTGTATATATATACCTGATCATCCGGCTCCTCCAGGTACAGCACCAGTTGTGCTGTATGGTCCCACAGCAGTCTCCACAGGTCAGGCTCGCCAGGTGTCGGTATATCTGTGTGTATATATATACCTGATCATCCGGCTCCTCCAGGTACAGCACCAGTTGTGCTGTATGGTCCCACAGCAGTCTCCACAGGTCAGGCTCGCCAGGTGTCGGTATATCTGTGTGTATATATATACCTGATCATCCGGCTCCTCCAGGTACAGCACCAGTTGTGCTGTATGGTCCCACAGCAGTCTCCACAGGTCAGGCTCGCCAGGTCTAGGTGCGGAGCAGACGGCCCACTCCCGGGTACGACGCGGCCCGCAAACCCATGATGCGTTTATGTATTCACTGCCTGTGTATCAAAGAACAATGTGAACAAGAAGACTACATAAACATGATATAATATATTCAAAACAATCGACTTTTATGACATTCTAATATAGAAAAATCACGTGTCAGTGTTTGTCATCGATTTCTTTCGAAGCAATTGGGCTATTTTTATATTTTTCGTGTAGTATTTCAACAGGCCGACAAAAAAACACGATTCATACCTTCGACGCCAGGTTTGGGCACGAGCATGACTCTCGCGGCGTCGGAGGGCAGCGCGCCGTGCGCCCGGTTCTTGTCCGCGTTGTGAGGGGCGCTAGTAGTGTTGACATTATATCTAAGTGTATACATACCTTCGACGCCAGGTTTGGGCACGAGCATGACTCTCGCGGCGTCGGAGGGCAGCGCGCCGTGCGCCCGGTTCTTGTCCGCGTTGTGTGGGGCGCTAGTAGTGTTGACATTATATCTAAGTGTATACATACCTTCGACGCCAGGTTTGGGCACGAGCATGACTCTCGCGGCGTCGGAGGGCAGCGCGCCGTGCGCCCGGTTCTTGTCCGCGTTGTGTGGGGCGCTAGTAGTGTTGACATTATATCTAAGTGTATACATACCTTCGACGCCAGGTTTGGGCACGAGCATGACTCTCGCGGCGTCGGAGGGCAGCGCGCCGTGCGCCCGGTTCTTGTCCGCGTTGTGAGGGGCGCTAGTAGTGTTGACATTATATCTAAGTGTATACATACCTTCGACGCCAGGTTTGGGCACGAGCATGACTCTCGCGGCGTCGGAGGGCAGCGCGCCGTGCGCCCGGTTCTTGTCCGCGTTGTGTGGGGCGCTAGTAGTGTTGACATTATATCTAAGTGTATACATACCTTCGACGCCAGGTTTGGGCACGAGCATGACTCTCGCGGCGTCGGAGGGCAGCGCGCCGTGCGCCCGGTTCTTGTCCGCGTTGTGAGGGGCGCTAGTAGTGTTGACATTATATCTAAGTGTATACATACCTTCGACGCCAGGTTTGGGCACGAGCATGACTCTCGCGGCGTCGGAGGGCAGCGCGCCGTGCGCCCGGTTCTTGTCCGCGTTGTGTGGAGCACGAGCGCACGGACTCGCCTCCACGCACGAACGGGTTATCAACTGAGAATAGAGGAATTACGTGTTACTTTGAATGAATATTATTACCGATATTCATTCTGAAGAATTCTATATGCTATCCCCAGTGACAACAGCGCTTTGGAACACAAAATGCATACTATTCTCCCCCTACCTCTTTTTCTCACTCTCTCAATCTCTGGGGAGAGATCTACTCTCTCTGTCTTCTCCTCTCGTTCTCTCACATCTCCTCCCTCTCCCTCATCTATCTTTCACATCTCCTCCATCTCTCTCATCTATCTCTCACATCGATATAGATAAAAGGTTGAATGGTGGAAAGTCAGAAAGTGCCTTTCGAACTTTCGACGAACATGAAATAACAAATTTTAACTTTAACTTGACACTGCCGAATACACTGACGTGTCCATACACATTAATAGTACTACATACCAGGAACTGTTTTTCAAGCAGGTTAACGGGCGGCGGCCCTTGGTACGTGTGGTGTCGGTTGGCTAACGTTCGCATACGTTCCAATAGTGCGTAGTTTTCCACGCGATTTGCTCTGAAATAAAAAATACGGAAATAATTTATTTTGCCATAGTAAATCAATACGGATGAATGTATCCCGCCTTCTGGGTTTAGCCTGCTACCATCTACGCCACATCATCGTCTAACTTCATCAATCTGTAATACTGAATAATAAAAACAATACACAATTTTGTTTAATTTCTTTATATCCTTCGAAACAAAACTATTGACCTGAAATTTGATACGTAGGCATTCGATTAGTTCTATTATTTTAATTTATTAACTGTAAAAGATAAGATGGTCCAAAAGCAAAAATAAATATTAAAATTCAGATAGACGCTCTTAAATCTTATTCAAACATCCCAAAGCAGCACATAAATAATATTTTTTTCAGACTGAGAAATACAAAAACTCACCTCCTAATCTCCTCCTTCTCCTGATCAGTCATATTATTATAAGCTTGCATCTTCTTGCTATACGTATCCGTTGACCTCGGAGCCAAATCATAAACTCCTTCCGTCTCATCCCCATTAACCATCCCATCTTTCTGCCCCAAATCTTCCGACTGAGACTCATTCAGATTATTAACAGAACTTTTACTCTGCTCGCTGTTCAAATCATCAGTCTTTATGGACATTTCTGAACCGTTTTCCACGATTTCTTTCTCGCTGGAGTGACTTTTGACACTTGATGTTTCTCCGTTCTCGTTTTCGCAGTCACCGTTGGGAAGGTTCAAGTTGGGTACGCTTTTCTGTTTGGCGGGGGATAGGTCTAAAACTGCTAGCTCTTCTTCGGAGATCGGTTCGAGGAGTTTTGCTAGATATTGCTATAAAAAGACGTTAGTTATTAGTAGAGCTTGGTATTTGTTATTGTTTAAACAAAATTAGAGTTTTATGACCTATTTTGTAGTCAATAAACATAGTAACAATATCAGCTATCATTTGATAGGCATCAAAACAGTGCTTAGCTCTTTCTTTCTATGAACTATTGCAATTTAAAGTATTCTAATCAGTATCATGGACGCCAGCACTTTTTGAAGCCTCCGAAAGTATTTACATACACAAATCAAATTTGATTTGAGTGTCAGTAGCGCGTATCTTTTTGAATGATTGAAATTAGACGAGCGGCTACAATTGCCTTTAAAGTCAGAGCCAACTGCTACGGCGCAGTTATCAACAAATCAATCAAAGTTTTGGATTAACCAATCCTCGCCTTAACTAATTGAACTGATATTCAGCTAGAACAAATTAGAGTATTTTTACTGAGTAAAACTACCGAGTTTCTATAAATAGAGATGCTCTGTCTGCACGAGGTGATTCCTCTGTGCGTGTGACAGAGTAATGTATTATAATATACAAAGCATGGACCGCGTACCCCAAAACGGAGGAGTACAGGTTTCTTCCTCTTAGTGGGATCACCACTCTAATAAACCACTTCTTCGAAGAGTAAGAAACGGTAGGCAAGGGGTTAGCACAATCCCCCAATGGTCCGAAGTACGAAAGATAACGGATAAGAGAAAGAATAGAATGAAAGTACGAGAGGCAGTAAAAGCGAGAACTGGTATGAATGGTAATAGTGTAGCACAAGCCTCCCGCCCACAATAACGGAGCTAGGACGATAAAAAAATGGGTCGATGTGTTGCTGACTTAGTCAGCCCCCTATATAAGATAATATACCAACCTTAGCCTCAGCATATGGCACCTCCGTGTTGCCAGAGCGCACGTGCTCCAACAAGGCGTCGTGCACGAACACGTACTGTTCCTCTGTCTGCACGAGGTGGTTCCTCTGTGTTCGTGCGCGACAGAGGAAGCCCAGAGGAGACAGGGTTCCCGTCAGCTTCAGTTGGTTCAGTTGCGCGTCTAGAACTATGTACGTGCCCGTACGACCTACGCCCGCACTGTAAGAGAAAACGTTACTGTAGATGGCTTATTAAGAAGATATTGGTTATTTTTAGCATAAGGTAGATTGATATGTAAGTCTATATCAACAAATTAATAAGCAAGTTAAAAAATCTAAATATCGACAATCATAAGATAAAACTCGCAGAATACGCAGTAAAAACCCTACAAACCCTCGCAAATGAATCAAATCTTACTTTTTTTTATAGCAGACTAAACAAGCGTTTGACCGCAATCTCACCCGTTGCTAAGTGACGATGCAGTCGAAGTTGTAGCACGCTTGTTCAGTAAGAACCTATTCACACTTGATTTGAACAAACCCACGTTATAGCATACGGGAAACACTGAGAGTGGTAGCGAGTTCTATGGAACTCGCAAGAAGCTATGGCTTCGCCGTTCTCATAATGAAAGACAAAGCAAATCGCTTCGTATTATTGGTAGCTTAGACCCTGGAATAACAGATAGGTAAAGCGGGTAAAACCGCTGGGCTCAGCTAATTTCACATATGTTTCCAATGGAATTGTCCCGTAGTGTTCGTGCCTTTGACCACATCCCACCTGATGGAAAGTGAAAATGCAGTCGACGATGGATCACGTAAGATGCCTAGAAAGGTACCTATTCACTCGTGCCTTGAAGATACCCAAGTTGTACCGCTCGGGAAACACGGATGACGGCAAAGTGTTCCAAATGCGACCAGTTCTCATCAAAAACGATGAAAAAAAAAAACGCTTAGTGCGAGCAGTCGGTAGCGCCACTAAGTAAGGAAGCCGCATGGCCGTCCGCCGTGACGTCCATAGGTAGAATGGGCGTGGAGGAATGAATTAGAGAGAACAAATACCTGCAGTGTACGAGCACGGTGTCGGCGTGGGAGGCGGCGGCGCGCACGAAGGGCAGCACGGCGAGCGGGTGGCGCGGCGTGCCGTGGTCCGGCCACACCGTGTAGTGGTACTGGATCACTGTGCGCCCCGCCTCCGGGCTGCCGGTGGGAGGGGGCTCGCTACACTGGGGGGAACATACCTGCAGTGTACGAGCACGGTGTCGGCGTGGGAGGCGGCGGCGCGCACGAAGGGCAGCACGGCGAGCGGGTGGCGCGGCGTGCCGTGGTCCGGCCACACCGTGTAGTGGTACTGGATCACTGTGCGGCCCTGCTCCGGGCTGCCGCTACACTGGGGGGAACATACCTGCAGTGTACGAGCACGGTGTCGGCGTGGGAGGCGGCGGCGCGCACGAAGGGCAGCACGGCGAGCGGGTGGCGCGGCGTGCCGTGGTCCGGCCACACCGTGTAGTGGTACTGGATCACTGTGCGCCCCGCCTCCGGGCTGCCACCGGGAGGGGGCTCGCTTGACTGGGGGAGAAACACATTTCGCACGTTAAATAATAAACCGGAATAAGTCAAAAATTCACTTTTTTGGGAAATCGCAGTTAAAGTTTTGGGTCTCTACCTTGATGATAACTTTTTGATATTTTTCATGAGTGTACGGTGTTATGTTTATTTTCTTCTTCTTAAATTGTAAACAGATATATAGAGGACATAATTTTCGTAATAAATAAATTATATTATTAAAATCAAATGAGTAATGAAGCTTTGTTTTCAAAGTTTTGACTTAATGTCGGTTTTGTAAAAAAAATTGAAATCAATCATATTTTTTTTTGCAAACTAATATTGAATCATTCAGTTTAGTATTAAATAATAAAATAATTTTATTAGATGTATAATATTTATTACACTTTAATAGTAAAACATAAATAAAAAAAACAGAAAGTCCTTTATATAATAACTATTTATATAAAGTTTTATAATAGGGAACTGCTTTCTTTACCTAATTATGTACGTCTGAATAATTATACAAAAGAATAACAATCAGTTGTAATAGGAACTTATTATAACTTAGTAACCAAAAATTCTATAGTCATCACAAAATGCTGTCGAGATCGCTTTACGTAATTCTTGTGGAAACGCTAATTCTATTAAGCAAAAATTTAATACAGAGGTAGATTAAATCTCGAGAAAGGACATGGGATAGTTTTCATTCCAGAAATCTACCTTTGAAAGGGAGGGGGGGAAATGAGGATTAAAGTTTGTGTGGGAAATTAGTAACTACTGTTCATTTAGCTGAAATTTGGTATAAATATAGCTGAGTTTCGCGAAAGGGTATTATATGAGAGAGAATATCTCAGAAATCAGCCTTTAAGCCTCCCCCTTATTGTATAGAAGACCAATAACTGCTTGGCTACTATTTGGGCACAGAATTTCCCGGGATGTATTTTTTAGTTTTTTTATTTATGTAGTGCGGTCATGATATCACTGCGGCCATGATTGGCCTATTGTAATCGCCGCTTATTATAGTGAGAATGACCCCTAGGCGCGGCGCCAGAGTTCACCACAGACCATAGCAGTTTCTAGAAACTGCAAGATTTTCGTAGGGGGTCATCTCTCTAAGCTCATTCGGGCTGAGCAGGTGCTGTCCCAAAATAGAGTTACGTTTACGCATCAGTGCTCCACACTCCCCTAGCAGATGAAGAGGCGTTTTATGAGCCTCATTGCAGAATCTGCAGGTTTGAGTGTCGCATAGCCCTAGTTTGGACACATGCATGTTAAGGCGACAGTGTCCAGTCAGGGCTCTGGTTACGATACGCAGAATCTCCTACTTAGCGCTATGATTTGGTTGTTGAACCTGGTATCATAGGCTTTTATGAGTAGCTTTGAGTGCCTCATGCCCTGAGAGTCTTTCCACAGTTTGATTGACTCCTCAAAGCATAAGTTTACTAAGGTTTTCTGCGCTCAGCTTTTAGGTATGCCTCAAAAAGGCTCAAAGCCGAATTGAGTGCCTTCTGCCCCAGCGTACGTGAGCCCATCGGCACGTTCATTGCCGTTTATCCCGCGTGCCCCGGGACCCATCTGAGGACAACATTGTTCCTTGAGCCTAAAAGGCTTATTACACCTGGCTAAATTTAAAAGCCTAATTCCAGTCGCCACGGAATTAAGTCAAGTGTAATCACATTTAGCATCCTAAATTTAGAAGAAAGTATTGTTCATCCTAAATTAGATTCTAAATTTAGTGAATAAATTCAGCCAACTGTAATAACCACTTTAATCATTCAGTCAGCATACAGTCTTCGACTAGCCTGGACGTAAAAACTTGCGAATCCAACGCTAGGAGGGCAGCCTGGCTATCAGAGTTAATGTAAATGGTTTGGTTGCTGTAATGCTTTTGCAGGTTGATGTGCGCGCATTCAAGAATGGTGAAAATCTCTGCCTGGAAAATGGAGGCGAACCTTCCCAGATTTACGCTTTTGCTACACCTGGGTTGCTCTCCATACACTCCACAGCCTACATTACCTCCCATTTTAGAGCCATCCGTGAACCAGCTCCGGCTCCCGGTTTTTCCCGGGATAGGACATAAAACAGTTCTGGTTCCAGAAACCAGTATTTAAAGGGTGCGAAATTTATGCAAGAAATCCGGTAACCGTTTAACTATTTTTTATGTTATTTGAGTTTGAGGTGGAGAGAGGATAGTTTTATTCCTGAAATCAACCTTAAAAGGGGATAAAAGGGGGTGGGAGTTTGGAAGGACAATCAATAACGGCTGACGCTATTGAGCTAAAACCTGACACAGAGATTATAATTTGATCCTGGAAAATGACAGAATAGTGTAAATTTCTAGGAATTTCAATATACTGTATGGTGGTGATGGTGGTGGTACCTTGATTTCCTGCATGGCGAGCTGGAAGCCTTATCTCCCTGTACGCTGTGCTGGATTTTATCTTCAGTTTCATTTAAAAATCTCTTTAATAATTAATATACAACATTAAATAAAAATTAAAGCCCTCAATACTTAATTTTGAGAACATTACAAGAAAATTAGAGAAAAAGTAAAAAGGTCTATAACTACGTAAACACGACTTTATTTACTTACTTTTATTTCGTCTGGCTCACAATTATCCGTATTACATCAGCATTACATTTAACTCATCTAAAGAAGTTTGAGGCACTGCTGCTTCCTATTTGCAGACGTCATCTTGGATTAAAACTATGGAACTCGAAATTAATACAATACTTTTTTATTAGAAACATAATTAAGTTGACTTGAAATTTCGTAATAAACTGTATCAATTGCTAAATCACTTTTAGACTTAAAGAGAATTTAGAACTTAAACTGAAATAAACGCAAATACGATTCATTTATACCAACAGTTTTAGTATTAAAGTGATGTAAAATTAATTGCTTCTGAAAGAAAATAGATAATTTAATACTAAAACGCACTAATACGTAATCTATCTTGTCTATGCAATTACAAATTAAAAATAAACTGCAACAAGTCTTAATAGGTCATGCTGCATTTTCTCCTATAGTGAAATAATATTAAAACATGCTAGTTTAGAAATAAATAAACATTTTAAGTCTCACCTGCGTTTGTAAATAAACCGAATTATTTTACATTACGCCAATGTAGTAGAAAAACAACGACATTTATTTCAAATCGCGGTCGTTACAAAACTGAATCGCACGAATGAATTGTCGCGCGCTTTTGTAGAAAAGAGAGGGGTGGTCTAAAAACCAGCCATTTTGGTATATTTTGCTGGGTGTGAAAGTGCCTACTGATTCTTTAATCGGATTTAGTGCGTTTTATTAACAAAAGTAGGAATCCTGATTTTTTGAGTTATTCCGGTTTATTATTGAACGTGCGATTTGTTAATGTTGAAAGGTGCTTAATCCGCGGTACGCTCTCTCGCTCGCACTATTTGACACATTTTAAAAATATACATTCATAGAATTAACTTTTTGATAATTCCTCAAGAGGTTGCAAACTTTAATAACGTCGGACGTTATTTCACGTTACTGGGAAAACCTTTTAAAAATATTAAATAACATGTTATCTAAAGCTTCGCTGAGGAAATTAAATAAAAAAGTCAATTCTACGAATTCATATTTCAAAACTCGTTATCGTGCGAACGAGACAGTTGCACGCAAAAACAAGGCCCTTATATTATGGAAGTCCCAATTTAAATACACAAACACCACAGACTATAAAATTAGTAAACATATAAAACTCACATTAGCAGTATTGTTCTGCACGGTCCGTGCTCTCAGCGTGCGCACGGTGTAGGCAGCACGGACATCTTCGTGCAACAACGTGACGTGCACGCCGCCAAACTGGGCTGAACTGCCGCGACCGCCCACCGGCCAGTATTGGTCGCATTTACGCTGAAATATAACAATATTACATATTATTTAAATTATAACGATAGTAATGAGAGGCAGAGTGCAGATTCTACCAAGAGAAGAAGGAAACTGCAATGCACATCCTTTGTAGCTGCGGACCACTCATGTTCAAAAGAAGTATCCATCTAGGACGACAAATGATGCTCCCCGATGAGATAAAACAAATCACCCTTGATGATCGGGAAGTTCTTAGAAGCTACGGGTTTAGGGAGTGAACTATAACTCAAGAGGGCGTCACATATCACAATAGATCAGCAGGGTTATTCACTTATCCGTGAAAGAACCGAACCGAATACCGAATTGTCAAAAATGTATGAAATGACGTATTACGTAGATACAACTTGACATGTCATGTCTCGTCATTTCATACATTTTTGACAATTCGGTATTCGGTTCGGTTCCCTAACCGATAAGTGAATAGCCCTGCAGCAATGGTCGAAGCGACAGAAACCCCTTGAACTAATTTTAATAATAATTATGACTATCCGAAGCCATTGTTGCACGCTGCCGCTATGTTTTTACCTTAAATTCCCTTCCAACCATTTTGTCTGTAAGAGATTGCTTTATGCGATAAGACCGCCGATTGTTTACCACTAGTTTATGTAAGTCATCTTATGTACATAACTATTTCTTGTATTTTGGTATGCAAGAAAGTATCATTCTATTATGTTGTAAAACCACGTCTCCTTCTAGTGTTCAGGTCTACTCAAAATCTAGGCGACTTTGATGAATATTGATATTTTGTTTCTTTAAATCTTTCCATCGGGTATGAAAAGCACGTTGTTGGAGCTAACAAGAAGTTTTTGTTTGACATTTTTTCGAGAAAAATGTGATGTTTTTGTTAATTGTGTGGACTTTGTGTTGCCATATCATCCTCTAGAACGCGTCCAATGTTGCCGGAGTGGGGCCCTGTGTTGCTATGTACCGTCGACGTCAGATCAACCATTCTAATTTTAAACTATATAGTGTAAAATATCAACTCACCCGTCCCCTCTCCACCAAATTAGTGATCATGACGACAGTGTGCACTTTGTGTTGCCATATCATCCTCCAGAACGCGTCCAATGTTGCCGGGGTGGGGCCCTGTGTTGCTATGTACCGTCGACGTCAGATCAACCATTCTAATTTTAAACTATATAGTGTAAAATATCAACTCACCCGTCCCCTCTCCACCAAATTAGTGATCATGACGACAGTGTGCACTTTGTGTTGCCATATCATCCTCCAGAACGCGTCCAATGTTGCCGGGGTGGGGCCCTGTGTTGCTATGTACCGTCGACGTCAGATCAACCATTCTAATTTTAAACTATATAGTGTAAAATATCAACTCACCCGTCCCCTCTCCACCAAATTAGTGATCATGACGACAGTGTGGACTTTGTGTTGCCATATCATCCTCCAGAACGCGTCCAATGTTGCCGGGGTGGGGCCCTGTGTTGCTATGTACCGCCGACGCCATATCAACCATTCCAGTTTTACCCGGGTTTGAACGCCGTCTGAAAAATAACCTTGATTTGAAGTGATTTCTTAAAAGTATTAAACAAAAGTTCGCCTTCAATAACCAATATGCAAATTTTCATTTATTAAAAAAGTTGGTTGACCAATTTCGGTAAAATTAATAAGACAACCAGAGAAGACCATAGTCTATAACCCTTATAAACAAAAAAATCTCTTCAAGATCTTCGAGTAATTGGTGAGCATAAATAAGAAATATTCCAAAGAATTGTGAAACATTCCTCAATTTTTTGAAGTATTTTGTTAAAAGGGATCAAGGTTTCGTGAAAAACAATAAGTAAGAAGAATACACGAATCGTGACATATTTCAAAGATGACTAGTAAATTAAGCATTATTTGTGAATATGAGAATTTTGTGTATGTTGTACTGACCGATATCAACGGTGACGTCATCCAGTTCACCATCATCATCGCTGCGGTCGCTGTCAGAGTCGTGTTGTTCTTCTGATTCCACTATACCGGAGAACTCTATGTTGAGGAACGCTGATTCTATGCCTTCTGCTGATATTGGGGGAGGCTTATTTGGCTTCACTGATGGTTGGCTGTTGGAAATTATACCTTATTGTTAGAACCATAAGATTTACAATACAATTAATATTAAAGATAATTATATCCTGTTAAGAAACAGGTTGTAAGCATATATTATAATTATTACACAAAAGTTGATCTTTCCTGTACAAATCTAAATCTTATATGTATTCCTAAATGACACCTACAATAATGCACGCTGATTAACAATAGTTCTTAAAAGACGTGGTTATCAAACTTGCGCAGAAAATGTAATCAACAAAGAACAATACGACACGCAGGAAAGCGGCCGCAATCAGGGATGGAATTTTTTTTTTTTTATGTTATGAAGTAGAAGACGAGCAAGACGCTCTCCTGATGTTAAGAGATAACGGCTGCCCATAATCAGTACAGTGTTACCTAGGATTTCACAATTATGTGACACTCTAGGAGCACTGCACCAACGCTTCTTACTCAAGAGTCATAAGATGTTAAGACTCTTTAGCCCAGTAATTTCACTAGCTACAGTGTGTAAACAAAAATCGGGGGCGATAGGTACAACACAAAGTTTGCGATCGCTTTCCCGCTAGTTCCCGCGTCCGTATGATATCTACTTCAGTATAGTATTGTGTTACCGAACGGGTCTATTCCGGGTCAGTTTCCTGCGTATCCTGGCGACGTCTGCCGGGGCCAGGGCAGGCAGCATGCCGTCGATGAAGTTAGCGTTGACGTAGTGGCAGTGTGGCCCACGACCGGCCCCAACGCACCCCGCCGCACCGCATCTCGCTCCCTCCGACACGCACACGCGAGAGTGGTCGTCTGTGTGAAGGATGCTTTATATTATTAAATGAATTAGTTTTTTAATAAGTGATAGTGAGGTGTAGTATAGTATATAGATATAAAACATAAGATAGGTAGAAATAGATAATTATAATGTGATCAGTAATAAAAAGATGTAACATCTTAGCGCTCGTGTCTTAGTGCTTGTTCACGTGAACGCGCGGGCGCGGGCGCGGGCGCGGGCGCGGGCGCGGGCGCGGGCGCGGGCGCGGGCGCGGGCGCGGGCGCGGGCGCGGGCGCGGGCGCGGGCGCGGGATCGACAAACTTTGCTTGCACCGCACGTGCGTTTGTACGTGAACACCTTCATAGCACGTCATATGTTTGATATTTCGCGCCCGCGCCCGCGCCCGCGCCCGCGCGTTCACGTGGGCCAACGCTTATTCCATATAAGTCCGTCCCTTCAATAAGCTTCGCCCGTAGCTAGTTACCACTCTATGTACAAAATCATGTTTCCAATGACCGTATTCCGACATGATGTTTAGTAAAGCTAGGGAGGAATATATCCCGCTTTATAATCCCCCTTGTTTAGTCTAGTACCATCCACGGCCGAATCGTCGCTTATTTATACTTATACTTATAAGGAATAAAAACAACCCGTGTCCGACTTTAAGATCATAAATGCAATCGTATCTGGGCGTAAAGCGTGTGTGAAGACTTTTCTGTTGTATTTTAGGGATCCAACATCACAAATTTACTTATATTTAACTGTAGTTTTTTTACCTATACAAGGTAAATATTTATACTCACATGCGGTGATATTCAAGTATCTGTTCTTGAGCCTGTTTTCAGGTCGATGGCTGTGATGGCTGGTGTGACCGAGCGCCGCTGATTTAGCCACTACTATCTCGTACTCTTTGCTGTAGAATTAACATATTATTAGTTTGAGCAAATTCGTAAAAGGGTTGGGGGGGGGGGGGTGTTGAACAAGGTTATTCCCACATAATATATGACATGGATGTCTGGATGTGTGTTTGGTACTCTTTCACGCCTAAACGGGTGGATCGATTGAGCTGAAAATTGGTATAGAAATAGCTTACACCCTTTAATAACACATAGGCTATAGAATAGCGGGTAAAACCGCTGGGAACAGTTAGTATATTATAATACCTTTAAACTTTCACAATTTGAACTCACTTAAATTTTTCCGTGTTTTTTTGTTTTCGTTTTTTTTACAGTCAGCTCGTGACCACAGCTCATGTAACAGTCGGTGTGGGTGGTAGTGAAGTGGGACGGCCGTATAATGTACCGTAAAATGGTCGTCCCAGATACCGCTGGAAAAGGATGTGCGCGCCCTGAAAGTTGGAAAACTGGCAGGAAGTGGCACAGGACAGAGCCAGCTGGATGCTCTTATTGACGGAGGCCAAAACTCACTTTGGGTTCTTGCGCCAACCTATTAAGTATATGAATATATTGTACCTAAAGCCCTTTTGAGTGGGAGATGCGAGGCGGTCGCGCTGTGCTCTCTAACGTTACTGTTATATGTTATATATTGTATGTAAACAGTGATACCTGAAGCCGATATCTCCGTCGGCGTGTAAGGAGGCCACGTGTGACACGAAGTCCCGTGCACAGAGCGCGGGGTGGTGCGGGTGGGAGATGCGAGGCGGTCGCGCTGTGCTCTCTAACGTTGGTTCCGGTTCGGTGCCACTTGTGCACGATCGGAGGGGGGAGCAGCTTACTACTGTAGGAAGAAATTTATGATTAGACATTAGGCACGTTCACACAGAGGGAGCAGCCCCGCGAGCCATATTATGCCACGCAAAGCAGCTCGCTCTGTGTGGACGTGCCTCAGACGAAGGAAGCGCATGCGCTGCGAGTGAGCGCCCGAGCCATCGAATGTCGGTTCTATAGGCGGGTCCACATAGAGAAAGCTCGCGAGGCAATTTCCGCGCGAAGCAAACGTCTCGCGAAGCTCGCTTTGTACAATCCAGGACAGGAAAAGAATAAGGAAAAGGAATAAGTAAGATAAAAATATAACATATTAAAACCAATGCATGTTCTTACCAGGTTTCTTATTAAGTGGCGCACGCGCAGTTTCTCCGCCTTCTTCCAAGTAGTTATACGCCGCGCTAATGCACTTACTGACGCGGGCTCTACATCTGTAAACGACAATAATTATTAGAACTTCTTCTTGAAAGAACAATGAAGAAGACACACACTCATCATTTAGGCATGTATGGCATAATAATAATAAATTATTAGAACTTATTTTTCATTGAACTCATTTCAGTCAATAAAGAAGACCACGCTCATTCGACCCATCTTTGATTTTCTTTAGTATCCCTATAAAACAATGCTGGAATAAGGGTAACTACACACGGCGAGCAGCGCCGCTGCTGCCGGAGCCATCGCCTCAGTGTGCACGCTGCACACAGCTGGCTACAGAGACAGTGCACTCACCGCCAGTAGAACAGAGCGACGAGCAGCGCGGCGAGCACAGCGGCGGGGCACACGGCGAGCAGCGCCGCTGTGCTCACACCGCGGGACTCCGCTGCTCCCGGAGCCATCGCCTCGCTGTGCACGCTGCACCACTCGCTTGATACCTCCTTAAACATACACACATCATCAAACACGGTATACATACAACCAATGCCGTCTAATGTAGTGTGCGTTGTGGTAAGCTTCAACCGTGGCTGACCCAATGGACAAAACCGTGTTTCCCAGGTCATAATGACAGTTCTGGCACGATGTTCAGTAAAGTCTATAAGGGAAAGGTTTACCCTGCGTAAGTACTTGACCGTCAAATGTCACTGGTGTTGCAGAATTCTATATGCGACGATAACCACTCACCATCGCGAGGTGTGTTGGTGTCTAACATAAAAAAATATAGCTTATTTTGTAGTCATAACTATTTCTTGTAACTTGGTATACAATAAGTGTTATTCTATTCTATATTTACCTGTGGCGGCGACTCGGTGCCGTTGACCAGCATATTATCGCGGGCGACTGACTGAGTGACGGCGTACACCTTCACTTCATAACGCGTCACGTTCCACAACTCCACCTCCTGACAAACATAATAAACCGTCACAAACATAGTAAACTGGACAAAACCGTGTCGCCAAGCGATCATTATGAAGGTGTTTCGGCATGATGATCAGTGAAGGCAGGGAGGGATTTGTCCCGCCATTAATGTTGAGTCTGCTACCATCTATATCGTATACCAAATATAAATACCGCGATGCCACGAGGCCCATTGAGTCGTAATCTTGACCCAACGTTCTTCCACTAAAGACTTACCTATCTTACTAATATTATAAACAAACGTGTAAGAATGTATGGATGTCTGGATGTATGTTTGTTACTCTTTCGCATCTTAGCGGGTAGACCGATTGAGCTGAAATTTGGTATAGAGCTGGAGAGCTTAAACCCTGGAATAACATATAGGCGGGTAAAAGCGCTGAGCCCAGCTAGTATTAAATAAAAATATATGTATATGCAACATACCACACTGATAGTAGTCTCAATATCGTTCTTATTAGTGGGCAGCGTGAGTCTCGTCCGCGGCTGCAACTCCGGTATCTTCCTGAGGGTCACCACGTACTGGTCTAGAGAGTTGTTGTACTCGGTCGGTTGACGCCACTGAAGGTACAGTGTACCTGGAATAAACGAATTAAAAAATATATTAAACTAACTTTAATCTTCTTCGAGGCTGCTTTCAATGAGGGTTTCCTGAAATAACAGCCACCAGGCGTCAGCACTGTGTCAGGTCCAAACACCTACTGAAGTCATAGACAAACTAGAACTGTGCAGAGACTAAAGGTTTTGGCAGCGCGCATTATGGAATGGACCTCCTGTCAAAGTGGCGCCAACTGGTGGCGTGAATTTTCGTAAACACCCACATTGTTATACATTTCAAGAATCTTAAAGTCAAATGGATTTTGCGGCGTGAATACCAAACTGAAGCAAGAAAAGTGACGTCATGGTTGAATACCCATATCTTATTTCTCATACAAATAAAAAAAAATACTATCGTCAGCCTGTGTTGGAGTTAGTGAGATGGCAAACAACCGTGACATCAATTTTCTTGCTTCAGTTTGGGTGTGCACTTTTCAAACTCCATTGATTAGGCATAAATTTCTTTATCCATATGCTTTCATTAACCATCTTAGTTAGCCTGAAAACCAGCAACTACGCTATGTGTTGACATAGTTACCCGCCGAGGATATCCCTATTGCCAGTAGTTTCTGATTTTAATTAATTTCATTTATTTTCATAACCAATTTATTGAAATGTTTTTCCTCTAAGGAAAAACAAATTGACGATGTAAATTTGGACAATACATATTATAATATATTATCTTTCTTTCAATTAGTGAGGACGAGATGAATGTTACAATTCATATTTTATTAATTTATTTATTTATTTAGTAAAACAAAAAATAATTTTCCAATTAAGTTGGAATTATTATGATGACTATATATATTAATTTAGATAATTTTAAATAAAAGGTACTATAGATTTCGTATTCATCAAAAAATTCAAAATCTTCAATCATCATCAAGTGAATTAAATGAAAGACAGACACGTAAAACTTATAGCACCCCGTCTTTTTTGCGTGGGGAGTAAAAAAACCATGGTACGTAAGTTGAAATGTGGTAAGTAGAAATGGCGAAAATGCAACCATATATATCCAACATTGAAAAATTAAAGAATTTGCTAGATTACAATTAATAGTCAAGTCTGAATGTACTTACGTTTAGGTTGATCACACGTAAGATTCAGTATAATCGGCGCAGACGGCGGCTTCACGTCAGTGAGAACGTAAAGTGATTCAGACTTCGGTCCGAGGCGTTCAGAGACGTCCCACGCGTTGAAGTGTCCGTGAGAAAAGTTGTAGAACGCTTGCACCCAGATCTTGTAGGGAGTGAACGGTTCTGCAGATAAAAAAAACACTGTTACCAAGAAGTTTGTATTCAACTGGATATTGAACGGTGAATCCCAAACTGAAGCTAGAAAAATAACGTCATGGTTGTTTGCCTTACATACTCATACTGAAGTAGGTTGCCGATTTAATATTAGATAGATTTAGAATAGAATAGAACTTTATTCACGGCTATAAAACACAAAAAACAAGAAAAAAAATGAATTTAATTTGTATGAGGAAAGTGAGATGGCAAACAACCCTGCAGGGATTCACTTATCCGTCAGGGCACCGAACCGGAGACCGAATTGTCAAAAGTGTTAGAAATGACTTATGACGTATTATTATATTGATACGAGCTAATACGTAATTTCATACATTTTTGACAATTCGGTCTTCGGTTCGGTTCCCTGACGAATAAGTGAATAGCCCTGTTGACTACATTTTCAACCGATGGAAAAAAACGGAGGAGGTTTAAAGTAGATACGTATTTTATTTTCTTGCTTCAGTTTGGTGTTCACCGCGCAAACTAGATCGGTTCCTACTTCAAAACTAACAAATCGATCTAGAATTAACTACGTACATAAAAACTAAATTCCAAAAACGTGACACTGCGCCTGATATGACAATCATAATGCTTTAAAATAGGTCTTATCCTTCCTTATAACTTATAACCGCTCACTATGGTTTAAGAGCGTATATTATGTAGAGTGACTCTATCTCGCTCGCACTATTTGACAAATTATAATCTATATCTATACTAATATTATAAAGAGGAAAGATTTGTATGTCTGTTACGAATAAACTCAAGTAATACTGGACGGATTTCGATAATTCATTTAAAAGTGTTTTCAGATTGATATATTAAGAAATGGCATGGTGAGAAATATTAAACATTTTATTTTTTCAATAAATCTCTATGTAGGGATTTTCAATAAATTAATTCTATGAATTTATATTTCGAAATTTGTCAAATAGTGCGAGCGAGAGAGCGTCACCCGATATATACGCTCTTAAAGTTTAATAAGTACATGAATATTAGTCAGTAACATTGTAAACTAAAAATAACTTTATGGTATATTAATTTCATTTCTCGAGAGGTGATCCTATCGTTAAAACGTCTGGACAACTCTAATAACTAATGTGTTTTACTAACTTTAGCTACGGACCTACTTTTTTCCAAATAAAATATTGTGAATACGTAGAGAAAGTGCTCCCAATATTATTCAAAGTCTAGAAGTCTAGAAATTACTTTCTCTGCAATATTTTATGTCAGTTTGTATACAAATATAATATTATTTATTTATAAAAACTATTTTTTCTTTCCTAAGTCACGCCAACTAAGAAATTATAGGAACAATGTAACTATAGAAAAATCGATTTTTTGTGGAAAAGAAAACTTTGACATATAATTTTGTATAATATGTATGCGACGGCAACCGCCCACCACCAGGCGGGTCGTCGGCATGTGTATCTATAATATATATATGTATATAATATCAAAGGGATGCCCATGCCATGCAGTGGGCAATTGAAGGCTGATGATGATGAATTAATATTCAGTGTTAATTCCGCTCTAAACATGAATTATTAACTAATAATTATTATGGATTTCCGCAAAGTAAAGCCTATTTTCATTAATTATGAAGACATCAAACATAGTGACTATGAATTAGTCAGCCCTGCAAAGCATAATGATAGCCAATAGGTACAACTTGGGTATCTTCAAGGCACGAGTGAATAGGTACCTTTCTAGGCATCTTACGTGATCCATCGTCGACCGCATTTTTACTTTCCATCAGGTGGGATGTGGTCAAACGTAGGCCTATCTCGTATAAAAAAAAAAAAAGGCTTTGTGATCTTTCAAAAATCCTAACAATGCCTTATATAATATCTTTATGTCTGTGTGTGTATTGTATCTTTAGTAATAGTTACATTGTAACAATCTACGTGTGTGGCCAACTTTCAGTACCGTCGGAGGAAGCATTACGTATTCCAATTGGTGTATAAATTGCATCCGACATAATCCGTCAAAGTCACTGGCGGGATGTGAGATCTGGACAATTAAATTGCCTATTATGGAAAACAAGTAAGGCCCTTAATATTTATACGCTTAGGTATACTGAGGAAGACTGGATGCTATTCGAGGAATGGGCTAAAACAAAAGGGCACAACTCACGGCGACCTGAATTTATTTATTTACTAGCGGATTTACCCGCAGTACTTATGTAGCCTATGTGTTATTCCAGGGTCTAATCTATACAACATTTCAGCTCAATCGGTCCACCCGTTTAGGCGTGAAAGAGTAACAAACACACATCCAGACATCCATTCTTACAAACTTTCATGTTTATAATATTAGTAAGATAAGATGTAGTGATAAAATCGACTATACATCAGTTACATTTATCACAGTCAGCAAATTTATGTCAGCAAAATGAAATTGCAACATACTATAGGTTGGCCACACAACCTATAAATTGTGATTTGACTCTGACAGTGTAAGTAGGGTAACCTGTTCTGTTGGAGTATAAACCCCAATTAAGATTATGAACTCACGTCTAATTTTGTCGAGAATATCTCAACCGCGGTTTCGGACAATTACGGTGTCTTTTAGATGCTAGGGCTCCTTCTCCGTCACAAAGACGATGCAGGCTGCAGGAGTGCCGCCGAGTCGTTTTAGTGGGTATACCGTGCAGTCGTTAGCACGGGGAGTCCCACATTACCCTCCTATACCCTCGATGGGAGGGTATGCGTAATGCATTAATTCTCGGCGTCAACAAAACAAGGTATACTGACGAATATTCTACCGGCCTAACTTAGATCAGGGTTGTGGAGATTGAACCCCTAGGGGTCCGTTATTCAATAAACTTGTATACAATTTTAACTAAATTCTACCGGGCAAACACTTTCAATTTTATGTAAAAGCAAATTCATCCAAAACAAATTCATATCGTATTACCTTTTAATGTTTCCCATTAGAACAAATAAAAACCAACACTATGTTGTTCATAGCGCTCCTCTTTTGCATAATAAACTAAAATTTTAAAGTTAGTTAAGTTGGTACTAATTTTATACTATACTCACTCAGATTCTTCAACCAAAATCCGACGACTTTGGTGACCTTCCCAGAAGTATTATGAAGGGTCAAGTTCTTGATCGTCTTCGACTCCATTCCTATATCCGTTGCGAAGGAGTTCTTCATTCTAACATCATCAGCTTTTTGAACACCATTAACATTAGCTACATCATATCTTGACACTCCTTCTTCATAATAGAGGACGTAAGCTATGTCAGTATCCTTACTGTCAGATTTCTTAACTATATTCTTCATGTACTCAAAAGGTACATAATCTGGTCTCTCAATCTTCTGTGTGCTGTTCTCCTGCCTTTTCTTTCTATGCCTGTACACTCGGATGTCTCTTTTACTCCTGTACGAATCCATGAGAATATCCGAATTGGAGAATCCGTCGTCATACTTTTGCTTGTCGTTTCTGTAGACGTTGTAGGTGTACTGGTCTTTTAGTGTTTCTGGTGTGAGTGATTGGTGAGGGTCGTCGGCTTGGAAGTCGGGTTTCTTAGTATCCTGGTCTTGTGGGGCGGTTATTACGTGGACAGTGGAGGTGAGCGGTGGTGCCCAGGATAAGTGGACCTCGTCGTGCGATATGTAGTCAGCTGTGAGGTTTTGTGGAGCGGACGGAACTGTAAATGAAATGTTGAATGTTTAGTCGTGACATTATGGTTTTTAATTCTATATAGAGAAGATCTATGTTTTATACAAATTGTGTCTAGGGTTTTGTTTCGTAATATACATGCTAGAAACCAGTTCTAGTATTATATTTAAGAACTATCAAAATATCGAATATTAGTCGTAGTTTTGATAAAGAGATAACAACTAATCCTATTAAAAATTTTAATACGTAATTTTTGATGTGTGCATCTTTGTTTGATGCTAAACAACTAACCAATTTCAGATTTTGATTTTAAAAACGGTCTAGAGCAGGTAAACCATTTTTAGATTGCATCTGCCAATAAAACAAAATGTTCAAGACTTCTACAAAAACGACTTGCAATTTCATAGTGGTCTCAGATGTCAACCTACTTTCCAGCGAGTGAAACCGTTGGGTGCAGTTAATTCATGACATTAGCAAAATTAGTAGGACTTTAGTCCTTAAATCTGCAACATTAAGAGCTACATTTCATATGCAAATGTGGACTTTCTAAGACACACGCCTTTATCGTAGCAAATGACAGAAATATATAGTCAAAGGACATTATCGTACACTGCGACTTCCAGATCGAATGCATTTGTGCAGTGCCGGACTCAGAAGGGGTTAAGGGGCCAAGCCTTTTAAAATAATAACCGTTAACGACGGTTTTAGTAATTAACGACTGGCCGACTCGTCTAACCTATAGAAAACTGTACAATGCGTCGGCCCATCGTTCGTTGTTTTGATATTAAAATCTAACCGTCGTCGTTTGCCACCTTGAAGAATTCCAAGTAGTACCTATCGCTTGGGAAACAGGGATTTTCTTCTTTCAATACAAACCGCGAAGTGGGCCACCTGCCGCGTGCTCAGCATAGTTAATAGTTTATATGCTCAGAGTTTACTTTTTTATGACCAACCAAAACGCTCGTGAGCGAACCTTTCCACAGTGAGTGAGAATTTTAAAATTCGACTAGGAAAATCCTAGTTTAAAACAGTGTCTGTCTATGAGATCTGGTTCCCCCAAATGAACAGCCTAGATCCGCCACTGCATTTGAGTCTTTTATAAATAAACTCGTCCGATAAATACTTACATTGGTGATTCATACCTATTTACTTGAGGAAAACGACTGCGCAGGTAGGTAGTCGCGGTCGTAGAGGTAAGTTGTAAAATCAAGATGTTATGTGAGAAGGGATAGCTATTAGTTTTACTGCCTGTCCTTTGCAGTTTTACCCACTGAAAAGAAGCCTATGTGTGTTCTAGGGTCTAATCTAAGCTTCGGGGCCACGAACGAGTGGTTCGGTGTACCCGCTACCCATAAAAACCCACCGGCGTGTGATGATGCGTAACGCATTTATCCTGTATAAAAAAAAGGGTCTAATCTATGGTAATATATTAAATTTCAGCTCTATCAGTTCAGTACTCTCTTCACATAACATCTTGATTATTTATAACTTACCTCCATGCCCGCCACTACCTCCTCAGTTGTTTTCCTGTGTTTCATTACTGATTTGACTACTTCAATCACAGAACCTTACCATTTTATTATAATTATTTTTACCAAATAAGCTAATTAATAGCAAATATAGGGTTAAAACCCTATATTTAAACTATTCTACATTGTACCTGAGGTTAGACAGAAGGGCCAGTTTATCAATAAAACTTGCCAAACAAGAAATCTAATTAAAACCCCAGGTATGCCTGCTTATAACATAATTTTATACAATAAAACATGATAAGAATAATTCATGAATACAGATAACACATCAAGGTAGATGTCGCGTCGCGAATTTACATATTTTGCGTCATGTAAGTAGAGCAATGCTTCAATTAGCAGTCTCAATCTTAATAGGTCAGATGTATAGTCTGTCTATAAAGTCGTGACAAGAATTATTGAGGAACTAAAATTACTCATGCGTCTGGCAACACCAAACATAAGTATTTCGGCTGTCAATACTGTCATCGAGTTTGAGTTGTGGACTAGTTTTCCTTTTTATTTTGTTTTGTATTGCTTTAAATAACGCAGATAGGTTTAAAAAATGAGTAAAGTAAACCGGAGTGGAGCGCGAGAAGTGATTTTTAAAGTTTTTCAGCGGTGTGTCGCGGAGCACGGAGCTCGCCAAATTTTGTGGGATTTGGACGATGTTTATGGGCGAACAGCATCTATGATGGTATGTAATCGCGTAATTGTTTGTTTTAAATGTGCCTAAAGTTATAAATTTACTGATTTTACGATTTGGAGACCAAAAAAGGCATTGTTTTTATTGCACTTTTTTAGGTTAGAACAACATTGTATGTCGGGTCATATTATAGTGCGACCTTAATTTTTGATACTCAATGATGGTTCGATTTTTTTTATTGCTCCATATCAATATGTTTTTGATTCCTTTCTGCTACATTTTTCAAAACTTATTTTTTCAGGAAAATCCGAGAGTATAGTGAAAAAAAACAAACCCCGCCCTATCTATGAAATCGATGAACTTTTAGGAGAGCACGGGCTCACAGTGGTACGGCTTCCGCCATATCATTGTGATTTGAATCCTATTAAGCTCATTTGGGCTAACGTAAAACGTAAACTAGCAGCACAAAATGTTGGCTCACGGGATGTGAAGCTGCTAGCTGAAGAAGCTTTCAGGAGCATCACGCCTGAAATCTGGAAGAACTGCTGCCACCACGTCGAAACAATTGAAAAAGAGTACTACGAGCGTGGGCACCACCTATATCCTGATATAAATGAGTTGATTATTCGCTTAGGCGATGACAGCAGCTATAGTGATGACAGCGCGGCCGATGAAAGTGGCCACGAACAATCTGATCTTGGTGTTGAATATTTAGACTCTGATGATGATGATGACAGTGATTAATGTTAGGTTTTTTAATAAAGTTACTATAAAAAAATGTTTATTTTCTTTTACAATATTAGTTTTGGTCTTAAGGCATGTTCACAGTGTAGCTGTTAGTTTAAAACCTATCTTACGAGGGATAAAAACCTATGATACAGGTCACCAGTGTCATAAGAATTTTATTTTGGTTCAAATCAAAATCCTTGTAAAACTTTCTTTACCTATATTTTTTATGATGATGAGTGACATAACGAGCATAAATATATGCTTAATGGTAAGCATCATGATTGATCATATTAAACATAGCGTAGGTTTATATACTCTTTGGACATAGTGCCACCCAGTATTTTGAAATTCAGCATCCATACTTCCGCATTTAAAATAATAGAGGGATAACATTATGTCTTAAGTTACAATTATTATATGTTTAAATTTCTGTAAATGTTGGTCGCAATAAAGAGTAATTCTATTCTTATTTTTAAACTTTTTTCTTGAATAAACTGCAAGTATCAAAATCGTTTTGGTTACATTACATGGGGTTGCAATATGAACGTTCGCAGCGCCCTCACTCATTGTCACGACTTTATAGACAGACTATAAATAGATTAAGAGGAGGCTTTACTTAGGCCACTAAATCACTGACGTTCCATGAGTGTATACAGAAACTATTGAATAGATTTAGATAAAATTTGTGGTGCAGATATCCGTCAAGAAAGCTTTTTTACCACAAACTTAAGCTAGTGGCATAAAAAATAGCAAATAGAACTAGTGCTGCTAGCAAATTGTAAAACAATAATTATATTATTTTTAGTAGGTACAAGAAATTAATTAAAAGATAATAAAATCGTAGTGCTCAGCTAAAGATTAGAAGCCACAAACCAAGAAATAAAGAAGCTAATAAAAGGTTTTTAATATAGATGAAGTCACCAGCAGCAGCTATTACATATTACTTAGTGATACACTAGGTTTAAAAACTTCACAGGTTAACAGCTCACACTCATGGCATCTACTCCAATATATTTGTTGTGTTCATGGACAAATGGACAATACCATAAAGGTGTACTATTTAACAGCCTATTGAAGCGTACAATGTTTTACCATTGTTTTTATGGGTCTGATTTGTCATTGTTTATTTGGCCTACATTCAGTCATTTGATTCCACAGGAACTAAGTATTTAGGTATTGCCCTTGGTGAAATAGCTCAGTCATTGACTTTGAACTCTTAAGAAGTTTTAATGATTTAACGCTTTAGCTGTGGCTGTGGTCACATTTTTTAGTACTGGAAATTAATTTAGTATTGAAATATCAGTTGAAAAAACAACTGTGTGAGCACATTTGTTCTGACTGTGAAAAACACAGCTGTTTTACTCATAGTTTCCACAGTTGATTAAAATTTAAGAATGATTGTGTTGTAATCTGTCAGCGTTCTGCATCCATCAATTTTGTTGGATCATGAAAATTTACAAATTAAAGTTTTCTGGATTTTATAACTAATTTTAATATGTATTATGAACAGAACCAATTCTGAATCTTTCTGCTAAAATGGTGAAGTAGCAAATGAAATTTGTTTACTAAATTTTCAACCATAATGTGATTCTATTGATAAGTGAAGAAGGTAGGTACTAATTTATTTTGTTCCATTCAGACATTTTTTACTAAATATACATAGAATAGAAAACTCTTTATTGAAACACTACAAACATACAGAAAACTTAAAACTATAACACAAAATCACGACATAAGTGTAACAATTGGCGGTCTTATCGCTAAAAGCGATCTCTTCCAGACAACATTGCAGGGAGAGAAATAATTATATTTACATGGGTAGGTGGTGAGTTTGTAGTATACAAAAGATTAATGGAAATAATTCTTATATACTAATAATAATATTATATAACATAAATATATATAAATTATAATATACCTAATATATTTAATACATAAATAATATACATAATTACATCATATATACACAATACATTCATAATATTATAACTACATATTATAGGTATATATACTATAATAATATATAATAATTATTATAATATATAAGTAGGTACCTGCCTATATTCTACATAGCTTACCTATAATCAAAAAGACAAAGAAATCCAGTATGTAAAACAAATTAAGAATCCTTAAATGTTTAAAACAATTGGAGGGAGCTCAACTAAGGATAGGAACATGTCAGATGAAGGTCAAACCCATTAACTGTGCCACTGAGTCACCGGCGTCGTGTGCATGTGCAAATTATATAGTCATATAGGTACCTATAATATGTTATTGTTTTAAGTAAAGAGCTTTACATAGGGGCAGGTGACCCTCTTGCAGGCACAATATTACGAATTTTGAAATAAAAATTAATAGAACACACACATTTCAAATGTTCACATTTTAAATGTTTCTGAAGAAAATTTAGGTAATTTATTTAATTATTTTTTTATGTGATGAAGTAGAAGACGAGCAATACACTCTCCTGATGTTAAGAGATAATGATGCCCATAATCATAATTACTTTCTATAATATTGTTTTAATTACTTTATATATTTATTTATTTGTGTTTTACTTTATTATTTTGTAACTTTTTATGGGACTTGTACCTGAATTAAAGAAATATATTTAGCATATTTTGTTAACTTTTTGTCTCAATAAAGAGTATTGTATTGTATTTAGGTAGGTAAGAGAGGTAAGATTTTGGTAGATTCAAGCATAGAGGTAAAAATAATTTATCCATGCACCGCTCAAACTAACGAAAAGATTAGAAATTTTTAATTCAGTGCCCTTTCAAGGCATTGGTTTGAAATTTGGGATGTGAAAACACAAATCTTCAATTGATCCTTTCACCTTTCCACTTTCTAAGGATATAATTATCAGACTAAAATAAGAAAAGCCGTGATAAGAAAATTTACATAATTGTTATAGGTATACAGTTTCAATGCAAATGAAAAATAAAGAAATAAATCAACAAATTATTGCATAATATGTTGAAAGCAAAATTTACTATGTAGGTATGTATTTTTTACTATAGGCTCACGATGACATTAAATATCGAAAATCATACAATGATTTTATTTTAATGTCTTAGAAAAATATACAAAGTGGAAAAGATGTAGGTATATAATTAATTAAATCAAAATAATGTTAACCAATTAAATAATAGGTAGGTACATAATCTAGGATAGTTTTTTTTTTAATGTTTCAAACTTAAAATTTGTTATTGTTTACCCTTGTAATAACTTTACTATTGTATAATGGGTTAACTTTGTTATTATAATAATAGTTATGATGTTAACAAGTAGTTATCTATCTCACATGCTTTAGAACTTTAATTTAGTCTTTTGGTCTGAATAAAGAGTAGGTATTGTAATATTATTGTATCACAACCATATTGCAGCTGATACTTTAAGACTGCGTAAATTAAATGGATAATACTGCACAAGTACAAATGTATCAAAATCAACAAAAAATATCTATCAATCCATCATCTTTAACGGGGGGCTGGCACATAAACCAGCAACACATCAACCCATTAGGATCTATTGTGTTTGAGAAAAAATATCAGTCAGAGATATAATCAGTAATAGATTTAGGAGAGATTAAGGTGTTCCCAAAAAGCTGCATCCTGATCCACCTAGTCGCCTAGGTGTTCTTAATGTTCATTCCCTTTTTATTGAATTACTGTCTTTCCAAATAATTACAAGTGGATTCTTACACGAAATTCATAGCAAACAGATGAGTTCATCATTGAAGAGTTCTTCAAAAGAATAAATCGTGATATGGTAGGTATATCAGATTATCTAGCCAAAAGTTGGGCTAGCTTTGACATAACATCACATTATTATCATTCTGAGTATCTCAAAAACAACAATGTGCATATTACGCTGGCTTTAATCACTGATAATAACAGTGTTAAAAGGTTTAATTAGCTCTTTCTGCTTGGCGAATTTACGACGCCGTGGGCGTTCAGTCAAACACATAATTCGCAATTTACCTACATTGATAAGAACTCGAGATATAACCCACACCTAAGATGTTACAACAGCACACAAACTCACCGTAAATCTCCTTGATTTCGTTGTCTTTAGAACCATTATCACAATGAACGCACAAAATAAATACAATAAAAATGGCTCCTATCGAGTACTGAATAGACATCTTAGTTACTATAACTTTCCGCACGAAAAACGTGCGTAAGACACTTAAACTATATTTACAAAAGACATTTTCACTTCGTCATTAAAAGAAAACTGCACTAATATTTATAACGAGCCATTAAAATTAGTAAAATTATATCAATCAAGCTGCCATCGAACAAGACCCCGCCGTCTGTCAACTGTCATTCGCCATTCGTCATGTCAATTGTCAATAAACAAAATATATTGCCACACGTAAATGATATTTTCTACCATATTTATCAAATTAATGTTTTATGATAAATGTTGTCGTGTTTATGTTGAATGTTTGAACTAAAACAGGCGCTGGAGACGCGGCTTTAGTATTATTCTGTTTTAAGTCACTTTGGATTATTTATTTCAGTACCAAATTTAAACTAAATCCGTTTAGCAATAATTTGAACTTTGAATCACTCAAGAACTTTCGAGCATTGAGAAATTTGAAACAAAAGCATTCTCGATTTAAACAAATTGACAATAAAATTTATTAATATTGACAATGCTTTTGTTCAAAGAGTAGATCCTATTATTATCCGAAGAAGACTATAGGCATTTATTGACACAAAAACAAATCTTATTTGGGATAAAATTTGAATAAGAAATCTACTACTGTGGGGTATTTTTCATTCAATAGCAATATTGATTTTTATCTTTGTCTATGGTGTTTTATGTTTTCTTTATGGTTTATTGTCTATGTTCTTGTCATAGACTACTTAGGATTGCCCGCTTATTTCTTTTCCCTACAAAAAAGAAATGAATAAATCTACAAAATTAAAAAGACAATCAACCAACAATCAGAATTATGTATAGGAAGATACGAAAAAATCTTTATTTTTCTCTCATCATACCACACGCTCTTGGTGCTATTTTATTTAAATTAAAAACATGAATTAATTTATTACATAATAAATGTTTTGACTTAATTACTGGTAAAACAGCTGATAGCTGGTAACATTAGTTAGTAAAATTGTTTGTTCGGCTTTGGGTGTCAGCCGCTTTTCAATTTACTTGAATTTCTAAAAATAATCAGTGAATAGACTGTGTATGTGAATAGAAAATGGATTAGTAATCGTACTATGTGTTTATTATCGTGGCATAACTTGTATTGAATGTAAAAAAGGCGAGCTTCCGCCATGACAATGGGTCGCACCGCTGTGAGGTGTCCCGCTGTAGTTGCTCTATATTTTGTGTGTATGGGATTGTATCCAATTTTAGGTAAGTTTGTTACAATTTTACGCGTTATTTGTTCTAACTGTATACCAAATCCACGGCTATTGTACTTCTAGAGCTGTTACATTAAAGATAACATGTCATGTTAGTTGTTTGTTTCATATATACGCGCATTTTTTTAATTGGATTCTATCGTCAAATTGTGGTAAACGGCGATTATTAATCGGTTGCAATGAACGTGTCCCTGTTAAGCTGAACTATTTAGGTATTATATACTTTATATACATTGTATAAACTTCCTAACAACATTACTGGGAAGTAGGCAATATTTATTTATTAAACTTTGTACTTCCTACATTTTATGTGCCCACGTATTAGCCTCCTGATACAACGACGTTTCAAAAAAATTGAATTTAAGAATGTTTTACCAGCTAAAAAGTTGCCTATTATTCCAGGGTCTAAGTTACATACTAAATTTCAGCTCAATAGGTCAATCTAAGATGTGAAAGAGTAACAACAATTCATCCATACAAACTTACGCTTTTTCATATCAGTAGGATATAGTGATTAATCAACAATTACAATACCTAATTAGTTAAATACTGAACATTAAAATATGCCTATCAAGGAAATGTAGCATTTCCTGCATCCTATTATTATGTCTGGAGTATACATTGTGTAAACATGTCAAACAAGTTGCTATCAGGAAAATAATTACATGAAATTACCCAAAAATGGACCTGGGTAGGTCATGTAGTATTATGTCATATTACCTTATTAATTAGAAAACGCGGGTATGAGAGGCATTGCCTTAAATTGGTTTCAAAGTTATTTACGGGAACGGAAGCAGTGTGTAAGAATAGGCAAATACAACAGTGAATTAAAATCTGTAAATTTTGGCGTTCCTCAGGGAAGTATATTGGGTCCTACATTATTTATCCTATACATAAACGATCTGATAAATCTTAATATTAAAAATGCAGAAATTATTTGCTATGCAGATGATACCGTAATTCTGTTCCACGATGAAAGTTGGTCCGAAGTATTTAAAACATCTGAGAAAGGAATGGCACAGGTTGCAAATTGGCTCCAATATAACCTTCTTACCCTCAATACAAAAAAAACTAAATATTTATGTTTTTCATAAGACTCGGGCCTCATCGCCGCCGTTTTGTGATGACCTAAAAATCCATAACTGCAGCATTGAAAACAGGGCCACGTTATGTTCCTGTGATAGCATAGCTGCAGCCGAAACTATTAAATACCTTGGTGTCATGATTGACCACAACCTAAATTTCAAAGCACACATTGCTATGTTAGCTGGCAGAACACGGAACATAACTCGCATTATGAGGCTCTTACGTCAATCAGCGGACTTGTCTGCGTTAAGAACTGTGTATTATGCGCTGTGTCAATCACTTTTAACCTACTGCATTACATCTTGGGGAAGTGCAGCTAAAACAGTGATGATACAGATCGAAAGGTCGCAACGTTCCGTGTTAAAAACAATGCTCAACAAGAATTTTAGGTATCCCACAAATGATTTATACAGGGAAGCCAAATTGTTGAATGTTCGCCAGCTGTTCGTGCTACAAACAGCTCTTTTTGCACACAAACACCTTAAAAAACCCGCTGTTCCAGATGTTCAGATACGTAGACGAGCTTTTCAATTTAAATTACCACAAATTAATACAGTTTTCGCCCGAAGATTTAGTCCTTTTGTTGAAACACATTTGTATAATATAGTCTTACGAAATTGCCAAATAAAAAATTGCTCTATTTTCGAAGCCAAGAATTTAATAATAAAATGGTTAGCCACACTTGAATATAACGAAACTGAAAAATTATTTCAACGCATATCCTAAACTTTACCTATGCATGCTTTGTAGATACACCTTATGATCACATTCATTTTTGTAATTATTGATCTATGTGTATATATCATATAATATTTTATCTATGTGTATATACACATTATATATTATGATACTTACCTATATAATTTATTGTCATGGAATATTTATTTATTATAATATATTATTATAGTATAACTATCATTATTTGCCTTATTAAAATATGTATTATAATATATTAATATATATTTTGTGTTATACAGAGTTTATTTTTATTTCATTTAACTATCGTAATTTCAAAACTTTGTCGAAATATGTACAGAATAGAAAACTTTGTCGAAATATGTACTATTATATACTTAAAATTCCTACGTTGCGTTTTTTCCGTAATATGTAGTTTGAATATTAATTTTTATTGTATTTCAAAAATTGTATAGCCAACTAAGCACTAAACTATAATTAAAATGTAAACCTCTTGTTTTGGTCCTCACGACACAGACTCACGTCTAGTGTGAGGACCACAGTAAACACAATGTTGTATGTGCAAAATTATGTTAAATAAACATTTTCATTTTCATTTTTTCATTCATTTTCATTTTCATTTCATTTTTCACCTATATTAGATGATTGATTGGGCAAACATAACACCCAGTTCATGCCCAGGACCATTAACCCCTAAACTTCCAAGTGGCTTGATCCAGCCGCAACCACCCCATTCGAATTTAGGCTTTAATTTACGAATGCTGAAAACTAATTCAATCCACCCCAGAAAACAATTGAAGCGCTAGTAGCTGAGGAGTTAAACAACATTGTGATTGGCCCGAGAAAAGATGGCGGGTCAAACTGGATTACTTTTATTCCTACTAACTGCGCGAAGCAGTTTTACTCACTGTACAGCATATATGTTATTTCAGGGTCTAAGCTGTCTATTCCAAATTTCAGCTCAATCGGTCTGGCGTGAAAGAGTAACAAACATACAGCCAGAGATCCATACATTCTTGCAAACTTTCATGTTCATAATATTAGTAGCTTAGTAGGATTGGCATTTCTTGACTTTGTATGTGAGAAATGCAACGAGGGAAGGTGAAGGTCTTTGCCCTGCAGGTGGACAATAATGGCTGAAATAAAAGAAATAAAAATTCAAAAATCTGCTCGGGTAATTTTATTTACCAATCTTCTTCTTCCTGCCCTTCTCCCACACTAGGTAGGGTCGGCACAACACGTTTTTCTCCTCCATTCTGCTCTATCATCCGTCATATCTTCATCCACTCCCCTAGCATGTATATCCTCTTTCACACAGTTCATCCAAACCTTTTTCGGGTGTCCCCTACCTGGATTATTTACCAATAAGATACTAATAATGTATTAACCTATTTCAATAATAATATTTATTTAGTAGAAGATTCTAAATATTTCTAGGATCAGACATTAACTAAGTTATAATGGTAAAGTAGCAATTTCTACCAGTACATATTCATGTAGCTGGAGAAAATGTAAAGATAAAAAAATAATAAAAAATATTTCAGGACATTTCACACAGCGCCACCTAACCCCAAGCTAAGCAACTTAATGCTTGTGATATGGCGGTTAGGTTAATGGATATAATACTTATATACTTTTTCTTTTGTAAATGCATACTTATTATAATAGATACAGAGAGCCACCCAGACCAGAAACAAATATCTGTGGATCAAACATTTGTCCCAAGCGGGAATCGAACCCGCAACCTCTTGCGTTGCAGCCGGGTATTTGCCCACCGCGCCACAGAGGTCGTCAAATAAAAGATCATTTATATGTCAGAATATTGGTACAATTAGATCTTAACCTTTAACCAGGGACGTGACAATTTTGTTACTCAATAAGGGACGTGTAGTCTGACAGGCTACTAATTTCGAAGTCATTTTTTTCATAAAATTTTAATTAGACAATTCAAAGTTGTACTTAGTTGTAACTATTGGAATATATAGAACAAATATTAATAGGTCATTGAACATTTGTGATACTTTTCAACCTAAATTAACATGAGTTTACATTAATGATTTGGCAAAATTATTATTATTTTCATAAAATACAATAAACATAAAATAAAAATAACATAATATATACTTCGAAATACTAAAATTTAAAATTCTGACAACTACTCAATTTGGCATAAATTCATAGGCAATTTTTTACACATTATGCGTGAAGAAACTACACGTAATATACATTTCTTCATTTTTTCTGAAATGCATGCCTCTAGATCTTCATCTGGATCACTTTCACAAAGCTTTTCACAATAGGAACCCAAAATTTATCAATATTACCTTCACTATTGAGATTGGTCTGAAGTCTGCATGAAGGCATTGAATTTCTCTTCAAACGATGGTCTACATGTTATATATTTTCGTTTTGATAAAATCATAGGCTGGGGTTGACGTTTTTTAGCATTTTCTACCATTATGTATACTAAAAAAACATTTTTTTACAAAATGTTTAATTTTATTTAAAAAATGTTTGACAACTTTTTGTATGGCAAATAGGGACATGTAGCCTGACAGGCTACTGCCGATTTTCTTTTTAGAATTACTTACGTATTAAATAACCGATGACATGTTTTGCTGCTTTTGTGGTAGTTTTAGCACTAAAACAAAAGTTACTGAGAAGCGCGGTAACGACATTCGCGGGGAAGTGGTCAATTCAAGAATTTTCAAAACACGAAACGCCTGTGAGGCTACACGTCCCTGGTAAAAGGTTAAAACTATCCAAATCCATCAAAATTTTGTGTTTAAAGGCATACAAATATTGAGTTAAACATAAACAGATTAAACCTTAAACAATTTAGTAGATATTTTGGTATTGAGATAGTGCAAACCTCTAGAAAGGAAACCTAAGAAAGTTTTCCAAGTGATTAAATCTTTTAACTGCGGGTAATGCTGAATACATGTATTCAAAAGCATAAAATATGCATAAATAAATATTTTATAAAATATAATACGTACATTAAACATATTATGTATATTACCTATAAAATAATCTTCTCTCTCAATTTATTGCGTCATAATACCTATAATTATGTCCATATATATATTAACCTTTTCCTATTTTAAGTCATATTTAATATTATAATTTACCTATACCATTCTGTTATTTCTGACATATTAGTCAATGCAAGTTATCATTGGACTACCATTTCAAAGTTCAAAAGTCATGTAAAACTGGGGTTCTGCCGGTTTCATATAAGATATTAGCTGCGCCTAGTGGTTTTACCCGCCTTTCTATAGCATATGTATTATTCTAGGGTTTAAGCTATCTGTGTAGGTATACCAAATTTCAGCTCAATCAGCCCACCCATTTAGGCGTGAAAGAGTAACAAACATCCAGACATCCTTACAAACTTTCATGTTTATAATATTAGTAAGATTTATGTAAGAAGCAGTGGGCTGATTGTGATGTAGACTTTGTAGGAATCTTGCGCCCATATTTATTTAGCTCTGTGCAGCCTAACTAAAGTCTAAGTCAAATAAATTAATTTAGAAAGACGTGCATATCTGATACTGCACATAAATGTTTTTTTAATATATTAACACATTCACTGCTGAAAACACAATAACTGTGTTTTTGAGGTCGGAATGTGAGTGCTGAAAAACACCAACATAATATCTGATACTGCACATAAATGTTTTTTTAATATATTAACACATTGACTGTGGATAACAAAAGGTGTTTTGTCAAAAGATTTCTCTATACAAAATTAATTTCAGGTTCCTGGGATAGTTCTATGAAACGTCACCGCGGCCAATGTGTTGATTGAGGTGCAACCCATTAAAGGCTATGCCAATGGAGACGGCAGCCATTTTAGTTTAAGTTACATGTCATGCACTTTAATAAATGATTTTCAGTTTAAAATAAAGAAAGAAAGATAATTATTTATTGAGCACAGAAACACAGGCACTAGAATATTTTTTTGTATACATAGGTATAGGTATAATTGTAGTGTCACAATTAACAATAAAATAAATGTATTCTATTATTGTACAACCTATTGCGTGTGGAGACACATCCCGTGCCATCGTGCAGCTCTGCTCAATTGGGAGAGAGCTCAGCTAATGTAGACAAAGTTAATTGAATATGATGATAAACTTCCCTCATTTTACACACAGAAAAGTAAAGTTTATGTGTTTATCCCAGTTTTTATCCTGTGGGATAAAAACAATGCCATTTTCATTAAAATTTCATCTAAATTGGTTCAGTGGCTTAGGCGTGAAGAGGTTACAGACATTCACATTAATAATATTAGTATGGTTTCCAAAGTCTTCGTAGTTGTCTTTCTATACCAAACTCAAACTTAATCAGATCAGCCATTAGTCGTGAAGAGGTGACAAACATACACAATACACACTAAAGCCGCATCTCGTTTCTAACATTCAGCAAAAACATCACAACATTATTACCAAAAGATTGTCAAACTACACTTTTTGTTTGTTCCAACAATGTTTTTTGTTTTCCATATCCAATGGAAAGCACATACAACAAAACATAACATCAAAATCGCTGATAATATCTTTTGAATGTTGTGATGTTTGTGTTGAATGTTTAAACCAAAAAAGGCGCTGGAGACGCGGCTAAACACATACCATAAGATCTCACGTATTAAATTAGTAAGAAGTAAAGTGTTTGAAATAACTGATGTATTTCCAGGCCTAAAAGTTGAATCACTGACTGCGCAAGGGGAAGTGGGGGGTATTGCTACCCTCAACTGTACTGTTACTCCAGAAAAAGCCGATGTACTCTGGCTGTTCAAAGATGAACGCCTCAATAATACCAGGTAAGACAGATGACACATAGTATTAGCTCTAATGTCAATGAAAATATATGTTTTTCATCTATAAAAGATCTTTGAGATATCAACTATGTAAAATACGAGTATCCTACGAATAATAATAAGAAAATATCAACGGTTTTTTTTTAATGTGACGAAGTAAGAAGACGAGCAAGACGCTCTCCTGATGTTAAGAGATAATGCTGCCCATAATCAGTACAATGCCACCTGGCTAAAGAGTCTTAACATCTTGAGTAAGAAGCGTTGGTGCAGTGCAACTAGAATTTCACATCATTGTGAAATCCTGGATGGCACTGTACTAATTATTAATAGGCAGTGTTATCTCTTACCATCAGAAAAGCGTCTTGTCGTCTTCTTAATTATTTGCGTAAAAAAACACGGAATAAGACAAGATCTTTGAACACTTTGATTTATAGCCTTATGGCTTGTCTTTATTGCGGCGCCTTGTAGTTACAATGCATGTCAAATAAAATTCACCCCACATAAAGCGTGAGCGATCATGTCGTTGGTCACCGTTCGAGAGTTGCGCACGTCCAATGTGCGGTCAGCCAAAAGACGCGTCTCCAGCGCATGTTTTTGTTCAAACATTAAATAAATAAATAAATATTTCAGGACAATTCACACAGCGCCACCTAACCCCATACTAAGCAACTTAATGCTTGTATTATGGTGATTAGGATAACGGATATAATACTTATATACTTTTCTTTTTGTAAATACATACTTATAATAGATATTGAAAACCACCCAGACCAGAAACAAATACCTGTGGATCACACAAATATTTGCCTCGTGCGGGAATCGAACCCGCAACCTTCTGCGTTGCAAGCGGGTATCAGCCCACTGCACCACAGACGTCGTCATTCAACAAAAACATGACAACATCCAACAAAATTCTCGCCGATTTCGATGGATATTGATATTATGTTTTGTTTTACGTGCTTTCCATCGGGTATGGAAAGCAAAAACCATTTTTGGAGCAAACAAAAATGTGTAGTTTGACAATGTTTTGTGAAAAATGTTGTGATGTTTTTCGTTGAATGTTTGAATAAAAACACGCGATGGAGACGCGGCTTAACACAGCTGTATTTAGTATTTTATAAATAAGTACAATTACAATGTTTTTTTTTTTTTATACAACGAAGTAAGAAGACGAGCAAGACGCTCTCCTGATGGTAAGAGATAACGCTGCCCATAATTAGTACAGTGCTACCCAGTGCACTGCACCAACGCTTCTTACTTGAGATTCATAAGATGTTAAGACTCTTCAGCCCAGTAATTTCACTAAAAACACACACACATGTAAACGTAAACTATATTTTATGCAATATTTTCGATCTTTGTAGAACTCTTGGTGTGTGCACTTTTAAACTTTCTTTCCTCTAAACAGAAAAAAGATTGAAAAGAAGATATTGAAGCTACCGTCGAAAGACCAAGATGGACTCCAATTAAAGGCTATAATATCCCAACTAGTCATTACCAATGTAACCGCCGATGATGCTGGTAACTACACTTGCCTGGCAAAACTGGCCGAAGCAAACATTTCTAGAGTAGAAAATCTAGATCTTTACTTTGAACCCAAGTTCATCGAAGCAAATGGACCCATGAATCAGGATCTGATCAATAATGAAACTATTAGTTTGTGGTGCATTTTCGAAGGTAAGTGTTGAGATCTTTCACGAGGTTAATAGGAGTAGTTGTTAATAGGAGGCATTTGTTGCAGAGCTCTTATGAAGGGGTTTTTAAAGTAAAATCTCTAACTCTTGAAATATTATTTATTAATATATAACCCAGGCAATTTTTGGTGGGACATTTTTTGCAATAACAGGGCATATTGGCCATCCACATGTAAAACACTGGAATCCATAGACAAATTTGCGTACATTACGTGCTTAAACCTCCTTATTAATATGAGTAAAGTAACAAAAGCAGCAATGGAAGTTGCCATCAATCGTAGTAGGTGAGAATTAGCCAATAGCCCATATGCTCATTAATAGGAGTAAAACAAGGGGATCACATCATCCTGCCCACCTGTGAGACAAAAAATAGCTTACGGATTTACATTATTTTATGAAAATACGCGATATATTGATATTTCAGGTCATAAACTAGTAGAATAACATTGTATTGTCTCAAATTGCTTTAAAATTTTGGAAAAAAACGAAATACATAGGTATTATTGTCACAGTGAAGCAGTTTGACAGAGTTTGACAAACAACTTAAACCGGCCACGCTGAAAGGGACGGAAAAAAATAGGTTCTCCTTTTTCTTCACACAGAATTTTCCCTATTGCCATCACACTCGCACATAAAATGGGTACTTCTAGTTGTATTACTTCTGTGGAGTAAAATAACAATAAGGTAATTAATGTACATTGAAGTTGTCATCAATCTTAGTGGGTGTGAATTAGCCAATAGCCCTGCAGGCAACTCCCTGTAACTCCCTTACTTTTTCTGCAAAAACATGGTCCCAAACTCACACCACTAAATTATAATACTCACGCGACACGCGGACATTGATAAGGCATAACCATGATTAATTTATTTTCTGTACATGAACTCGCCCATTCATTCATTTGGGGTGTCATTTTACTTAGTCGGATAGTGTTGAGTGAAACAGAAATATTCAATCAACATGTGCAAACGGGATGGACAAAACGAAGGAGTACAAATTTAATAAGAAAAAACTAAAATAAAAATGGCAACATTCTACCTATTTCTTTCAAACTACTTCTGTCAAATTTGACAAAAAAAAAAGTAAACAATAACATGTTGTTCGTATTTTTAGTGAATAATAAGTTATTTCGAAGATTTTTCACAATAATGTTGATGAAAATGAATAAAATAATCCGTGGCGATGCTTGCCAAATGAATTACAAAATGTATATATACGGCGTATACAGCAGTTGCAAATAGAAAAGTGGTTGCTGCTTTGACTAAGTGTTTCTAAGAGAACAGCGTATATCTCAGGTACGTTTAAGTTAGATTAACAGTACATCATCAAGCTCATTGAATCTTATCATTGAAAACGTAAAATAATCGTTATTTTGTCCATAAATAACTATTTTGTGTTATATATTTGTTTACAACTAAAGTCATAAAATACATTATAGTATGACTGAAAATTTTTGATACTTTTCATATTGTCCAAGTTTAATGATGATATTATGTGTATGAAAAATTGCGTTTTAGGGTTCCGTACCCATAGAGGAGACCATATAACTAAGACTTCGCTGTCCGTTCGTCTGTCTGTCTGTCATCTCACGATCCGTGATAGTTAGAAGGTTGAAATTTTCACGGATGTATTTTTGTTGCAATACTAAAAATAGAATAAAATAAAAAAGGGGCTCCCAAACAACAAAGTGCTTTTTTCCGTTTGTTTTTGTATATATGAGATGTTTCAAGAAAGAGTTCAATTCAAACGAGTCCGACTTGCACTTGGCATTTTTATTTTGTTTTAATGTCTATTAGATGTCCCTACGTACAAATACAAATACAATTGCTTTATTTGGGAATTTCTTTTAACATTATATTCATGGCACCTATTTTACTGTTACCATACTGGTACGCCTTTTTTACTTTTAAAAGATGATATTAATCTTATTTATTTTGTATTTTCTAGGCGAATCGAAATCATCAGTCAGAAAATTTGTTTTGGAAAGTACTAAAAATAAAGGAAAATGCCCGCCTACGAGACATCGAAAAGACCACCCCACCACAAAAAAAAAAGAATTGGATTACCCTATATTATAAACGATTTATTACTTTATTTTATGTATTTTTAATATTATATTTGTGTCATATAACACATCGTCTTTTATTATCATTTTATAAAAGTATCATTATTAGACGCATGTCTGTTTTATGTGAAGCATGTGTGTTACTTTTTCGCGCCAGAGCTACTTATCTGATTTAACAGAGGTCAGTGACCAAGTACAGTAGCGATTTTTTTTTAAATAATTAAAGTATCAAAATTGTTTATAGTTAAATTCGGTATTGCCATACGGGTAACTCAAATATATTCTTTTATGTCAGACTAGGGTAACCTTGGTATGCTTGAAACAAAACGAATATCTCATCAACCATGCGTTCGACAAGGTAATGGCAAATTTGCCAAATTTGGTACAGAGGTAGTTAGAATCCCCAAAAAGGATATGGAATAAGTTTTATCGGTTTGTACGACAAATGTCCAAAATCCAAATTGTCCAACTAGTATTAATGTCCAATACTAATTTGGTCCAACATGGCTTACGTCCAACTAGGAAAAATGTCCAACACGAATAATTTCCAACATGAATTTGGTCCAAAATGAAATATGAATGTCCAACACGAATTGGTTTATTTCTGACGCTGTCATAGAAGAAATGAAAGGTCTTAGGAAGATCTACCTTTCAGATGACAGCTGTCAAACTTGAAATATCAAAATCTGGAAGATCTTCAAAGTTATTTTATTTCTTCTATGACAGCGTCTGCTTAGGACGAGTATTTTTCGAGATATTGACGTTTCAAGTTTGACAGCTGTCATCTGAAATGACAATCTCTCCAAGACCTTTAATTTTTTCTATGACAGCGTCTGCTTAGGACGAGTATTTTTCGAGATATTGACGTTTCAAGTTTGACAGCTGTCATCTGAAATGAAGATCTCTCCAAGACCTTTAATTTCTTCTATGACAGCATCAGCCTAAGACGAGTATTTTCCGAGATATTGACATTTTAAGTTTGACAGCTGTCATCTGAAATGACAATCTCTCCAAGACCTTTAATTTCTTCTATGACAGCATCAGCCTAAGACGAATATTTTCCGAGATATTGACATTTTAAGTTTTGACAGCTGTCATCTGAAATGACAATCTCTCCAAGACCTTTAATTTCTTCTATCACAGCATCAGCCTAAGACGAATATTTTACGAGATATTGACGTTTCAAGTTTGACAGCTGTCATCTGAAATGAAGATCTCTCCAAGATCTTTAATTTCTTCTATGACAGCATCAGCCTAAGACGAGTATTTTCCGAGATATTGACATTTCAAGTTTGACAGCTGTCTGCATTGGAAATAAAGATTGTTCACTAGGTACACACACACTAGGGACACTTTTAATTGGACTACGGGATTAGCTATTGATATAACCACGGATAAAATAAAACTTTATTGGACATTTTTACGAATGGAAGTTTTTCATAAATGGACAATTTTCAAATTGGACCTTTTTACGATTTGACATTTTTATGAGTGGACTATTTTCCGAATGGGCATTTTTATGATTGGAATTTTTTTTTTGGATTTTTCTAAAATATTTGTCATTTTTCATAATTGGACATTAGTCGTATAAACCTGGGCTTTCGATCGGTGTCGGCTCGCGCGGATGCCAGAATCAGGTCGAATCAGGCCGAGCCGGGGGCCGGGTCAGGTGAATTCTTCACTTTAGAGGTTTTTTCTTTCTTTCTTCAGACTTTTATAAAAGTCATTATTGATTTAATTCAAAAACAAATGCTCTTATTTATTGTACAAAAATAACATTTTTGTAGCGGGGGTGAAGCCGTGGGTTTAGCTAGTAAACAGAATAAATATAACGTTACCTAATCGAATGCGAATGCAATGAACGACAAAAATAACATTGTTTCAGCCATGCCTAGTTTACCCTATATTTTTATGTATTTTATGTCAACTAAAATCGAAATTATATAATTTGGTTTTAAATAATATTAGTTAGCTTCGATAAGTTTTTCCTGCTTTTTACTGCCTTCTTTCCATTTTTACACCAATTTACCACACAAAAGGTCATTTTTGTCCGTTAACTATATTATTATTTTGGATATTTTTAAAAATCAAACGATGCGTGCATCTGTCGCTGAGCGCGTTGTGTGACTGAGCGGCGGGTGAGTTGTACTTTTTACGCCCCGCCCATATAGTTGTACTTTGCGTTGAATCACTTTTTGAGCTGTGTTCGACTTCTATTATTTCCCTAATTCGTTGCCTGCAGGTTAGAAAATATGATAGGGAGGTCTATGCCCTGCAGTGGGACGACCATTCATAGCTATTAATTATAACCTTTGACAATGTATAGAATATTTAATGTTCATTTAACGTGAAATGTATACTACTGATTCCCATATTTAGGTTATGGGCTATTGAAATAACAAATATTATGACATGTACAGCTTAAAAATAAATTAAATTTTATTGTCTTTTACAGGATTCAATTTGACGAATGTGGCAACTAAATGGTACAAAAACGCCTCCGAAACGACATTAAACAGCACCTTCCTGAAATTGAACGAACGACGCGTGAATACCAGCCTTCCGATTACCATCAGAAACAATGACGTTAATGGTACATACATCTGCGAGGTAGACGATGGCATCAATAAAAAACATGGAACTGTCGATGTACTGGTTTACGATAAGCCTAAAATTATGGAATTCAACGCTATTGGGATAAGCACTACAGAGATCTATTTAAACTGGACAATGTTACTCTACAACTCGAGAATAGAAGATATAAAGATAAATATGTACGATTGGTCGAAGAACAATTCTAGTGAATTGCTTACAGGAAAAAATGGTAGCATTACTAATGGAACAGGGAATAATATGTCGACAGTCCTGACTGGATTGAAGAAAAATACAACTTATGTTTTACAAATGGGTGCGACGTCTAAGAGATTTTCGGAATTCAAGAGCAAGAAAATAACAGTAAAAACGTTAGCGAGTGATCCAGTTTTTGTGCCTAATATAACTATAAATGGTTTCTCAGCTACGTCTGTGACTATTGGTTGGGCACCTCCGCCTACTGAAATTGAGCAATATATCCATTATTATTTGTTGGAAGCGAAGAAGAAGGATGAGAATGAATCGAGGAAAGCGTACCATTCGAGAGACGATAGAAACTTACCGTACATGTTTGATAACTTGGAACCGCACAGTACATACATTTTTCAGGTAAGAAAACTACTTAGTTTATTCATAACAGATATTTTTTAATGTTCTGCTAAGATTTAGGTACCACATGAAACGAAACAACGACAAAACTTCAACTGTAAGTTACTTTCATGAAAGTCACATTGGTGGACGCTTAAATTCTCCGAATAAGACGCTTTACGAGGGAGTCAGAATATTTTTGTTAGTATTGATGTCAGCTATCGATTTTATGTAAAAAACGTCGCTTGGCGCGATATTGAAAAAAAAAAATTACGGACTTGACGCCACGTTCCATACAAAAATCTCGAAACCCTATTATCCAAATCGGACGAGCTGTTTTTAAATTATAAAAGTACCATTGGTTCTCACACGGGCCACCGGCACAACCACAAAACGCCGTCACCTGAATATTCCCTGTAATTTTCATGCTGCGTTCACATGCTTGCATTCAAAGTGACATTCAACGAGCGCGGGCACAAGTACGGGCGTGTAAACATCTTGCTAGTGGCGCCGGCCCGGGCCGAGCAAATTTTGAACCACGGTAAAGAGATATACAGTAATTTGACTCCCTAGAAGCGGTTGAACTCAAGGTCGCGCGAGTTTGCAACGCGGTCGACAGAGATTGACAAGAAACGAGGTGCCGAATAGACGTTTTTATGCAGTAAGCTTCCGAATAATGGTTGTGAATTAGTAATAATATCACAAAGTATTTAATTCTTTTTGATATTTTGAGTAATTTAAATAATAACGCCTATTCGGCACCTCGCTGCCTACCGAACCCTACCCACGTTCGTTGCAAACTCGCGCGATCTTGAGTTCAACCGCTTCTAGGGAGTCATATTACTGTTTATCTCTTTACCGTGGTTGAGCTGCTTGCCGGGCTGCGCGGCGCGCGTGTGAATTCTACATTATACATTTTATAATATGAACTCTCCGCACACGGTTTATGCCAGTGGCCGTCACACGATGCACATGACCCACGGAGTAAATGGAGATGGCATAAAGGAAAATTTGTTAGAAAACCAGTGTCGCCGGCTATGTACACGCACACATTCGCATTATAATACGCATAGGATCATAACACAAATAAAATGTCACTCTCCATTCGCTGGGAAGCGTTGTGAAGTTGTGTGCGTACGCTCGTTGCTATTCACCACTACATCGTGAGATATGGACTAGTGTATGCTAGTGTCGATAATTTTGTCAAGTGTTTGTTCATCTGGACAAGTGTCGTGTTACACCGGCGCCGCCCATTAACATATCTATAGTATTCTTCTGATCTGTGACATGACCCTAAGGTGACCTTAAGGTAATATCTTTTCTGTTTCCTCCAGGTGCGAGCCTGTTCAGACTACGGCACAGAACGGTGCGGCAATTGGTCTGAGAAGATGGAAGCCGCCACTCTGGATGGTATTCCGAGTAAACCCACCCATGTCACCATAAACTGCACCCAAAACATGATCATGTTGAACTGGTCTGAACCTGCACAACCTAAAGCGGAGATCAAGGGGTATACTGTAAGTACATCTTACTAATCTTCTAAATATATAAAAGAAAAGAGTGACTGACTGATCTATCAACGTACAGCCTAAGTCGCTGGAAGGATTGGGTCGAAATTCAGAACATAGATAGGTTTTACGATGGAGACCTCCGCTAAAAAAGGATTATGCCATGCGGGCAAAGCCGCAAGCGTAAGCTAGTATTATATACGTGAAATTTTGTGAGAATGTATGGATGTCTGGATGTATGTTCGTAACTCTTTAACGCGTAGACCGATTAAGCTGAAATTTGGTGTGGAGATATCTTAGTTCCGGAATAACACAAAGGCAACAGAACAGCGGGAAAAACCGCTGGGCGCAGCTAGTTTTATCCTTTCTCGTATTTGTGCCTCCTTAGCTTGAATTTTCTATGTAGGCATGAACACAACCAAGCAATGGAATTCTCTACCGTCGTTTTCTCTGAAAGCTATAACGTGTATTTGTTCGAATCAAGAGTGAATAGGTTCTAACTAACATAGCCCTCACTTAACAGTAGGTGAGATTGCGATCTAGTCTATTATAAATAAAGGATGGTACCATGCATCCGGCAGAAAGTACGAAACTTGGCATGCATAAACCATAACGTTTATAACCACTCAAACGTCCCGACCGCTATAGCGGTCCGAAAAAAAGTTGAGTTAAACGTTACAGCCGCTATAGCGGCTTTAGAGACTTACTACTTTTAAAACATGTTTTTATCTATGAAAACACTGAAAATTTGCGTAAATATGGTTGTAAATGGCTTTGTAATAAACGTTTTAAATCTGTGGTCATTAAATCTGAAGCTAAGCTATTGGCAAAATTTTAATTTTTTTTTTTTAATTATAGTTTCGAAGTTTTCATGCGTGCCAGTGAAATCTGCGTTTAAAATGTTTATAATTCACCTTTTTTTATTAAAATTATATATTATTATGATCCTCATGATACTATCTTTCGGAATTGGTACAGATATTAAGGAAATAAACAAAATCAGGACAATTTTACATGTCTTAAAGTCGACATGTAAAATTTTTGTCGCGTTTGCCGCGTTTCCGTAATATTTTTCCATGATTAATTTCAATCAACAATTATTTTATTAAAATACAACGTAAATTTAGAAAAACAGTTCAACATGATTAGTTACGTATACCTAAAATTAAAAAATATAAACAAAAAAAGTTTGAATTCATTGATTTAATATTTCCATTCTCAGGGTTTTGTTCTAGGCGCTGAAGATTTATACACGAATGGGTGTTTTGTTTTGATTTATTGTGCTACACTGTACTTTTCAAGTAATTATATTTTGGTATCAAATCAAAGCTTATATAATCTAGTTTAATAATATGCCGGTAAAAATAAGAAATATTCAGAGATGTTCCGTAAAAAAGTGTTTAAACCAAAAAAATACCTAAAATTAACACATATTGCCAAGTTCGAATTTTTTTTATATACTTTGTGTTAATATTTGAATCAAAATTTTCAGATATTTTATTTCTTTATAATTTTAACTATATAATGCTATTTTTTCATAGAAAATGGTTCAAAAGTTTACTAGAAAATAGACGTTTAGTAGGTATCAGTAGTGAGCGCTCGACGCGATTCTATTTGGATCGCGGACGCGGACATTCGACGCTTTTTCAGCTGTCAAGGGCGGACGTGTGAGTGGATAAGAAAGAATAGAAATAACAAGTCGCGAAGTAATATTGTTTATTGTCCACCCCTCCTCCCCTTTAATACCCCTACCCACTTTAATATCCCTATTTTTACATTGGCTGAAATTTTTGACAGTTATATTCTTAAATTCCATCTCTAACTTTGTTTTAGATGGAGTTAACGGGCAACGCAACATTCAAAGATCGATACGGCAACCTAAAAGAAGTGACGTGGGGACCACTCTCTAAGTTCACTAAAAACGATAGCAGAAATGGAAGGTAAGACTTTGTGGTACCTATTAAATAAGGCGTACTATGTACTCTAGAATGTATGTTATGGCATCAATTGATAACTCGCCATATTACAATAAGACGAGTCAGAATGTGATGCGGCGGAAATATAATCAGAGCTCATGACTCATGACCCATAGCATAAGATAAGATTAACAAGTGAAATTTTAATTTTTTTTTTTTAAACAAGGTTTTATTATTATTTTACCATCTAGAAACAAGAAAGTACTCGTCAAGAAATCAAAATGAGCCCAAACTAGATGGGGTTGCGTCGTTTAATTACGAAGTGCTTATGTGGCCATAACCTTCCTACGTTTGACCACAGTTTTTAGTATAAAAAAAGAGAAATTAAAATACTTTTATGTTTTTAATGTTACAGGTTCGACGACCTACAGCCGAACACAAACTACACAGTGCGACTCAGCGCAATGACCAGGACCAGGAGACGAGGGGAAGAGGAAACCAGGAGCTGTTCCACGCCACCAGCGCCGCCTGATCATCCACCAAGACCCAGGTGGAGGAAGGTAATATAACATTTATATACAACATTATAATAACATGACATTTTTGAAGCATAAGTGGCGAGTTGGCCTTTTACGCATTCAAAGTCCAGGGACACCTTTCCCCCTCTAGCCACTTGCACCAACGTTGCCCTTCTCGTCGGCTATGTAATGCCGGCCTTTACGGGGGCCCTTTTAGTGAGTGGCGAGTCATCACCTGCCTATATATTTCCTAATGGGACGGAAGTGGCAGGTGCCGTAGTCTCTAGTCTAGTCGTAGGCTATTGCTAGCCTCATTTACCATCCATTTAGAATACACATCCATAGCCTAGTTCAAGTAGTTTCCATTAATAAGCAATAGTCCTGACACTTGGCGGAGACTGTCTTTGAGCTCATTTTCTATAGATGGACTCAAAGATAGACTCCGATAAGTGTCACCCATCACATTTATATTAAAAGCTCAAAGGGGCAACTGCGCGTGGGACTTTTTGTCTTTTTTGAATAGGTAGCAATAATTAGTTATTAGTAATATTAGGATATTGTTGTGTATAATTATTAAGTGACTTTGTTATAAGGGTGCTGCAGCAACGATAGCAGCAGGATTTATAATTGTATATAAAAAAATAAAAAAAAAACTTTTTGTCTCCGTGTACGCATATAAAAAGTCCCGGGTTCAGCCCGTGTTTAAAAGCGACATAACATTTATTTAACCATGTACAGCAAAAATAATTATATTTTTTGCAGTTAAATGGTATACTTCAAACTATTTTTACTTTAGAGGCTTCCGTAGTCGACAAGGAAGCCTTAGGGCTTGTTCACGTTGAACGCGCGGGCCCGGGCGCGAAATATCAAACATACGACGTGCTATGAAAGTGTTCACGTACAAACGCACGTGCGTTGTAACCAAAGTCTGTTCCGCCCGCGCGTTCAACGTGAACAAGCACTTAGCCTTTTCGCTTTGTCCGTCCGTCCGACCGCGGCTTTGCGGAGTAACTATAAGTCCTAAAAAGCTGTAATTTTGCACAGTGGAGGGTAATGATTAGGTTAAGATAACGGTACTAAAAAATAATTTTATTAGTTTAGGGTACCTCTCCTACGTAAAATGGGGCTGATTCTATCGTGCAGTTTGGTATCGTTCAATAGGTAATTTAAAATGAGGGACGGCGGTTTCTAAGACACTTTTTCTATTTAGTGATCCGTTTTAAAGATATTCAAGTTTAAAGCTTACGTTAGAACTAATTTTACATAATTTCCTAAACTTTGACATCATAATTATTTGTATGCTATTTTGATTATACTTATTTTATTATAATTTTAACTCAATCCAATGATATATTATTATAATGTCAATGGTTTTTTTTTAGATAATATACCTAGGTACCTGTAATAATTTTAATAGGAATGTTGCACGCCGAAAGGCAGAATAAGGCGATCATAATGTTATTTATAATACCAACCATATTGTACCCTTATACGCAAATAAATTATTTGATTTGATTTATTTGATTTAAATATTGAAATAATTCAGTGAATTATTCAAAGAGTAATACGTAAATAGAATAAGGAAAAGTATATTATTTCGCTGGCTGTCGTTTATGACACATTTCTGTAGTAATCTAAAGTTGATATTTTTTATTATAATTCAGCTTGACACTGCTCATCGTGAGATATGTTGTCTTGAAAATACTAAAATAGAGTTCTAAATATGCTAATATACAATACAATACAAAAACTCTTTATCATGACCAAGAAAAAAAGAAATTTACAATAAATTACTTAATATTAAATAAAACTAAGATAACAACTGTACAGAACTATATAAATATAACAATTTGGTCTACAATGGGCGGCCTTATCGCTTAAGCGATCTCTAATATAGACATTGAAATAATAGATATTGAAAAAAACAAAATGCCAGAAATCTTAAAACCCCTTTGTTTTATAAAATATAGTCTTCAAAGAACTTCCTTCGACTCATTTCATTATTTTTTTATTTTCTTTCTTTCATTTCAACTATTAGTTATTATTTAATATTTAGTGTTAATTCCGCTCTAAATATTATTATTAACTAATAATAATATTTAATATTATTATTTATTTAGAGGCGGAATTAACACTAAATATTAAATAATAACTAATAATTGTTGTGATGGATTTCCGCAAAGTAACGCCTAGTTCCATTAATTTTCTTTCATTTCTTTTTTGTTAATATGTATCTTTTTACTGATAATAAATACTTTTTTATCTTATCTTTTATCTTAAATTCATTTTCTGTTTATTTACAGATATTTGAAAACGACAAGTACATGTTCAAAATGTATCTGCCCAGGATATCGGAGAGAAACGGTCCAATATGTTGTTATAGGTAAGTGATAATTTAAGGTAGATAGATAGATAACCCTTTATTGTAACACAAAAGGAAATGTACAAAAACAACTTAAAAACTAAAACAATATAAAAACTAAGTGCTACAATTGGCGCTCTTATCGCCAATAGCGATAGTAAATTTTAAGGAAAAAAGTGAATTGAAACAGAAAAGCAAAACGACGTTATTGTCAATATTAATTAAAATAACACGAGTCGAACTGCAAAAACCCAAGAATAATAATAATAAATAGAGGGATGGCCTTATCTATTTAACAAACTGGCTAAAATTAAAATTTATATTAATTCAATTTCCTTATTGCAAAGTGTACATAATCTAAAAGTGTTTTTTTTTTTTACAACGAAGTAAGGAGACGAGCAAGACGATTTCCTGATGGCTTAGCAATTTAATAAACTGCCTAAAGCACATCTAGGCAGCTCGGTAAAGCTGTAGAGGTCTCAATTGGAGACCAACAGCATAGGCTGTTTAAAAAAATCATTAAAATTCCTTATTCCAGATTGTACATGATTCAAGATGGATAGCCTTAGCCATTTAACAAACCGCCTGAAATTAGAATTAATTTTAAATCCTTGTTTCAGAGTGTACATGGTTCGAATGCTGCCACAGATAGAATGGAAGAACCTTTCAGAGCCGGTGTCTATGCCAGTTTTGGACTACAGTCGCGTGCACGCGGATCCGCCCGTGCTCGCAGCTTATATCACTGATATATTCTCTAAGTATGTATACTAATTGGGATATTAACAAAGTCAAAATTTTTAAAATATAATTAGTCCGTAATTTTAATTATAAAAAGATATTCAATACTTTTTTTCTTGCATATAAAATTAAAAATGGCTGAGATATAACGCTTATAAGATTCTGTGTTGGGACGCGTGACGTCACACCACTGAACAAAAATGTACTGGATTTAGTGGTGTGACGTCACAATAAAGCAACTTTAGTGCGTTGTATCTCTCACGTTTTTTTTATTAGATTTACAAATAAAAAAATACGTGTCCAACATATTTCAATAATCTTCATTATGGACAATTTTTTTTGTCAACATCCCTTTTACCTTCAGTATATAAAAATATAGTTCGGTCTCAAAGAGTATTCTTACCTTATCTAACCTGTCAAAATACATGCGATCCTAGGTCGCGCAAAGGTATTTATAAAACCATTTTGCAGTGGCTTAACTACTCATACGATAATTTCAGTAGCCCTTGTGGCACTAATACTTTTTACAAGCTTTATATTACTTTCACCTGTCTGTTGTCTGTCTGTCTGTCTGTCTGTCTGTCTGTCTGTCTGTCGGTCTGTCTGTAATCAAATCTTGCAAGTTTGATTTGACCCACTTCCCGGTTTCCAATTGAGCTGAAAATTTGCATGCGTGTGTAAATCGGATGACAATGCAATATTATTATGACATGGAGCTGATCTGATGATGGAGCTGGAAGGTGGCTATAGGAACTCTGTCATTAAACAACGCAACCCCATCGAGTTTGGGCTCATTTGATTCGTCTTGACGAGTACTATATGATGCAAGATGGTAATGATAATTAAAGCTTGTTTTTAAAAAGTATTTTTAAAATTTCACTTGTTCCAATTGTAACAGTTTTTTCATTTTTCAAATAAAATCGGTATTGAAAACATGACAGTTAGGCCACAGTGTAATAATATAAGAATACAAAATGTTTATGTACATTTTCAGTGAAAAATTCCCATCCGACTCGGAGTTAGTAATGGGCGACAAACGCAGTCTGTTCGACAAGGACGACAAAACTTTAAACACGCCCGCCTGCCTACGATGCCTCGACAAGCCTAGACGAGAACCAGCGGTCGTACCAACTACTATACTTACCAGTACCACTACGACGACTACTAACGCACCTGTGGAGAGCACTGATGACGGTAAGACTTACTTTTGACCCTCTCCTTGCGACAAAAAGTGCGGTTTTCGAACTCGTTTATACCGCGTACATGCAAGATGTGGAATGACATCCCACGATGGGTCTTCCCAGAATCCTTTAACCTTGTTGAATTTAAGAAGGGTACCCCCAGAAAAAAATCCTAGATCCGCCTTTGGGCACTGAACTGATTATGGGCTCCTAACATCAGGAGAGCGTCCTGCTCGTCTTCGTACTTCTTCACATTAAAAAAAAATATCTAAAAATGTGTTTTTGTTTCAGGGTTAGACGAAGAGAGCACTGAAGATCCATTGATTGCTCCAGAGCCACCCCAAACAAGGAGAAGACGGCGGTCTGACACGTAACTATGATTTTTTAATTTTCCAAAAAAATATTTTTTTTCCATATAGTAGCTTATTAAGAAATATTGAACACATATTTTTTTATTTGTAAATCTGATTAGAAACAAGTAAAATTTTAAAAATACTTTTTAAAAACAAGCTTTTATTATTCACCGTCTAGCACCAAAGTACTCGTCAAGACAAATCAAATGAGCCCAAACTCGATGGGTTGCATCGTTTAATTACGGTGTGGGCTTCTCCTACGTCACACATTATGTATATGTATGTTTACTGTATTTAAATATCTATATTTCCATATTATTTATAATATCTAATAATACGTAGTTAATATACACATATACATACACACACAAATACATACACAAAACATATATACATATATCCCGCGCGTGAGGTTGAACGTGCGAGGACGATTGAGGCGGAGGTGCGCGGGCGGCGAGCGCACAGCCGATCACGCCATACCGCCCCCGCGCTCCGCGCTCCTCCGGGTTTCTCTGTGCTTGTGACTTTCATTCCTCTTCATATGTGCCGTGTAATAAACTATCTAACTGCTACCTGTGCCTTCTTTATTTAATTGTATGGAAGAACTTTCTCACTCACCAACTCACCGGTGAGCCTAACAATCATCCCCATAACGGAGTTCCTATGACCACCTTCCTGCTCCATCATCAGATCAGCTCGATGTCATAAAAATATTGCATTGTCATCCGATTTATACAGGCATGCAAAATTTCAGTTTATCGGACACCGGGAAGGGGGTCAAATTAAACTTGCAAGATTTGATAACGATTACAGACAGACACATACAGACAACAGACAGGTGAAAGCAAATAAAAGCTTGTAAAAAAATGTTCCAATTAAGATAACTTATATTTTTTTTTTTTTTTTTTTTTTTTTTAATTTATCCGCGATCAGTCGCTGACTATAGGCAGATGTGTTGAGTGGCTATGTCGTTTGAGGCTCGGACTCATTAGTCCCTCTTCCTTCTGGTAGTAGGTTGTCAAAGATGTGTCTTCTTTTCAACCGCTTTGTTATTTGTGGACGTTCAATTAGCGCCCTAGCCAGTGGGTTCGAGTGGATTTTCAGGCGTTCGCAGTAGCGGCCTCCCAACATCTTTATCTCCTCTTCCACCGTAGGGACCTCCATGTAATCGTGTACTTCTTGGGTTTTTATGTACCATGGGGAATCTGAGATGGCGCGGAGTATTTTATTTTGTGCCCTTTGTATTATTTCACGATTCGATTTGGAAGTTGTACTCCAGATCTGTATGCCGTAGGTCCATACTGGTTTTAAGATGCTGGTGTAAACCAATCGCTTGTTTATAAGTGATAGGCGTGATTGGGGCCCTAGCAGCCAATACAAGCTTTTAAATCTGCGGTCCAACTCGGCTCTCTTGGTTTTTACATGTTCTTTCCAGGTTAGACGTCTATCCAACATGAAACCAAGGTACTTCACTGAGTCTTTGTGAGGCAGTATTTCTCCACCTAGGTTTACGGGTGGGCAATTTCCTCTGCGTAAAGTAAGATAACTTATATGTATTAAGTAATATAGTATTCCTTTATCTGTGGTAATATTATAATTTCAACAATATATTCTAATTCTCCCAAATGTATTAAAAAACATTGTTTTTCAGTGATTATGAAAATAATCCTATATTGCAAAACAAGGAATCTCCAAGCCCTCCAAAAAGTTTCGTCGAGGATGGTACATTGGATCCTATGGCCAAATATACGCTCTTCGTTGAACTTATACGTAAGTTATTGACTAGACTGGTCTTGGGAAACTTTGAATTTTTGGTCTTAACTTTGAACAAAATTGTTAATGCTGAATTTTATTACACGAAAACATATAGTTGCTTCAATAAAAAAATCTGCGTATAACGGATCCTTAAAATATTTTCTATATACTTTAACGATCCGTTCATGTAACCTGCATCATCAACAGCCCACGTTCGTCCAATTTTGGACATATGCCTCCCCATGTAATAATAGACCAAAATTCAAAGTTACCCAAGATGATTGTACTACTTTTATGATTTTTTTTTATGCGATGATAGAAGAAGAATGAGCAAACGCTCTCCTGATGTTAAGAGATAACGCTGCCCATAATCGGTACAGTGCCACCAAGGATTTCACAATGATGTGAAATTCTAGGTGCACCGTAATCACCTAGATTTTTTTAAATGTTGTCATGTTTATGTTGAATGTTTGGACCAAAACACGCGCTGGAGACGCGGTTTAAGTATGTAATTACAAAAAAAGACTAAATGCCTGAAATTTTCATTACCTAACGTTAGGTACATAGAATCTAATATAGTTCTTGACGGTGAAATACTAAAGCTTGACAATGCAACTTTGTTCCTTGGCATGAATATAGATTCTAAGCTACAATGGGGTAATCATATTAATGTATTGTCAGGGAAATCGAGCTCTGCAGCATATGGGGTGTATAAAATCAGGCAACTATCAGATGTAGCTACAGCGAGATTAGTTTACTTTGCATATTTCCATAGTTTAATGTCATACGGTATTTTACTGTGGGGGTCAGCAGCAGATATTGAGACTATTTTCATACTGCAAAAGCGTGCAATTTGTGCCATCTATGAGATGCGCCCAAGAGACTCTTTAAAGGATCTCTTTAAAGAGATAAATATACTGACCCTACCATCTTTGTACATTTACGAAAATATTATGTATGTCAGCAAAAATTTAGATATATTCAAGTTAAATAGTGACACTCATAGCTTTAATACTAGAAATAAGAATAAGTTAGCTGTACCTCGATTCAGATTGTCCAAAACGAACCATAAATCATTTTTAGGGAATTGTGTACGTTTTTATAATAAAATCCCTGATGAAATAACGGGGCTCACAGAAGGTAATTTCAAAAGCAGTGTTAAAGACATATTAGAAAAGAAAGCCTATTATAAAATTAACCAATACATAAAAGACAAAGATGCCTGGAAACCTCTGCAACCACCTGTAAATAAATTATGTAACCAAGATAATAATTGTAAACACATATTTAAAAAAGCAATCCCTATGAGTCTCTTGCTCATTCTTCTCATAGAGGTGCCTTGCGAATGAGCGGTAGAATATTAAAATAAAATGTAAAATTGACTTGCAAAAGTGCTCCATTGTAGCCTATTTGAATAAATGAGTTTTGAGTTTGAGTTTGAATTGTTAACAGCGGGGTTCGAGACCGAAGCTCCGATGTACAGCCACTACGTGAACGTGCTACAAGCCGCGCCCACTGAGGCCACGCCGATGCCCGCCTCCACTCTGGAAATTGCTCTGCAGGTAATGTTATAATAGAACTTATCCTATCTAGCTTTAACTGAGGCATCAAAACCAGCTACACGTTGGCCCATTGGGATCTATTGTTTCCCTTATTATTAATTCGTTGGTGTTTGCCCTAAAAGATACAGAATTATAGAACTTATATGAACATTAAAAAATCTTAGATGTAGAACCGTAAAAGACGCTTCTTAAGTCTGTCTTTTACCATGAAAAAACAATATTATATTATATTGTTTTTTCATGGTAAAAAAAGTCTTTTTTATTGTATAAGATATTTCAAATTCTATTTTATTATCTTTATTGGCAATAAAACATTTTTCGTATATTTATTATTGGCTAATTCATATTCCTTCTCTATTTTGTATTTTTGTTGAAAATATTGTGTTAAAAGTATTATCTATAGCAAGACCAAAATAAAATTTAATTTTAGGAATTTAAACAACGCTTAAGAATTCGTCATATGAAAACATTAGCCTCTTAAGTAATTCAATTATTTCAAACTACGCATGAATCTAGTAACTGCAGGTAACAGCTACTTCATAAATGGTTTTGTTGCAGGTGACCTGCGCAGTCGCAGCGCTAATCCTGCTCCTGATGATTGTGTTCTGTATCCGCCAATCACGGAGGAGCAGGAAATTGCCGCCGCATCCCACCTATGAGATGAACAATAACCCTATACATAGGGCTTGGAGGTTTGTATAAAGTGTAATTTAAAAAAATACTTAAAAATAATTTTATGTCGCTCTTAAACACGGGCTAAGCACGGGCCTTTTTATAGGCGCACACGGAGACAAGAAAGTCCAACGCGCAAAGGCCGTCTTGAGCTTTTAATATAAATGTAATGGGTGACACTTATTGGAGTCTATCTGTGAGTCCATCCAAAATGGGCTCAAAGACAGTCTCCGCCAAGTGACAGGACTATTGTTAATTAATGGAAACTACTTGAACTAGGCTATGAACGTGTATTCTAAATGGATGGTAAATGAGGCTATTGCTAGAGACTACGGCACCTGCCACTTCCGTCCCATTAGGAAATATATAGGCAGGTGATGACTCGCCACTCACTAAACGGGCCCCCATAAAGGCCGGCATTACATAGCCGACGAGAAGGGCAACGTTAACTTTATTATCATTACCATCTAGCACCAAAGTACTCGTCAAGACGAATCAATTGAGCCCAAACTCGATGGGGTTGCGTCGTTTAATCACAGAGTTCCTATGGCCACCTTCCAGCTTCATCATCAGTATCAGCTCGATGTCATAATAATATTGCATTGTCATCTGATTTATATAAACTCTAGCTGCGCCCAGCGCTTTTACCTACTGTATGTGTTATCTCAAGCTACCTCTATACCAAAATTCAGCTCAATCGGTCCACCCGTTTAGGCGTGAAAGAGTAACAAACATACATCCAGACATCCAGATATCCATTCTTACAAACTTTCACGTTTATATTATTAGTAAGATGCTAAATTTCAGCTCAATGGGAAACTCGGAAGTAGATCTAATTAAACTTGCAAAATTTGATTGCAGGCAGATAGACAACGGACAGAAAGTGAATAAAAATATCTACTTATGTTTCCTTATATGTATATCTTTATAACCACCGTCTTTATATTTTATGTATTTCCTTTCCCTGCATGGTTGTCTGGAAGAGATCGCTATTAGCGATAAGACCGCCAATTGTAACACTTCTTTCTGTGTAATCTTAGTTCTAAGTTTATATTGTTGTATTTGTGTGAACAATAGTTTTCTATTCTATTCTAAAAGCTTGTAGAAAGCATTATTTATGTGCACTTGTTTTAAAGCAACGTTGTACCCTTGTAGATTGTTGGGCGGTCGCGGCGGTCGTCAACAGTTGACTGGAAGTGCCCCTCCGGATATGCCTCCCATAGCTAAGGAAGATTTGCCTGAAGCGTACGCGGAACGACAGGCCGACTCTGATTACGGCTTCCAGAAGGAATTCGAGGTGAATATTTGAACATTTACCATTATATATCATAAGAATACTCTTTATTGAGACTTGGGATATTACAATTTCACTTACCACTGTTATAATTAACCGCTTCTTCGAAGAGTAAGAAACGGTAGGCAAGGGGTGAACACAATAGATCCCAATGGGTCGATGTGTTGCTAACTTTGTCAGGCCCCTATATAAGATAAAGATACCACTGTTAATAGTATTATTATAATGTGACGACCTCTGTGGCGCGGTGGGCTAATACCCGCCTGCAACGCAGAAGGTTGCGGGTTCGATTCCCGCATGGGACAAATGTTTGTGTGATCCATAGGTATTTGTTTCTGGTCTGGGTGGTTTTTCAATATCTATTATAAGTATGTATTTAAAAAAAAAAGTATATACTAAGTAATAAGTATTATATCCGTTATCCTGACCACCATATTACAAGCATTAAGTTGCTTAGTTTGAAGTTAGGTGGCGCTGTGTGAAACGTCCTGAAATATTTATTTATTATTATTTATTTAATTTGGTGATATTGTAGTGAATTGGTCGTCGATTTATCATGTGTTTATTTTGCAACTTATTAATGCTCGTTACTCTTTTAACACATTATATGCTGAAAACACAAATGCTGTGTTTTTGAGGTCCGATCCCGAGTGCTGGAAACGCTAACGTTGTGTTTTGTCAAAAGATTTTTCCATACAAAATTAATTTCAGGGACCTGGAATAATAGTACCATAAAATGCCGCCGCAACCAAGTGTATATATGATTGGTCTATAGTAGTTAGTATAAAGTATAGTGTTAATTATAATCTGATTGGTCAGAAATTTGGTATTTAGACAGCTCAGACCCTAGAATAACACATAGGCTTATTCTCAGCGGGAAAAAACTCTGTGTAGTTAGTATTTTAATATTATAAATAATGTCACAGTCTTTAAGTTTTTACGCACTGACTATATCACAGGAAAAACGGTAATGTCTTGAAATACCTAGTGTAAACTTTTTGATGTTATACGAGTAATTTAAAGTAATAATATAAGTCATGCATGTATTTGGATATTATATACTTTTATCATTAGATTTTATATGATGATCTTACTAATGCATGATATTGACATTATATCTTCTATTGACGTGACTTTGTCCACTTGTCTCTACTTTATCTCGCATTTTGTTAAGCGATTAGTCTCTTGAATATGGATAATGGATATACATTATAAATAGAAACGAGAGGGGAATAAATCTCTCTCGTAGGAATGCTAGATATTCTACAATTTGTATGTTAATTTTATCTATAAAATATTTACTCAACTTTTTCTCCTGAATCTTCTACTTATCTACGGCCGTATTGCATTTTAACTTTACATTTAGCGTTAGCTACGAGCGTTTGTCTCTCGCTTGGCTAGAGGTGTAGTAATCGGAACATTGAACTGTCAATGTCAAATTAATAGGAACTTTCAATGTGACAGGGAGACAGATATACGAGCGCAATGTCAACGGGTGTTACTGTAAAAAACAAGAAGTTAAAAATAAATTATTATATTGTGTTTCCAAATTTTTTTTATTAATAACAACAATACATGGCGCAGTCGGTAGGATACAACAATACAAGAGGAGATGGCCATAGACATGTCTATCTTTTATTTTGGCAGAAGATGACCATACATTAACCTATTATTTTAACATGCCTATTTCTTTCCAGCACATAAATACACTTCAATACAATGCTGAAAGGGTCCCAAAAACGGGCAAGTTGTTGCAGATGCTTCCGGAGTGCTTCCCCGACCGGACCACGCACGCGTCTGAGGCTCGCGAGAACCAACCCAAGAACAGATACCCGGACATCAAGGCTTACGACCAGACCAGGGTCAAACTGTCCCAAATTGACAGCATCACTGGCTCTGATTACATCAATGCTAACTTCGTGAGGGGATATCAGGTAATTTGAGTTCTTTATTACGAGCAATAAATTATGTAACCGAGATAATTAATAATTACATTTTTAAAAAACATCCCCATATGAGTTTCTTACTCGTTCTTCTCATAGAGGCGCTTTGCGAACGAGAGCTAGTCTTGAAATAGAAAAATTTTAAAATTTACTACCAAAAGTTCTCCAATGTAGCCTATTTCAATAAATGAATTTTGGGTGTATAAACTCATGATACTGACAAGCTTATGCTCGCGGCTTTGTCCGCCTGGAGTAATACTTATTAGTGGAAGTCTACATCCGAAAACCTATTTCTGTGCAAAATTTCAAATTCTATTCTAATCTTTTCTTCGGTTTATGCTGTGCGTTGATAGATCAATCAGTCAGTGGACAGTGGACATACATTCTTGTATTTCTTTGGACGCAACCCTCTAAGTTTTCTTATTATTAAAGATGATGTAAGACGAGCTCCAGTTCGCGTTATGCTAAGTTATGTCATTACGCGAGCAATGTTTAGAATTTTACAGATATAGAACCTTGCTTATAACCATTTTTAAAAGCGTGTGTCTGAAACTTTGTGTGCTACCCTTTCACGCTAAAACTTATGTATAATTTAAGCCTTATATTGGCTTACCATATTCGTAACTATTAGTTAAATAATAACAATTTCCATATTCGACATTCGGACAAATATAGCCTTGTAAAACCCAGTTTTCCCATAAGTTTAGCCCTAAATAATGTTATGTTTGAACATATCTGGCTGTATAACTAGCTTTGTGTGACCTATATTCCATTTTCTGTCTGTCCCTCCGCTTTCTAAGGATGTGTCGGAGCTTGACCAGGTATTGCATGAGGCCTATGTTTCCTACTTATAACTTAAAACCCCTATGTTATTTTTATCATAATTCTTTGTTAATTTTCCTAAAAAAATTTGATATATTACAAATTTAAATGTAATCCATTTTGTATTATTTAATCTTTTACGCTATCCTTATCGCTATTTAAATGTTAGTTTAGAGTTTAAAATTATCCTGTAACTCTAATTTGGTCTCTTTTTGTTTTGTGTCATATTTTCTGGATTTATTATAATTTATCTTATATATTTATTGTTTTATCCGTAAAATAAAATCTCATCTGGAAAATCCCCACTTCAAAGGAGAGCAATGAAGTATGATATACGATTTTTAAAATAGCGGATCAGTGAGCGTCGGTTACTGCAGGCGTGAACTCCTGATGAAGGACATCGTAATTGTCCGAAACCGTGGTCGAGATATTCTCGGCAATATTTGTTTGACGTGAGTTGTGCCGTTTTTGTTGTTGTAGTTATGAAGTATGATATGCATAAATTTTGCCCAATTTTACTCTGGAGTAAAACTTATTATGAGTATTCCAGAGTCAAAAATGTAGGGAAAAAGTATGCGTGTCATACTTTAAATTACTCTCTTTTAAAGTACGGATCCTACAAATGGGACTTTATTACGGATAGGTCGTGTTAAATTTATTTCGATAAATCGTTTATATTTCAAATATATCGCAAATCGGCGTAATCATTTGCCTTAACCTTTCCTTTCGTGCTATTGTCTTCATCATCATCAGCCTATGTTCGTCCATGTTCGTCGCTATTGTCTTACTCCTATAAAAATCCCAAACTACCCTCACTAACCCCACAATTCAACCCCCCAGGATCGAAAACAGTTCATCTGCGCGCAAGGCCCAACAGACACGACCGTCAACGACTTCTGGCGCATGATATGGGAGCATGGATTAGAACTGATCGTGATGCTGACCAACCTTGAGGAGTACTCCAAGGTGAAGTGCTCCAAGTACTGGCCTGATGAGATCAGGGGGTCGAGGGCTTTTGGAGCGATTACTGTACATCATGTGGCTGAGAAAAGGTTGGTTTGATTATAACTTTCTCGATTTTGGGCTGAGGTGGCGTATAAAAGGGATATTTGTTGTTGAAGTATTTTTTTTAATTTATTTTTTTATGTTATGAAGTAGAAGACGAGCAAGACGCTCTCCTGATGTTAAGAGATAACGGCTGCCCATAATCAGTACAGTGTTACTTGTCCTATTTGCAAAAATACAGTTCCCATGTTATCATCAAACTAATATAAAATTTTTAACTTAACACCTTACGTTTAAAACAAGCATTAAATACCTTCGCGAGAATTCCCGACCAATATAACTAATATGCATCAAACTAATATTTGGAATTCATGACCCTTTATTCCTTTACTAATTCACAAAATCTAATTTTAGGTACTCTGACTACATAGTACGAGAATTAAGAATAACTAAACAAACGACGAATTCAGAAGGACAACCTATAGTTGAAAATAACGGCGATGCCAAGAGAAATGGAGGTAAGCACACCTTTCATATTCATCTCCTGTTTAGCCGAAAATGTTCTCTTTGAAGATTTTGAAATTGAATATAATAATACTGTTAAGATCATTATTTATAATATCTAGTGAAGTTGCAAAGAACGGGGGAAATGGATGAAATCAAAATAAGCAAATGCTGCGAAGTTCTACTAGGTATTTAGCAGGTTCCGGGTCCCAATATGGTCTGTATATCCAGTATAGAGCATTAATCCAGATATTCAAATCTCAAAGGGTGGCAAAATTTTCTCCTGGACACTAAACCAAACTACGAAACACCAGATAACTGTGATTTGACTATGACAGTTTGAATAGAAAATGTAAAAAAAACGATTATTTTTTATTCTCTAACTTTAAAATATACCTCGTAAGCATTATAATAGCGCCCTGTGATGATTTTTTTCACTTATAGATATAAAAGAAGCGTCAGACGGTAGCGTGCCCACATCTCCGAGAGAAGTAAAAGAGGCGGAATCTCGAACAGTCAGACAGTACCATTTCCTCATGTGGAAGGACTTTGCAGCGCCTGAACACGCTTATTCTATACTCAAGTTTATCAAGGTAATATTATATTATATCATAGTAATTAGAAAAATATTTAAAGTACCGATGCGATGTTTTATTCATTTTATTTGTATCATGCAAGATGTGGAATGACCTCCCACGATGGATCTTCCCAGTCCTTTAACCTCGATGCATTTAAGAAGGGTATATACAAATTCTGAAAGGGCCGGCAACGCTCTGACCACCTCTAGTGTTGGAAGGGTCAATAGGCGGCGGTAACCGCTCAACATCAGGCGGGCCGTCTGCTTGTTTGCCGCTCAATTTATATATAAAAAATACTTAACTAGTGGTCCCGCTCGCTCTTAGCGCCTAACAGAAATTTAGCAGAGGTTCGCTACTATGTTGTGTATGTATTATACATATAAACCTTCCTCTTGAATCAGTCTATCTCATAAAAAAACCGCATCAAAATCCGTTGCGTAGTTTTAGAAATCTGAGTATACATAGGGACAGATAGTTTTATACTGTATTGATAGGTCTACGTATGACCACGTTCCTACCTGATGGAAACTGTAGTCGCGATGAATTTTGAATCACGTAAGAAGCAAATGCTCTGATACACTCGTTTTACTTTAATTTTAATAATAAATAGTCTTAGCGACACTGAGTCTATGTCTCCGACGCAAGAAGACGCCACATGTCTGTCCTGCGCTATAGCTTCCCAATACTCATCTTGGAGCGCTCTCAAGTCTTTCAGTACTTCTTTGGACGCTGCACCGGTCTCTTGCCACTAGCATGTCCCAAATTACTCCTTTTTCACTCCCCGATCGCTTTACGCGGCCGTAACTTTGTTTTTTCATTCCAGCGTGTAAACGAAGCATGGTTGACGACGATATCCCGTCCATGCGTGGTCCACTGTTCAGCCGGCGTGGGTCGCACGGGAACACTGGTAGCGTTAGACTGCCTCCTGAACCAGCTGCGGGAGGAGGGGCAGGCGGCCGTGTTCAACACCGTGTGTGAGCTGCGAGCGCAGAGGAACTTCCTCGTGCAGTCGCTGGTGAGTGTTACCTAGGTACCCTAGGGTTCCCACGGGAACACTGGTAGCGTTAGACTGCCTCCTGAACCAGCTGCGGGAGGAGGGGCAGGCGGCCGTGTTCAACACCGTGTGTGAGCTGCGAGCGCAGAGGAACTTCCTCGTGCAGTCGCTGGTGAGTGTTACCTAGGTACCCTAGGGTTCCCACGGGAACACTGGTAGCGTTAGACTGCCTCCTGAACCAGCTGCGGGAGGAGGGGCAGGCGGCCGTGTTCAACACCGTGTGTGAGCTGCGAGCGCAGAGGAACTTCCTCGTGCAGTCGCTGGTGAGTGTTACCTAGGTACCCTAGGGTTCCCACGGGAACACTGGTAGCGTTAGACTGCCTCCTGAACCAGCTGCGGGAGGAGGGGCAGGCGGCCGTGTTCAACACCGTGTGTGAGCTGCGAGCGCAGAGGAACTTCCTCGTGCAGTCGCTGGTGAGTGTTACCTAGGTACCCTAGGGTTCCCACGGGAACACTGGTAGCGTTAGACTGCCTCCTGAACCAGCTGCGGGAGGAGGGGCAGGCGGCCGTGTTCAACACCGTGTGTGAGCTGCGAGCGCAGAGGAACTTCCTCGTGCAGTCGCTGGTGAGTGTTACCTAGGTACCCTAGGGTTCCCACGGGAACACTGGTAGCGTTAGACTGCCTCCTGAACCAGCTGCGGGAGGAGGGGCAGGCGGCCGTGTTCAACACCGTGTGTGAGCTGCGAGCGCAGAGGAACTTCCTCGTGCAGTCGCTGGTGAGTGTTACCTAGGTACCCTAGGGTTCCCACGGGAACACTGGTAGCGTCAGACTGCATATATTATTTAAAAAACTGCCTCCAAATCCAATGCGTAGTTTTAGAATTCTAATCATGCATAATGACAGAATGTGGGAAGTGACTTTGTTTTAAAGATATAGTTGATGAAAGTTAAGGTTGTAAATATTCGATTTGCCAGTACTACGGAAGCCAACATTGTGCGTAGCCCGATAAGCGCTTTTTATTTAAATTTAAACGTTTTTCCTCAGAAACAATACGTGTTCGTGTACCGAGCTCTGGTAGAGTACACAGTGTACGGCGACACTGAGATCCCCGCACACAGGCTGAAGGCGACAGTAGATCGGCTCAGGAACACCGCGCCTCAAGCACACCGCACACAGATGGAGGTCGACTTCCAGGTACATACTCGACAACTAAGGGAAAAGATTACCTGATAATAAGGGTTTTCACGAAAATTTAATCCACTAGTTGTCGCCACTGTGACAGGAGATCACAATCTATAAATCTATGATACAGATAATTTTCGGTGTTTATCTATGAGTGTTACAAATTAAAAAGAAATAATTCTTGAATTGAACCTTTTTGTTCACAATGTATATAGACAAAAAAGATTGTAATATGACATTATTGACAGGCCTGGACATGATGTCTCAGTGCTGCCTACTGGTGGCTGTTATTTTAGAAAACCCTCAGTAGGCGGTAACCACCGAAGCCTACCACCAATATAAATCTTGTTACTCAGACCGCCGTTATACTCGTGAAATCAATTCATATACTAATTCTAATGTTCTAATCAACAGAAAATCCTGAACAATCCAATACCGGAACCAGTCAAATCCTGCGCGGCCGGAGCAGCAGAAGAATTGAGGAGCAAGAACAGGAGTCAGGAAATCTTGCCCTACGACAGGAACAGAGTCATACTGGCCCCTATACCTACCAGGGACTACTCTACTTATATCAACGCATCGTTCATTGAAGGTGAGTTATGAATTTATTTGACAAGCCAAACGTCACGCTTGTTAAATTAACGCTAAAAATATACCGAGACAAATGCTAATGCTAAAAAAAAATCACTGAAATGACAATCGCTATGAAAAAATGAACGACAGCCCTGTACAATTATTTAGCACTAGCGGCCCATTCCGGCTTTGCCCGGATTTGATATAGCCTATGTTACTCTGGGATAATTTAGCATTCTAATGGTGAAGGAATCATCGAAATCTGTCCAGTAGTTTTTTGTGTAATTCGTAACAAACATACAAAAATACAAATCTTTCCTTTTTATATTAGTAAAGATTTGGCACTTGCTTATTGATAGTCTGGTGGTTTAAAATAGATGACGCCATTTTATAAGCAACTTTGTCGCCATCATTGGCAGAGTTCGAAGTTCGGCACTTATCAAACCAGCTTTTTCATGCAAAAAGATCAATGTTATTCCAGGGTCTAAGCTATCTATATACCAAACTTCAGCTCAATCGATTGACCCGTTTAGATGTCAAAGAGTAACAAACATCCATGCACATATACAGAGTTTGCTTGATTCAATATAGTCACTGATATATGTGTTCTTTTCCAGCATACGACAATTCAGAAGGGTTCATAATAACGCAAGACCCGCTTCCCAACACCATCATGGATTTCTGGAGGATGGTCTCCGAACACAATGTCACTACCATTGTCATGCTTAGCGAGGTATGTATACTACCTATCTACTCAGCCCGTATCCACTACCGATCCGGAGTTTTTTATGTTTTTTGTTTTGTTCACTTAGGTTTTGTTTGTTTTTATTCACCTAGGTGTACCACGGCTAAGAAAAATTACCCGTGGTCCTACTGTCAGAATATTTCTATTATAGGTAGGCCTACATATATGAATACTAGGCACCTACATATATAAACAAAAATGATTTGTCTATAGATCATTCACAGTTATTTTACCTCTAGCCCTTACATTGGCTAGCCTGAAAATAATGTTGCCATGTCAGGTGAGTATTGACTTCCCCATTTTTAACCAACTACAAAATGGCGAATTACTTTTTTCTTCCACAACCCCATCAATATGGAAAGTAAATGAAAGGGCACTGTATAAAATTTAAAATCCAAGATGGCCGCCATTCAAAATGGTGAATTACGTTTTGCGTTGGGGGCGGGGGTTTTTAATTTTTTTATTTAATTCACTTGTAAGTATTATTTTACAGTGATGTGTGTACTTACATGAATTTCCTGTTTCGAACCTACCTAATATTTTATATCATATTGATAGTTCGCAGTAACCACTTGTTCATAATATGTTAACCATCCGATATTGTTATAGATAAATTATTTTTCTTCAAAGGAAATTGAGTTTATGGGCATTGGTAAAGCTTGGGATTATAATAATAATTATTAAAACAACGAGTACAAGTAACCTTATCAAGTACAAAAAGTAACGTTTGAACAAGAAAAGTAACGCATTTTTGAAAATTTTACACAATATACACAGTTGAATTGAAATACGCTTACATATTCTAACATTTCGGTGATTGTTTCCTAATTTTTCAGTTTATTTAAATAAGAAATTGCTAACCAACAAAAAAAAATCCTTTTACTAAACCAGATAAAGTTATACGAAATTGCCTTATTCTTTTAACTCTGCTAAATCAATAAATTAACTATTATTTTCTATACCATTACAAGGAAAAAGATTCATTAATTATAAGGTTCAATTTAAAATAAAGACCTTGAAAAGTATCGTAAAAGTCATCTAGACACGAATACAAAAGTAACTCAAAGGGGTGAAAAAGTAACGTAAAACGTAACAAAAGTAACGATCTGGCAACATTTTGACAATAATGCAACATAAAGAAAATAATTTTGACATCTGTCAGAGGTAAAATAACTGTGAATCGTAAACGGATAATACTGTAGACTATCACAAAGCGTGCCGCTAAAAGGGACAAGAAATATTACGTCACCATATTTCGGGTTACCATACAAAGAAAATTAAACCAAAATTTGTGCATGTTCCTTTATTTTTTAAAAATAAGTACCTAACCATTTATTAACCTTCATAGGGATTTCGGGTCTTTTTGGACCCATTTTCGCCTTAAAATACGGATAACTTTTCATGTATTATTTTTATGATTTGTCACTCCGTGACTTTTATTATATTTTGAAACTCTACGTAAAAAGTGAAAAAAAAGTTTAAAATGTTTTTGTTTGAGTGAGTTAAATATCATTTTACGTTAATGGCTTTCGGGTCCAAAATGACCCGGCTCTAAATAATATCATGATATATAACAAATTATTTATTATTATATATTTGTAATTATTATATTATTATATTGTTTTACTTTCAATACTAAAATAGTTAGTTTTTAGATATTTGGGTACAAAAAACGAATTAATTCGTGTGATTTTCTAATAATATCTAATATTTTCTAATATCAATATGTTCAAAGAATTGAGTAAAATATATATTATATTATGATGAATAAAAATCGTGTTTTGAATATATTAAGGTCTAAATACTTGATTTTATCAAAAATTAGAGATATACTTAGTATTTTCCCTGAAATCATTTTATAAAGCTTTGCATATTTTTGATAATAAAAATTATTTATTAAAATGTAAAATATGAAAGAAATTTCAATCAAATCATATTTAAAATACAATTAAAAATGATTTAGCAATTAAATAAACAAATCGTAAAAGAAATTCACATCATAATATACATGATTCTTTTTATACTCGTGTACTTTACATATACGCTCTATTTGAGCAAGAAAGGTATATTTTGCCATTATTATGATTATTTTCATTTTAAATATAAATAATATATTCATTATTAATATAAAATATAAAAATTTTGAAATATTTTTTCATATATAAAACTCTGAGTTACTTTTTTTTTTCAAATTAAAAATATTAAAATAATTATACATTTACGAATATTTTTTTTATTATTATGTTAGAAAATATTATATTAGTATTAAATCAATTCGAATAAACGGAATATATAACATTTATTTGCATTTTATTTCATTTTAAGAAATGAGTAAACTATACCGTTTTATTTCCTCAAAATAGCTCCAGATTCCTTAAAATAAAATAAAAAAAGATTTTTTTATTTAAAAAACTTATTTCTTTACACGTTATGAAATATTGAAATGAAAAAATTATAAAACAATCATGTTTTTAAATAAAATGAATCAAAATTGTTCACGGGTCCAAATGGACCCAAAGTCCCATAACGTCACTGGGTTTGAAAGTCTTATGAAGGTTAAGTAAAATACGAGGTAGACTTACTATATATAAAATGTACTCTGTGAGTTAGACTTTATCCTAATGGTATGAGATAAGGTTGAGGTTATAAAGATCTTTATTATCAATAATTATCAACAAAGACACACTTTGGTACATAACAATTATTATTTCGTTAGTCGTCACAATCATCAAGTTAAATAAAACTTAAATAATAAGATTACAAGATAGGGTAGATATTATTAGTTGCCGCGGACGAGTGCTTCGGTGTACCCGCAGCCCCGGTGATATGGCATTCCGCAGGAACACCCCCATGTTTTTTAATGGTTATCCTCGCCACACACATCTTCGACGGGGGGTCCCACATACCACCCTGCGCCCCTCGGCGCTGGGTGACAATGCGCGGGTAACGCATTTTCCTGGGGGGGAAAAAGGTAGTTACTATACTTCGTTTCAAAAACAAAGATAATTTTCAGGTCAGGAAGATTATAATATTATCAACGATATTTGCCATGATACAAAATATATGAGATAAATTCAAATATACATATTCCTATAATTTTAAATGTTTGAGTTAAACATATAAGAAATTTATTTTCTACAATATATAACTCGTTGGTACAATATAGAGGTAAGATATTATGTAAGCTGTTTTTTAAACACGGGAAATGAGTCTACATTTTTTATATGGGATGGTATTTGGTTATAATTTATAATTTTAAGAGATAACCTTTTTATTGTAAGCTTTTATTTACTTTCACCTGTCTGTTGTCTGTCTGTCTGTAATCAAATCTTGCAAATTTAATTAGATCCACTCCCGGTTTCCGATAGAGCTGAAATTTTGCAACCATATATAAATCGGATGACAATGCAATATTATTATGACGAGGAGCTGATCTGATGATAGAACTGGAAGGTGGCCATAGGAACTCCGTAATTAAACGACGCAACCCTATCGAGTTTGGGTTCATTTGATTCGTCTTGGCGAATACTTTGGTGCTAGATGGTAATAATAATAATAAAAGCTTGTTTTTATTAAGATTTTTTTTAAAATTTCACTTGTTTATTTACAAGCATTTATTTCTTCAATATTTTATATATGTATTTAAGATTAAACCAACTATGAAAAAGTATTTACATCACCTATTAAGCAATGATTTAAATACTACTTATAAATAAAAAAACGTCGTTGAGGTAAAAAACGTAGAAATACCTATTTAGTTCCTTTAAATTTCGCGGGACTCCTTTCGTGAAAAGCACTCAATCCAAAAATTCTAAATGCTAGTGTACGACCCACAAGCCACTATCTGCGCCACTGCGCCACATGTGACAGGAAGTCAGGGCCCCAGCCACTCGTTCAAGTCAATTATTGTTATGAATAGGGATATTGACAAGGGCAAAAAAAAGGTAGTCCTGGGTATTTTTAATACCTGATGTAAATTTAATCATATTTATTACGGATTTTGATGACTTCATGGACCAAAAAACTTAGTCAAAACATCTTTTTTTTATTTTATCTTTATTGTTTTAGTTTCCTCTGTCTACGGTTTTTTCAGACGGCCGATAGCACACCCTCGTGTTCGAGTTGACTACTATATATACATTATAAATAATAAGTCAAGCCATTATTTTTCAATGAATGTCTTATATTTATAAAAAAAGTTGGCAACACAAGTGTTTTCAGTTTTGAGGTTATAATAATAATTATTTTTTATATTTAAGCTTTATATAAAGCCTAAGTTACGTCTAGAGTGCATACAACACAATTAATAATGATTAAAATTTTGTTACGAAATGCATGTATTAAAAAAATAGTATAATACTTACGAATGAAAAGACAATCCGAACATTTTCTTTTCACTATCACTTTTACACCCTATCACGCTACACCGCACCATTTTTTAACCTAAATTGTAGATATATTCAGTCTTTATCGTTTACAAGTAATTTCATTAAAAAAATCTTTGCTGAAAATCAGTAATTTATATTTTAATCAAGACGACTACAATATTTTGCAGCTAGCTGTCAAAATTTGTTTCGCAAACTACTTTGCGAAACACGAAAAAAGCGGCACGCTGTATGAAACAAAAAATAGCATCATTCTATTTCCTTCTATTACACAGCTTTCGCATAAGTTGTTCTCTTTCTCGTGCGAATGAGATAGAACACATCCCAAAGTCTATAGTTCTTTCTCTGTCTACGCTGTGAATGATCTATATCTGTTAACACCTATCCACCTACTGCTGGGTATAGGACTCTTTATGTTCACGCCTCACCTTCCGATCCTGTGCGAGTCTCATCCAGTTCCCTCCGACATATTACACAATATCGTCTGACCATCGGGCTGGTGGTCTGCCTCATCTATGCCTATGTCTTGGACAATGTATACTAGAGCTTAAAAAATCGTGCCGTAATACCAGTAAATTAATCAATTTGTCTCACTATTACAGCTGGGTGAAGGCAAATGCCCTCGATACTGGGAAGACAGCCTGGCACAGTACGAACACATTGGAGTGCAGTACGAAGAGAGCGAGTCCTGTCCCTACTATACTAGGAGACAGTTCCGGGTTATGAACAATAAGGTAAATGCTTTGAATTATTATGGTTTTGTTTTGTTAACTTATGTATGTTGTGTAAATCTAGAGTCCGACTTGATGAGAGATCAGCTTAGATGACCAGCGTTCATGGAAGTCTTAAAGCGTTTTTGTTACGATGACGATGTCATTAGATTTGTGAAACGTATTTGCCTCGTCTTAAATGTTTCTACAGTGAAACTTTTGAGTTATTTCTCGGGTTTAGACTTGGTGTGGACTGAAGGGTGGATCCAGGATTTTTAGGGGGGGGGGGTCAAGGTGCAGTCGGGTCAAAATATTAAAAAATTTACTACGAAAAGTATGTGTTTCGCCGAGAAAAAAATATAATCTTGACCATGAATAAGCGCCAAAATTCATAACTCGCATGCTTCTGGGGGGGGCCTTGGCCCCCCTGCCAGAATTTAGGCTTTAATTTAAGATGCTAGAAACTAATTAAACCCACCCTCGCTAAAAAACAATAGAAATGCTAGTACAATATAATCTACCTAGCCGTTTTCGGCTTCAGTGACTTGGTTATGCAGGTAAATGTTTTGCCCTCATATGGCTTATGTACCCGATTTTTGCAGTAAACGTGCGAGAGCAAGATGTGCACGTTAGGGTACCGTTAACGTAGTTATAGTGGATGTTAGAAGGTGGTCTCGCTTTAAGCTGGTCACGTAGTACTTGTACGTAGTACGCTAGTAGGTAGCAGTAGTTGAGTGTTGACAACCCTGTATGTTTTTGTTGCAGAGCGGCGTGTCTCACGGCGTGCGACAGCTGCAGTACCAAGGGTGGCCGACGGCGGCGGGCGCCGTGCCCGAGGTGACGCGCGGCCTGGCCGAGCTGGCGGACGCGGCCGCGCCCACCGAGCCCGGCGCCATGCTCGTGCACTGCCAGTGAGTGTCGCTTGTTGTGTACCCGCACCACCGAGGTGACGCGGGGCCTGGCCGAGCTGGATACTACGTCACATAACGAACAGGAGCTGTGAAACGTCATCACACGTACATTTAATAACTAGACCGAGGATTGATAAGCACAGTAGAGACAACGGGGCTTACTTATTTTGTGTGTTGGTATCGTGATCTAATTGGCAGCGTTTCTCCAAGTGGCTATAGTATGATTATTGATGTATCTAAAAGATGTATACATAGGCGTACCCAGCTTCTGGCCTAGGGGGGGCAGGCAAGGGCGGATTCAGATTTTTTTACTGTACTTGAACTTTATGCCTGTGTTATGTGCCTGTATGTTTTAACGTTGATCAGGTAGGACCTATTTAAAGGTACGCCATACTTTGATTTCGGCTGGCAGTGCTTTAAAAAAAAATTATTCTTCCTTTAAATAGCGCGAGCAGCTTGCTGCGAGCCCCGAGAAAATTTTATAATTTTGGTAGCAAAAATACTGCAGTTAATTTACTGCGAGCGGTAAAAAAATATACTTCCATAAAAAAGCGCGAGCAGCTTGCTGCGAGCGCCAAGAAAATTTTGTATTTTTGGCAAAGAAAAAGTGCGGTTAACTTGCTCCGAGCGGTAGAAAAATTATAATATTTTTCCTAAAAATAGCGCGAGCAGCTTGCTGTGAGCACCGAAATTTTTTTGGCAACGAAAAGAGTGCAGTTAATATGCTCCGAGCGGTTGAAATATTAAATTATTTTTATTTAAAACAGTGAGAGCAGCTTACTGCGCGCTCCGAGAAAATTTTAGATATTTGACTACGAAAAGAGTGAAGTTACCTTTGCTGAGGGGTTAGAAATTTAAATATTCTGACATATAGGAGCGCATACAGCTTGCTGCGAGCGGCGAAAAAGTTTAATATTTTTGAAAAAGTGCGTTAATTTGCTTCGAACAGTAGGAAAATTAAAATATGCTTCCGTAAAATAGCGCAAGCAGCTTGCTGCTATTGCCAATAAAATTGTATATATTTGACAACGAAAAACGTGCAGTTACGTTAAAACGTACGTTTTTACCGGGGGTAGACTTCCTTTGCAGGAGGTCGTCTAGGTAGGTACCCCAACAGTGCCAGTTATTCTACCGCCTGAGCAGTGATGTGTAAACATTACTGTGCTCCGGTAGGAGGGCACTGTAGCTAGTGAAATTACTGGGCTAAAGAGTCTTAACATCTTATGACTCTTGAGTAAGAAGCGTTGGTGCAGTGCTCCTAGAATTTACCATAATTGTGAAATCCTAGGTAACACTGTACTGATTATGGGCAGCCGTTATCTCTTAACATCAGGAGAGCGTCTTGCTCGTCTTCTACTTCATAACATAAAAAAAAAAAAAAAGTTACCTTTTTCTGAACGGTTAGAAATTTAAATATTTTACAGCTTACGACCGCCGAGTATTTTTTATATTTTTTGACTACGAAAGGTGAGCTTAGTTCGTCCCGAGCTGCAAGAAATTTGAATGTTCTTACTAATATAAGCCCAAAAATTTCAAATCTTTATAATGAAGAATGTGCGAACGGCTTATTTCGAGCCCCAAGAAAACATCATATTTCTGACCACTAAAGTTACATGTAAGAGATATACTACGTACTACTACCTACTATAGCTACCTACTAACTTGGTACAAGTGCCAAGAAATTTTATAAATATGTACGCAAACAAATAGTACGCTCCGATTGATGAAAAATTGAAACATTGTTACTAAAAAGCTAAAAAATATATAACTCTGGTCTAAGAAACGTGTGTGATCGCTTTATTGCGAGCGCCAAGAAAATTTTATTCCTTATTCTACAGATATAATATATGACAGTCGATTTCCAGGGGGGGGCAGCTGTCCCCCCCTGCCCCCCCCTGGGTACGCCTATGGATGTATACGTTATCCCCCAGGTTCGGCACGGAGCGGTCGTCACTGTTCGTGGCGCTGTGCATCCTGATTAGCCAGCTGCGTGCCGAGCGTCGCGTCGACGTGTGCTGCGTCACGCGCAAGGTGCGCTCGCAGCGGTCGCACACCATCGACACATTTGTACGTATCCAACTACATCATCCCTTAGGTAACGGAGCATTGGTCGCTGTGCATCCTGATCAGCGCGTAGATCGCGAAGTTTTGCTAGAATAGAACTGGTTCTCAAGGCACATGACTTCCTACTACAGCGGCTACCTCTCGGCTCCGCATTACATTTATTATTTTAAAATTTTATATTATACGTTTAATAATTAAGTAATTGGAATTTACATCAGCATCCACAACCCACAGATAGCCCCCAACAGACATTGGTGACGGGCCGGGATTCGAAATCAATGATCGAGAATTACATGTATAGATATTATCGCTCGCTTCGCTTTTAGCGATAAGACCGCCAATTGTAACATCCTTGTATACTATGTAACAATATTTTTATGTTTTTGTTTTCTTTGGAGTTTCAATAAAGAGTTGTGTTATTGTATTATTTCATATTACATATTTTGTTTCCAGGTACATTATGAATTCCTCCATCGTGCCATTCTCAACTACGCCGAACTACACAACTTACTCGAAGATAGTTAAGCCCCCTACACACTGCGCAAGCGATCTGCGGGATATCTACCAGTGTGTACTACACTTTACATTGTCTATGGATTAGTGAAACACTGATTTTCATGTTAGTTTTGATGTTCTTGATTCTATACTCTCTGGTTCATTATTTCCAATGGAAAACAGTCAAAATAAGAATAATTTTACGAAATAAATCTTTCCTTCTTCACAATAATGACAATCAAAAGCAGAGTAAATAACCAATATTGCAAATTTTTTGCTGATTTTTTGCGGAAATTGAGGCAATAATACTCAACAAATGTTTATGAACCTTGACAAAGGAAAATGATGATGTACATCTCCCTTTCTGAGAGCTTTGAGGGATGTTACCGATTATAAAAAATCTGTAATATAATTATTCACCTTGATTCAAATACATCAAAAAGTCAGCTAAAGAAAAATTTCCAGTGTTTCATTATCCTAGAAACTGATTTTTAAGGCCTATACTAATATTTGATACAAACCCTAATGCGAACAATTTTGTTATTTTATACTCTATACCATAGGTTTTAAGGTACACTTTTGTATATTTGGTATATATTTTCCTTCTATTTATCACTAAACTTCTGGTTTTAAATAGTTACCCGGGGAGTATTATAAATGCACGTTTATTTTTTAATCGGTGATCAAGAAGCTTTAGTTCATAATATCTACTATCATGAGATTTACGTTTTAATTTTTGTTAAATTATTACAACATTTGACATAGAAAAAATCCTTAAAAATATTAGTTCCAGACGATTTCAAATGCAATTTTAATCTTTTTATTTTTTGGATAAAAAGATCTCCAAAACATAAAATACCTCTGTACTTACTTTGGCCTGGTATCAGTGTACGCCTATCAGTAGTCTAGATTTAGACCATTTTTGAGAAATTTAAAAACTTTTAAAGAAATCGGATTCACACTCAGAACAGAGTAGAATAAGAGGAATAAAGTCCAGCATTGGCTAAAAAATTAAAATGGCTATTATGATTACTTTGATCACCGATTTATACGATTTTTGTCTATATTTTTTTTTATTATAGCATTTACGTACTAGTACAAACCATTTATTAAGTTTTAATCATGAAATATGTAATTTTTTTTAATAATTTGTACAGAAAAAGCTTTTTTAAGCTAACTTTTTAATACAACATAGGTAAACGCCGCTTTTGCTTTCGACTAATTCCCGCTAAACTAATTTAAGTTATATCTAATTTTGTACACAATTTTAGTCTAGGAGCTTACTAAAAACGTAAGTGAGCACATTTTTTTTGTAGTAGGCTCCTTACTACTGAGTAAATTTAAAATTTCTAAACCATTTGATAAGCTCAATGCATTTTATTTTAACTAGCACATCGAAATGTTTAGTAAATTTTAAATTTACTCAGTTGTTTTAGTGTGTACTCTAAAATGAGCATTTTGCTATAAATCCATAGTTGCAAAAGTTATATATACGTATATATCGAAAAACGGTCGACTTAAGAAACATTGGACTGTTAATCTGAGTAAAAGAGTCCTAAGTCCTCGACTTGACTCAAATCTGTGTCAACACATTCGTTGTGTTTTAACACTTCAGTGACCAGTGCCCCACATTGGGTCACTAACAAACTTGTTCGTGATTCGGGTCACTGGTCGCACACAATGAAGAACATTATTTTGTTGGTTTGGGTTATATAAGTTTTCCATTAGGACCAACAAAAGAAAAATACCCATTATGTAAAAACACCTATGATACCACAATATTTTTGGACTTCGGGAACAGATTTAATATATTCTTCAGAAAAACAAAATGTAATTCGGATTATAGCAGCGTGCTCATTTTAACTCCTCTATAATTAAGTTTCTAATTAGTTTTTTTATAACTTTTGGTATAAGTACCAAACAATAATCGTGTCCAAAGAGAAGAGTGCTAGGAGTTGAAAATACGAAAAAACTACTGTATTTATTTTGATAAAGAGAGGCCATATTAAAAAAAAACATTTTTAATTTATTTATGAAAGAGTATTTCGGTAAACGAGTGGTTTTGTGAAAACCAACCTTAAAATTAAGGCCAAAAGTTTATTACCCCAAGATATGCACAAAAATGCTATAATTTAATAGTCCGTCAAGTTGTTTAGTTTGCTTTTGACAGCTTTTTTGTTTCTGAAGAGATATTGGCTACCTTACTTTGGTGATTACAAACTACGTCACTACAAACCAACAAAAAATAAAATGTTACAGTCATAGATAAGAATAAATGAAAAAAAAATCTTAACTCTCTTGTATAATTATAGATAGAAAGATAGAAAATTCTCTATTTGCGGTAAAAATACATAATCAACCACAATAACTTACAAAAAACTAAATACACTAACTACTGAGATACTATGCGACAAAATTGAAAAACTAAATACACTAACTACTGAGATACTATGCGACAAAATTGAAATACTAAATACACTAACTACTGAGATACTATGCGACAAAATTGAAAAACTAAATACACTAACTACTGAGATACTATGCGACAAAATTGAAATACTAAATACACTAACTACTGAGATACTATGCGACAAAATTGAAAAACTAAATACACTAACTACTGAGATACTATGCGACAAAATTGAAATACTAAATACACTAACTACTGAGATACTATGCGACAAAATTGAAAAACTAAATACACTAACTACTGAGATACTATGCGACAAAATTGAAAAACTAAATACACTAACTACTGAGATACTATGCGACAAAATTGAAAAACTAAATACACTAACTACTGAGATACTATGCGACAAAATTGAAAAACTAAATACACTAACTACTGAGATACTATGCGACAAAATTGAAAAACTAAATACACTAACTACTGAGATACTATGCGACAAAATTGAAAAACTAAATACACTAACTACTGAGATACTATGCGACAAAATTGAAAAACTAAATACACTAACTACTGAGATACTATGCGACAAAATTGAAAAACTAAATACACTAACTACTGAGATACTATGCGACAAAATTGAAAAACTAAATACACTAACTACTGAGATACTATGCGACAAAATTGAAAAACTAAATACACTAACTACTGAGATACTATGCGACAAAATTGAAAAACTAAATACACTAACTACTGAGATACTATGCGACAAAATTGAAAAACTAAATACACTAACTACTGAGATACTATGCGACAAAATTGAAAAACTAAATACACTAACTACTGAGATACTATGCGACAAAATTGAAAAACTAAATACACTAACTACTGAGATACTATGCGACAAAATTGAAAAATCCTATTGGCTTCTTTCCTGTTCTATGTCTCTAAGATCATTTTATTTTTGTCAGTTTATAGTGATTATTACTAATGCAAGCTAGCCAATACGACCTTTAAAAAAATGTAAAATAAATAATTAAATTGCCTAATCATATCTTTAAATTCCTATTCAATGATAACATTAAAATGTTCTATGTGATGTATAAACGTAACAAAAGTAAACTAAATGATTGCACGGATGATTTCTAAAATTCACTCATTATAATATTTAATACAGTCTTATTCATGTGGATTTTATATACAGGGTGACGCATAAAGGTCTACTGATATCTGGAAGTTAACAAATCAATATATTTCTGAAATTTGTGGTTTTAATTATTACGATGTTTCAGAGTTTGTAGTAAAATCACAGGCATAATAGTTTACTCTTAATCGTATTATTTTTCGAACAAAAACCGTGATGAATTACACTTATTAGTGTAATTCATCTATTACCATAACTTTAATGGGTGAAAGGTTTTTTGCTTACTCTCGCTGCTTACTAGCTTATCTCTTAAAGGCAGTTTTAAACCCTATTTTTTCCTAAACGGGGTACAGCTGGTTTCGTTATAACTTTTAAATACTTTATTTAGCACCTATTAGAAATTAATGTAAAAAAGTGTGGGTTAACTAACAAGTATTAGAGGCTGATATTATAAAGGTAGATAATAACGTTTATTATGTGTTTTAGGTTAAATTATTATTAAAAAATCCTATTTTATTTACGAATTTTCTAAAAAGCATCTTCCAATACCTGCCAACAATATTTTCCATTATAATAAAATAATTTTTTTTATAGCAAGTAGAAAAAATCTTGAAGTTTCCTTAACAAGTCCTTAAGAATGCACTCACTAACTTTATATAACTATACCTTTATGTATCACCCTGTGTAATTAAAAAAAAATCTAATGCCGTCTAAAAATATCCATAAAAATTATCGCAAAGTCTTCAGTGAATTTTTCGATGTATTTTACTTATTATTTTATATTATGTGTGTTTAGATTTTTAAATGTTTTGAGACTTGAAGGCTTTCGGACACGAAACGAAGCCCTGCAAGAATTTGGTAATTTCCTCTTGTCACTTTTATACTATTCCATCATTTGAGTTAAAAAGCAAACGACAGTACTTGATAACAAGAGTTGACAAAAAAACATGATTGTCAGGGAGAGACTTATCCCGCCTTCTAAGTTTAGTCTGCTGCCATTTACGGCAGCATCGTCGCTTAACTTCACTTGAGATCGTGGTCAAAGGCTTTACTTATAATGAACTAGCTGCGCCCAGCGGTTTTACCCGCAGTACTTATGTAGCCTATGTGTTATTCAAGGATCTAATCTATCTCTATACAAAATTTCAGCTCAATCGGTCCACCCGTTTAGGCGTGAAAGAGTAACAAACATACATCCAGACATCCATTCTTACAAACTTGCACGTTAATATAAGTATGATTTAAATCGTTACGTTTCGTGTACGGGTGATCTACAAGTCTCGAAGTACGACTGTCTATATTTATGTAGGTATTGTAAGCTATGTGATTAGATTTTGTATGGGCTAAATAAAATATACAATGTTTTGACTGTGCGTATGTATGGATGTAGGTTTTGATGTTTTACGTCGAAAACAAGCTGCAAAAAGTACAACAGAAAGATGGCGTGTTCTTGACTAATAGTTTTGGTCACTAAGTATACTTTGAGTTAGGGCGATTTTTTTTTGACCCAAACTCAAATTCAAATTCATTTATTCAAATAGGCTACATTGGAGAACTTTTGCAAGACTGTTTTACATATTTTCTATTTTAACACTACCGCTCGTACGCAAAGTACCTCTATGAGAAGAACGAACAAGAAACTCATAAGAATTGCATGTTTTCACCCACTAATCACAGACCGTAAGGATATCGAAGCGAAAGAAGTAAAGTTGACCAATGACAACCTTTCGCTGTTCTGTTGGAGTATAAACCAACATAAAAAAAAACCTTTGAAAACTTTTTAATCGGAATTTGTTACCTGTAGCACTTTGTTTGATCAATACCCGCTATACTCCGCTGCGCATTAGGAGAACACACCTTGAGATAGCTAAAATAAATTATAATGTTTTTAATATATAATATAATGTTTTTAAAACTAAACTCAGTTTAGCCTCTCAACGGAATTTGATCTCTCGTGCCTTAGACATAAGATCACTACTTAACTGCCACTAAATATACGTCTCAAGCACAAAAACTTCATACTTAGTTTTAAATGATTATACTCAAAAACTTAAGACTGCGTCACTTAAACTCTTCACCCATATTTCAAGTGGAAAACTATACTAAACGCACAATACTATATCATTGACTCTTTCAACGTAAAACATCTTAATCAAACGTAAAATGATTCCATTATAACGTCCAACTAAATTACTGTAGGGTTGGGAAAAGCCAAATTTATTGATATCGATAAATATGTCGATACTTTATAAATTTGTCTATTTTCACCCTAGTAGTAAGAGCGTTAATGCACATGCGATTGCTGACCTATTTTAATCGTGATTAAATAATCGTGCTTAATACGCGACAAAAAAATCGTATGTACGTTCACGCTCTAGAGTAGATAGAGCAATCTGTCAAACTAGCGGTGAAATTGGATTTTACGCTTTAAGTCTTACACTTAGAGCTTACTATTCAACGACAGAATAAATGCGGACATCAGGGGACTTGCGACACTTTTTAAAGTATTATTAAGTCTTATTAGTCAAAAACTTACGGATAAATAATGTTTTCCCCCCGACTCACCGCCGAATGATCTCTAAAGTGTTCATTATTTTCTCTTTTTACTAGCAAGTCCCAGCGCGACTGAATTACCTAAGTACGAGTGTTTTTTAGCTTTTTATATCGATGTAGGGATGTTGTTTTATATAATAAACAAATCAAATTAGTGTAAGTTAGGTAAGGACGATCAGAGACAAATAAAAATGGCGACGAATGACGCGATTCTTAGCCAGTTCTACTTCGTACACAATTACGCGCGCTGTTTCAAATTCTGAAACAATACATAATATCGATAGGCCTGCGTTTGACCACGCAGTCTCTGTTGGTAAGTGATGACGTTTTTAAAATGATAATTTGACAATGCGCGCGTATTTGAGCACGAAGTGGAACGGGTTTTACACGTAGAATATAATAAAAATATTAATACTCCTAATTAGAACAAAAAATAGTTTAAAAAGATCTGATTAATAGTTTGAAAGTATCGATAGTTATCGTTTCGCGTCATTCGGCGTTATTTGACAATCTCCATTTAGGAGTGCAAAATTATTACTTTATATAAAGAAAAGCTCAGATTGCTTTAGATTTGTACCATTGCGCTTTCTTATATTAAAAAAGGGGCTATAACTTTAAATATCAGTTAATTTTATAATTAATTTTTGTATCGATATTTTAATTATATGTACATCATTATTTTAAGATTTTGTATTCTTTAATTCTAAGTGAAATGTTATACCAATGCGATTTTAATTTAAATATATTATTTTTAAATATTTTGCTGCAATGACAATTGGCTCAATGTTGGTAAATAAATTGATTTATTTTGTTTTTACGACATTTCTAATGACACATAGGATCAAGACACTTTTATTATACTATTAGTAATCAATACCTTCTCACTTGCACAAATCTCTTTCGACGCTCAAAAGTTACATACTATTCGCATGTTCAATAAAACTAAAAGTTGAGTGGTTGTATGATTCAGACAGAAAAACTTCTAGGTCCTCAAAAATATATAGTTACTTTAAAAACAAAGTACCAATTGTCATTGAAACGAAAAAACTGCCCCAAAATCGTGTGCTCATTATGTAAATATAAATTATATTGCACAATACATACGAAGCGATTAAAAATGCAATTTCGCTGAAAATGTAACATTAAAGCTTCAAAGGAATTTCATCTGTAATGCTGTAGTTTTTGTGATTCACGAGTGCGTGGACTTTTACATTATTCTAAAACATGTTCAAAAAGCGTTTTTTTACGAAAAAACAGCCCATAAAAAGTTCAGTTTGTTCATAAAATTACACTATTTGAAATGTGACACTGTCATCGTAAGTAGACGTCTTACACATTGTGTATGTGTGTGTGCGCATCCGTACACATATTTCGCACTCGGACGTTTTCAATATGTTCCGAAAGGTTAATAATACTCAAGATGTTGAATATGCTAAGTTAAAGATTTTTATTTAAAAAGAGAAACAATTGGATACAAATGAATGGATTTATGGTAGAGAATGAAGTTCCCCACCATTTTCTGATTCATGATTTTGAATGGAAGTATATTTTTTTGTGATTTTTTTAATTCTAGTGAAAATTCTTCAGTTTGACAATAACAAACACCTAGAATAACTAGATAGGTCTTTTTTGTAACAACATGCATAAGGTAGTCGTAATCGTGAATTACAAGAACTATGTACCCGTAAAATAGGACATAATGTAGGAACATCTTTCGATGACTGACAATTTGATTTATTATGTGTTTAATTTTTGTAAATAGATAATGCAGGTCATGTAATTCGATATTTTTGAAAATATACCATTATTTAGATAACGGACTTTCATTTTAGTTATTGCACCCAACGTTTCCCAAGTTTTATACCATAATAATGTATTATGGAATTTGTGAAAAAGCTACTATAATATAATTCAGGTAATCTTTGTTATCTCTATTATGCGCGATACAAAGCTACAGGTTTTTTCAGCTGGCCTATCATTCTATCATGCATACAGAGGCGTTTCCGGGCCAATATTTTAACTGCCTACTACCTACTTTTTCACAGATAAGATTTTTGGTCATACCTTGGCCCCCTTTGACCGGGGAGGGGTATGCCCAAATAGTCCATTATTAGGCAGAAGTTTAGATCAGACTGCTAAAATTGAATGAAGTCATAGTTCCAAAAGTAACGCTAGGAAGGCTTCATATTAAGAAGTAGTCAACTAAGATCGGGGGTAGACTTTTACTTTGCAGGAGGTCGACTAGGTGGGTACCCCAACAGTGCCAGTTATTCTACCGCTTGAGCAGTGATGTGCAAACATTGATGTGCTTCGGTAGGAGAGTAGGAGGGCACTATAGCTAGTGAAATTACTGGAATGAAGAGTCTTAACACGTTGCCTGTCCGTGCATTATATATAATGCATTTTTGGCTTCTGCTGTGACGTTCCGTGCTTTATTAATAATGCATGAGCCTATTTTTTTTAAATGGGGTTTTGTAGACTGAACGTGAGAGCTACGTCTTTAATATTTTGTAGACATATGAGTTGTGAATTGGGAATAATAAAACAACAATGTCCTCCTTCGCAAGTACATAAAATGAAACTGTTATACCGTAGGCCGAAAAAACAAAGTTGGACGTCACGACAACCTTATCCAAAATACTCTGGACAGGTATCTTATGACTCTCAAGTAAGAAGCGTTAGCGCAGTGCACCCATAATATTACCCTTGTAAAATACTGGGTAGCACTGTACTAATTATGGGCAGCGTTATCTCTTACCATCAGGAGAGCGTCTTGCTCGTCTTCTTAATTCGTTGTATAAAAAAAAAAAAATAAGACATGTTAAGCGAAGTTCAAGACATCTTGTTGCGAAATCAAAGGGCTAGAGGTCTTCCACATGCCGCATGTACTGAAGGGCATTAATCATTAACACAATTCTTCAGTACAATATAACGATCGATCTAGGTCTCAAATCCAGGGTATTACAGACGCCTACATTACAAAGTTAATGACCAACGCCTGCGTAGTACATCGTCAAATAAATCAATGTTCGAGTTCACGCCCAATGCAATATTATGTTCCAGTATATTCATAGTACTCTGTGATATGGGTCTCCCAATTAGGTCACCTAGTACTTGCACATGCAGTGTTAAGGGCTAGTTGTGCTACTCGACGATAGATGGCGTTGATTAATCGTAAAACATAAAATATTAAAGAAAATGCTAATTTTTGTTAACATTTAATTGTTTGGGAGAATAGAGAGATGATTAAACAATATTAAGGCAAAATATTCATCGTAAATACCTATTATTTACAAAGAAAATACAAATAAGAGAAAAGGAGAGTGACGTCCTGATTTCTGAACCGCGCCCCTCAAATGCACTTCCGAATATACATTGCGCTATAAAATCTGTGCCGTCCATTGCACGGCGCAGGGCCGGCAGGGCCAGTCTGGGCGCACACTATATTATAAATCACGGCAAATAGATACAAAGGTGATACACCTTAAATCGCAGTAAATCACAAAGCTTGCAAGTGCTTTTATTTAGAGCTTTGATTTATGCAGTGTGAAGTTTAATTAATCAATCAAAAATGAAGCTGTACACAGTGTTTTTATTCTGCATCATATCTTTCGTATTATTTGCGCCTATCTGTGCGGATGAGGATTGCAAAGACAAAAGGCAAATCGACTCAAATTTCCGAATGGCGATGACTGATGACTATTTCACTGCCATGCTCCGTCCATACTTGGTCCGAGAGTTCAGGCCTTGGCGCTACGTTGCCGCTCCGAACAACTTGGGATCCACTGTGAAGACGAATCAAGATAAGTTTGAGTTTGATATTGACGTGCAGTATTTCGCGCCTTCCGAGGTATCCGTGAACGTGGAGGAAGGGTTTGTGGTGGTGGAAGCTAAACATGAAGAGATGAAGGATGAGCATGGCTTTGTTTCCCGGGAGCTGGTGAGACGGTACTCCATCCCTGATGGGGTGGAACCGGAAGACGTGGTGGCTCATCTCTCCAGCGATGGAATCCTGACAGTGAGCGCGCCAAGGACGGCTGAAAACAGCTCTGACAGGCATGTTCCTATCATCCCCACTGGACCCAAGCGCAAGGCGAAAGAAATATATTGTGACGATGAAAATTGTAGTGATTATTAATGAAATGTAATTAAGTAGCACCTAAGTAAATCAATATACAGTAGTTAGTCCGGTCATTTTAGACATAAAAATAGTGATCAAATAAAGAAAATTCCGACAGAGCCAAATCTTCGTAGAGACCTTAGGTTTACCACAAGGAATAAAGTGTCAAAAGTCCCCATCAGTCCCATGTGAGCTTAGGGACTTATTCGGGGCCCAAGGTAAAAATTTTAGGTTTTTTGGATTTTTCTCGAAAACGGTAAGTTTTATCGAAAAAGTACCTCAGAGCAAAGTTGTAGATCTTAAAATTCTCTATAAAAATGGTCCCTATGATTTTTTCTCTAAGACCCACTATTTCCCAGATATTACGCTTGTAAGAATAACGTTCTACATAATATGCACACATTTCCACACCACCTGTGAGGTAGTGTACTCGGCGCGTTTTTTTTTTAACGTGGTATCCCCGGTAGGCCTATTCCACGAACCTTTATGACGTTATTTTCAGGAACAATAATTATTTAATAGTATGAAGATTATTGATATGGGTTACTGAGTTTAACTGTCGTTCTAACTTTTTTTTATTACTTTAATCTGACTCATACTCTTCATATTCAACTTCAACAATCATGTTTTCTTCAATTTCTTCTTGTACTTCTTCTTCTCCTTCCTGTTGATGAACGCTTAGAAATTGTTCAAATGAAGATGAATCTGTTGTCTCTTCATCAAAATCACATGAATTTTCCTCTCTTGTATTTAATTGAACATTTGAGCAAGAGACACCTTGGCAATTGGTACACGCTGGAGAACACTGCAACCCTACTTTTTTACAGCCACATTTGGCACTACAACCTTTCTTGCAATTGCAAAAAATAGTGTTAAGAAGTTTTTCTGGAGCAGGGGGCAGTAAAGTTCGAATCGGTTCCAAAGTATTATTTATCAATTTCCAACCCCAGTCTTCAGGGTTCAGTTCATTGCCTTGCCATGTCTGAACTTGATAGTATACTCGAAACAAATGTTGAGTAGCAGATGCCGATGTTGGAGGAAGACAAGATAGCTGTACTTGCTTTTTGTTTCGTGTATTTTTTACAAATGTTAAATATCTGTACGTATCTATGAAATCAATTTTTTTTGGAGCTCCATAAACCGCAAGAAGAAACCGAATTCCTTTAGTAATTAGTATTTGAGGTGAAGAATTAATTTCTGTAAATAAAAAACCTGGGAAGGCGCAGCAACGGACAGAAATATATTCTTCTAAAAGTTTATCAGCTTATCCAAAATGCCAAAACTTTATTTTATTTTTACATGCGATAACCGGGTGCGATACTACGTCAGCAATGTTTAGAAGGGGCAAAAATTCAGTATTAAAATTATTTGAAAAAAATGATTTGATTGACTGCGCAAAAGTATTTACAGAAATTTAATTCTTCACCTCAAATACTAATTACTAAAGGAATTCGGTTTCTTCTTGCGGATTATGGAGCTCCAAAAAAAATTGATTGCATAGATACGTACAGATATTTAACATTTGTAAAAAATACACGAAACAAAAAGCAAGTACAGCTATCTTGTCTTCCTCCAACATCGGCATCTGCTACTCAATTTCGAGTATACTATCAAGTTCAGACATGGCAAGGCAATGAACTGAACCCTGAAGACTGGGGTTGGAAATTGATAAATAATACTTTGGAACCGATTCGAACTTTACTGCCCCCTGCTCCAGAAAAACTTCTTAACACTATTTTTTGCAATTGCAAGAAAGGTTGTAGTGCCAAATGTGGCTGTAAAAAAGTAGGGTTGCAGTGTTCTCCAGCGTGTACCAATTGCCAAGGTGTCTCTTGCTCAAATGTTCAATTAAATACAAGAGAGGAAAATTCATGTGATTTTGATGAAGAGACAACAGATTCATCTTCATTTGAACAATTTCTAAGCGTTCATCAACAGGAAGGAGAAGAAGAAGTACAAGAAGAAATTGAAGAAAACATGATTGTTGAAGTTGAATATGAAGAGTATGAGTCAGATTAAAGTAATAAAAAAAAGTTAGAACGACAGTTAAACTCAGTAACCCATATCAATAATCTTCATACTATTAAATAATTATTGTTCCTGAAAATAACGTCATAAAGGTTCGTGGAATAGGCCTACCGGGGATACCACGTTAAAAAAAAAACGCGCCGAGTACACTACCTCACAGGTGGTGTGGAAATGTGTGCATATTATGTAGAACGTTATTCTTACAAGCGTAATATCTGGGAAATAGTGGGTCTTAGAGAAAAAATCATAGGGACCATTTTTATAGAGAATTTTAAGATCTACAACTTTGCTCTGAGGTACTTTTTCGATAAAACTTACCGTTTTCGAGAAAAATCCAAAAAACCTAAAATTTTTACCTTGGGCCCCGAATAAGTCCCTAAGCTCACATGGGACTGATGGGGACTTTTGACACTTTATTCCTTGTGGTAAACCTAAGGTCTCTACGAAGATTTGGCTCTGTCGGAATTTTCTTTATTTCAATTGTCTAAAATGACCGGACTAAGTTTTGTGTCCGTTTTAAGTAGAAAATATTTAAGATGTGATCTACTTTTAAAATTCATATCTACTCAATAAATTAAAGTGTTTGGAATGAGAATAATGTGTTAATTTCCCTTTTTGAGATTGGAGATTTTTATGTTTGTCTCTTTGATTAAAATTATTAAAAGCTAAATTATTATCTCTTTGACTATTATGAATAAAATTATAATATCTCTTTATTTACATGCGCCATCATTCCTATTTTTGTGCCCCTGCACGGTGCAGCCAATTTTAGTACAACTCTGCTAATTTACTTGGAGATTCCTGCGCTATCAGAAAAAGCTTTCTTCGAATATATACGCTATAATATTCATTTTTTCACATCGAGGGTAGGACTTATTATTATTCGTAGGGTAGTTTAAAGAAGAAGAAGAGGGTAGTTTACACAAACTATTTTTATTTTGCGGCTTAAATTTAAAAATGTCAGACTAATTTGACAACAGTAACGCAGTTACTGTCAACTGTCAGTGACTGTAATTTTCATCATTTGTCATTTGTCTGTGACATGTTTTTGTTGATTACTGTTGTTAATTTTTATTTAGCACTGAAATCTTAAAATTGACCGCAAAATGGTTAATTACTGTTGCGTTACAGGCTGCGGTCGAAATAGTAGAAGTAGCCAGAACTTGTATTATTACAGCGTACCTAAGGAAATAAGCAGGTGTGTACTTATTTATTCGACGCACCTATTTCGACAAATACTTAGGTTTTTCGCAAGTAATATTGAATTTTCTTGTATTTTTACAACCTAACAGGCAAGAGCAGTGGTTAGAAGCAGCCGGTAGAGCAGATTTATTGGATAAACCTGCAGAAAAACGCATTTTATACCGTTTTTGTTCTCGTCATTTTTCTGCATCAAGTTTTAAAAATAAGCATTTATGTGCTGATGCAGTGCCTACCTTGTGTCTGCCAGGATCTGTAATTGAAGGTAACCATTAATTTATGTACCTAATATCTAATTCTTCGAGGAAATATAATTTTTCTAAAAAGATGTCTGTGTAGTTACATTATAATATTCTTTTGGTTGCAATACTTATTATGCTATTCTAAATCTAAAATAAAGTTCGCTATTTTTCTTTCCAGCCAATGCGGAGGATTCAAATGACGAGAATCTAGTTCACCAGAACATTGCATGTAACAACTGCGGTAACACCGTCTCAGGGTTTCGGTACAAATGTATAAGTTGCTCCGACTATGATCTGTGCTCTCGGTGTGAGATGAACGAAGCTCATTCCCAGCATTACATGTTGAGGATACCTACACCGAATAAAGCTGTAAGATTTTTTGCTGTTATAATAATAACTAATTGTTTATGCTCCTATGGAACAGGCGTCCCTGCTTATTCTACACTTAATAGGCTGTGTGGCCTGCCTATATGTTGCAATGTCATGTAACAAAGATTTTCGCAAGGTTTGCAACATGAGCTTATGACTGCTATACATATTCGAAACAGCCAGGATCTACAGTTTTATCTATGTTATAAGTAAAATTAGTATATATATAATGTACATTTCAGAGAGGAATCGAAATAAATGTAACGAAATGGCAAGAGTTATACAAGAACTCTGACTTAAATATGAATGAATCTAGTGACGACGAGCCAGTCACCAAATATGTGAAGAACAAAGACAATTCTAAAACAAGAACTAGTAACTATGACAGTGGCGTAGACTTACCTGAGGACATAAAAGAAACAATACGTAAAGAAGTCGACAGAGTGTTTGCAGAAAAACCCACCAGAAAAAGGAGATTAGTACGAAAATCTGATAATACAAGTAAAAAGCCACAAAAAGAGCCAACAGACGGAGAAACTTCATTTGGAAATGTACCAGAAGTTGTATTTGCAGATTGTAACGAATTAAATGTTGATGCCAGTCAGGCGTATGTTAAAATTGAGCCATTGCCTGATGAAACTACTTTACAATATGCAGGTATGAAATCAAACAGGATCCTTAGCTATTGTTGGCACTGTGAAGCTAACTTAGGGAGAGCTAACATAACTTTTGACGACTGCTGTGGCATGGTGGGTATTACCACTTGCAATGCAGAAGGTTGCGGGTTCGATTCCCGTATTTGACAAATGTTAGTGTATTCCACAGGTATTTGTTTCTAATCTGGGTGGTCATCAATATCTATTAAAAGTATGTATTTACAAAAGTATATAAGTATTATATCTGTTATCCTAACCACCATAATACAAGCATTAAGTTGCTTAGCTTGGGGTTAGTTATATATCCCTAGTGATATAACTATATCACAGTTGTAACTTTAACACTATCATCTTTTTTAGAACCAAACATATCTATGCTGCAAATGAAACTAACAGATGATCTATCGGAGCTCATGATGGAGGTTTGTGATCAGAGGGCCTATTGGCTAATTCTCACCCACTACGATTGATGACAACTTCAATGTACATTACTGCATTTGTTATTTTACTCATATTAATGAGGAGGTTTAAGCAAGTAATGTATGAAATTTTGTCTTTAGATTCTAGGGTTTTACATGTCGTTGGGCGATAGCCAATAGGCCCTCAGTATTTTTTTTTTCTTTGACTACTTTTTATTTGACACTAATTAGCTTTATTCAAATTTATTGTCTGAAAAATTATAATATTATGAGGTGCCATACTCCAGCTAACATCGTCACGGAGTTGACAATTTTAGCTGTTTTTGTTGCAAAAAAGGCATTTTGGATTAATTATTTACTATTTTTACTTTTCAGGTTCAAAATACAGCACAGTCAATATCATCAGTTAATATTGAGTGAAGTGAGTGAATTATGATATTTTATAGACAATGTGAGCACAGTTAGTAATCTTAATAATATTCATTTTATGTAATGTAATGGGATGATACATAAATAAATTATGAAAGTAAGTTGGAATATTTTATTATGGAAAGTGGCTGCCCCAATGTTTTCAAACCTTTCCCTTCCCTCCTTTTAACCGTGAATTTAAGTATCGTCACTTGACCGATGCAAAATTTGGTGTTAGGTGTGTCTAATAGTAATAATAACTCATAGATATATGCTTATGTATAGGCTATAGGGGCAGACGTTAATGTTTCAAATCCCTGGGGCACACTTTATTTTTTATGGCAAATACAGTAACATAACTGTGTCTATTTATCAACAAGAAAAAAAAAACAAAAATGACACTGACAAAGACAAATTTTAGACATTGACTTTTAAAAGAGTGTGGCCAGTTCAGCAGTTTAAAGACAAATTTGGTTCTAATTTAATTATATTATGCCAAATAGTTATTAGTGATTATCTTTTTTATATCATTACATGTTCTATTGAATCGAAAATTACAGCATGTGTTTAAATAATTATTATTGTTGAATTAAAGGTACCAAAGTCAACATAATAATAATAATTTTGATAACTTTTTAAAACGATTTGACAACATTTTTAAATTTTAACTAGCAACATTGTTCTGAGTTTTGCTTTGCAAGATGTATTTTCGCTGAAATTTAATCTTCGCAATAATTTTACTAAAAAAAAAACAATTATACAAAACGATTCTGTGTAATAATTAATAATGTAGCGTAATATATCTTTACCTTTATATTTGTGTGTTGTGATAAGCATAATCACTCAACCATGGAGGTCGGACCTCAAAACAATCCCAGTTTCGGGACCGATTCTCAAGATTCTGACGATTTTCAAGTGCCGGGAACGGTAAGTACTTTATGGAAATTAGTGTATTTTGCATAAAAAGTACATTTCTAAAGCGAGTATTTCATTACAGTCAGGAAAAAAGTCCTCCACAAACCCAAAGGATGTGAAAACCATCCCAATGACACCGAAAGGTGTTGAAATTGCCAAGAAAAGGCTTCGAGCGTTCTCTATACAGAAGAAATCCTCACTGTCTCCTGTGTCTGTTACTAAACCTTTAAGCACTGGCAGTAAGTACCTACAATATGTATATTCTTAACACATTTGCTGCTGAAAACTTAATAGCTGTGTTTTTGAGTTCGGAACGCGAGTGCTGAAAAACACAAATGTTGTGTTTTGACAAAGGAGTTTTCTATACAAAATTAATTTTAGGGACCTGTGATAGTTCTATAAAACGGCGCCGCCAACCAATGTATTAATTAGACAATAATGCCTTAGTTGTTGTGTTTTCTTATGCCGCAAATTCAATTGTGAAAATTCCTCAAAAGAAGCCCTGCACAATATTATTGCACACATTTAAATAATATTTCCAGTTTGATATAAAAAAAATTGCATGGGGAGCAAATTTTAAAAATTAAACTAAAAAAATCTTCCTATTTTTAGATGTCCATAGTCAACAAGGAAGCTTTATAGATTCCTAACATAGGTATTTCAGTATTGTTGTTGTTTTCAGGTGCAACAGTATTCATAGGTAAACTAGCAGGTGCTAAGCCGAGCCTGCCCAAGCCAGAGCCTGATCCATCACTGGAGCTCCCCAAGAAGCCTCCTAAGCCACCCAAACCAGGAGCTAGACATATGCAGGGTATTACAACCATATGTGATTTTCGAAATAATAGTATCTAAAATGACAAAGTGGCATAACTCACTGCTAATATTGTTGAGAATATGAATCTCATTCATGATTTCGGACAATTATGATGTCCTTCATCAGAAGTTCATGACTAAAGTAGATCTGTGAATATCTTAACACATTGACTGCTGTGTTTTTGAGGTCGGAATGTGAGTGCTGAAAAACACAAACATTGTGTCTTGTCAAAGGATTTTTCCATACAAAATTAATTTCAGGCACCTGAGATAGTTCTATAAAACGCCGCCACAGCCAATTTGTTAAGTAGTTTATGGCCAAAATTCTAAAACCTCAAATTACTCTGTTTTCCATCATTTGGTGGTGCACAGCACGAGAGTACAGTCAACTACAAAGAGATGTATCCATGTTAGTCTTACAAAATGAAGGAACTTTTAGTATGCACAAATTATTTACCCTTCGAGACATTTTCAGTATCTTATACTATATTTGATTCATTTTAAATGCTATTATTATGTATCACCTAAGGAAAAGTAGTGGGATACATCATTGTTGCATATTAAACGAGTCGATGATAATATAAAGTTTGATTGCTACTAGAAATGTCACAAACCAAGGGTAGTTCATTGTGGCAAATGAAAATTTACTTCATTTTGTAAGCCTAACATGGATACATCTCTTTGTAGTTGACTGTACAAAGCCACAAATTATTATTTCAGAGAACTACATAAACTTCCAGAAGAAGACCCTGGAAGAGATAGAGGATATGAAGCGTAAGATGGAGCTGGTTGAGCTGGGCATACCACTGGGCTTAATATGCCCAGCGCCCAACAGTGATAAGGCCATGCCCACTAAAGCTATGCCTCCCATCAAGTCTTTTATAGGTATGTATACTTCAAGCTCTTTTGCTGTGTTTTTGTGTGTGATTTTCATTGATAGATTTTCCTAATGTAACAAAGGAAGTACCTAATAGCAATTAGGTACCTAGTAGTAGTAATTTACCTAATAGTTTTATATGTTTTTTCTAAATTCCATTTCTTTTTTAATCTTGGAGGGTTTTTTATTTTAAAAAAGTCTTCAATGCCCACTAAAGCTATGACTCCCGTCTTTTAAGTTCTTTCGGTGTGTTTTTATGAGATTTGTGATTTTCCAACTAGAAAAAATGAGGAAACATTTTATTTATTTATTTAAAGAGCTTGCACTAAGATTAAACTCTTTTTTTCTTTCTGTTGCCTGTTCAATCCAATTTCTCCTTCAATCTTTTAAAGTTTAGAATTTGATATTTTTCTTTATATGGTATGCAATTCCATCCATCAAGTGTAAGATTATTTGCCGCCCGACCCATTAAAATTTAGTTAAATATGGTTTTTTTAACATGGTCTTAGTGATACAACTAAATCTTACATTTCGTTATTATATAGGTATATTTTTTTCTATAAGAATAGGGCTGCGTTTGACCACGGTCTCACCTGTTGGTAAGTGACGACGCAGTCGAAGATGTTGCACACAGGCCTAGTAAATAACTATTAACCCTCGATTTAAAGACTCAAGTATATTTTGAAACATATTATCAAAATGGCCTACATTTCCATCTAAATTATTAAATTAACATTTCACTGTGGCTGTGGCATCGACTTGCCAGATCTAAAACACATTGTTTTGTAATAAAATGGAATATCTAGGTCATGGTGTTTCCCCAATTCCCATGGTTTTTGCCCAAATATTATGCCTTATAGAGTCTGTTACAAGCAATCCCAGAATCATCACTAATTTACTGTGTTGATGATTTGTAGCCAAATATGCTGTTAAAATCCAGATATAATATATTAGCTATATGATTAATGACTTTTATATATGAAGTCTTCTTTTATGTAAGTTGTTTTACCCGTCTGCTATAAAAAATAGCACTTGTCACATACTCTATACAAGCACTCCTTTTTTTAAGATCATAAGGAATGTGGCTAAAGATGGATAAATGGTTGGATCTAATATTTTGTCAATGTCCCCTATGCCCTATTCCATATGTATGCTTGTATTTAAATGCCCACAATTGTTATGGTCTTAGATCTTGTACCTATTTGCATTATCAAAAATTGTTTTAAAGCATTTTCCTATCCTCAATCACGGTCTCAAACAGGAAAGACAAATGAAACATAAAAAATAGTAAAATTGAGATACCAATTACTCGTTGAATCTCACCCCAGTCATTTCGGTCTATTAACGTTAAGCTCGATGATATTGTCTTAGTTACTATTACTATGTCATATATCTACATATTTGTTACCATGTCTGTCATTTCTCTTTCCATTTTCAAACCGTTATTGCTTATCCCACAACATTTTACTAACTTTTTGCTTGGTCATCACATAATGTGCACGAAGTTCGCACAAATAGAGAAAAAAAGAAACATAAAGCAAAAACAAGAAAGTTGCTAGAGGTCCACAGAAAGGCACGCTTTGTAATTCGTAAGTTTTTGAGGTTATTATAATTAAGGGTCCGGTCATTATCATTTATGGTAAGGACTGTTCAAAATTAGGTAGTCTTTCGCTTATATTAGGCCTATGAACCCTAAGAGAGATATAAATTTATGGCTGACTGGGAACTGGCAAATCGGTCACTGAAAATCTATAATAAAAGATTTTTGTTTGTAGAACATGAACCTTTTAAAACATGAAGTTATATAATTAACTTATTAACATACGTATATTTACCTTAATCCTTGTCTTTTGATCAATAGGCTAGTGGGTAGGGCTACTGGCTACGTCACGCAAATAATCATGGATTTTATTTTTAAGTAAATAATGTAATAAAGTGGTTCTTTCTATAGTGTTGTTCAAATGATAATGGTCGGACTGTAGCATTTTATTTTTTATTTTTATGCATGAGTGAAGGAACTATTTGATGTTTGATAAGCGATAAATAGACAAGTCCTTAACTATCGCACTCTCACAAACCTTCACTGCACTGCATTCGTCACCCTGAAACATAAGTTACCCCCATTAATTTCCCTGAACTCCACATTTAACCTAATCATTCCTTATTGAAAATTTCCTTTATTATAATATTATGTTGCTATTTTCTACGTGGTTTGCTATTATGTTTAATGTGTAAAATACACTTAAAATTAAAAATTACATTAATTATTATTATATTATGTGTTTACTTCTAAAACAACTGAACCGTTTGGTTGCAATATTGTGCAAATAAATGTATAAGAAATATTACCCCAAATTTGTTTAATGCAACGTTTACGTTTAGTTATATTACAAAGTAGCAATTATAATTAGTTTGAAAAAATATTTTCAGCACCGGCTAAAGTCGATGAATTAATTCGTGAGGCAAAAAAGGCCAAAGCCGAGGGTAAAGAATTCAAATTCGATTATCAAAAACTTCTCCCTGATTACGATAATCCATTTCAAAGGAAAAAGGACGAGCCTCAACCGCCTCCTGAAATTAAAGTAGATGATATAGAGCTTAAGAAAAAAGATAAAGATAAAAGGAAAAGTGACAAATATGAAATAAGAAAACATTCTCATAAAGATGAAAAAAGATATAAAGACAGGGAAGATAAATATAAAGATGATTACAGGGATAAATCAAGGGATAAGAGAAAAGCAAAACACTCAGACTCAAGGCCTAAAGATAGGGAGAGAGAAAAATCGAAAGAAAGAGAGCATAAGCGAAAAGAGAGCCCAAAACCTAAACGTGAGGAGAAATCTGTAGATAGAGAAAGTAAGAAATCGTCTGAAAAGAATGAACACGAAACTGATGTTGATTTAAAAGATTTCCTAGTCTGTGATAGTTGGTTTGACAATGATGAGAAATCTAAAGATTCATCACCTGAAAATGAAGAGAAGAAGGTGTCAGAAGAGAAACAATTAACACCAGAGGTTAAAACATTAGAAGGTAATGTGCCAACAGTAGATCCAATACCACCAAAAGATATATCACAGGAAAAGACAGACAGTCCCAAACCTAAAATTGAAAGATTGCAACCTGTAGTAGACGCTTTCAAGTTTGAAATCGAGGAAGAGAATGATAATAACGAATCATTGGATTTATTCGCCGAAGATTTACCAACGGAGCACTTTGCGAGAGTGACTAAAGCCAAACCTTTGTACGATTCACCTTTGAGACTATTTGACGATTCGAAAGATGCAGATTTAGCTGATGATACATTCTTGGAATCTGTTATAAACGAAATAAAACAGGAAGAGATGGATGATAATAGTCAAGATAAAGCTTTAGTTGAGTACGACGAGTCTCCTAAAGATAATTCGAGAGGTTCTGTCACTCCAGAATTGAATGACAGAGCGAGAGAGTTACACTCAAGTCGCAGTGACTATTCTGATGGATATAAATCAGTTGAAAGTGGATGTAAGTCTTCAGAAAGTGGGTACAAGTCTGTGGAATCGAAACTCTCGGAAGATGTAAAGACGAAAATGTCCAAATATACAGCAAATTCTTTAGAGACATGGAGTTTTGTGCTGAAGATATGTCAGCCGTTGCTGTTTAGGCATGATAAGAAGAAATGTTACAAGTAAGTATGTGGATGTTATTTTTATGTAAGTAGATGAACAAGAAGAGCCCCCGACCTTTGCCTGATTATAAGCGTTTATTTTAATGCAATGGGTAATAAGATGAGCAAATTATGTGCTTCGATGGTAAGCATCATGATTGCCTAAATCAGACACAGTGCCACCCAGTGTTTTCTTTGTAACTGTCCTAATCAGAGCAGAATTAAGTGTCCTGATACTATATATCTTTAAGGGGAGGCTGGCATAACCAGCAACACGTCGACCCATTGTGATCTATTGTGTCTTCCTGTACCTGTCCGTCGTCCGTGTCCTACTCTTGGAAGAAGTGGGTTAATAAAGCGATGATCCCACTTAGAGGAAGAAACCTATACTCGTCCTGATTCCTGATACTAAAATCTTTCTTTTTTTCTAGAGAAACTCGGGTATGTCCAAGTATATGGTTCACAGAAAACCCCAAAATGTGCAGTTGTGTGAAAGATCGAAGGATCGTCTATGAAGAATTGGAGATGTGCAAGATGGATATAGTTGACTCTCTATACAGCTCTGAACAGTAAGTGACAGAAAATTAACTCAAGTAAATAAATCTATATCAATAATTAATCAATACTGATTGTATTTGTAAAACATCGTCTTCAATCGTGTTTCCTGTGCGATACAACTTGGAAATCGTCAAAGCAAAGCAAGTAAATACGTGCCTTTCTGGACATCTTACGTGATTCATTGTTAACTGCACTTTCCATTAGTCAAACGAAGGCCTATTTAGCATAAATAGCGTTTTCGGCCCTGGAATTCACATAATATGTTTAACTCCACGGTTGAAAAAGCATGGGCAGAATACGACATTCATACTTACTTTAAATTGCTCTTATTTAAAGTACGCCACACACAGACGGAAAAGTGGTCGAGGTCCGGGATGGAATTTTTGTAATGTTCGAATGTGTACGTAACCTCTCATATACGAGGGTCATGCCAAAAGTAATTAGATACTCAAATATTATTATGTTAATCATGTTTTATTATTATGTATCATTTAAAGGCATTCAATCTGAGCACGTATACACTTTTTCATGCATTTAAACCATTTTAAAAATACTTTAGTCTACAATTTTTCAGATACCTTAAAAATGATATAATTTTGGGCTGTTAGCGCATCTTCCTTGCTCTCTAATGGCTTGCCTCTTAAATTTTATTTGATTTTGTCAATCAGGTAAACTTTGCAAGATGTCACGTTAGAGGAATATGTAGGGAGAGATAGAAATAACACATTTTGTTACTTAAAAAAATTAAATGTTCTCTCGGAGGTGTGCGGCGCGGCGTTGTCGCGACGTCCAAGATTATGCCGGAGTCTAGACTTTGGTCGGTTGTCACATCAAGCCAATAATACTGCTGGAGCCCAAATTATTACCAACCATTCAAAATGTACTGTTCTATGATTTTCTAGCACCGGAGTAGCAATATGGCAGGTTTTATAAAGAAAACATAGCGACGATTTGTTTCTATGTGCATTGCTCACGGCGACATTTTTTTGGTATTTGTTAATTTCCAAAGCGCCATGTGGTTGATTTTCGCTTTGTTTCGAGAACGTAGTAATAGAGTTATGCTTCAATGCTATTAAGTAATATCGTATATGTTTTTATTTTTACCACCGCCGAATTTGTCTATGATAAATGGGCACCGATCTACCCGACGGTCTCGCTACTCATCGGTCAGTACCTGCGGCACCCACCTCGAACAACGCTTATGGAAAGAAGCATGATAATCAATAATGGTTTGCATTGCTGCTGATTCGTTACCCAATTCACGTTCTAGCCCTACATATGAAATTCGTTGGTTTCCTCCCAAAAATAATTAATTTTTTCTTAGGTGACAGTGGTTGGCAGACGGCCTGTTTACGCTTCGTATTCAAAGCTTCCTCATCCTCTTTTAAATTCAGCAATCCAATTAAAAAGTACTGCTCATGAACAAGCAGACTTACCAGAAGAAGTTATCTAAAGATCAAAACATTATTGAGCTTTTAAACCTTTTTATGATCATATAAATCATAGCGCGAAAATCACAGCGCTCAAGTTCTATTTCACCAAAAAAATGCACCCCACTTTATCACAGAAAAAAGTACCTATCTACTGTATAAAAATAAGTCGGGTTTTCCTCCCTGACGCTATAACTCCAGAACGCACGAACCGATTTCCACGATTTTGCATTCGTTGGAAAGGTCTCGGGCTCCGTGAGGTTTATAGCAAAGAAAATTCAGGAAAAAATTCAACAGAAATTTAAAACGAAGCCATCTGGTGGCGAAACGGAGTTCGCCGGGATTGCTAGTCTACTATATAAAAATAAGTCGGGTTTTCCTCCCTGACGCTATAACTCCAGAACGCACGAACCGATTTCCACGGTTTTGCATTCGTTGGAAAGGTCTCGGGCTCCGCAAGGTTTATAGCAAAGAAAATTCAGGAAAAATTTCAAAAGAAATGAAAAAAAAGTAAAAAAAATAAGTTATTCAATTGGAAACCACGCGCGTATTGGGCAAATGTCAACAGCAGGCATTTGTCTTTAAGGTGGTAATGGCCGTGTCGGCGCGGAGGATATTGATAAGTTTTATTGCAACCTTATTTCGAATTAATACTGGCAACGTAGTAGGCAATGGCTCTCCTTGGATGAATACAAAAAAAAGCGTGTTCTTGGGCAAATTTTTATTAAATTTCATTTAAGCAGGCATTTGTCTTTAAGGTGGTAAGTTGAACTGTGTAAATTATGTGGATCGTGAATTTGAGGTTAAATAGGGATGTTGACACATGTTACGAATTGATATAAAGTTATGTTTTTCACATAAAAGACAGTATTTAAAAACCTAAAATCACATTTTAAGGATCTATTTACAAGCCAAAATTGAATAAAATCAATTTTAATTTCAAAAAAAATTACTTATTATTACGCGAATGCGAACGCCAATCAGAGCGCGTGACGTCACACCATTGTCAAAATCAGGAACATTTCATAGGAAGCGTAAGGACCAGCCAGTGGTATGACGTCACGCGCTGTCAGATGACAGTTCGAAACGTTTTAGGCAGTATTTAAAAAATCATTTTTATTTATGTATTTTTATATTGAAATTTCATATATTTTTGCATAAAAATATGATATACGTTTATGAAATGGGTCTATCTATCATATATAAGTAAAAGCAAATCCAAAAAATTAGTCAACATCCCTATTCATCACTCTGTCCATAGTCCAAAATGCCTAGAGGACGACGTGCGAACATCGGCCGCCGCACAAGACATGCAAGCCAGCAACAAGTGTATTCACAGAACTTAAGCGAAGAAAGACAAAATATAATAAGAGAAAATGACCGATTGAGACAACGCGTGAGCACACGAAGATCATTAGCATCATACAATCGCTTGGCATTCCAATATGATCCCACTGCAAACTACAGTGATGATGAAAATTTAGATATTGGACCAATGACGACTATATGCCGATATTGCAATGCGTTAAAGTTCAAAAGAGAAACGGCTGGATTATGCTGCGCAAGTGGAAAAGTCAAACTGGATCCATTACTTACACCACCACAGCCACTGAAACCATTGTTCGATGGATGTGATCCCGATTCCAGCCATTTTCTTCAACACATCCTTGAATACAATAACTGCTTTCGCATGACTTCTTTTGGAGCTAATATCATTCGAGAAGGCGGCTTCATGCCGACTTGCAAGGTAAAATATACAACACACATAACCAGTGGTTTACCAAAGAGCACTTCAATGAAACGGATAATTTGCGGACACGTATAACGCTTCGATTCAGTATTTACTTTGGATTCACTTTCATTTACTTAGAGAAGTTCAACTAAATAACACTTCATTTTTGTAATCGGAATGACTTTATTACTGTTATGAATTGAAATAAAATTTTTCTTTTCAAATATAAAACAAAAAAACTTCTTCATTTTTTAATCACCAAACGAAATGTTACATAAAACGAAGCCATCTGGTGGCGAAACGGAGTTCGCCGGGTTTGCTAGTATTGAATAAAAAAACAGATGAATTCAAATATGTTCCACATTCAAATTAATTACTAAAAAAACAGGGTTTACGATGGTGTATAACTTGACAATATCAAAGTCACGAGTCAAGAGTATCTAATTACTTTTGGCATGCCCCTCGTATAAAGCGAACGCGGGCAGGAACAAAATCAAGATAGCTATAACACTCTGTCTGTCATCAGCTTTAGTGATTTTTCAGATGGGCCTTTATTCTACGGATAGTTCGATAAATGAATGGTTATTTCCTTAGGTCGTTCGAGTGGTCGTCCCCGACTGGTCGCGGCTGGTACCCGGCGCAGTCCCGCTGTCTGGCGGGGCGCAGCAGCGTGCTACCTTCCAGCGAGTGGGAGGCGGAGGACTCACAGCACGAGCCCGCCACCACGCCCGACCCGCGGGAGGGGGCGCTCGACCAGGAGTACCAGAGGTATTGTATCCTCCTGCCTGGCGGGAGTACAGCAGCGTGCTACCTTCCAGCGAGTGGGAGGCGGAGGACTCACAGCACGAGCCCGCCACCACGCCCGACCCGCGGGAGGGGGCGCTCGACCAGGAGTACCAGAGGTATTGTATCCTCCTGCCTGGCGGGAGTACAGCAGCGTGCTACCTTCCAGCGAGTGGGAGGCGGAGGACTCACAGCACGAGCCCGCCACCACGCCCGACCCGCGGGAGGGGGCGCTCGACCAGGAGTACCAGAGGTATTGTATCCTCCTGCCTGGCGGGAGTACAGCAGCGTGCTACCTTCCAGCGAGTGGGAGGCGGAGGACTCACAGCACGAGCCCGCCACCACGCCCGACCCGCGGGAGGGGGCGCTCGACCAGGAGTACCAGAGGTATTGTATCCTCCTGCCTGGCGGGAGTACAGCAGCGTGCTACCTTCCAGCGAGTGGGAGGCGGAGGACTCACAGCACGAGCCCGCCACCACGCCCGACCCGCGGGAGGGGGCGCTCGACCAGGAGTACCAGAGGTATTGTATCCTCCTGCCTGGCGGGAGTACAGCAGCGTGCTACCTTCCAGCGAGTGGGAGGCGGAGGACTCACAGCACGAGCCCGCCACCACGCCCGACCCGCGGGAGGGGGCGCTCGACCAGGAGTACCAGAGGTATTCTATCCTCCCGCTGAATCCATTTATGCCATCTCCTTATCACGAGCTAAAGCAATTACCATGCTTGCAGGTTCATGGAAGCAGTATGGCCAGAAGCGACAGAGCGATCTGAAACTCCTCGCAGCACGCCGGTGAGAAGAGAACACAAGAAGAAACTCGACAACGACGCCAAGGATGACAGGAAACACAAGAAGATGAAGCTCAGCAGCGAGGGATGGAGTCAGGAGTCGGAGGAGGAAGAGGAACAGGAGAAAAGGTACATTCTTGATAATTTAGGGTATACTGATGGAGAAAAAGCCTGAAGTTGCACTAGTGATGGGAAAAATTAAAGAGTGGAAGATTGGCCTGGTATACAAAATATTAGGCTTGGCCTTGGGGTGAGATGGCGCTGTGTGAAATATCCTGAAATATCATGTAACCAAAAATCCATGAATACATAATATGGTGATAAGTGGTAATTCGGAGAGGGGATGCCTTACAAAGGTTTCGTTGAACTGTGTGAAAGAGGATATGCGTGTTAGGGGAGTGAATGAAGATATGACGGATGATAGAGTAGAATGGAGGACGAAGACATGTTGTGCCGACCCTACAATATGGTATAAAGGCAAGAGTATGATTCAGAATGGAGAAGACCAATCATTAAATTAGACCAATCATGGTGTTGGATTGTCAAAAAATTTTAGCTATGTCATTGATAACAGTGACTGGGATAAAGTTGTCAATGTAGAGCAATGTCAAGTTATTGTTAAAAATGTTATTGTCTTGTGATACAAAGTCATGGGGTCTGTCTGTAATGTGTATGTGAACGTTATTTCCTAGTTCTCCAAAGTTTTGACTTCAGTAATGCTGGCCTAAAAATATATTAATATTTACACACTACTTCAGCCATTGCTTTGCTTAACATTGTAAAAAGCACTAACGAAGGCTGATAGCTGTTGACAGCTGGAAGTTTGGAAGTTTTGGGCTTTTTATGAGTTTTTCTTTTTTAGTGTAAAAGCGCTTCCAAGCCTCCTCCGACCCGAATCCGAAAGAAGTCTGGCGTAGAACATGTTTTATGGTAGCTTACGCACTACAGCCATCGAGCCGTCGAGTTCTGTCAGACATAATATGACTGTTTATGACAAAACAACACATTTCAAAAATGCTATAGTGCTTGTTTATGGGTTTTGTACTTGTAGGGATTTATCCCGCCTTCTAGGCGTAAGCCTAGAACCACGTGACCACACCACGACTACGTTTGACCACGTTCTCGCCTGATCTTAAGCAAGTAAAAGCTTAAGATCAGGTGAGAACTTGGTCGAAGGCTAAACTATAATTAAAAAATAAAACAAAACCTACTTTAGCTATGCACATCGCTCCGTCATTTTGGTTTAGATTCGGGTCAATTTTGGTGCGGAAGTGGTCTTAGTTAGCTCATTATATCTGTTACAGCCGCACCATTCAGGATTATCTATCAACTTATGAGGCACTATCTAACTCCAATATGTAAGATCTCTCATTCGATATCATTGTCTATTTTCGTTTGTTTGTGACTTTTTCGTGTTGTGTGTTTTTCATTTGCTATCCCTTTTTAACATAGGTACATAATATTTACAGTGCCCATTTTTCGCGATATTTTATTATCAACATTGTTCAATACATTGTTGTTATTTTTACACTAAACATCATTATTAGATTCATCTTTGTAAATAAACGACATGAACTCACTTGTATTTACTTCGGCTTCGGCGCGTAACCGCAGCTACTCCCTGAAGAAGATCCTCGTACAGGATCAAAACGGTCGGCTCGAAGCCGAAGTAAATACAAGTGAGTTTATGCCGTTTATTTACAAAGATGAACATTGTTCTGTTTAAAATGTTTGATATAAATTAATAATATCAAAATAACCGACACCGATTTCCCCTTTCAATTCGTTTCATTGGAGAAACTGTGCTTGGCATCAAATTATATTGTCATTTGAAAAAACCCTTTTCCCCAAATTTCTATCCTATTCTACTAATATTATAAATTTGTATGTATGTCTTTCACGCTTAAAGGAGTGGACCGATTGACGTAAAATTACAAACAGATAGCTTAAACCAAACCTATAATAAAAAGAAAAAATTTAAAAAACCTTGGAATAACATAATATAGGCTATTGTACAATGTACAATGTGTAAAACCGCAGGGTGCAGCTAGTAATTTATAATTTGTTTACTCAATTGCATGTGCTTGCCCTTGTATACTTTTATATCTATGAACATATTTTCTATCTATGAAATATAATATTTTCACACAGCACATCAAAGAAGATGAAAGTAGAAAAACAAAGAAGGAAGCGGAAACATTCAAGTTCGTCAGTGAGTGATGCCAGTGAAAGCGACGCTAAGAAACGAAAGAAAACGCATAAAAAGAAGGTGAAACCCCTACTTCTATGATTGCAACCAAACGAAAACTTAATAACCAAAAAATTATAATGTATTACAGGTCATAATTAATGAGTTATTACTTCTTAAACCTGAACTAAGAATATTTTATAAGTATACCAGCATATGCTCGCGGATTCGCTCGCATGAAGGTGTTTAATTAGTAGAGGTCTATATCTATCTGTGTCCCAGATTTCAACCCAATTAGCTTAGCGTTTTGAGCTTTGCGGTGATAGTTCAGTCACTTAATCTATCAGTCACATTTATTGTTTTTAAAATATTGCAAATATTTTAACACTGCAGTACACGCGTGGCCTACTATAGTAGACCAGGGTAACATTTTTGATGATTACTTTTAAATTTTACAAGCTAGAATTTTGAAATTCCAGATAAGCCTCTTCTATGAAATTTGACAACTGATTAGTTACGTGTTTTAAGTCAGTGCAAGTGCAATTCTTTGCAAATTGCATTTAAAAACGCGGGCCTACTATTGTAGTCCGCGCGAGCACTGGCGTAACAGATTTGACAGCGTCTGTTTTTTTTCTTTTACGGTATTTAAGCTATTATTCTTTTGTTTTTTTAATTTGATTACATATTTATGTCTATACATACCAGCCATCCACTGGCTAAGAAGATATTATAACTCAAAGTGTCGATTTTCGTGCCGAGACCAGAAATTTCGAAATAATTCAAAGTAAGGCAAAACCAAACAAAAACGCAATTTTGAATTTCTAAAAGACGTTTTATTATTGTCTTGTGAACCTAAGTCAAGTAAATAAACCTAATTTATTACTTTTATCTATGAATTACGAAGCAAGCGTCGATCTAGATTCATGGTATACGTGAAGCGTGCAATCCTGAAATCGCCATAATTTACAACCTTACTAAATGTTATGTAGATACTTTTTACCAAATGTGCATACAGTCCTGACACACAGCCTTCGATTACAACTTGTAGTTATGTTTTTATTTTCAAGAACACTGTAGCAATCAACGCATTTCTTATATGAACTACATTCCTTCAAGAACTGTCCTTCAGTTTGATAAAACAATTACTGATTCGTCGGACAAACATCGAATCACTTCTCCGATCAAAAAAAAAATATATTTGATTATTTTTTGTCCGAAATTCAGAATAAAATGCCTTGCTAAATAAAATGCTTGTTCTCAAACCCACACAATACGATTTCACACCATAGATTGACTGAATTGGTCGTTGCGCGTTGTGTTCAAGAGCTTAAAATAGGTTCATCAAAAAACGTACCAAAACTTACAATTCTAAATATTTGTCCCAATCACCAACATGTCGCATTCAATTACTATGATTAATCATAAAAAAAGAATTCATATAACACAAATAGTAACATAAAAAATTAAAATCTGTCATGGAGGAGCAGTTATGTTGGATTTTAGTGAGATTTTTTAAAAAATGAAATAAATTTCAATATTATCAGTAGATAATGATTATTTTATGCTTTTATATTAGTAAAATATATGTAATTATCATATATTGTGGTATTTTAGTTATATGACAACTGAAAAAAAAGACAAAAGCCATTTAAATTTGGTCTACTATGGTAGGCCGCGCGAGCATTTGTTTTAAGAAAAGGGGCGCGTGTACTGCAGTGTTAAAGACAATAAACGTGAAAGTCAAAAATAGTAATTAGTTCAAGGAATATATTACTTTTTGAAATGATGTTCTAGGACAATAAGAAATCAAAGGCAAAAGATCTCATCAAACGTCGCAAACTGATCAAGAAGAATATCAGAAAGTTGAAGAATAAAGAAAAGAAAAAGAAGAAACTTGTCAAAATTGAGAATGATTCTGATAACCAGGTCAATGAGAAAGGTAAATATAAAACTACGAGCTGACTCATACAACCTCGTCTGCATGATTTAAATACATTAAAATAAAATAGTCTTCTTTAAAAAGCCTCCCTTTAAATACTGTCTTAAAAGGACATTTAGTACCTGATTTAAGTTTCAGAAGCAACTGAACAATAAAGTTACTTCAATATCTTAAAAAACATTCAAATACATTTACAGAAAAGAAAAAGAAAGACAAGAAACTCAAAAAGAAAAAGCAGCAAAAAGAAAAGAAGAAAAATCAAAAAAAGAAAAAACGAGCCAAGAGCAGTTCATCATCCTCCAGCACGTCATCTGACTCTGAATCAGAACAGGAAAGAATTAAAAAGAAGAAGGCCAAAAAGAAGAAAAGAAAACAGTCTACTGATTCAAATCAAGAAGAATTGTTCGATGTAAACATCTTGAACAATATTAAAACGGAAAGGTTGACTGACGAAGAGAAAGTAGAGCTCTCGTTTTCTCCCAGAAGAAAACCACGAGAAATTATAAACGTGAAAGAACTGCAGAATGATTTCGTTGGGATACAGATCAAGAAAGAAGTAGAAGAGAGAATGGAAGAGGAGAAGAGGCAAGAAGATAAAATAGAGACGAGAAGTCTACAAGAAGACAGTCAACAGATGAGTGAGAAAGCTGAGGAAAAGGAACCGGAAATTGAAGTCAAGGTAAAGTTATTTTCACCTCAATAAACAACCCCCCTCCCCCTACCCTTTTTTCTTAATAAAAATCATGCTCGCGAAGCAATCACTACTCTGTGCTGTAGTCATATTATATGGAGTCAAAAAATAACATCAGACTAAATAAATATTATTATAAACTATTATTATACGAGACAGAGAGTAGTGATTGCTTCGCGAGCATGATTTTTATCTCCCGCCTATTTGTACACGATTTTTGTTTATTTACAAATAAAATATCCTATATAGAAATATAGAAAATGTACTTAAAAATGATCCAACAGAAACACAAATTTTCTGATGATTATTTGTTTGTGGAAATCATCATCTTATATATAATTATATTTTCCAGGTACAAGAGGAAGAATCAACGCCCCAACTACGCCCAGAAGAATCAAACCAATCACAATGCTCGTCACAAGACTCTGTCTTTTCTTTAAAAGACCAACCCCCCTATGAAAAAGACGAAAGCCACTTACGACCATCATCGCAGAACTCTAACTACAGCTTCCACGACGTCATGGCCAGTAATTACAAGACCCATGATAAAGAGCATGGTCATTTTCAGACCCATGAGGAAAAACATGGTCATTTTCAGACCCATGAAGAAAAACATGGACAATATGAGAATCAGAAAGATTATGACACTAGTGAGCAAGGTGATCATTATAAGACCCATGAGAAAGAACATGGCCATTATCAAACCCATGACGAGAAACATGGTAATTATCAGACTCATGACGAAAAACATGGTCATTATCAGACTCAAGATGAGAAAGTTGAAACACCCCATGAAAGTGTTGAAATGACCCATGCAATAGAAGCTCACGAAATGCCTCGTGATTTGGACATGGATAATCAAGAGTATGAACATGGTGACTATGAAATGTATGAGCAAATGGCGATGGCGTATCAAAGCGATGTTGCTACTCAGGTTAGTTTCTATATTTTTTTATATTAGCTAAACTTTTAGGTCAATAGTAGACCAATCTGAAGATTGCCACTAATCCAATTTCATTTCAAAAGATTCCTTAACAAAGCGAAACTATAAGGCCTCTGTTGATTACGGTAGCCTAAAAACTGAGAAGTACTTGTTACGAAAGTGATGATCAAACCTGAGCGATATTCGCTACCACCTGCGGTAGCAAAACTGCATAGCTGCTGCTAATTATATTTCTAGCTATTCGCGTATCGTTCTAAGAAGCGTTCCTTATAGGAGCTTAATACACGCTGGGCCTCAGTCTCGCTGATTTTTTTTTATCTAGTCCTTACCCACATATTATGCAAGTTTGCTTGGTAATTTTTTTTATATGAGATTAAACAAGCTTTTATTATATTATTACTAACTAGCACCAAAGAACTTGTCAGGACGAATCAAATGAGCTCATACTCGATGGGGCTGCGTCGTTTAATTACCTACGGAGTTCCTGTGGCAACCTTCCAGCTCCATCATCAGATCAGCTCAATGTCATAATTATATTGCATTGTCATCCGATTTATACATGTTTGCAAAATTTCTCAATCGGAAACCGGGATGTGGGTTAAATTAAACTTGCAAGATTTGATTACAGATAGACAGGTAAATAAAAGCTTGTAAAAAATATTTGAAAATGGATTTTTGAAGGAGTTTGGTAACTTAGTCGTGTTTATGTACCTAACCCATGTGAATTACAAATGCTCTCCTCTCCTTGCACGGTTGTCTGGAAGAGATCGCTATTAGCGATAAGACCGCCAATTTTTTTTATGTGATTAAGTAGAAGACGAGCAAGACGCTCTCCTAAGAGATAACGGCTCCCCATAATCAGTATTGTTACCTAGGATTTCACAATGATGTGAAATTCTATGAGCACTGCACCAACGCTTCTCACTCAAGAGTCGTAAGATGTTAAGACTCTTTAGCCCAGTAATTTCACCAGCTACAGTGCCCTCCTACCGGAGCACAGTAATTGTAACACTTAGTTTTATATAATAGTTTTAAGTTGTTTTTGTACATTATTGTGTATCAATAAAGGATTATCTATATATATGTATGTATGTACAGAGCGCGTGGCAGTCGAGCTCGGGTCGCGCGGACCCGCGTCGCATAGAGACGGTGGTGCGCGCGCGCGCTCGCGGCGAGATCAAGTGCGACTGGCGCGCCGGGGACACGCCTGTAGAGAAGCCGCACCGACCCTCGCGGTGGGGTACGTTACTTATACACACAGACAACACAACCAAAACATACCTCGCTTTAGTTGTAGGTTAAGGATGAAGAAATACCTTTATTTACGACATTCCACAAACTACCACGACCCATACTAATGTTATATTTTTTCTAAATGCCAATATATAACATTGTCTGCATTCCTCTCATTGTTTAGTACTGTTTCTCCAGTTTCAGGACAACTGCTAGATTGCTACTTTAGCATTAAGACTAACTTAATGCTAAAGTAGAATTATAGCATTATGAGCGTATATATCGAGTGACGCTCTGTCGCTCGCACAATTCGACGAATTTTGAAATATAAATTCATGGAATTAATTTATTGAAAATTCCTATATACCAGCCCTCCATAATATTATTGCACACATTTTTAAAGTGTTTTCAGTTTGATATATAAAAAATGGGATGGGGAGCAATATTGAAAAAAATGCCATTTTTTAATATATCTAACTGAAAACACTTTTAAAATGTGTGCAATAATATTTTATGGAGGGCTGGTATAGAGGAATTTTCAATAAATTAATTCCATGAATTTATATTTTAAAATTCGTCGAATTGTGCGAGCGACAGAGCGTCACTCGATATATACGCTCTAAAGTTGAATAATAAAATAAATATACATCAAACTGTGGATTCATCGTCCAAAGACACTCTACACTACAGAGACGCAGTCCCCACTTAAGAATCGGTTCAACGGCAAATCTGCATTTTTGTAGTGATAGATCTTTATTGCAAAGAAACCATCTGAGAAAGTACCACACCTTTGCTAGTTATTCATCCGCAAAGTAGTAATGTGCATTACTGTGTTCCGGACTCAAGAGCAATGTTACCAATGAAGTTACTGGCCATGAAGAGATTCAATAATTTAAATAGAGGCCACTACTAATAAACGTGGAAATTGAACGTTTATCTTGTTTCCCCACGCAGGTTTGAAGCCAGGTGATGTGAACATCGTGTTGACAGACGGCGGAGACTTCCCGCACGAGGAGCCTGTCTACAAGATCCAGAGCATCGCTAACAGGACCGATAATAATGCCATCGGGTAAGACACCTTTTTTATAGAATTTTCCTGTGCTTGAATACTCAGCCTTTATCACAATGCATTTTTAAGAATAAGAATAAAAATCGTTTATTGCCACACAAAAAAATAATTATAATAAAAAGTACAATTATTACATGAAAAAAATACATTGTAGGCAATAGGACCAGATTCAGCTGGTATTCACCAGGTTAACACGGTTGCTGATTTTCAGTCTGCCCCCTACGTTCGAATTAGATGTTAGTCGAATTATTGCGAATTTGGTTACTGTCGAGCTTCGCGTGTGTTTTATACGAAGTAGTAAGAAGACTAACAAGAGATATTAAACTTTTTTCTTAAAAGTCATAATAAGATGTAGAGGACTCCTCAGCACAGCCATTTCACTAGCTACATTGCCCTGATACCGAAGCACACTTATGTTTGCACATCACTAAAATATGTAGGAGGCAGTCGTCAGGTCATGTAGTAATCTCGGCGACCTGAAACTGCAACATATAGGTTAGCCACACAACCTATACATTGTGATTTGACTCTGACAGTTTAAGTAAGGTAACCTGTTCTGTTGGAATATAAACCCCCAATTATTATTATTACTAGCGGCCCATTCCGGCTTTGCCTGGATTTGATATAGCCTGTTGTTATGTTACTCTGTGATAATTTAGCATTCTAATGGTGAAGGAATCATCGAAATCCGTCCAGTAGTTTTTGTGTTTATTCGTAACAAACATACAAATCTTTCGTCTTTATAATATTAGTATAGATTAACACTGCTCAGGCGGTAGAATACCTCCAGACCTCCAGTCCCTCTGCCCTGGTAAGCCGACGAATGACCTATAAATGACGGACTAATTCCCTATTCCAGTTACGACGAAGCGTACATGGACACATACGGCGCGTCCGACCGACTGCAGTACGGGGACTGTTTCTCCAACGAGGTGGGGCCCCACCCCGCGGGACCCAAGCCGCCGGGGCCCGCGCCCCTGGGGCCCGGGGCCGCAGCCGACCCGCGACGACACCACGCTATCAAACATACCTCGTCTCTCGATGATAGGATTGATCTAGCTTTGAGGACTACGGGTAAGTAGTGCTAGGAAATTTATGTTATTCTTGAGTTTAGTTATCACTGGTTATTATTGAGACTTAAAAAATACACCTAACGCCAAGGTGGGTTGCCTGGATGAGATCGCTCACGGGGATAATGCCGCTCATTGTGGACCTAACTGTATTGTAGGTTTTTAATTTGATCTTAAAAAAGAGTATTCTTATTTTATCTGATCCAGAGGATAGGTAACCATAGGAGGAACCAGAGATACTGATATATCCGAAAGGATTAGCAAGCTGAAGTGACTATGGGCTGGTCACATTTGCCGTAAAATCGTTAACCGCTGGGGTAGACGATTTCTAGAGTTGAGGAAAAAATGCTGTTGTGAATTTCTGCAGAATAGTTTCAGTAAATTATATATTTGTTATTTTTCCAGTTCTAGGCGAAGTAGCGGGTAACGCAGAAGACAAAGATACACCCGACAAAGGAATCCTAGTCACGTAAGTTTTAGAGTAAGACCTAAAATAAATTCAAACAATCCGAAAGGCTAGAAAAATTTAGATTTTGAACAAGTTTCTTAAATTTGTCATTTTAGTCCTAGAAGCTACGAAGCCTAGAAGAGATAATGTAAAAGACAAAAAGTTAATAGAAATAAGAATCTCGTTATTTCTTCGACAATCTTTTTTGTTAGGTATACTTGATACCTATATTATGAATGTTTTTTTATTACAAGCTTTATATTACTTTCACCTGTCTGTTGTCTGTCTGTCTGTCTGTAATCAAATCTTGCAAGTTTAATTTGACCCACTTCCCGGTTTCCAATTGAGCTGAAAATTTGCATGCGTGTGTAAATCGGATGACAATGCAATATTTTTATGAAATCGAGCTGATCTGATGATGGAGCTGGAAGGTGGCCAAAGGAACTCTGTCATTAAACAACGCAACCCCATCGAGTTTGGGCTCATTTGATTCGTCTTGATGAGTACTTTATGATGCAAGATGGTAATAATAATAAAAGCTTGTTTTTAAAAAGTATTTTTAAAATTTCACTTGTTTTCAGTAAGTCATTATCGAGTTCGAGTCGAGGCGCGAAGCGTGTGAGCTTCGCGGACGGATACAAACCCGGACAGGACTCGGATACCGAGGAACCTCCCATCAAGAAGGTTAGTATTCACTTTATAAATATTAAAACGCGGGGTTTTTACTAGTTTTTTATTATAATTTGTATTATGAGTTTGTACTGTCCCACTGATGAGCAAAGACCTCCCCCTCTCCTTGAGTCGAATTCCACATTACTGGGGGTTGTGACTCCTTCCATGAACGTATTTCAGCTGATTGAGCGCCATCTGGGTAAATTGGATACGATTTTCTTCGTGAACGGGAGCTTTGAGATTGGTGCGGATCTGGCTAACGGATTGGACTACGACATGTGGACCTCTTTCCTTCAATTTTGGCAGTGACTATGAGCTTCTCCAGATTTCCGAGAGATGGAAGATTCTGTAGAAAAAACGTGTCTCCTCCACGTCCCTATATTTCACCATCCAGTGTGTGTTATCAGTACAGGTGTACCTGCGTAGGTCAACAGAACATTAGTAGTGTGTATGGGGACGTTCTGATGTATCGGAACATCTCGCTCAGCTGTGGAAAAATCAAACCTCCATAATAGAAGCTGAAAACAATATCCTCAAGAGAGTAGAATCGAGCATAAACAAACAATATAACAAGTACAAGGAGCACGTTAACAATTTAATTGAAGCACACACTGGCGACTCAAATTACACTCATCAAAACAAAGAATGACTTTATAATGCTGTCTATAATAGCGAACAACATTTTAACCAACTTGCGAAATCTACAAGAGACTTTACTCGAAACTATTACTGAGATCCACTATGGAAAATTTAACATACATTTGCTGAGTCCGCAACAACTTATCGATGAACTTAACATTATCTCCGGTCAACTATCAAAGGATTTAACTCTACCTATAGACAACATTCACATCGATCTGAGGAAACTATATCATCTTCTGAAGGTCAAAGCCATCATGAAGAAGAAATATTTCATTTTTGAGATCAGAATACCTTTGGTGACTCGAGACTCATATGAGATATTCAAGCTCATAACTATACCACAACAGTTCCGAGAATCAAAGGTGACTATTAAACCCATTTCTTCTCACATCGCTATCAATCTACATAAAGATGTCTACATACCGATATCTACTAACGAACTGCAACGCTGCACTCCATTCAACGACGCAACTTTGATGCGTATGCTGCAACGACCTATCTTCTCTTTGAAGTCAGACAACAAACTATGTGTCAAGGACGACGAAACAAGTCAATGTGAAATGACACGAACAAAATGTAACGATGTATGGACAAAGCCACGTCTCCTCACCTACCTGCATTAAGTGATAGTGTAGTGTGAAATTTATAAGTTTTATCTTAAGTTTAAATTTGTTCTTTTCTCGCACTCGGGAGCATGTACGGTCTACCGTAACAATAATGTTATATTATGATGTGCGGACTCGTATTACATATTCTAACTATATACTTGTAACTGTAACATAACATATTTAGTACTAATAAAGCATCCGTGCTCACTACACGTGTGTCGTACTCATTCTCGTGCCCTCTATCTACGAACTCTTAACTAACTATTAAAGGTGTAAACCGTACAACTGGAGAAAGAATTGAGTTTCGATCTTACTCCGGTCACCTGTGCAGGCTCAAAAAACGGCACAGGTCTATTTCCATACACATTTCGATCTACCTGCGCAAGTATACCTGCACTGGTGGACCGTATCGTGTATGGCAGCTATAAATCATGACCATGTCTTTCTGGGGCTTTAATATAATGTGATTATTGCAGAAGAAGAAGTCCCGTCGGTTGGGTTGTGCGTGGCCGTGTCCCGCGTCGCACCCGGACCACGTGCCGCTGTGGGACGCACTCCCGCCGCCGCCGCCGCCCGCCTCCCCGCCCCCGCCGCACCGCGCCGCGCCGCCGCTGCACCTGCTGCGTGCGACTGTACCGCCGCCCGTGTTACACCCGCCGCACCACGCCGCCAAGCACGGTGAGTGTACCCGACTGTACCGCCCCCGCCGCACCGAGCTTCCAAGCACGGTGAGTGTACCCGACTGTACCGCCCCCGCCGCACCGAGCTTCCAAGCACGGTGAGTGTACCCGACTGTACCGCCCCCGCCGCACCGAGCTTCCAAGCACGGTGAGTGTACCCGACTGTACCGCCCCCGCCGCACCGAGCTTCCAAGCACGGTGAGTGTACTCGACTGTACCGCACCCGCCGCACCGAGCTTCCAAGCACGGTGAGTGTACTCGACTGTACCGCACCCGCCGCACCGAGCTTCCAAGCACGGTGAGTGTACCCGACTGTACCGCCCCCGCCGCACCGAGCTTCCAAGCACGGTGAGTGTACTCGACTGTACCGCACCCGCCGCACCGAGCTTCCAAGCACGGTGAGTGTACTCGACTGTACCGCCCCCGCCGCACCGAGCTTCCAAGCACGGTGAGTGTACTCGACTGTACCGCACCCGCCGCACCGAGCTTCCAAGCACGGTGAGTGTACTCGACTGTACCGCACCCGCCGCACCGAGCTTCCAAGCACGGTGAGTGTACTCGACTGTACCGCCCCCGCCGCACCGAGCTTCCAAGCACGGTGAGTGTACTCGACTGTACCGCACCCGCCGCACCGAGCTTCCAAGCACGGTGAGTGTACTCGACTGTACCGCACCCGCCGCACCGAGCTTCCAAGCACGGTGAGTGTACTCGACTGTACCGCACCCGCCGCACCGAGCTTCCAAGCACGGTGAGTGTACTCGACTGTACCGCACCCGCCGCACCGAGCTTCCAAGCACGGTGAGTGTACTCGACTGTACCGCACCCGCCGCACCGAGCTTCCAAGCACGGTGAGTGTACTCGACTGTACCGCACCTGCCGCGCGAGCTTCGAGTGAGTGCTGTAGCTGACTGTACCGAGTCACCGAGCCGGGAGTGTACTGCGCCCGACTCATATACAAGAGAGATATATACCGCGCTTAGGTCATTTTTTGTATGAAAACAAAGTCACCAAAACATGGTGGGGTGCGGGGGATGAGTGGCTAGATTTGATTGGCTCGTTCAAGGTGACGTCACAGTTACGCCACAGATTAGGTAATAGTTAGAGGCATAACATGACTTTCTAGTGATGTGGTAAAGTCGCTATATCGTATCGATAAGAAAATATAAGTTACTGTTATTCTTAACTTTAATGAGAAAGTTCGTTGTATTGTACGCGTATACGAGAGATATTTTAATATAACTTCAATTATTGTTTTATTATAGCTTAAATGTTTTCTCATCTCTATTACCTCCCAAAGTACCCGAATAAACATTTTATATGGTTTCACTAAAATATAAATAGGTCCATCGCTCGCATAAAATTTTTAGTCCTAATTTTAAAAAATTATGCGTGCGAATACGCACCCTATAAGAATAAACAATAAATGTTAGATAGCGAATTATTTGTTTTTAAATTACTGACAAATTTAACATTATGTATTTTAAAAGCTTCGTTACACTTCTCTTATTATAAGCTTCATAATAACCATTCATGAATTAAATACCAGTAACCCTGTATAATATTAAACCCCGATAATTTTGGTACCTTAATATACCTAATACCTACCTACTTCAAAAATTTCAATAACATTTTTGTCGATAAAATTTGTGGTGTAAATTTAAATTTGTGTCTTATCACTAGTTTATCCGGGCGTAAGAGAGAACGAGATAATGTTATATAAATTTACCAAGAAAGAATGAGACGAAAAGAAACTTGGCCATTTTTATATTGCATTTTATGTTAAACATTTTTCAATGATTATTATCGGAATAATAACTTGCCTGTGTAATAAGATTTCGTCTTTTGCGTAACTGAATGTAGCGCTAGTCTTTCCGCGCCTTTTTATTGAACAATACGGCATTTTTATTAATTATTTTTCATTAAGTATGTGAATGTCACGCTGTCAATGTCGGCCGTGGAATGAACACGAAAAAGAGGCGGAGCTACGAGCTTATGTTGATTCAGGCATATGACTTGGCGACTGTTACCTCATTTTAGCTTCCATCTCTAGCTTTATGATCTGTGGCCCGACTGTACCACCGCCTGTACTGTACCCGCCCGTTATATAATAATGTTACTTTGTACTGTAGCCCGGTAATGTAACTTTGAGTACACCAGAATGTAACTTCGTATAACTTAATGAAACTTTGTTATAATTTCAGATCCCAACGGCTTGCCAGCTTTCATGCCGCCCGAGCCGCCGCCCGGCCTGATTACATTCTAAGGATTGTTACACTTACCTACTGATTATTATACATTATATAGAATACGAACATTAATTATATAATTACCATAACACTGTTTGACATTGTTGAATAAATATTCTATTCATACATATTTGTTTTATTATGACGTGGTAATTATCCACGCCCAGCGGTTTTACCCGCTATACTGGATAGTGTTGGTATATTCCCGTTGTCCCCGGACTCTTGTGTAGTTCACTGAGTAGTGTTATTCCCAGGGTCTAAGGTATCTCTATACCAAATTTCAGCTCAATCAATCCAACGGCTTAGGCGTGAAAAAGTAACGAACATATGTCCAGACATTCGTAAAATCATTCACGTTTATAATATTTGTAGGATGATATAGAATTTAGAATAAGAACATTAGTTAAATAATTACTATGACACTGTTTGACATTGTTGAACAAATCTTCTATTCATACAGACTTGTTTGGTTTATTTCCTCTACGTCGAGTCCCGAGTACCGTTACGACGAGCGGCAGTGTCTCGCTTACGTATAGCCGTATAGCCTACAGTTTTTGCCCCGCTTCTATCTAGACACGCGGTACCGTCAAGCAAAGTTGAAGCAATTCCCTTAACGTCGATGGCTAAAAGTACAGTTATAATAAAATGGAAAAGCAAAATTTTATAATGATAAAGTTAATTATAATAAGTATTAAGTCGAAAATTTTTAAATGATTAGGTATTCCATAAAGATCTTTAAGAAATCTTACATATATTATAAACGTAAAGTTTGTAAAAATGTATGGATGTCTAAATGTATGTTTGTTACTTTTTCACGGTTAAACGAGTAGACCGACCGATTGAGCTGAAATGTTGTATAGAGATAACTTAGATCCTAGAATAACACATAGTGCAGCGGGTGAAACCGCTGGACGCAGTTAGTATTTAATAATGTTGCATGCAAGGTTTTTATCAAACTGATACAAAGTTTTTCAAAAACCTCAAATAACTCCGAAACGGTGTGTCCTAGGCGGATAATAACGAAATTTTGGTATGTTCTCATCGAGTCACACCAAATCCTGTAACACTGTGACTTGTGACTGGTTGAGAAAAAAATTCCTATCGAGTAACAGTGTGACTAGAAAAGAATTTTCATTCTCATCTAGTAACACGGAGTTTAGGTAGTGTTACTCGATCGGAAAAATAAATCTCAAGGAGTAACGGTGTGACTTGTGACTCGATACGAATATTTATTCTCAACTAGTAACACAGGCTTTTAAAAAATACGCCACTTTGGAGCTCATTACGTATTATTCTTATCGCATTTTTGTTGTTGTTGTGTGTTTTGGTTGTAGTTTGACAACTTTGTTTACAATTCTAAGGATTTTTAAATTTCAACTTTTCGGTGGAGGGAGGGGGGAGGGGTTGAACCCCGCCCCCCCTCAGGCTACGGCCATGGTGCAGAGGCATTATTCACAACCAAATTCTAACTGAATCATCACAAAATTACAATACTATTTCAAGCCTGTGTTACTAGCTGAGAATAAATATTCGCATCGAGTCACACCGTTACTCGTTGAGGTTTATTTTTCCGAACCAGTAACACTACCTAAACTCCGAGTTACTAGATGAGAGTGAAAATTCTTATCGAGTCACACTGTTACAAAGGTGTGACCCGATGCGATTTTTTTTCTCAGCCAGTCAGTGTTACAGGATTTGGTGTAACTCGATGAGAACATACCGAAATTTTCGCCCTCCTCCATACTACCCCCTTTCCAGAAAACGCTAAGGAAATAATTCCCAAAGTTTCAACCCCCTACCCCTGAAAATATATCACCGATCATTCTAGTCTGATCTCTCACCGAAATAGGTTTTGGAATCTTTAAATCCTTAATAAAGACTGATCGATATATTTTTAGGGGTAGGGGGTTGAAACTTAGGCAGTTGGTTCCGGAGCGCTTTCTGGAGAGGGGTAGTATGGAGGGGGGCGAAAATTTCGTTATTTTTCGCCTAGGACGCACCGTTTTCGAGTTTTTTGTTTAAACTTTTATCAGTTTGATCTAAACCTTATTAAGTTTCAGTGCTTTTAAAAACTGGTAGATTTTATCCTCATGTCTATAATAAGGGTTAGGCTGACCCCACATTGGGTCGATACGATACTCTCGAGCTTGTGACCGACAATATCGTAGCAACAACGTGACTAAGGGGGACTCCTGTTCAAATAACAGGCCGGGGCCTAATGTGGGCTCAGCCATAAAATGAAACTACAGTTTAAAAACAATAAAATAGATTTTCATTTATTGTGAGACGAAAAATACAACAATGGGGACTTATGAGCTAAAATGGTTAGTGGCAGACTGTCGTGTGTAAACAACTGTTAGGGTACCAGGGCTCCGGGTGGCCGGCCCTCGTCTGTACAGACTCCTAATTATTATTTATGTCTTTCTTTGGGAAACTCTGTAACGAATATCAACGAAACAATACTATATAATTATAATACACAAAAACATGACCTCTCTATTCACTGAAATCATAACTAATATTAAATTTATTAAACATTGTGAACTTTCAATAGTTTCATTTTTTAACTATTTTTTTTAAAAAGGCTTTATTGATTCGAAGCTAATACTTAATTACTTACAAGATTGTTTAATAGTTTGTTGAATATTTTAGTCGCACCACTCGTGTATATATATATAATAATATGTATATTATGGTACAAGAGAGTGAGGTGGCAGACCGCGGCCGAGTCTCGCCGGCATCCGACTCGTTGCCTAACTACTATCTCACAAATAAAACGTAACAACTCTCAAATACAGCTACTATGAAACGTTCTATACAAAATTGAACATAGCCGATTCACTAGATCGTCTGATTCATTTATTTATATAATTCATTATACACTAAAACAAGTGGGCGGCGAGCGGCTCCTGCGACTCTCGTTTCAACTGGTCACTAACTCGATTAAGTACATGTCTTACGTAATAAGTCGAAAATGCCACTGCTGCGATCCTACGTCGCCTAGTCGTGACGAGCGCGAGCGCGGCGCGGGCGCCCCGAGCGTGCTCGCGAACGGCCCCGAACACGCTCGCGAGCGGCCCCGAACACGCTCGCCGCCCCCGCGCCGCGTTACACGCTCGCTATTGCTCATAGAGAAAAAATTCCGAAATCAATTCGTTACACCGTAGACTATATCTTGTTCAATAAACTTGAAGTATTATCAATAATCAATAAGTACATTATAATAATTGAATAATTAGTATTTGTTTCATAAGAGACTAGCATTACAAATAAATACCTTCAGCTATACAATTTTTAATGTTTATTTTCTATTTGAAACATTTTGAAGATGTTCAAAGTGGACTAGGTCGGTTTATACGCAGGAACGGCGTGGCGCAGTTCGCGCGTACAAACTGTCCGCCCGATGCGTCTACGCTCGAGATATGACTTACAATGTATACTTACATTTAGGGGAAAAGGTCGTAAAAACAAAAAGTTATTGAAATATATAACAAACACCTTAACTAATAGTCGAATATAATGAAGTAAGTACATAGAGTAGTACGTCGGTCGGTCGCCGGCGCGGTCGAGCGGCGCGCGGTCCGCGGTCGCGGTCGAACAACTTTATACAAAAGGACGCGCCGCGCCGCCGCCGGGACCGCGCCGGCGCTTCTGTCTTTGACGAAAGCAATATAAAACACATTTCATTCCGTGTGAGAGATGACACGATGGTACGCGAATTTTTTGTTTCTTTATTATTATTTTTTCAAAAAACACACCATCCATTCGCTCACCCTTGCGCTTAAATCTAAAATTAATAATTAGACAATATTTTTTATTCGTTCAACAGACGCGCGCGTCCGCATCGCGCGCGTATAATAATAAAATATTTTCAAAACAATCGAATAATTAAACACACTAGTTAACAATAGGAGTCGGTGTGTCGCGCGCATCATCGAGTCCCGGCGGCGTAATACTGTGCGGCGGTTACACGGCCGTCTCCGTGTGGCTGTGGCTGGAGAGGCGCTCCACGTCGATGTCTTGCGGCGCCAGCGCGTCCCGCGGCTCGCACTCTACGCTGGACGAGTGCGAGAACCGCTTCGAGAGCGCCGTCTGCTTGCGCAGCGCCTCCGCCAGCGCCGCGTCCGCCAGCGAGCCGCGCGAGTCCAGCCCCTGCCGGAACGCGTTCACCACGCGGATCTGTCCGCCACACACCACACGTTACCTCCACACCGCACCGCTCGACAACATTCGTGACGCTCTGATACCATCGCACGCTACTGACATTTGTTAACACTTATATAAGAAGCATTGCTAATTAGGAACCAGTACAATTTAATACAGCGCCATCTATCATCGAAAAATATGAAGTTCGGTTTACAAATGTCAATTGCTCTATTTTTTTGGACTTAATATCTCAAAAGGACAGATTGTGCTAACTTGTTTTCTTACTAGTATTTATCTCCTCGGTTCCATTCACAATTGCTTGTCCTCTCAAGATAGGATCAGAGCTACACAAATATATATTCAGTTAATTAGTAGATTAGCACCCTCTCTTTCTTCGTTGGGTTATAGTGAGTGATGAAGAAAGAGAGAGGTGTACATATCAATACTCAGGGTTGCATCGACCAACCTTACAACCAGTCTTGCGATCGACAGCATCGAAACGCAAGAGCGGCATAGCTTAATCGGCGCAACACTAAACATTGCATTAATATACAAAGTTCCAAATGAAAAGCACACCGAGCCATAAAAAAGTAGGCAAGAAAGCTGTAGGTAATTCAAAATTCCAGTCACAGATATTGGATGTGGTTCGAGTCCGACGGTCGGCTCGCCATGCCATGCAGTGACCTCTGAATACAGACTTGCGCCGTCGTGTGCCCTCGCTATCCGTGTGTATCATGCTTAACACATAAATAAAACATTCTGTGACTGCATTTGGACATTTCCCTCTACGTGAGCTACGCGGTAAAGCTCTAGTACCCTAGAAATATGCTATAAGCAACATCGACGCGGTCCAACTTCACCTAACCGAAGTCCGAAAGCAAGCGATACGTATGTTCACCCCATCAAGCCTCGTTTTGAAAGCTGAATTTTCAAAAATGGTCTCCTAAATGATCCCTAGCGATTTGTGGTACTACTTATCCGTTAGAATCCAATCTGTAAAGTGCTGAATGTATTTGCAACTAAATATTATGTCTACAATATGCCATGGTGATGATTGCAAACATAAACTCAAATCTACATTACTTTTAACTACTAATCATTATTAGTAATCCAGTAATATATCCCCAATCATTAGACACCACAATTTGTCAGTAATGAAAACATTTAGTGATAAAAAAACAATTCAATATACAAAAGCACACATTAAAAACCAACTCCAAAAATTTCATCAAAAATTTACATTTGTTTCTATCATAATAATATTATTTTTCAAAAATATTTACCTTATTATTGCAAGATCAATGCACATCTCACATTTGTAGAGATAAAATACTTACAAAAAATAACATCGTTCTTGCAAAATAAGGGACTTGAAGTTGGTTCAAAACAATTTAAGTGCACACAAAGAATCAGGTAAAAATTTCATATATTTATGTAACAATACATAACACAATAAAAAAACCACTTTTGCTCTCAGACTAGTTATGCCCACTAGTCTGACAACCATAAAACACTTGCCCTGATGGAATGTAAATTTGCCCAAACTTTTGCCCAGTTTGTGCGAATATTTGCCCCAAATTTGCTGAATATAAAAAGGATGATAATAAATAGCGCATGCATCAGGATACGTGCACAATGATGACTCAAATATTGGAAACATGCAATACGTATGGACCCCTTGGTTCAATAACGAAAAAACCACTAAATCTTAATATAAAATTATCTAAGTGTATTTTTTAAAATAGAATAATCATTTTATCTTTTGGTACAAAGAAGTCGTCAATCTTACGTGTCTTCATATTAAATTGTATGTTAAGATTTATATGGCAAAAACATTTGCCCAAACTTTGGACAAACATTTGCGAACCAAAGGGCCAATACAAGAACAACATACAAGAGTGGGAACAATATAGAAATGTAAGGTATAGAGACAGAGTACAGAGTATTAGACATATAAAAACAAACGAACAAAAAAACAGTCGAACAAAAATGTAAAATAATAAAAAATGTGAGTGAAACAGCTGAACTCCATCTGTTAGTTTGTTTCTTACAGCTTGATCTGTGGAGGTCTTGCTGTAGGGCACTGGGATCAACCTCTCTTGAAGTTCGCCACCTATCACCTTCCGCGTGAATGGGGTATTCATGGAAAAGAAAATAAAAACGAGAACATGAAGTAAAAGGTTGGTAAGACGATAGTGATAGAGGCGACCTCTGGCGGTCGCCGCGCGACTATAGTGGCTCTTCACATTGACTGCGGTGCTAGGGGTAGAGACGCAATTCTATTTACTACCACTTTACTAAAAATCTTAAAACATCATTAAACATATGGGCACACGACCAGGATCTTAATGAACGCTCTTGTTTACTCGCTTAGCAATGACGATCCAATATGGCGGAAAGTTTAGTTCATTCTTTCGCGTTCATTAAAACTATGATCGTTTTGTAAATAGATTTGCGTCCAATAGCCAGGGGATATTCCAGATAAGTAGAGAAGTAACCAATGGGACAGTAACGAAGCAATGTGCCTCGAAGCAATGGGATAGATTGTAGGAAGAAATACACAAACAAAAATTATAAGGGGGTCTTCCTAGTACCTTAAATAAGCACATTCATGGGTGTGCACTTAATAACTATAACCCTACAACACTTTCCATCCAGGGCTCCGTTTATCCAAACATATTTTCATTAAAAAAAATATAATATAAATAAATAAACAACTAAATAACATTTATTAACATCGAACATCGACGACGGGATCTCTCGAAGCTTTGTTTTTGTGTATGTGCGTGTGTTGTGTAGAACATGTTCAAGTCACTCGTGTGTGTTTGTTTGTATCATGCGATCTATGTTCTATAAGCACACACATTATGTCTGTATATATCGACTCAGTTGCTCACATACCAGATCTATATTATATGTATTACTTACTAAGCTACGTATGTACAAGCGAACATAATATGAAGTCGTGGTTTGCAAAATAAACGTTGAATCCTATTCATCTCCCCAAATCGATGATATTTCCCCATTTCTTAATAATATTTGTACATGTCTATAACAGATAAAGCCTTATTTCTATACTATTTACATGTCAAAGCATATACGGTCAGGAAATAAAAGTATGACAAAATAAAATTTTCCAAAAACTTACGGATGAAAATATCTACTATATAATAAGTACCGTATATGCAATGAATATCTAGATTCCATGCTATATGTTTTATTGCTATTTATAATACCGTGAGTCTAAATATATAACAGGTGTTATAAAAATGTATAGTTATACATAAGGTCATGGATCTACACATCAAAGAGAACTTGTAAAACGTTGTTCAAAATTTGAGAACAAATTTTCGCAAATTATGAATTTCTTCAGTTCTTTTTGATCGAGTAGATGCATGAACTCTCAAGTATGACTACACATTTTAATAACACAAATCTACGCTATAAGTATTTTAGGAGCGTGTAAGCACTAAGCGTCTAACATAGACTAGACCGTACGACATACATCGACCAAGGTTGGCCGTCGACAACAAACATTTGACCAACATTAAACACCAATGTTCCATTCGATGCCAGTTACCTTATTTAGTCGCTCTCCGATACGTGGCACGGTTGGGTGAAATCAAAATTACTTTGGAGTATAGATACTTTATTACTAAAGTTTAAGACAAGCGGTTAAAGTGAAACAGTTCTGTCAGGTTCATGCTTCCAGTTTAAAGTGACCATAATCACTATTATACGGCGTGACACCTACAAAGCGTTAATTTTCGACAATTTACATCTAATATTGGTGTACACCAAGACACGAATTTTCATTAATATTTTAAGTGTTATATTTACTAAGTCTTAACAATTAGCAGGCAAAGTATAAGACACTACACGATGTGCATTTTATAGATTCATGAATTTATAATGACATTAATTTATATATATTTTTTAAATTTATTTATATCCTATCACATAACAAATGTTGCTAATCGCCACAAACACATTTTAGTTAAATTTGCTTGATAATATTTGGTATTTTATTAAGATATGTGTAGAGGAAAGGGAAAAATGAAATAATAAGAAGGGTAGAAAACATTGGAAGACAGTGGTGTAAGTGTAAGATAGAAAGAGTTCATTTGATAGTGTCACTATAACTATTTAACATATATTTTAAAAGATATATTTGTTAACATGCAATCTCTTATATATAAATATTTTAACAGTGAAAGAATAAGTTTAAAGGCACTACGTCCCTAATTAGATAGCTATTAAACACATATATAGAAGAATAATAAATAGCAAAGGCGATGTGTAGTATAGTTTGGAAATATATTTGACAAACTACCGGACACTTGACACACGAGCCAAACACATATAGAAACTAAACACAAACATTTCATATTAGAGATATACACTAATTCTAAAAAAATGCATTCGTTCATAACAAAAAAAACACCAAATAATAACAAGCAAATTTAATCATCATCCTTAATTTAAAAACGTTTATAAAAGCACTTGAGTAGCACAAATTGTGAATTTGTATTTATTTTTTATATTATAAATATAAAAATGGCACATGAATTTATTCGTATTTTATACTTTTTTTGTTTAGCACAACACATAACTTTATTTAATAATAGAAGATGAAACATCATGAAGAATAGCTTATTTACAGAAAATATTATATTTCACGTATAACCGTTAGAAATTATATATTTTCGAAACTTTGTATTTTATATATCCGGTATAAAACAGATTTAAAACTCTAAATATACTCCATCTATATAATGGTGCACCATAGTCATAAATCTATATAATTTTGCAAATATTCTAATTATATATTTTGAACTTACGTCTAATATTTTAATTTAGTAAACAATAAATTATCAAATGGTCTAAATCATTTACATTTAGAATTTGGAAAGTTTAGTAAAACGCGGGTAGATTGAATAATTGTGGCAGTTCGCTTAGACGTCGCTGTATTGGGGTAATGATTTAAAGCTTAGATGGTGAGACTAGAATAGTTTTGACTCCATGAATATTGTTTTTGTTTGGGTATTTTTTTTAATCATCGCTCTGATGCGATGTGGGGCTGAGAGCGGGCAGAGAGCTGCCTCCTGATTGCACGCTGATCCTCCGGTGCTCCGCCAAATAATTATTGACAAATATCCTGCGACCGGCCAATATGTCCGCCTTTTGCTGCAAAACAATATCACGTGCGCGTCAATCCAAAGCCGACGCACTGCTCCTAATCTCCTACAATCTATTTTTCTATAGCCACGCTGTAAACTGCTTCATAAGCTACGTGACGTGGCATTCCAAACGCGCCCCATTGTCTAAGCATACTGTAATTCAGTGCCTCATTTGATAACTTTATAGAACGTTAATTTAAACATTTGGACAAATATTTGTTCACATATTAGGCCAACTTTCTGTGCTGTTTAATGCTTGTGACTGTGACAAATATGTCTAAAGTTACAGAACAAATTGTATTAATTTCGCAAATACAATCAATTTAAAAATATTGTACTATCTACTACTAAATTAGATTTCTTTTCAATTTAGTTCTGAAATGAGGCACAAATAAATTTTCATAAAAGTGTTGACTTATATTGAAAATTAAATCACAAGTATGATAGGCAAGAAGGCTTGTAATCTACAAGTGAAGAGTTAGTAGCTAACTATGGATAGGTAAAGCAGTATCGTCAGTAAGAGGTGCCTAACTTGAACTATGACAGGGGCATTCTCTAGCGGGTTAGGGGTCCAGGGCATCCAGTAGCAAATACTATAAAAATATATATAAAAATAGTAAAAAATACCGTGTCGGAACTACAGCTAGGCTGAAAAGTATGAAAATAATCCGGTATGTGAGCTACTCCGCGCTGTAAGCCATAGTTTGTTCATGTGTCCATCCGATCCCTTCATCTTGCCTCCCCCTCCCCAAAATAAAACATGATTGCATCAAATAAATACTTTTATTAAAATGAGTTTTTTAATATTAAAGTGGTTGTGCCGGTAAGTATGTTCTCATTTAACAATTAATTAATAATTACGTCGTTAACATGAATAAAAAAATAAATTAAAATTACGAAATGAAATCAAAAAATTATAAGTACACACAACCGTGTTAAAAATAATATAAAGAAATTAAGTGAAATAAATCAAAAAGCTAAAATACGATAAATACTTATTCTTATGTTTAATTTTGGTGTAATAGTGGAGATAAAAATATTTGAGCTATATTTGATTAAAAATTTTATGATTTGATTTTTGTAAATTTACAATACAGTGTTAGTTTTGGTAGTTAAGTATGTAATGTTTTATTTTATTGTTAAGAACAAACATGTGAAAACGGATATAAAACCCTATCGGGTAAAACTGACAATATTAAGAAAGAGTTGCATCAGTGAAGCTTTACATCAGTAATCTATACAAAAACTAGGTACTTAATTAAAAAAAATCTTGTAAAATACAAATTGTGCATACTCACATTTTGTTTACATGCAAAACACTGTAACATAAGCATGATCACACTTTAAATGCTAAGCAGAAATAAAAACACTGAACATAATTTGTACCAAACAATGTTTCATTACTTACAACTAGAGGCGCCGCCATTTTGTTGACGTGTCAACAAAATGGCGGCGCGCTATCTCACCTTGGAGCGTGAAATGACTTATCGGTAAGCTACGTCGCTAAGTTTCGATGAAAACTAATGGCTATTCAATAAAACACTGCTAATCTAACGACGAAACGAGTTATGCGAAGTTAAGAGTGTACAGTACTGCAAAATAATTGGAAACATTAAAAAAAAATGTAAGAAAAGAGAAACAAAGAACGCTGTATATAGTTACGATACTATCAAGAATTTTAAATAATATTTAGGTGTTCCAAAAGAGTGGATTCATTAGACATATATCAAACCAAAACATTTTAATACACAAAAGTTTAGAAAAATGGATTGTGTGGATTCAAATTTTAATTGTACAGCAGTTTACCGAATAAATTCACGTTTTTGCAACACCACATAGAGTCTTATATAAAAATAAGTATTGATATAATGAGCAAATGCGTAGATATTTTGCAATACTGTAAGTTTGTTGTCTTATCAAACGCGTCCCGTTTGTGGTGTCCGTGCAACATCGAGTGAAGCATGCTCTAACGGTACATAGTTAGATGGTACCTACATGTGGTCAGACCGCCTCATACTTACAAACAGTACCTCCCCTAAACTTACCGTCAACATCTGAAAAGAGCGTATCTGCTAAAATGGGCGGCCCCCACGTAAACCAAGCGAGTGGCGAAATCAAATGCTATGGAGTTTGCTTCAAAATTTATTTCAATGTAAATATTTCTCGTAACATTCGCAAAACCCACGTTTGAACGTTCTCCCTATGATACATTGTAATTAGCCCATTTGATGTCCAGTGAAGCGTGAGTGCCTCCTTCATACTAAACTTTAGGTACGAGATTAAATTCATTCGACAGGTTAACATTAACAAGTTTATACAAACATTAGTCAGATTCAACAAAGAAGGCGAACCGGATAATTAGCGAGATATATCCGGCTTCCAGTCGGAAAGGATAGTGGTCCCAAAATTTAGTACTACGAAACAAACACACAAACTCTCCGTTAGTACCTTCGACATTCTCTCAACATTATTCGTACTCTCGATAAAACTACGCTTACATAAAAAGCTAAAGAAGTCGAAATTTGAAAATTTTAAAAATTTCACAGCTACAAGATTAAAAAGATCAAGAAGTTACTCGATTTCATCTCACAGATATCAAAATATCACCGCTCTCATATACACATAGATTACACCGCACCGATTCTAAGTTATGTACATATCAATCGTGACGAATCTAGACGTTCGCGTCACGCGACGCGGAAACAAACGTGAACCTACCGCGGTCGGGAGCGGTCCCGACCGTAACAATGCACGCGCGAAACATTAACAACGTCAACATGACATAACACACGCGTCACGGGCGCGACCGCCGCGGCGTCGCGGCCCGACACCACCAAATCGAAATGCGTACGTGACGTCACAGCAATTAAGTACGGTCGGTCGGAGGACGTGGTGTCATAAAGCGGGCGTGTGTGTGTGTGGTGTGTGGCGGTCAGAATATAGTGGTCTCCGCGGGCGGCGCGTCGTCCGCGTCGATGTAGGGCAGGTCTGGCGCGCGCAGACGGGCGCGCAGCGTGGCGGCCGAGTGCGCCGACAGCCGCTCCTCCATGTCCTCCAGCGTCGACTTGAACGCGCGCACCACGCGCAGCTGCAACACGCGCCCGTCACTACCCGCGCGCCTACCGCTACCCGCGCGCGCGCACGCGTGTGGGGTGGATCTGTCTCGGCTGTACTGTCTGTACTCAGAGGCCGCCGGTGCCGTGCGCCCGCCCGAGGGAGGGGGGGGACGGGGGCGGGAAACGACGAGGACGGGGCGGAACCGCGAGGTCGCCGGGAAGGGGACGACACTGCGCCCGACGCGACGGACGACTGACATTGAACGGCGGCGACGGCGGCTGCCGGAGCGAGGATCGAGCGAGGGTCGAGTGTCGTCCGGCTTTCCGAGCGATGCCACGAGTCGCGAGGTGAACTGGGGACGGATCGTCGGCGCTCGCCCCGCGGACCCGGTGTCTGGCCGGTCGCATACACGCAATCTCGCACTACACGACTGCACGTTACGCCGTGTCGATTTTGACCATCACCTGCTTCGGTTCGGACACAAAACAAAATGGAGGAATTGAAAACGGGATAGAGACCGATTCAGTGAGGAATTTCAAAACACGAAATGTTTAAAACAAGCATTGGTGTGTGGGCACACTCGACAACGTCACGCAGTCCTAAAGCTATCTCTACTGACTGCGCGGCCGTGACACTAGGAATCCCGTGCGTGCGACCGGACTGTACCGAGATCAGCGGGCCTCTACCACCACAGCTACACGACACACACCTATATTGCTCATTCATTCGTGTCTACTCGGTTTTTTTAATCATAAAGCTCTAACAAGATCAACGAAATCAGGGTCGTAATTTATTATCCTACCGACTGCGCCAAAATTGTGTAATGGAATTTTAAACGAGTTTGCATTTAATATTTGAGAAAATCATTAAATGTCTATATGTTAAATAATATTTTGCTCTCAAATGTTTTTAAAGAAGATTTTGTACTGACAAAACCAACTGAGAGTGCATTCAAAGTTCAACAAATTTATTAGATCCCACAAAATTTTTGGATTTTATTGGGAAATTCGAATTGTATTCTATTTATACTTGAGGAAATTCAATAGACCTTAAAGAGCACTTTAAAAAATATTAATTATATTTTAGATAAAATTTAAATTGAAGGTAGAGTCAATATAAGTGTTGTCGTGTAGCGGGCGTGCAGTGATGATGTAATGCGAGCCGCGTCGGAGCCTCGTGAGGGCACTACAGGGTGAGAATACCGTGAGCGTCCGACGCTTGCAGCGGACGGCCAGCCGCCGGCGCCTCGACTACACCTCGGTCTCCAGCACGGGCCGCGGCTGCCAACAACACCTGTCTACGACGCGCCCCTCGCCGCTCCATTCGACACCCTCCTAATCATCCATCACCCCTTTACAACCCGCCTGCCAGCAGCTGGATGCGTTACACGCGTTTGACGTCACTTTATACCAATTTTCCTTTGAGTTCCATATTTAAATACTAATTTACAGAGCAAGTGTTCAGTGGAGAAAGAAGATTTAGTTACTACAAAATAACCAAATTTCTTTTGAGTTAAATACTAATTTACAGAGCAAGTGTTCAGTGGAAAAAGAAGATTTAGTTACGAAATAACCAATTTTCTAATAGTTTGTGCTCCATATTTAGTGATTACAATTACTGGCTACTATTTATTTGCGAACAGATGAACAAAAGCTCGACGTTCGCTTGATGTTAAGCGATAACGCACGCCCGTAACAGTTTCTAGGCTAAACCAAATAATTTTTTGGTAGGTTGCCATACTAGTGGTTTAAAAAGAGTGATGCACTAGTCTTTCTATAAAACTCATGTAAATACATTTTAAATGTATACATTTTTGTCTATTCAACATATTATATTTCCTATATTTGATCAATTACAAAAATTATCCATGACTTTTTAATAGTTACTAAAATTTAATTTCAAAGTTATTGCAATATGGATGTAATATATTCTAATAAATAAATTATACAAACTATGCTGCTTATATTATGATCTATACTTATGTTTATAATTGTTTTTATTTACTTCTTCTTTATTAGTGTGTTTAAATTTTTGTATTTAAAAGTAAAGAAGACAAGTAGAAACAAACTAAAATAGTAATAAAAGTCATGAAATTATAGACAGTGAATAAGTGTTCATTATAAATTGATAGCGAAACACTAAATTCTTATATCTCTAGCAATTTAATTATATAATCAGTGTTATAAAGATGACGTCAAACGCACCCAAAAAAAATAGATCTACTTTAACACTACGTTAACAATTTTACAATACATTTATTTACATGAATAAAGTGCGTTATAACTGCTCCAGCCGCAAGCAGGCCAACACGGAAATATCAAAGAGCCTTTGTTTAAAATGAAAGAAAAGGAAAACAATAGAAAACCGAAACGTGTGTCAATCGTGTACGTTTTATGCGTGTATGCGCGCCCTTAGGCCTGTGTTGATACGAATATGACATCAGAGACAAACCAAACCAAAAACATAATGTGAAATGAAATAATAAACTGGGATAGACGCCATTAGCCATCGTTGAAGATCGATTGACGACTAAAACTAGGCCTAAACAACTGACAGGTGACCTAGGAATGCACAGGGAGGGATATGAGTGCACTAATACAAACTTGCCACACCTACTCGCCTTGACTATCGTATTTACACAGGACTCTATTTAGTTCAGTTTATCCAATTTCCATATTCACTCTATGGTACGCTACTCTTATTTATTTTAACATTTATAACGTTTTGCTTATTAACATCTAACATGCCATGTTATTGATTAGTCACATCTAGTTCAGGAGCCAAGGAGGAACAAATTCACGATTGGTTTAGTCCATTTGACGGTTTATAATTGTGGAAAAATTATATCAACATTTAACAAATTAATAATTCAATTTGATAATTTAATATTTGCACAATTATAACGCCAAAATGAGAATAGTTAGAAAGCTGAACAGGATCACTTAGTTATATCGTTTGGGAATAAAACGGTGTTTAATTGTTATCTACATATAGATACTTACCGATGAGCCGGAGCGCGAGCGCAGTACGTATATCTATATACAGTTACATAATATGGGCACTACATCAAGCCTAACGTTCTAACGCAAATGAACATAAAAGGCGGTATTTGAACAAGGCAAGGCAACACTACTGTAGTATCGTGACGGACCTGCAGCGTGACGCTTGCGCCTGACTGTCGACACACCCCGACAACACATCTCTAGGGGGACAGACTAACAAAACCAACACACACAAACATAAATAAAACAAACAGAAACACTGACAACACAACGGCTAAGGAACGACCGGAACGTTAGGTGTTAGTACGAGCACACGGCATGCTCTGTGTTTTAACAATTTTCATTTTGTATTTTGTTTGCAAGAAAAATCCACTCCACACTCAAATTAACGTTCATAACCAACAGCGGTAACTCAAAACTCGACAAAATCAAAAAAATATTAAAAATAATTTATACAAATATGAGGGTAGTCGAATAATTATTGTTACTGCGTAATAAATGCGCTGTTGGTTGTTAGTCGCGCTTGACGTGACTCAGACGTGGCGGGGTATAGCGGGGGCGGGCGAATCACAAGCATTATACTAGTCTTACTTAAACATAAATCATAAAACCAGACAAAAAAAATCATATAAATAAAACAGTTGTGAAAAATAAAACAAACAGTCAGTATGACTCAGAGTAAAATAAAAGATAGAGAGAGACAGATATAGTCATATTCATACCGCGATGTAGTTAATGTTGAGTGATATAATATATCTATATATATGATGGTATCAGGAAGTCATAGTGACTGTTTGTGTAGAGGGATAAGTAACATCGTCACAGCGTCAAAATGCATGCCAATGGGAGGGCGGGGTGTACAGTCAACTCAGGTTTTAGAATAGTATAAAATCATATATAAATATAAAAACCGGGAAGCGTCAGACTGTATAGAACGGTACGGCGATCATGCAGGCGTTATTCGCGAAGTCTCTAACTAGTGTAACTACCGGGGTTGGCCCGGTTTCATGACAACATATACAGTACATAGTTCGATATATATAGGGGTAGAAAATATAAAGAAGAAAGCTCGGCTCAGTCGAGTGTACGTCCAAGAATAAAATGTCATGAAACCAGGTAGCTAAGAGTAAATGAAAGTCAATTTGGAAAACTAAAAACTCTAGTGCTTTGTTCGGTTGCCAATTTCGCTAATTTCAAGGGCTTAGGCGTACAAATATCTAATCAAAATTAGTGACCGAACAACGTACAGACTACGTTAATTATGGGCCAAAAAATAATATAGCATCACTACAATAATTCTATTTGTAAAGTGTTTCTCTGTGTAGGTAAAAACAAAAACTCTTTCGAAAAACAGAAGAACAGGAGAGTCGAAAAGAAAACAATATATGAAAATAACTTAAAAAAGGTAAACAAAACAGAAGTAAAACAAAATGAACATAGTAATCGTACGACATTTCGTTATTATTTTATTATTTTGTGTATTTTTATTATCTTGAAAAGTCCGGCTTACTGTATTATGAAAATTAAAAATGTGTAAGTATAAATATAAAAATGATTGAGCGTTATTTCTAATTATTGAAAAATTCTATGACGATATTCTATGGATGCATATTGAAGATGGTGATTATTCGGTTTTTGTATGCAAAAATAGTAAAAGGTAATATATAAATTGACTGAATATTGTTAACTTAACGTTAGGATGCCCAAGGGATCCGCGGTGTTGACCTGTTGACTTTGCTGTATACAACGTGTTATCAATAACGGTTCAGTAATATTTAAAGGGCCGTATCTACCCTCCAAACTAATTCATTGCAAAAGATCACAATTCAAAAATTCACAAAAATCAACCTCACACAAAATCTAAAAATGGAATCCATTCCATTTCCATTTGGTATGAAAAGTCTCCTTTTTCATAAATTTCAAAATTTAACATTTCACAAATAAATTTGACGGGATAGATGCGGCCCTTTAGATATTAAAACACCTTTTTTTATACCTGACATTATATTATTATTATATTTTAGCTGTAAACTCTACACTTATCCCTCGGTAACAAGTTTTCTGCCACTCGTTTTTTATTTGTTACTGATATTTTACTATATTTTTAATAGTAAAACTATAAAGTAACGAATCATGGTATTCCACCATAAATATTGAACTTTATGATGTAATCCATGATAAGAAACCATTGACCTTAATTTATATAAAAAATCAGGCTTTTTCAAAATTAAAAATCATCAAAAATTATATTAATACTGCAATTTTAAGGCCAATAGCTAATAGAAAAATACTGTAAACTTTATCAGTCTTTATGAGTTAATCAGTCTTAATAAAATAGCAGTCTTGCAAAAAAGTCCACAGCATTTTTCAAAAAATTGTAAAAGATCCCCATTATTATAAAAACGATATATTAATCGTTATTATAATAAACATAGAATGCCCACATTGCGAACAGATCCTAAGCTTTGTAAGCCCCGTCAGAATTTTATACTTTTTTGTATGAAAAGTATAAAATAAAGCACAAAATATACCCGTGGGTGGATGAGTTTACCCTGTATCCCCATATTTCTAAATAGCTTTTTGAAAAATATAAAAAAAAACAATGAAGGAACAAATCGTATCCCCTTAATAAGCCATTACAATAACAAGCATAAATTTAGAAGTACTTTAATGAATTATTTTTTCAGTTCTTTATTCGAATATCATATCTCGAGTTAATTTAGAATTCAAAAGTATCTTATTTTCTTATCTTTATAATATATCTAATAGCACATTTTAATATAATTTTTTTATATTTCTAATGGTAATACAACTTATTTTTATGAACTTATTAATAATTATAAATGAATAATATTTATTAACAAGGTCGCCAATAAGTGCAAATTACAATTAGAAATATAAAAGAAAATGAAATTAAAAAATATTCATAATATTAATTATTACCCAATCTCACCCCCAACTCATCCACCCATACAAAAACCAACCCTCTCCCCCTGCGACCGCCCCAATAAAACCCGTCCTAAGTGCGTACCTGCGTTTGCAAACGCGTAAGTCCTCTGATCCACAGAATCTGTCCGGCGCGCGGCTTCTTATCCAGGTCCGCGTCGTAGTCCGGCCCTGGCTGGATTGTCTCCGGGTCCGGTTGGCCCCGACCCCACCTAGATGTACCATATTTCATGTTAAAAACGTACTAGCGACAACCCTGGTATTGCAAGTATCCATATCTATCCAAAAAATATTGAACACGTATTTGTTTGCTTGTAAATTTAATAAAAAATGTGTGAGATAAGCCTAGTCTCCAGCTTGTCCACACAATCAACAAAAACATATATATATTTTTTAATTTTTGACTTCGATTTCAACCAAAAATCTTACATAATGCCCGAGCGTGCTGCGGTAGTGCCCGGCGAAGGGCCAAAACTTTTTTCAGCCATATTTGATATAGATTAAAAAAATAGGTAATTGCGGAATTGACGTTTCATTCATTCTGACGCTTCAATTAGTTCAATGGACCTAACTTAAATGCGGAAAATTTAACCGGCACAAGTTTGGCATTGGAACCATAGCGCTATGGCGCATTTTACCATTTTAGATCTAAGATATAATTTAGACTTGTTTGACTATAACGTCGACTAAATCCTAAAGTGGTTCTATAATAGCTACAATACTCACGAGAGAGTCTTGGGTATCTTCCTGGTGGGCACGGAGGTGACGAGCTGCCCCCACACGAGGGTGCCAGCTCCGAAGAACAGGCACCACAGCCACTGGTCTATCGACAGCCCCGCCGTGCTGAATGCCATGCCTCCGAACTGGATGATTATCACCTGGAATGGGAGTCGTTTGGAGTTAGACTTTGGTTTGTGACGTTGGGAAGCCATCATTTCGTTATTGAACCTTTTTTTATACTTCGAAGTAAGAACACGAGCAAGACGCTCTCCTGATGGTAAGGGATAACGCTGCCCATAATTAGTACAGTGCTACCCAGTATTTTACAAAGGTTAAATTCTGGGTACACTGCGTCAACGCTTCTTACTTGAGAGTCATAAGATGTTAAGACTCTTCACCCCAGTAATTTCACTAATAACTTAGTAATTTATGTTGTAACACTCCCGACGACCGATTCTTTTTAGTTTTAGACTTTAGACCAATGGTCTGCAACCTTTTCTTGTACAAAGGCCACAAATGCTATGAAAATTGTGGTCCGGGCCGTAGCCCCATTTCATCTTGAGAATATTAAAAAAAAATACTTTTTCACCAGCATTTAAGGTAAAGAAAATTTTGGTTAAATGCATTACTTTTAATTACACTGCCTTATAAGAGCGCGAGTAGCTTGCTGCGAGCGCCAAGAAAATGTTATAATTATTATGAGCACTAAGTGTGCGTTAGCTCATTATAATTATAAAAGTCGGAGCGTAATTAATAGGAACAGGAACTAATAAAACATGCATTTTTTTACTATTTGCTACTAATATTTTTCCCATATTTTTACTGCACGATAAAAGACACTTGCCTGTGAGAGCGCAGTACCGATCCATATGGAGTAGAAGATGGGGTTGGTGAAGAGACCCTGGAAGACGTTCCTCTGTCCGTGGATCTTTCTGGCGTTGATCTCGTTGAAGAGAGTCATCATCACGAATGTGTTGAAGATGATGGTGAAGTGCTGCGTCGGCTCCGTGCCGAGGGCTTGACCTCGGCCTGATGGGATGTTTAGGATACGGTCGCCTGGAAAATAAAATATGGGTTAAATAGACGTTTCCAGTGAAATTACTGGTCAAACCCACTTCATAAACTGGGACTAAATATTTCTGGGAGACAGGACCAGTGCAGTGTCGCACAGAATAAGTCTTCGCATTTTAGGATATGAAATTTAGGAACACTTTTTTTATGTTAGAAACCGATACTCAAGCAGACAGCCCGCCTGATGGTCATTGTAGACGTCTGGAACATTTCCCACCACCTCCAATGATTTTTCCTACCTTTCGGTGCAGACCGAATCCGGGAGTCCGAAAGGCAACTAGCTGAAACCACGGTAAAGATATATACAGTAGTTTGACTCCCTAGAAGCGGTTGAACTCAAGGTCGCACGAGTTTGCAATGATTTGGGTAGTTTTCGGTAAGCAGCGAGGTGCCGAATTGACGTTTTTATACAGTAAGCTTCCGAATACTGGTTGTAAAATAGTAAAAATATCACAAAGTATTTAATTCTTTTTGATATTTTGAGTAATTCATAATAATAACGCCTATTCGGCACCTCGCTGCCTACCGAACCCTACCCAAATTGTTGCAAACTCACGCGACCTTGATTTCAACCGCTTCTAGGGAGTCAAACTACTGTATATCTCTTTACCGTGCTAAAACTGACGAAATGCGTCACTGGCGAAACTTTTGGTCAACAGCAACCGTAGTTAGCCGACGTGATAGCAGTCATTTCCAAAGTATCATCGGAGTAAAGAAATTGACTGCCAATCAGCAGCTTTTTTATTGCCAATGCATCAACAAATTTATTAGCTATTATATTTAGTGTTAATTCGGCCACAAATCCTTCCGTTCCATTCTATTCTTGATTTGAAGCGGAATTAACACTAAATATAATAGCTAATAAATTTGTTATAATGGATTTTCGCAAAGTAACGCCTGATTCCATTAGTTGCCAACGCATTGTTAAATAAAGTAAAGAAACTAACACAACAACACTGTGGACACTGCACTGTGCTGTGTGTGTGTTAACATTACTGTGCTTCGGTAGGAGGGCACTGTAGCTAGTGAAATTACTGGGCTAAAGAGTATTAACATCTTATGACTCTTGAGTAAGAAGCGTTGGAGCAGTGCACTTAGAATTGCACATCATTGTGAAATTCTGGGTAGCACTGGATTATGGGCAGCGTTATCTCTTAACATCAGGAGAGCGTCTTGCTCGTCTTCTTACTTCTCCACATAAAAAAAAGAAACTGACCGACAAAGAGCAGCGAGAAGATGATGAAGAGCTGGTAGATGGCCTGCCCCAGGATGTTCTTCATCATGGTGCGGGAGATGAGCGGCTTGGTGCGGCCGTACGGCTTGCGCTGCAGTAGGTCCGGTGTGGGCATCTCCGTCGCCAGCGCCAACGAGGCGAGAGTGTCCATTATCAGGTTCACCCACAACATTTGTACCGCCTGCAAAGTTCAAATGTACTTTTAATAGACTGTGGACATAGATCTAGGACCTATTATGTATATCGACTGACAATATCACCTGTCAAGACTCCATTCTAATCTTGCGTCAAGAGTAGTCTGAGGTTTATCAAATAGCTAATCTTAAGCGCAACACACACAAGAGCGGGCGCGGGTCTCTTTCATACCTCTATTATAGTTGGATGGGTCTCTCATATAATTACAACGAATTGCACCCGCCGTACTATAACGTCCCGACCCGCACCCGCTCCGTGTTGCGCTTTACTATTCCTACAGTCCTTTGCAAAGAGATTTGCTGCTTTTCTCAATATCAGTGTACTTTTACAAAGTTGTCAAAAAGGGTGACAATAGAAAGAAGACTCCAATCCTTCAAGTATGGCGAGCGGGCTTTTGGAGAAATGCCAAGAGTACAATAACTATCATGTCATACATTCACCAAATTAGACACTACTCTTGACATTTCTGTAAGAGCCCGCACGTCATGCTTGAAGGGGGATAATAGCATGAGAAGTAATGCCAAAAAAAACGCTTCATCTTGCCATGTTTTAACACATCAAACTGAAAACACTTTTGAAATGTGTGCAATAATATAGAGCAGCGACCAAGGATTTTTCAAAAAGTTAATTCTCTGAATTTATATTTCAAAATGTGTCAAATAGAGCGAGCGAGAGAGAGTTCCGGACTAAGCGCCCTTAAGAGGGCTATCAATATATTACAGTAAAGTCATTCCTATAGCAAGGGTAGAATTAACATCTGACCTTAAGCGGACTGTCCTGTATCGCGCAGGCTCCAATAAAGGCCACAATAACAGCCACCACATTGACCGTCAGCTGGAACTGTAAGAACTTGGCGATGCTGTCGTACACGTTGCGGCCCCACATCACCGCCTTTACTATGGACGAGAAGTTGTCGTCCGTCAGGATGATGTCCGACGCTTCCTTGGCCACGTCCGTGCCGGCTATGCCCTGGGGGAGACGGGGAATGGTTAGTTCTTCTTCTTATCGAGTCGATTGGTTATCTTTACATAATATATAAAACGAAACTTTCCGTGTCTGTCTGTCTGTTTATGTATGATGCTCTTAGATCTTTAAGACTATGCAACGGATTTTATGCGTTTTTTTAAAGTGTTTTTAGAGGTCCAACAGTCCAGGATTAACTTTTATGTGTACATGCATAATATATGAAAGAGAAACTCTGTCAATTTTCTGCTAGCTACGAAGTGCGCGCGGGTCCACTAGTAAGTTATGTTATGTAAACCCGACATCTGCTTTGACCAATGCGTCGCTACTGCTGACTGCTGTCACATTGTCATTGGCCTCGAAGAGATCCTGCTGTAAACTGTAAGCAGTTGGGGTACTTACAAGGTGTGCCATTGACTCGATCATGCCCTCTCCACTAGCGTGTATTTATCCTTTAAACCAATATTATACACACAAATATAATGGTAGAAACTTACCATAGCGAACCCAACGTCGGCCTTCTTGAGCGCGGGTCCATCGTTAGTACCGTCTCCTGTTACAGCGACCACTTCACGTGTGTCAAACGCCTTGGACTCGATCATTCCTTTCACTAGCGTGTATTTATCTGTAGGTGACGACCGCGCCAACACGCGGAGCTTCGGCCATACTTTATCTAATAGGTGCTGTTGGACCTGCGAACAGACAAGAGAAAATATAGAAACTGTAACTGTAATAATTGGGATTTATATACTCCAAAAGAACAGGTTAGACTGTCAGAGTCAAATCACAATTAAAATAAATAGGCAATTTTTAATAGGCAGTGTGGCAGTTTTACGTGCCTTCCGAAATACGAGATAGTGTCCAGGCTAGAGACTTGCCACATAGATTTGAGTCATTCGGAGCCTCTAATTTTATGAGGATGCCGCACTTGACGGCGATGGATCGCTGTGACGTCACTCACCTCTCCGTTGGCGTCTCTGATCCTGGAGTTGAACTCCTTGCCCTCGAGGATGAGGAAGTCGTCGCTTGGTTTGAGGATGCCGCACTTGACGGCGATGGATCGCTGTGACGTCACTCACCTCTCCGTTGGCGTCTCTGATCCTGGAGTTGAACTCCTTGCCCTCGAGGATGAGGAAGTCGTCGCTTGGTTTGAGGATGCCGCACTTGACGGCGATGGATCGCTGTGACGTCACTCACCTCTCCGTTGGCGTCTCTGATCCTGGAGTTGAACTCCTTGCCCTCGAGGATGAGGAAGTCGTCGCTTGGTTTGAGGATGCCGCACTTGACGGCGATGGATCGCTGTGACGTCACTCACCTCTCCGTTGGCGTCTCTGATCCTGGAGTTGAACTCCTTGCCCTCGAGGATGAGGAAGTCGTCGCTTGGTTTGAGGATGCCGCACTTGACGGCGATGGATCGCTGTGACGTCACTCACCTCTCCGTTGGCGTCTCTGATCCTGGAGTTGAACTCCTTGCCCTCGAGGATGAGGAAGTCGTCGCTTGGTTTGAGGATGCCGCACTTGACGGCGATGGATCGCGCCGTGTTCACGTTGTCGCCTGTCACCATGCGGACTGTGATGCCCGCCTTCTGACACTTGCGGATGGCTTCTGGTACCTGAAGGAATTATGGGTATTTCAATGTATGTGTAACAGATATTGGTGCACCTACAAACCCAATATGGAAACCAGAATCTGGGGAGGTAAGGATAATTATGATTAAAGCACCGAATTCAAAGCAAACGCCAAATTTAAGGAATCTTTTGATAAACACGAAGGTATACGTCCTACGTGCGAGTCGAAAGGGAAGTAAAGATGACCAGTAGGGAATAGATTAATATTTTGTATGGAGATCGCATTCCAAGGAGGCCTTCGAGATCCAACAAAAAACTATGGAGTTGTAATGAGTTAGTTGTAGATAATTAGATGGACAGCAGATGACCTACATAAAGTGGCGGTTAATGGATTGTTGAGAGCGGTAAGAGACAGGGGATAATGGTATAATCAGAGACCTATGCCCAGCAGTGTACGAGTACAGGCTGATAATTGTTAATTTTGAAGGAAAATATATAGGATCACGTTTTCTGATCCTGATTCTAATAAGATCAAGACGATCATGAGATTCACAAGAAGTTTGACCTATATTTTCACCCTATTTTCACACTATTATCATGAATTCTTACCTCAGGTCGCACGGGGTCTTCAATGCCCACAACACACAGGCAGGTGAGGTTGTTCACAATGTTGTCTTCATCATCCCAGTTAGGCTCTTGGTCTATGTGTACCTGTGATACAAACATACTAACTTTAACTTTGTTATTAGTTTTCAAACAAACATGAAGTAGAAGTCCAGCAATGATGGACAGATATACCTACTTAAGGCCACAGCAAAACCATGGAAGCCTTACGACTTTCCGAGAAGTTCGAAAATAAACGTTAGAACACGAAATCACTTAATGCAATATTCTTTTTCACGGTGTTTCTCAAAAAAGTGGCCCCTAAAACTAAAAATCTACTCTAAGGTACTCCTTTCGTTAACTAAAAGTCCAGTACAAAGTTATTCTCATAAGATATACGACTAGATAAAAATGAATGAAACTTTACGATATTATCAGAAATCTAAGTCAAACCAAGACGCCTTAACCGATTCGGATATTATTAAAAGCAAACAGGGAATATGAAGTAATATGGGATTACCCTTTGTTATTATTATTGTTCTTTCTAATGTATCAATTTTTTCACCAGTCTTGTATCTTTGGTTTACTTTATTATTTATTTTATTATTTTACTTTACAATTTTAGGAAAACTTACATCTAGGTCTTAAATTAGGGTACTTAAATATTGTAATTAAGGACATTTACAAGTTTCCACATATAGGCGACAGAATAATCAAACATATTGTGGACAGAAAACAAAGAGCAAACTAAGAAAAAAAAATATATATAAAAATATATAAGAAATATATAATTAAAAAATATATAAGTATATATATGTATTCTGAATGTTCCTATCAGTGGAAATCGTTGGTGGCTAAGCATTATTTGTATACTCATTAACTTTGTAAGCTTTACTTAGAGCTGTTGATTTTCCAAATAAAATAGAACTTCAGTGGAAATCGTTTTGATATATATTTTAATTGACTTGTTACCTGGTTAATATCAGCCTTCCCCGGCACAAAGTCCCTGAAGGCGACGGAGATGGTCCTGAGTCCGTCGCATGCCATGGGCTCTATAACCTGACGCACGAGCCGCTCTTGCATGTCGCGGGTGAACTTCTCCAGGCGGCCCTCGTGACCGTATATGAATGCACATCTGGAACACAATATTTAATATTTAAGACTTTTTTATTTAGATGTAAGAAAACGAACAAGACGCTCTCCTAATGGTAAGAGATAACGCTGCCCATAATTAGCACAGTGCTACCCAGTGCACTGCGCCAACGCTTCTTACTTGAGAGTCATAAGATGTTAAGACTCTTCAGACCAGTAATTTCACTAGCTACAGTGCCCTCCTACCGAAGCACAGTAATGTTTGCACATCACTGCTCAGGCGGTAGAATGTACCTGTCGGGGTACCCACCTAGTCGACCTCCTGCAAAGGAAGGTCTCCCCCCGGTAAATATTTAAGACTTTTTTTTTACTTAGGTGTAAGAAAACAAACAAGACGCTCTTCTGATGGTATAGATAACGCCTACCTATAATGAGTAAAACAGCACAAAAGCTTCTTACTCAAGATTCATAAGCTGTTAAGACTCTTCATCGCCGCAACCATCATTAATTGTTACAATCATGACCACGACCTTTATTGTTGGCATTTTTTTACCAAATTTAAGATGTATTGGTTCAGCCGTTTACACGTAACGATGCACTCCTACACACTCATAATATTTAATGTCCATTCAAAGGATTTTAATATACAAATAATATACAGCAATTAAATCAAGTATAGTACCTAAATATACTTGATTTAATTGCTGTATATTTAAACATTTTTAAACAACGTAAAGTAACTTGGATCGATAACACAACATAAAAAAATTAAACAGCATAATTTACTCGTCCAACTACAACTCAGTCGTTTACAACTCAGTTGGTACGATCCTGATACACCTTTCGCAAAAAAAAAAAGTAAAATGAATACTCACTTCTTGAGCACAATTTCCGAGGCGCCCTTAGTATACAGCCGGTAGCCCCCCTTGTACGGTATGACGGTGGACATGCTCTTCCTCACAGAGTTGAAGGTGTACACCCTGGTGAGGGACTCCTCCGGGTGTCTCTCTCTCACCGCGTCGTATGACTGCCCGAGGGCGACAACGAATCCTAGGAGCGAGCATTCCGTTTTGTTGCCTACTTGCATTGGAGGCCCTGTTGGGTCTTGAGATGGCTGGAAAATGAACAAGACTAGGTTAAACAATTGAAAATTGTAGAGGGTTTATTGTACAGTCAACTACAAAGAGATGTATCCATGTTAGTCTTACAAAATGAAGGAACTTTTAGTATGCAAAAATTATTTACTTACTACTTACTTTACCCTTACTTCGTGACATTTTCAGTAACCACCAAATCTTATACTATATTCGATTCATTTTAAATGCTATTATTATGTATCACCTAAGGAAAAGTAGTGGGATAAATCATTGTTGCATATTAAACGAGTCGATGATAATATAAAGTTTGATTGCTACTAGAAATGTCACAAACCAAGGGTAGTTCATTGTGGCAAATGAAAATTTACTTCATTTTGTAAGCCTAACATGGATACATCTCTTTGTGGTTGACTGTACTTCAATGAACGTCCGTGTCCCGTATACTTCATTTATTGATAACTAGCAGCGCCCAGCGGTTTTACCCGCTGTACTATAGCCTATGTGTTATTCCAGGGTCTAAGCTATCTCTATACCAAATTTCAGCTCAATTCAAATTTCAGGTCCACTCTTTATGCGTGAAAGAGTAACAAACATCCAGACATCCATGCTTACAAACTTTCACGTTTATAATATTAGTAAGATTACAATTTAGTATAAATAAGGAACGGCTAGTGTGCGAAGACTCTCGAAACATACAAATAACAAGCAAGAAAATGGTCAAGTTGAGAGGTATTATAAACTTATTGTTAAATTTCATTGGTCTAAGTCAGGGATGCACAAACCGCGGCCCGCGGGCCGCATGCGGCCCGCCAGTGGAATACTGGTGGCCCGCCGACAGCATAAATAATACTCTCGTACATTCGAAAAATTGGTGGAATTGGTGGAAACTGGAAATTACAATCATTTTCCGAATTATAAGAAAATTGCTGAAAAATTCAACAAAACTGCGATTAATTTCAGTTAGTAGAAAAGCTAGATATTTTGATTCAATCTTTTCAAGACAGATTTTCGGACTTTAAAAAAGTGAAACCTCTGTTGGACATATTCAGCAATCCTTTCACGATTTCAGTTGAAAATGCATCAGAGTCAATGCAGTTAGAAATTATCGACATTCAAAACGACCAAGTTTACGCAACAAATTCAACGAAGGAGATTTGCTGAACTTTTACCATTGCATTGATACTTGGTTCTACCTATATACATATGTGGACAAACTTTTTCAATACTAAATAATAATAAAACAAAAAATCGAAACCGCCTTGCAAATGAAAGTTTGGAAGCAGTTTGCTGCAAGTAAATTTGATCCAAATATAAAAAAGATTGTAAGCACTATGCAGTGCCACGCTTCAAATTAATAAATTCTTTTTCAATTTTAATACATTATTATCAATTCTTTATTGTCTTTAATTACCTATACTTCTGGCGGCCCGCCATCAGTTCATGATTTGCCCGAGTGGCCCCTAGTCTTAATAAGTCTGTGCATCCCTGCTAAGTCTACATGTTTGCCAAGTTTGTCGCAAAACACACTGACTGTTATTTTATTAATTATAAATAGAGAAACGTAAAGAATTTAAGAGGAGGCCTTTGCCCAGCAGTGTGACAAAATCAACTAGAAACAAAAATTGCAAAAGAGATATTGGAAACATTTACTCCCTAGCATTAGTCGTATCTAGCAAGTCGAAAAAAAAGTCATTTTTTAAAATTTAAAATACCCTTTTTCCTCCAAAAAAATGGCGGCGACACGACCAAAAATAAAAGGGATAGACTGTAACAAGAAGATACAAACTTACCATGATTCTCGAAGTGAACGCACTGTTAACCGATATCCCTTCAACCATAGTCTCGGCCACTTCGCTCGGCAGGTCCCTATAGTTAGGCGTCACTTTGCACAGCTTCTCACAGATGTAGGATTGTACTACAGTCATCCTGTTTGTGGTCAATGTACCAGTCTTATCGGAGCAAATGGCGGTTGCGTTACCCATAGTCTCGCACGCGTCTAAGTGCCGGACTAAGTTGTTGTCTTTCATCATTTTCTGGAAGATAAGGAAACATGTTGATCGAATCATATGCAACTAAATTAGTTATAGGTACGTTGTTGAATGTGTTTTTTTAATGCTAAAACTATATTTTATGTTCTAGTTTTGTAACAATATGCAACTTTTCCATCAAGATCAAAAATTGACAACAGAGATTAAGATTGTGTTAGACCTCTGTTGTAGTTCAAACTAACCTTTATATTAATTTACTCGTTTTATATGTTTGAATATGGAATATGTTTTGTTTATGTCTTATTGAAAAAATTACATTGAATTGGACCAACGTAATGTTCGTTTTACTTCCACGGAATAATATAATAAACTAGTTATTTTCATCAGGTTATGGTCCTTTCACGAGAACATGGCTTCAACAGCAGGTAATCCTGCAGCAGCAGCTATACCAGTAATTGAAAAATTAAAAGGGTATGAAAATTATGTAAAATGGAAGTTTCAATTGAAAATGCTGCTCATACATGAAGACCTGTGGGATGTTATATCCGAGGATGAGGCTGAAAGTGCTGAAAAAGACCCAAATTTTAAGAAAAGGTCGTTGAAAGCACTGGCAAAAATTTGTTTGTCAGTACAGCCAGCTGCATACATGCATGTCCGAAAGGCGGAGACAGCCCGTGAAGCCTGGTCCAATTTGAAAAAGGCTTATGAGGATAAAGGCCTTACGCGACGACTAAGTCTCCTCAGAATATTGTTTGCCACCAAATTGAGTGACTTCAAAGACATGGAGGCGTATATTGCAAAAATTTGTGATGTGAGTCAACAATTGAGCGACATTCAGTCACCTCTTGATGATGATTTTGTCGCGGTTATAATGTTGAGCGGTTTGCCTGCCGAATATGATCCCTTAATCATGGCACTAGAAAACTCAAATATTTCACTATCAAGTGAAATTGTAAAAGCCAAATTGATGCAAGAAGTACAGCGGCGCGGTGACAAAAATGAAGAAGGCTCAACAACAGCGCTTGTTTCACATAAGAAAATAAGATGTTTCAAGTGTAAGAAGTTAGGACACACATCAAAACAATGCAAGGGGGGAGCAAGTAACAAGAAAGAGAATAGCAACGGAGAGGCGATGTTAACTGCATTATCGACGTGCGTGCGTAAGGATGTGTGGATTGTCGACTCCGGTGCCAGCAACCACATGTGTAACGACAGGGACATGATCACTGATTTTGTGCCTGGTTTCATAACTGAAGTGAAAGTGGCGAATGGTGAAAAACTCTTTACTCGCGGTCGCGGCAATGTGATAGTAACCTTAAAGCATAGTGTAAAGACAATAAGTAATGTCTATTACGTGCCAAATTTGGCAACCAATTTGTTATCTGTCAGTGCTTTGACAAGGAAAGGTTTCAGAGTTATTTTTATAGATGAAAATTGTAAAATATATAAAAATGATACCTTGATAGCGTCAGCTAAACGCGAATGTGGTGTGTATAGGCTTGAAACTGTAGAGTCTGAGCGGAGTGATACATCAGTTGTAGGGCATAATAATTGTTCAGCTTTTACAGAATGCAACGAAGCTGTGTCGATGGAGAATCAAACAGGCTCAAAAGCTTCGCCAGCGGTGCAAGAGGATGTACCACAAACCCAAAAGGCGTCACAAGTAGAGTGGCACAAACGACTAGGTCACCTTAACGTGCGTAGTATGCAAGTCCTAAAAGGTATGAACTCTGGAATAGATTACGATACTTCTACGTTCGAGTCTTGTATTTCTTGCATTCAGGGCAAACAAATTAGATTACCGTTTCCGAAAAAGTCTTTCAGTCGTGCGACTGAGATATTAGGGCTAGTGCACATGGATTTATGCGGACCCATGCCGGAAAAATCGATTGGTGGTTCAAGATATTTCTTTTCACTTATAGATGATTTTTCGAGAAAGACTTTTGTTTATTTTCTGAAAACTAAAGATGAAGCTTTTACTAAATTCATGGAGTTTAAGGCTTTAGTTGAAAATCAGACCGGGAAAACACTGAAAAGCATTCGTAGCGATAACGGCACTGAATTTATTAATACTCGTTTTCAGAATTTCTTAAAGAAACACGGTATTCGCCATGAGACGACTGTTCCTCACTCGCCAGAACAGAATGGTGTGGCAGAGAGAGCCAACCGCACCATCGTGGAGAAAGCCAGGTGCATGCTTCTTGGTGCCGGGCTGGATCAAAGCTTCTGGGCGGAAGCTGTAAACACCGCCGTATATTTGAAAAATAGGTCCCCCACGAAAGCTGTTAGAGGAACTACGCCCGAAGAAAAATGGTCCAAACAAAAGGTACATCTAACTCACCTTAAAGTATTTGGATGTATGGCTCATATACGGATAGAAAACAGAAAGAAGTTTGATGCAAAAACTAAACCGTGCATTTTTGTAGGATATTGTCAAGACACCAAGGGCTATAGATTCATTGACCCTACGAGCATGAAATGCATAACGAAGGCCAGAAATGTAACATTTCTGGAAAATGTTTTCTATCGTCCTGAGAAGGATAACGGTTCTTTAAAAGAACGTGATGTACTTGTCCACATCTCTCCATCTAAATGTAACTGTCAGCCTGTTAGTGTAGTAGACCCTGCACATTTAGATTCAAATGATGATTCTATAACTCCAAGTAATGCTGGAGCTGATGAATCAGTTGGGCAGGCAGATGGAAGTAGAGATATGTCTCTAGATGTTACTGACAGTAGTGAAACAGATGATTTTCGCGATGAAAATTATATTCCAGATGAATCGTCGTCGTACGAGTCGTTGGAATACGACGAGAACGCTCAGCTGGCATCACAATGCATCTTCGTGGCTGAAGTAGATCGTGCTGACGACGAGCCACTCACTGTGAAGGAGGCGCTGGAAGGCGAGGAATCTGCGAAATGGAGAGAGGCGATGGACGATGAGTACAAGTCATTTATTGTCAACAAATGTTGGACACTGACTGATTTACCGGCAGGACAAAAGACTGTGAAGAGTAAATGGGTGTTTAAGAAGAAAAGAGGACTTAATGGTGAAGTTTTGAGATTTAAAGCTCGTTTGGTAGCCAAGGGCTATACACAAAGGTATGGAGAAAATTATTTTGAGACGTACTCACCTGTAGTCAGATACTCAACTGTAAGGACAATACTTGCTCTAGCCGCTGAACATAACATGGAGGCGGATCATCTTGATGTTAAGACAGCGTTTTTAAATGGTGATCTGTCTGAAACCATTTATATGGAGCAACCAGAAGGATTTCGTGACAAGAGGAATCCTACAAAAGTATATCGCCTAAATAAGGCAATTTATGGTCTTAAACAAGCGTCCAAAAGTTGGTATGACAAAATAAATGACGTATTAGTAAGAAAACTGAAATTTAAGAAGTTTTCGTCGGAACCTTGTGTGTTCATGAGAAATACTGCTCGAGGTTTGAGTTTTATTTGTCTGTATGTTGACGATATCATCTTATTTTCAAATAATGAGATTGATAAGTCTACAATCAAGAAACAGCTGATGTCTCAATTCGATATGAGAGATTTAGGGCCAGCGCATCACTTTCTCGGCATGAGACTTTGTAGAAAGGAAGAAGGTGGTTTCACCTTGGATCAGTCAAGTTACATTAAAAATGTTTTACAACGGTTTAATATGGCCGAGTGTAAACCGGCTGTTACCCCAATGGAGTGTGGTTTGAAACTGTTGAAAAATGACTCCAAATGTGAAAACTTGCAGTACCGAGAGTTGGTGGGTTGTCTGATGTTCATAGCTGTTTGTACAAGACCGGACATTTCGCACGCAGTGAGTGTCCTCAGCCAGTTTAACGAAAGCTACGGAGAGGATCACTGGAAGGCTGCGAAGCGAGTATTACGTTACCTGAAAGGTACACTGAACCATTGTTTAACTTATAAAAAGAGTGGTTTGTCTGTCAGTGGATATGTAGATGCAGACTGGGGCTCTGATGAGCTGGACCGGAAGTCATTTACTGGTTACATCTTCAAGATTGGTAACTGTGCTATCAGCTGGCAAAGCAGGAAACAGAAAACAGTAGCACTTTCAAGCATGGAAGCGGAATACTTAGGTCTATCAGATGCTTGTAAGGAAGCTTTGTTTATAAGGAGTTTTATGCATGAATGTCTTGGCGTTAACGTTACTGTACGTATCTATAATGATAATCAATCTGCGTTGGCCAGGGCAACAAACTCGATGTATCACTCCCGAACGAAACATATTGACATTCGTCATCATTTCGTACAAGACATTGTTAAGCAAGGGTTTGTTGATCTGCAATATATGTGTACGAATGATATGATGGCGGACGTATTAACTAAACCTCTTAGCGGGGATAAAACGCGTAAATGTGTTAACCAACTTGGGTTAAATAGTAATGTAGTTGGTTAATGTTTGATATATAGTAAGTTTAGTTTGAGGGCCAGTGTTAGACCTCTGTTGTAGTTCAAACTAACCTTTATATTAATTTACTCGTTTTATATGTTTGAATATGGAATATGTTTTGTTTATGTCTTATTGAAAAAATTACATTGAATTGGACCAACGTAATGTTCGTTTTACTTCCACGGAATAATATAATAAACTAGTTATTTTCATCAGATTGTTTGAACAGTTTTTGACCAATTTGTTGATGTTTAACCAAGTTGTTGATATATTTCTTAGTTGTTGATGTTTAACCAAGTTGTTGATATATTTCTTAGTTGTTGATGTTTACCCAAGCTGTTGTTGTACGATCAAGTAGCAGTTTGATTAAGTTGTTAATTTTCGCCCATGTATGTTTTTGCTGTTTTATCAAGATGTTGATGCTTGACCTAACTATTGTTATTTATTTAACATTACAGCGTGTAAATTGTATTTGTTGCCAACATGCTACTGCCTGAAATAAATTGCCTATTTAAATATATCTAGTTACTAGTTACCTTGACGGAGTAAGCAAGGGACAGAGTGACGGCGAGCGGTAGACCTTCAGGCACGGCCACCACCAGCACGGTGACACCGATGATGAGATGCTTCACCAGGTTGTTGACGTACGTCGCCTTCCACGGTTTCTCCTCGATGACGAATGTGTGCACGCAGAAGTTGATGATGAGGATGATGACGGTCAAAACAGCTATGGTTGAACCCGCGTAACCGATCTGAGGAGTGAAAATTTGAATTAATTTTGATGTCAAAGGAAAATCGAAAGAAAACCAAGACAGTTCATGTCCAAAAGTGTTCTATAACTACATTAAGTAGCCCATAATTCAGTGCCACACTGCTGTAAAATTAAAGGTTCACTGCACAACTGTTCCCAGATAAGACTCTTCAGCCCAGTAATTTCACTAGCTGCAGTGCCCTCCTACCTAAGCACTGTAATGTTTGTACATGACTGCTCAGGCGGTAGAATAACACACTGTTGGGGTAACCTAGTCGACCAAAGGAACTCTACTTCCTGATTGTTCGTAATCTAGTTCACTTCTTAGATAAGATTTAAGATTAAACGATTCGTGAGTATTTAAATTCATCTTTGTTCATAAACGGCATTAACTCACTTGTATTTACTTCGTACAGGATCGAAACGGTCGGCACGAAGCCGAAGTAAATACAAGTGAGTTAATGCCGTTTATTAACAAAGAAGATTTAAGATATTTGATTCATACCTGTATAGCCAATTTGGTCAGTTTAGCCTGCAGCACAGATTTCTCCTTCTTGTGACTGGTCTCAGCGGCGGGCTTATCGCTGGCGGGCGCTGGCACGTGGTTGTCGTCGGGGCGGGCGTGGTTGGCGCCGTGACTGTTGCCCGACGGCATTGTTATCTCTTCTGGTTCACCTGATTTGTTTTGCTTGAGTTAGAGCTTTGTTTTGTGAGGATTAGGCCTTTTTTACGTTTTTAGTTGTATATTTTTATTGCTTTTAAAGTAAGGTAGGTAATTAAATATGAAACAATAAATTGATATTGGAACTAGAAGTTAGACTTCATGAATTTATCAATGGTATGTATTTAAGAGTTCTTCACTTCGTAGTATTTATTGTTACTTCAGAACTCAGTTATTTTAAAGATAATTGGGAGAATTCTATGAGTAGAAGTTCCTTTCAAATTCAAATAAAATATTTAAAGTATTTTTAAGTTACATTAGAGACTTTCCGATCTTTCTTTAAATGCCACTGATGGCAATAAACAAGATCGCCTGATGGAAACCCTTAAATTTAAATCTTCGCGAAAGTCTTTACAATATTTTATATACGAGTTCATAGCTTTTAAGTACCTAATATAGGTATAAGCATAATATATTTTATTGTTATATCTGTACATTAAAGTGTTTCTTTTATCATACTAATACAAATCTATATTACAGGTTTTGTGGCGAACACATTCTTTGGATTACTGATGATCCTATTTTTTTCTTTTTCTCACATTCAAAATAATAGCGTTTTCAATTAAAAGTGCACAAAAACTGCGGGTGTTATTCCAAATCATAAACTGAAAAAGTACATTTCATGATTACAGATTAATTCAAAAATGGCTCAAGAAATCGCTGCAATAAGATTTTACCAAACACCATTGTTAGTCCGCCAAAGAATAAAAATTAGAGAAAAATTACTACTGTGATTACTACACTACATTTAAAATGAAAATGACAGGTGTAAATGCATTGTTATTTAAGAATTAATTTGGGTGCTGTTTTTTTAAGACTACCCTACATCCCTAAGAAGTTAAAAAAGAGAATAGTACACTTAAGGGCAGGTTTTCACGTTCATACACCATCACATTAAGAGCGGTTCCGCACTACGTCCGATCTGAATCCGAACCGAATCCGTCATGACGTCTTTGAACAAAACTATTGGTATTTTAGGCCGTAATCAATCCGTCATTAACAGTATGATGACGGACAGATATCGGATGACAATAGTGTGTAAGGTACTATAAAAATGTTCTATGGTTACGTTGGACGGCCATTTCACGGATTCGAATCGGGCTTGAATCGGACGTAGTGCGAAAGCGCTCTAAGCGTCGAAGCCACAAACGAAGCGTTAACAAAATATTGGCGTACAACGTGTTTGAAAAAGGTGAATTAATACTTAAGTCGGAACAACTAACCGTCAAACTTAAACTTGGATAAAAAAAACCATTTAACAAATTCACCAAAACAAAAAAGATTGTTATTTTAGCGAATTGTGAAATACTTTCTTTAACAAGTCATTTAGTTTGAAGATCGGGTGTATCTACTTAGTTATTCGTACACCTTTTAGAATCTTCGTCGTCGTATCGAACCCGGGGCCTTTGAGAAACGTCAATTCCAAGTAGCTGACTCTAACAAAATGTTCTGAAATGACAGTCGTTCTCGTTCGTTCTTCCACAACGACTATCACCCCAGCAGATCTATGATGCGCAAGTTGACATATATCTCGTGTAAAATGCGGTTTAATGTGAATAATACTTAATGCTGTCTTAAAGTCGAGTTTTACACGCGAGTGAGATGATTTTAACGTAAAAACTAATATTTATATTTATGTCAAAATTATCTCACTCGCGCGTAAAACTCAACTTTAAGAGCACTTATACAACTGAACGCTCTCTCGCTCGCACAATTTGATTGCGTTCTTAAGACAGCCTTATAAAGTGTTATTCACATTTCACGCGAGATACATATATGTCGACTTGCGCATCATATCCCTGCGGTATATTTTTTTGCGCTAGCCACTTCCGATTGGCGTTTGACCAAGCCCACCTGTCCCAAAGTGTACGGAAAGGTATAAGAAGCGGGGCATAGCAAAGGATTACTTACCGGACAGGCTCTTGCGTTGGGCTCCCTTTTTCTGCTGCTTTTTAGCCTCTACATATTCCAATGTTTTTTATATGTATATGTGTACACACACACATTAAATGGCAACGTAGACATGCTCACATGAACACGATGCGGTATCAATGTGTATGTTTGTATGTATATTTGTTGTCGACGGGGCGTGCAGCGGGCCGGGGCGGGGTATCGAGGGTAGACAAAAAAATAATCGGATGTCACTGAACAGGTCTATATCGTGGCACTAGGTACACGTGAGTAGAGAAGGTACAGAGGCAAAGTTTAGTCTAGCATCTAGCTTAAGGCTTAAAAGGTCAGCGTGTGCCCATAAGGCTGCAACCAAATTGGGCGACTCTCGACGACATCGACGCGACACCTCAGAGTTGTTGTCGCAACTTTGGCGACCGGCATGTGTCTTTTGGTCGTCGCGACATCACGATGTTGTCGTAGTGACTCTATTTATTTATTGCCATGAATCGAGGAAATAGGTGCGTTCTTGAATCGGACCAAGATTCAGTTTGGTTACGTCACAGTAAGAGTTTTTATTGCTTGGCTTCTGCAAATTAAGGCCTGCCCTTGTGTATGCGTGATAGTATCGTAGGTCAAGGTCCTTAAGCTATCTATAGGTGTACGTCCTCTTTTGTTGACATTTCAATTCATATTTGATAAAAACATTTTAAAAAATTCGTTTTTTTGTGACATCCCTGCTAAATTAAGTTAACAGCTTTGCCTTTGTACGTCCTTCTTTACTCACGTGATATAACTAGGGGTCAGGCTATACGTTCCAACATCTGAATCGCGTCAACTGCTTTCAAACATTCGAACGCACTAAAACTGCATTTACAAAATGCTTTAAGGGGTATTTTATATGGATTTTAATGGAGATTATTTATTTATTGATAATTTTAACACTAATTTGATATAACCATGCTCCCACAATACATTACAGGCGATTAGTCAGACATATAACGAATATACGAACAACGTTTAACATGATCTTACAAAACACATGATAAACCCAACATAAAATGTTTAAGTATCGTCAATAAATAAAATAATCTCTTTTTATGGACGAAATTGATAAATAAATGATATTGGAAAAATCAATCTTTTCTCATACTGAAGATCTATAGTCTATAGTTGTATAGTCTGAAGGGTTCAATTCCTCTGGCATTTTTTTAATTAATTAATTTATTGATAAAATAATCAGAAAGCTTGCAGAGTACAGATGACTCCAAACCGTTTTCTATTTATTTCTTTCTTTTTATTTTTTAAGTTATAAAAATGTACCTTTGTATCTCTGAAAGGATTGAAGTGATACAATATACATACATAAGGTTTTTTTTTGTTATTTCACTGTGTATTATAGATATTTTGAACCCCATTAGGGATTGAATTTTTACAAAAATCCTCATATACTTATTTAAGTTTATCATTCTAGGACATTCAAGTATGTAATTTAATAATCATGCTAAACCTATTTATTCTATAAGTTGTAGATTCTATAGGCAAGTCTATAGGTTGGTCCTATAGGCAACCTATACATGAGTAACATAATATTGGATTTTTATGTAAAAAAATAACCATTTTCATATCAATTTCGTCCACAACATAACAAAGTAAACCTTCCCTCAAAATGTGCAGCAAATCAATGAGGGAAGTGGAGGGGTATTATTACGTCACAAGTGGGTACACTAAATGTATGCGACCAAGCGAACTGTCGTACATTGCTCATTTACTTTAAAATTAGTTATTTTTCATATCACTGTATCTTATACTTATATTGAATAAAAAAAATTGATTTCTTTCCAAAGGTTAAAGGGACCTGAGTAATTCGATAACTCGATCACACGTTCTCGTGTGACAGATCTTGACAGACAGACGGACGCGAAAATGATCTTATAAGGGTTTCGTTTTTTCCTTTATATGTACAAAACTCAAAAAAACACTGCCTCGTCACCATATGACATAGGTATAGCTTAAGGTATAGCTTGCGGCGTAGCACTAATCATTAATTAAAAGGCATTTTTCTAGAATTCTCTTTCATCAATAACTTTGCAAGCATAGCGAGGCTAACTTACTTATACTTTACAAATCCAATAAAAAATGCGTTTTTATTCAAAAAGGCTGCAATGTAGTATTTTTACTGCAATCTTTAAAATCATAAGTACCTATTTTTTATGGTCAATGAGTTTTAGCTGTAACAATATCTCCCAATACATAATTTTGGATATTTGTTTTTGCATATAAGCGTTTATTTTTCAAAAGCTGTCTAGAAGCAATTAAATTCATATATTTTAAAGTCTTATTCGCTATAAATGAGCAATGTACTGACGACGCTATACTAGATTGCGGGGGTTTGCTATAAGGAAGGTGCGGTTTTTGATGACAAAACAACTTGAGAAGAAACAAGTGAATTAAATTAAAAATTTAAAAAACCCCCAACGCAAATATGTAAATCACCATTTTGTAGTGGCGGCCATCTTGGATTTTAAATTTATTATAGTGCGTTGTATTCTACTCGTTAAGCCCTTTCATTTGATACCCATGGTGACGGGGTCGTGGAACAAAAAAGTAATCCGTCATTTTGTAGCGGTGGCCATCTTGGACCGATTTCCACCAAACATGGCTAAGAACACTCTCGACTAACTCTACTTTCAAACAAAAAAAACTAAATCAAAATCCGTTCATCCGTTCGGGAGCTACGATGCCACAGACAGACACACACACACACAGACAGACACGTCAAACTTATAACACCCCGTCGTTTTTGCGTCGGGGGTTAAAAATACAAGAAAACTATATTACCTATTATCGCATTTTTAATGGCAACACAAAACTGCGAACGATGAAGTCAAATATGTACAATTTATAATGTCTTATCACCCAATGGACAAAACCGTATCGCCGAGGGTTTAGTAGTTACGACTGTGTATTTATCCCGCTTTTTAGGTTTAGTCTGCTACCGTCTTAGACCGCATCATCGCTAAAGATCAGGGGAGATCGTGGTTAAAGACTAACCTCCAAAAAAAGAGTTCTAACGAAATTGCAACTTTTCAAACATCTGTTCCAATCTTAAAGTGTAAATATTACAAACTTTAATAAAAATTTAAACAATTCAAAGAGAGGGTATTTTGTGTATTGCCACAGTGTTGAACTAATTCAACATTTAGATTTATAAAACGCAGTTTAATTGAATTGATATAGAATAGAATAAAATAGAACTTTATTCACGGCTATAGGCTATAAAACACAGAAAATATCTGGCTTGCTTTCTATAAGAGAAAGAGAAAGAGAGAGACAGACAGAGAAACATGCGCACGCCGCACAGCTTACAATAGCTTACTATAGCAAAAAGTGTCGTGACAACTTTTCGTAAGATTTTTTCCGTCTAGCCCCCTATTACAACGCGCGATAAGGAACTTCGTTCCAACAAATATAAAATAATAAAAATTGATATAGTAAAATTTATATATAAATTCTCAAAAAATAATATTGCATTAGTATTTTGCATAATTTATCCAATTTGTCATCAAAAACCGTCCCCGTGTATACAACTAAGTCTACCTTCACCGTACGAGCACAGTGTTGAACAACTGACCTTTCTTCATCTGCTTGATTTCCTTCTCTTGTTTGTCGACGGCCGCGCCGAGCAGGGTGAAGATTATGCCGGCTTGGGAGTTCACTCCTACCGCTGATACCAGCATCTTGCCTGAACCTGGAACGTTATACATATATTGTTATACAATGTTATATATTACGGACACGGCACGGTTAGATCACTTTGAGCGATAAGACCGCCAATTGTTACACTTAAGAGCGTGTATATCGAAAAATCACAATTTATAGGTTGTGTGGCGAACCTGTATGTTGCAGTTTCAGGTCGCCGAGATTACTACAGGGCCTGCAACATGACCTAATGACTGCCTCCTACATATCTTATAGGAAACAGCCGGGACCCATAGTTTTACGTGCCTTCCGAAACACGGTAGCGTCCAGGCGAAAATCTTTGCCACACAGAGATTTGAACCCAGGACCTAGTATTGCAGTTACCCATAGGCAGTGGTATCCATTTACCATCAAAAAGGCAATCCACTTGTTTGCCATCTATTATCTACTTAAAATATAATATAGATTCATTTTTTTTACATACTGCGTTTGACGACAACCACACACCACATTCATACAAAAATAGTAGTAAAACAAACCTTCCATAACATGAGTTCCGGATAGCACCATGGGATCAAATGATTCACCTTTCTTGACATGATCAGATTCACCCGTCAGCGACGATTCGTCGATCTGTAACAAACAAAAACAACTCTAATTAGTATTAATAATATTTTATAATAGGTAAACCGGATAATATATTCTTGTACAAAATTATAACAATTATGCAGATTTAAGTGCTGACTAGAATAAAAGCTAAGCCAGTAGCTTACATCCTGTCAACACTTAGACTTAAAAAATCCCGTAATTATTCAAATTAACTAAACATTCATCCCACTAATAATAAATGCGCAAGTATAATGAATAGTATTTTTTCCAATTTACATCTAAAATTTCTGAACGGATTGAGCTGAAATGTAAAACATACATGTAGATAAGTAATTAAGACCCTCAAATCTAAATAAAATATATATAAAAGGGAAGAGTGACTGATTGACTGACTGATCTACCAATGCAAACCCTAAACCGTTGAACGTATTCAGTTTAAATTTGGAACATGGATACGTTCTAAGACGTAGACTTCCGTTAAGGAAGGATTCTAGCAGCGCAAGCTAGTAAAACATAACGAGGACTTTTAGGAGATAATACCTCCTATGTGTTTATTGCTATTCCATTCTGTGTTATTTAAAAGTGATAAATATTCCGTAGCTCTTAATAAGACATGGTAAAATTCATAAATCCTTATAATAACATAACACCAATTTCTAGGAGCATCCTGTAGATGAGGTGACACAGATTTTTATTATCATTGTATAAAATGTAATTATATTTTTCATTCCGAGCAAACAAAGTCGCTGATAAAAATACCGCAGACTGCTAATTATATAACATAAAATGCCGTATCGTAATCTATACTGTAAATTTATATGTATCACTGTAAGTTTAGGGCTGTCTGTAAAAGACTTAAAAAAAAAACTGCAAGCCAGCTTTCAGCTTTTTCGACGGTGAGCCCGCACGTTTTAATTCATACCTTGAAAACCACTTCAGGGATTCTTTCATTTTTTTATCGACCTCAAAAAAGGAGGTTATTATTTAGATATGCATGTAATATTCTTGAAACTGCTGCGAAACATGGCAAAATCCGGAGGCTTCCAAACCGTCAGAAAAAAGACCAAATGTCAGAAACTTATGTGATACATAATATTGTGTATATATAATATGTCTCCGGATTTGTCTATAAAGTAGTGATCAGATTTTGTCCATTTGGTTAATTAGTCAAGTATCATTAAAATTGGTTAAGTAGTTTTTAGATATTATTTAATTAATGTGCGTTGTGTCTTTGTGTATCTCAATAAGGTCAAATCTGCGCAATTTGTGCCCGCTTTCAGGCTCGCTTAAAGTATATTAATCATTTTTTTCGTTTTATTTTCATTTCATCCTTGGACGACGATTGAAAGCGAGTTTAAAGTCGTTAGTCGGTAATAATTGTTTTCTAAATTAGCTTTTTTATTACACGTGCACATTTTCACGTGACAAAATACTATAAGTTACAATCTTTTGATAACAATCTCAGAATGTACTCGTACCAACCCTGCTTATCTATGTACATATATATCTACATGTGGGTTTTGACGATAATTCAACAATTACCTGTTATCACAAAGGTGAGCTGATAAGGAAGTCTTTAGAATCGGACCTTGAGTGATACTATCTATTTAGGTAGGGCTTTGATTTAGTGTTGCTATTAGATATGTGATTATTTGATTTGTTTGTAATGATTTAACGAGTACGTGTACTTGGATGGAAAGTGTTTTTCGACACGTTTATTTAGATTTGTTTGTAATGATTTAACGAGTACTATTGCACTTAGAAACGAGAGGTTCAAAATTCGTCGGAATTCATATAACTTATACCCAATCGACTCGATAAGAAATCTTTTTTTTTGTATGAGAATTACATCTGAACAGACTTCAAAATAATCTTTATTTGTTTCAAAGGTTATAATAATAATGTTACCGAGTGGTTTCATTCAAATTGTAAGGAAATCGGTCAAGAAGTATAAAGCCGATGTAGAACATTCTTTGTTCTAGAATGAAAGGATAACGAAGTGCCCTAGGTTTAAATTTTAATTTCGTCAAAATAAATCTAAAACTAAAGGACTTTGTTTGAACCTATACTGTGTGTGGAGTGTAGAAGCCACATTGCTATCTATATCGACGGAAACGAAGGATTGCATTGATATCAACATAATCGATCTCCCGGACGTGTGCATAAAAGGCTTACGGCAAAACTATTAGGACCTATTACATAATTAAAGTAACGGTTTAGCCTTAGACAAAGCTTAATCTACAATGACATACAAAAACAAACCTTGTTACAAAGGTTATAAATCATAAAATCCCATAAACAATTAGTAGTATATGTAAAGCCTATTGGTTACGTAAACACATCGATAACCCAATAACGGCGGGTTATCTGATTAAACACCTGATACACGATACTACTTGATACGGTCTGGTGAAACTATGTCTAATTTAACTTGTGACATACACTACTGTTGGCTCCTGTTGTCCACCACACACAATGTTCTTTTTAAAGCCACGATGTTAAAAGAAATGGTTAATAGGTACTGAAAGTTTTTAATCATCGTACATCTTGTTATCCTACTTATAGAGGTTAAAATTTGTATGTGAATGTGCATGTTTCCCTTTTACGCAAAAATGGGTGAACTGATTGAGCTGCGAATTTGCGGTTTGCAGTTACCTTAGATCCTGGATTAGGAATAACACTTAGGACACTTATCCCGATTTTCCTACAATATAGAAATTTGCGCGAGCGAAATCATACCTATGCAACTATGGAAAAAGCCCTTTCTCTATTTTCCTCCATTTGTCACACATCTTGAAAAACCATTTAGCCAAAAAGTTTTAAATACGCGGAAAAAAGATTATTCTTTCCATCTATTTCACTGATCTATATTCAGTTTGACAGCTTAAAAATACATACACAAATAAAATATTTCCAAGTGAATCCTTCAAACACCCACGAGAGTTAGTAGTTTCGAAACCCTCCTTTGGCAACAAAACTTCAGAAAGTAAGATTTAACTTCGAAGCTACATAAATAAGATTCAGAACTATAGTTTCTAGGAACGGTGAAATTGATGATTTTAAGAAAGAAAGTTGTTTTGGTATTATGTAAAAATTAAAAAAATAAAAATATTTTTGGTATTTACATCTATTGGTTAATTCATTTAGAACAGTATTTTTCTTTCTAGAAATAATATTTCTAGTTAGTACTAGTAATTGTAGGATTTACACCTGGAAACGAGGAACACAATCTATATCAATCTGTAATACTCGATTATGATAACAATTATTGCTTAACAGCGCAATGACTTTGGCATTATCAATTCAATCTATTAATTCTGCCTGTAGCGGTAAAGCATTGACGCACGGCCGCTGCGGCATTCTGATAACGAATACAGAAATATAGCGGCAGGTAACGTAGATAAATAACACGCTTTGATAAAATTGTCCATGCTGGGACTTGCAAACTTTCATCCTGATAAAAATGAAGCGTTTGAGTACAGTTTCTTATGTAAAAATTGTTCATGTTTAGTATGTTTACGCGTAGTTTACTTGTCTATACAATAAAATCTGATCAAAATTAATTAAAATAACCAATATTGCCGTAAAAAATTAAAAACTGTAAATTATAACGTGTAATAAAACTACTATATGTTGAGGGAGTGCACCAAGGTCATTTCCTTGGACCAATAACGTAAACTAGTGTTACGTGAGCTACATATTATGCAGTTATATGATGTACAAGTCTAGAAATGGGTTATATAGATCGTAGTTGATTTCGATTTCAATCCTTGGACTGATATGAATACCTATCTTATCAATAGATTACAATCTAACCTAATTAGACTGATAAACAATAATGACCTTAACTTCTGACTACAGTGATGATAAATAAGTAAAATTAACACACAATGCGAACTCCAAGCTCTTGTTCAATAAGCCAGCTTTTCCACTTGTACAATATTACATAATTCTTTAAGAAATTCTGAACCAATTTTTATGAAACTTGCACATTATTATACTAATACAAACAACATAGGCATGGCTCCCCTTACAAAATTCTTTTTTTGCAGATTTCCACGTCACAATAGTTCTGTACCAAATGTAAACTGAATTCGTTCGATTTTTGAATTAGGCTTGGATAGATCAGTCAGTCTAACGCTTTTCTTTAAGAAATACAGGGTCAAGTTGCTAGACAAGAGCTGATCACTGGTGACTTGACTAAAGCTAAAAAAATGTACGATGACAGTTGTGGAAATACTAAAGATAACTCATGTCAGTATATATGTATTTTGTTAGCGTCAGGCACAAGCGATTGACTCTTTTCAAGTCTGAAGATAAAGTTACCTTTAGATCGTTACTCTGTAGCAGTATGCCGTCGGCGGGAAGCAGATCACCGTACTTGATCTGACATATATCGCCGACGACAATATCGCTGATGGGTATCTGTTTCACCTCGGATCCTCGGATTACGGCGAACTTGTGCTCGCCTTCTATCCGAGACTGGAGCCCTCTGGAATGGAAATAATGCTTATGAACAATCTGAATAGTAAGAAGTGGTCTTTATTGGGGTGAAGACTGCGATAACCGGAAGATCACTGGATGGGGTTGGAGGAGGAAGACGGTAGACAACTAAGTCCTCCAACTACCTCCTCCAATCACTACCAGTCACCAAAGGCAAGGCTTATCCAACTCTGGTGATCATTGGCATTTTATTTAGATTCTGCACTTACGAGCATGCATATTGATTCAATTTCTTGTGACACGACATACTCTTTCGATTTGATTTATAATTTAGAAGCTCGCAAGATCATTTTTTTAAGAATAAGGTACAAATAATACAAAAGGCACTTTCAGGAGTCCCGATTTTTTAGGTACAGATTTCAACCCTATTGGCGATTGCGATTTTGGAATTTATCGCACTGATTTTGTGATTTGTGGCAATAAGGTCAAAAATTGCAAAAACTATGGCAGATTATATTTTGGAAACAATCTCTTACAGTTAAAGACACATTCTAAAAAAAAAACCTTTTGCTCACCTGAATTGCCTTTCTTTCGTGTAATCGTTGAATGCTGTGACTATAACGACGACTATAACTGATATTAAAATAGCGAGACCCTCGATCCATTGGTAGTGCCCTTCTTCTTCATCCAAATGTGCTGGAAAATACAAAATAACTTGTTAATGTTCAGGTAGAGTTAAATATTTTTTATTTGAAACTATTAACCAGATTTTTTTACTTAAAATAATATACTTAAGATAGGATATCTCTAATAATATGGGTTTCAATAAATCTAAATTCGATATACCTAATAATGACTATAAGTTACAAACCCTGTTCTTGAACACGTTTTTTAGGTTAACTAGCAGAATCAATCAATCAAAGAAAGAAGAAGTAAATTTAGCATTCTATCTTTCATAGGATTTTGTTGAATCCACCTAGTCTTTAAGTACGAGTAGTATCTAAAGATGAACTTAACTGAGTTTGCTTAGCTGATCTACTAGTAACTATATCTCTAGTAACAGCGTCTAGCGGTTTTGGTGAATACAAGTACTAGTAAATGTGTTTCTTTGTTTCTTTCCACACATTCATTTATCATCAACTTTTGCATTTATTACTTGAATTAAGTCATTAAGCTTCAATAAAAGGAGCATCAGTCCAATTTCACATCAAAGCAAGTGTATTCACATACATAGACTCTATGCGAGTATGTATACTCTATGTCATAGAGAATACGGAGCAAACCCTCGCCAAGTTAGTACGGAGCAAGTTCCACTTAGGTGTCGGCGGTATAATCGGATTATATCGTATAACTGGTAACTGACCGTATCGACTCTGCACACACATAATGCTGTTGTATTAAATTTAACTACAAAGTCCTATTGCTATGAAAATGGTAAATACTGCACACTAAAAATTAAAGTGAAGCTAAATTCATACGCTATTGTGTAGAAAAGATTCGATACAGAGATTTTCAAACTGTTTTCGAGAATTTTTGACATATTATGTAGTTTTTCAATTACATTGAATACCTAGTTAAAACAATGATTGTAGTTAAAAACAAAATTGAGTCTAAAATCATTCATAATAATATTCAGTTGAAAAAAAGTTTCAATTTTAACTAAATAGAGTTTTTCGAATCTATTGAATACCAAGTTATCACTTGGATAGTAATCCGAAACAGTAAAATGATGTTTAAATTCATTCATAAAGTATGAATCTGTAGGAAATCGGGCGGTATGTTCGAATCAGTTGGGCGCCGAGCTTGTCTCGTTTATCGACGAGTACAAGCATAAATAAATCTGCTATGTATCATAATGTCACTTAACATTTCACCTACATATCAGACGTATTCTACCGGCTCGACAATGCGGTCGACATTGATTGGGGAAACGCTTTCTTTGTATTGAAACCCAGCGCCTGTTTTTTCTTTGAAGCGGTATCTGCTATTGTTATCATAGTCTGGACATCTATTAGACTTTGCGTTTATGTTTCAGTTAAACACTAGGTCATGTTCTGAACACGCGACTGAAAGCCCGTACGTTTAAATACTTTTCACACCAACACTATATTTGTTGTTTTACACATGCAACAATATGAATGGTGTTTTATAGGCAACGCTTTTAAAATATACGTGAAAAAAAAATGTTAAACCGATTTAAATATACATTAATATTATCAACCGATTTATTTAACTCGCTTTCAATGATGGGGGTGAGTCGCACGTTTTAATTCGTAAGTTGAAAATTGTTAACCATATTATTTCGATAAAATTTAAATGGGACAAACTGGGAAGTATCTCTAAACCTTTTTGGTATAAGACTTAATGTATTATAGAGGTATATGTATTATTCGGAGACGATTAAACCGATCCGATGTCCAAATATATTTTTTTATTTCTATGGGTGATTTTCCTAAATGGTCCCATTTAAATTTTACAGAAATTGATCGAACTGTATGCGCTACCGTAGGCTCAGGTTTGAACAGGCCTTAATACAATTAATTCAAAATAAAACAATTCAATAAAATGCCTATCAAAGATTACATAAGTACCAGAGGTGACAAAACACAATAATAGAATTTGGAATAGTTTCCGCTCGAGCGAACCGCACATTTGATTATGCAGATGTACCTAAGTGTTAAGTTCGGTTCATTGAATACAGATAGGTACGTTCGATTGTAATCGGTTCGGCCTTGTGCTCACTTTGTCTATACAACGTGTTTGTGAAATTATGGAATGTTTTACTTTAACTTCACCAACGATTTACTAGTCTACTTTCGTTTTTTTTATTCCATAAGTGGCAAACAAGCAGGCGTCTTACCAGAGTTCTTATTGGCAATCACTGATAATAATATAGGACTAGAAGTGACAACAAAATTCGAATATAAGAAATATATGAAAAATACGCTGTACGAAATAAAGTCCCCGCGCTTTAGGTAAGCGAATGCGTACCTCATTTATCGAATTTTATGTCGACATTGGTACATTATGTACTTAATGAAGTCATAAGTAAAAGTGCCTCGAATAACTAATTTACATACTATAATTAAAAATATCCAGTGCACCATTCAGTGATATCAGGAACTAACTACACACAGAAATAATATAAAAAATACAAAAGTGAATACTATAGAACACAAGTAATATGCTACGGGAAGGATATTAAAAGGTGCTACTATTTTATGACAACTTACACAATACGATTTTTTTTATTTTAGTCACTGAAATTTGTCCAACATTTCTTAAGATATCATACGTAATATTTCATATTTGAACAAAATATCATTTCCATGAAAATTACTGTAACCAGCTATTCATCTCACAACTTATGAATACAGGTCCAATTTTCATAAATTAAGATGACAATAATGATATTTTGACTACAACAGTGACTTTTGTTAAATAAGCGAACTAACTACAGTATTGTGCTGGAAAGGTTCATATCTACAAACATTTATTTATCCATATCTAAAAAATCATAAACCAAAGTATACCTACGAAGAGATACTATTTGTTAATTATGATTATCTTACCAGGATCGTCTAAAGTTTCCATTATGATATTGTTGTTATAGAAAGAAAAAATACACTGATTATTAATTATGTACAAAATGTTGATGGTGCGGGATGATCCGTAATAATCCTAATAATCACTTAATTATACAAACATTAAAACATCACAACACATACATGAGTAAATAGATAACTGTTAATTGAAACAACAATTTAAGCATTTAAAATGAAATATGAACGAATGACCTATTAAATTGTGAAGCTTTTCACACAGACAGACAAGCAGACGGCCCGCCTGATGGTGAGCGGTTGCCGTCGCATTTAGAAATCTGCAACACTAATGATGCTGACGTATCGTTGGTCAAGAAGGCATTGTAAAACCCACCCTACCTAATTTACATGAACATAATACCGAAACACAGGCATAATGGCGGCTTTTAAGGAAACTTTAAATTAAATAATGAGAAAGTCACATTAAAATGAGGATGTAATGATGCGAACATACAAGCTGTCCTTTTGACATATTGGTGTAAGCAGTTTTAGTGAAATAATAAATTATTAGCGTTCGAGACGATAAGAAGAAGAGATACTATAACACAATCATGACATATGAAGAGAAATGAAAACGTAAAGAATTAAGAAAGAGATTTAAAACAATAAATCAAATTATGTACAAAATGATATCACAGAAAATACTATGAAATCTCAATGTCAAACGCCGTAGTAAAACAACATGAATGACACTATAATCGATAAGGTCATGTTTCTGTAACATTGTAGGCAATAATTATGTAAACCGATAATATGACTGACTCATAAGTCATAACACTCATAGTAGTTAACGACTTATGTATTTTAAATGAAAATACGCGTCAATGCTATCGACAAAACAACAAATATTACGTAGAAAATAATAAACAACTTCATACAAGAAAAGATTTTGTCGTTAACGAATTTGAGAGAATAAAAACTGAACAAGATGGACTAAAATGCTATTAGCACGAGTGTAAGCGTAGCATTTTTGATAGTTGATGAAATCATACATTGAGAATGAACTGATGAAAACATAAACAAAGACAAATATATTTGGGATGATGACTATGAAAAAACTATTAAGACCGACAGTCAGTTCATAATGAAATATTAAACACGTACCCATTGAGTTCTTAAGATTTAATTAAATAAAATTAGACAAAGCGAATTAAAGTAGTTATAAAACCATAAATGAAAATTTACCCAATTGTCGCGTCGACCTAATGCAATATTTAATTATTTATTTAATAATATCAGTTCTTCAATTCAACATTACTCATCATCCCAATTATACTGTTAACGTCCATTAAATCTTGGGTATCCATTTGGAGTTATAGGTTTAACAAATAAACCTCTAAGACTCCCTCCAAAATATTTTAGACATTGAACTATCTAGATTGGCGCTTGAACCCAAAATGAGTTTTGACCTTTGACAATAAGAGCTGGTGGTTTAGAATCCAAAAGACAGCACCAGTAGTCCTTAGACATTTGGATTCTAGTCCGAATCCCGATGAAAATGAGAGACTTTACAATGGATTCAACTTACCAGTATCTGCGGGGTCTTCAGGCGGCTTGTAGAAGCTCAAACCTAACGAGACAACGGCGGCCACCTCCAAAATGATCAAGGTCACGTCCTGCAGCGCCTCCCACACTAGCGTGAGGAAAGTCTTCGGCGGCTTCGGGGGGATGAGGTTAGAACCGAACACCTCGCGCCTGTGCTGCATGTCAGCTTTGGAACCGCTAAGACCTGGAGACAAGAGATAATGTGCATGTTAGAAGATATAAAGTGAAGAGAGAGAAACCAAAAGATTTAATTTAAACTAGGAATTGAGACCCAAAAAAATATTTAAGGATTTTTTTATTTGTTATTGCTATAATACGATAACATAACACTTAGATCAATTATATTATATAATTTAGTTAGGAAATAATATTTATTACTGATCTCAGAAGAAACTTAATTCTGTCTATTTCGTGCTTTAAAGCCATTTCTTTTATGACCAACCCTTTAGGTATTTTAACCCCGTTAGCTTAATTAAAGTTATCGAAACAATATCAAATCTACGAGTATATCACAACGATAAGAAAAAATATAGAAGTTTTCGGTTGAGGAAGGTCTACTGAGGCAGAAATTTATGATGTAAAGTAGAAATACTACACATTTCCTGTATTTGTATTGATCGAGCAGCTGTAAATACATCTTCAAACACCTTTGAAGTTTGCACTGCTACTCGTACAATCACACTCTCCTTTGAACCATTTCCAATTTTGTATGATGTGAGTATTATCTTGGCAAGTTTATCTCATAATACAGCTGTTTTAAAAGCTAAATTGTTCATTGCTTTAGTCTACAATGTAAAAGTGATAATACAGACATTATCTATTCTATAATCATAGAGAGTCGAAATTTTGGTAATGATCCAATTATTTATAACCAAACTTTAGCGATAAGACACCACTGTTTAAAATTAAGAGAATAAAAAAAATAATAAGAGAGATAGTAGATTAGATTATAACAAGAGCCAAGCATATGCCTACAAAGGTGAATGTTCGCTACTCAGTAGAACATTGTATCTGTAACGTAACACTCAAATAAAGAGAGAGATTGTTACGAGTATATAAGCGAATGCCGAATAGCCCGCCTTAAAGAAATTGAGTGTTTATTTGAGGCTACAAAAGATTGTACTTAAGTCCTAAAATATTCAGACATTACGAAAATCTCGTAAGAACTCGTAAGCGCGAATTTCATTGTTATCTCAAAAACGGCGGTCGTAAAGTTACCGTTACAGACTTTTCTTAAAGTAATTTGACTGTAGAGAGCGAGTTGCCGTTCATAATAGAAGAGGGTGAACAGACAAAAGATATAGAAGTACTTTCGCCGTCTGATCATAATAAGAAGCCAAAATTGGACGTAAACATTGAACAGTTTCGTTCGCTCAATTGAATTTCAGACAGCTTGTAAAAAGGGAAAGGGTCTCTAGACAAACTAGACTCAGCATTTCAGTAGTTACATGCAAACAATATTTTAAATTGTCTACACGATGAGCTTTTACACGATTAGATCTGTTCATTTTAAATTGAATTTATTTTGGCAGTGCTTCTACTGTCATCAAATATTAACAATTTCATTTTCATAATTTCTATGTTTATAAAAAAAAAACTACGTACACAATTTTTCAATTTTACAACTCATTTCCTTCCGTCCAATCTCAAAGTCATCTTTAGCTTCTAATTGCATAGTAACGTTTTCATTTTGTTTCAACTAATTAATTTTCACAATCATGTCTAAATTTATAAATAAGGATATATAAATATGAGCACGTACCTCATCTTAGAAAAAACTTAAAACATTTAAAAATTGAACATACATTATTTATAATTGACTTATGAATGAAAAAGTATTGGAATCCAAGTAAGATCGCGAACGAACGAATCAGTCAGAGTCACTGTCTTCAATAAAGCATGAATCATCCACAGCTTTTTCATTACAGTTTTCTTCATTTTGAAATCTGTCAGTCGTACATAGCTCGTCCGTATGATCGACATCATCCGATTGATCGTATATTACTTTTTTAATATTCCAGGTTCATCGACCGACGCGGCACTCCTCTAGCATTTGCCGAGTATTTACTTGTGGCTAAAAATACATTATTTATGTAAGACGATATACAATATACAGAAGGCTGTAACGTTTTTATGCCAGAGCAGAATGGTTATTTTAATGCCGTGTGTATGGATGGACGTGGAAGTTCAATGAAGAAATGGGTGACGTAAATATCTTACTATCTACTCGGACAAAAATGAAATTACTCTTGTTACGCAGTTTGTACAAAGGAAACTTTAATTAATAAAGGCACATAGTAGCTGGAAATAGTAAATTAAAAAAGATCGACGGACATGTGGACGTACATATATTTTGAAAATAGTTCCAATTCACAAGGGCGAGCAAAAATGTTTCTACCCACAAGGGCGCCTTGGGTGCATTTTTGCTTAACTCTATATTATAGAAGAATATAACAAAGGTAATAAATGGTTAGTAATGATAAGTACTTAATAAAAAACAAATTAGTTAAGAGCAATTACGAAAAATGACAATCGCCACAAAAAAACTTGAATCATCACAAGAAAATAACTTCATTTTAATGGAAGCTACCCAATAGCGCTACATTTTTTAGATTACGTAGTTAAGCGAATTTCAGTTTCTTGCTAAGATATGAATATTTATGATAGCAGTTTACTTTTCACCGGTTCAGATGAAGCGGCGGCTATTTTTAATTCAGCCCTGTTAACAAAAGTAATGGCTCTTTGCTTTACACAATCGTTAATTACTTCAAAGAATGCATAAACTTCTTTATTTACTACTGTTTATTTGGGACGTCTTCCTTCATATTAACTTCCACTTATTCAAAATTAGAAAGAAAGAAAGAAAGAAAGAAAGAAACATGTTTATTCGACGGCCCATAAAATACATTTTAGACGACAAACAAATTACAGTAATGCAATACATAGACTAAGCCGCCGAATGGGACCTGCCTCAGCGTTGTGCTGCGTGTGACCAGTGAAACACACAGCGCTGGTATTCTGGCAGCCCCCATCGGTAAGGTCGGTGGTCCTTACGTAAAGAAAAAAAAAAAAAACAATAATAATCAAAAGGTAAATATCCAATTGTAAACAAAGAAAATAACAAACAAAGAAAATTTTACAGTTACAGTTACAGGTACGGTTACAGTTACGGTTTTACAGTTTTTTTACAATTACTTTTATTATGTTTAGTTGTGTGTTGACTGTTTACTACTAACGTTAATCATTCTTGACAATCATTCCATCTGTCCTATGTTTTGTCCTGTCAACACTCTCTAAATGCCAACTGTCAACTTCAGCGATTTAATTCAACATTCGACTCATTTTCTCCGGGCTTTCGCGTTCATCAAAATTTAATCCCAAAAATTTGTCTGATATAACGACTGCGTCAGAATCAATAAACCATCTCCCAAAGATCTGAAATAACTTTTACATAACATCCGAGGAAGGTAAAAGGGCCCTACAAGCTTCAGCGAATTGGTTCCTTATAATTTAACAAATAAATTCTCTTCGCGCCTCGGGGGAGGCCCAATGAGGAATAAAAAAGAAATTGTCGAGATTAAAGTTCCGTTCGACGCGAACTTTGGCTGGATGAATTTAGATGGAACTCTGTAATGTGTTTGGAGCAAACAATAAATAATGCAAAGAAGGTTTTGCCTTGGGATTGGAAAGGGCTCCAATTGTCTGTAAATCATGAATGATAGATTTACATGAGTGGAGGCGCATTGTCGTGGCGATACTATTGTCTTCACGAGAATCGATTTGTATTGATGGGGCTGTTGTACTCTTTGTTTCAGTTATTTAATTTGGAATATTTGAAGACTCATCTTATAAATATAGTCAGACTAAAAGTCCTTTTTTTTTGTTTTCAATAAGTGTCGCGTCCGTTTATATTAACACGCAAATTTCCAATTTAGCTATATAACGATATTCGTTTTCCAAGTAGGTACTTGTTCATTGTTCGTAAAGAAGGTAACTTAAACAATTCGGATCGTCGTTTTATATGTATTTTCAGTCGTTCCAGTTAAAATAACTTTAGACACGTAACATCACTTTAAAGAATGTTTGCACAGGTATTATTAAAATATTTCATAAAATGTTAAAAGTGTACAAGGAATATGTATAAAGTTCAGAAACATGTTAGTATCGTGTACAACCGTGGAGAATGCACGTCTATAAAGTATTCGTGTTAAAAGGTGTTTCAAGTTCTTTGCGAAATTAGCTTCATGCACTTAAAAGCTTGCACTTTGAAACTTTGTAAACACGCTAGATTTTGTTATGGCTTTATTGTGGGATTTACAAAGTATGGTCAATGTTATGCTATAAAAGTTTATAAAATTTTACATTACTCCAATTTTAAGTTTATTTTGTATTCAACGATATTTCCTATGATATTATGCAATGCTATTTTGTTCTATTCAACTCATGAGCATGAGAGGATCTTGGGTTTTCTTTGGACCTAAATAATATGCTATTGGTTTTCGACTGAAATTTCTATAAGGTAAGGAGAGCCTTTTGCTTTTCCCACTGTTCTTTGTCTTATACAGATGGAGAGATTTGATGATCAATGGTCAATGATCAGAAAATAAAAAAAAGAGTTTGTCAATGTCGCACGTGCACTAAATTATCACAGGACAGGGTCGAGTGGCATAACATGAAGACGGTATACGCCCAGCAGTAGGATATGGAGGACTGTGGATGGTGATGTCCAGAAGACCATTGAAGGCAGATGATAATTAGTGGCAAGACTAAAAGAGAAGAAACCTATTGACCGTACAATCAAATTATTTGAGTAATAAGTTCGCGGCATGACTCATGACTCATAAAGTGCATATGTTTTGCACAAATACCATTAGCTCAGACTCTTGCTAGATTCGTAACATCAGACTAAATTATCTAAGGCAGATACCACGTTCAATATAATCAAACTGATTCCACTTAATGCCAAAGAATACGTTCTCAGATATTTCCTCAAATCTGTCGTCCGATTCATGTGGTCACATATTAGACCCCTATTTTTTACTAACACTAAATAAGTGAAGTGAAACGGGCAAGTATTGACACATCACAGTACTTGAAAAAATTTTGAAGGCCAAATATGCCCATAATATGTTTATTCCATACAACTTATAATTCTAATTTGACTCTAGCATTGTGATTAAAGTTTTTTTCGTTTTATGAAACACGAAGTCTGCCTTTATAAAATAGTCCGTGCGTAATACCTACTAGTTCATTACTATACCTACACGTAGTATCTTCAGATGTTTAGAGCTGAACTATTGTGGAAGGTCAATTAGCTATATCGATTTGATGTTCCGCTTGTCCGACGTTGATATATTATTATTCGATCGTTTTGAACGTATCAACTTTATCCATTTGGTTGTTACGTGATTATTTTAGTTTATTATGATTTCATTATCGTTTGGAGCTTTTATTTAGTGTCTACGTCTCGTGTCTACCGAGTAATTATTAAATCTTTCAAGCTACAGTACAGTTTTTATTTATATAGTTATCTATATTTAAAAGATGTAGAAATTGAAATAGAGATGTAGTAAACTGCTTAACTGGATAGCTGAAATACCACGCCCAATTTCTTTGTTTCTCTCAATTTTAGAGAAAAAAAAATTTAATAGTAAGAGTATAAGTATAACAATGTCATCAACATATTGGATAGGAGCCATTGATAAAGAAATATAACTCTTTAACTTTAGTGTCGTCGCGAACATAAAAGCAACAATTACAAATTCAATTAGCAACTTTCATAGGACCGGTTGTAAGTAATCATCAAAGTCGTTTTATTGCTGTTTCATTAATGCGGTGGCACGGTGAATGAATTGTTACAGAAAGTTGACAGGGTATTCAAAAGTCATAATGTTCAGCATACATCCGAAGTACCTGGACTCATATCTCAGTGTGTGGTAAAATTTTCGCCTGGACGCTGGGACGTAAAACAGACAGATTTATAATATGTAAGACGTAGTAGTTGGTCATAGAAGAATAGAACAGATCATGTCGCAGGCCTAGTAGGAATCTTGACAAACTGAAGATACAACATTATCCACCTACATATCGAGATTTGACTCTAATAGTGTCATCAGAAACGTTTGTAGGTAATAACTTGCTCAGTTTTCATGCTGAAATATTTCTTATCAGTTGTCTAAACGTTAACTAAGGTTTTTTTTTACAGAAAAAGAAGGAAACAGGATGCTTAGCACTTACGAGGTTCCCGTTTCCCTTTCAGCCATTTCCCAAGCTTTACAACTCAAGTTTACTCGAGATGGAGCCAATACGTCTGAGGCTATCATGTCATTCGCAACGATTCAATTTACCTCTCTAGCTGTTACACGTGCCAATAGATAGCTTTGAATCTCTGAAATAACTCATGGTTGTGCCGTTTGTGTTCAATTGCATGGGGAATCAAGATTGTGGAATTCTTGGATCAAGGTTGCTGTTACAGTCAAGATTTATTCGGCAATTCATTACCACCAGTGGCTCTAGCATGCCACACGGAATCCCGTTAAAATTTCAAGAGTAGAACTGTCATCCCATACATTCAAAAAAGTACAATGTATGGGATGACAGTTCTACTCTTGACATTTCAGCGGGGACATTTCAGACCTGGGCCCGTAGCATGCCATACGGGAGTATGGCATGCTACGGGCCCAGGTCTGTATCGCATGTCATTCGGCTCGGTCTGACGTTTTCCCTCTCCACTGTCACCTTTTCTACTACGCTTTGTCTCACCCAGCGATTGTTTAGCAGAAATTGTCAAATCAGCAGAAGGAAACCAAATATTAAATTCGCCTGATCGAGTCACAGCAGAATATAATAAAAGACTATTAATCATTTATTGCTAAAGGTACAATAAGAACAATATAAAAATTACTTAACATACAGTGGGATGTTTTTACTATCAAGATATTATGACTTATCCGTGAGACTCAAACTAAGCAATATAATAATATAAGTCATTAAAACAGACATATCCAACAAACCTCGAAGAACGAAGTGTGGTTTTCTTAAGTAGAGACTGAACAAACTAACTTTGTAAATGATGCCTTTGGGTCCTGGGCTAATTAATGTAGCGACAATGTGGCTGGCGACGTACGGTTGGAGGAAATGAGCCGAGGATCGATCTTGGAAATGTGTTTGCTTGTAGGAAAGTTGAAATTAAAATAATAGAGACTTTGATTAATATGAGGCTGGTAGATTTGGCGAGTTAAGCGAGTCGTAAACAATGAGAACGCAGGTCATCATATAGAAAACTAAGCAAAGGTAGACAATTTTAAGAGGAGATGCTAACACAAAATGATTTGAAATGAACTCTTCTGAAAGAAGAAAGGAATGATGACTTAGGAGCCATAGCCATACCATACAGTCTAACTTGAAGGGAATGGGAAACGCAACATTTATAAAGGGTCTAGGCGTCTAGGGAAGATTTCTTCATGAGTATTTTTCTCTTAGTAGTGATTTGCTAGATAAAAAGCCCTGTCACAGTTAAAATCAGTTACAAAAATCCAGTTTTGGCACATAATTACTTTCCAGTTATACGTTAAAGTGCACATAAAAATGTTTACTCAATATAACATCTGCTGTTCGCGCATTAACTTTGAAGTCGATTAATTAACTGAGCGTAAACAATATCGCTTATTTTGCGATTAAAAATTCAGTATTACAACATTTTGGCATGTGAGAGGAGGTTCATTGGTGATAAATTGTTGGAAAGAGGCCTACGACGACCACTGATTGACCCTGCGCCGAGGAAAATGGTTGGGAATATCGAATGTCACGGTTCGCCTAAATTCTGTAATTTAGAACCACGTAAACCAGATTAGCACGACTGTCGATGGCTGTTATGAGAGGAAAGCCTGCAATTATAACCATATCTAGGACTTCGTATTGAACTCCCACGCAACACTAATACACAAACTACTCTACTCTTGACTTTGTAAGACTTGAGAAGTTAATTCTAATATGTCCCTGCATACGGCTGCATACCCTGGTACACCCTCACTTTCTCTGTGACTGATAAGTGAACTAAGAATTTCACTAAAAGTAAGTTTCAATAGAATTTCAGCTTAGTTATCATAGAAGAGGGACCAGCATTAAAATATATCCAATTTTAAAAACTCCATATAAACCCAGGTCGACGTTGCGGCGCGGTGCGGCGGCGGCAATATTTGAACAAACAAAATACATTATTCATCAGCCGATCGGAGTCAGGTGCCTGTTTCAAATGGCTAGATATTTGTATTTTCACGTGCCATGACGTGAATTTAAAGTTACAAGACCCTTTAGCATGAGTCAGCCGTTGTGGGAAAAGCTATAGATTTTTTTTAAGACGTTTTGTAAGTCTGACATTATATTATGGTCATATTGCAGGAATTAAGGCAAGCCTTCAATATCCTTTGAAGACCAAAAATGTCGACTTCTTTAAGAACACAACTCACATAAATTTAGATCCTAAATCCTAAGAATGATCTAGAATGTGCTACTAAACGTAATAGGCCTTCTCAACCAGTTTTTACTGGGCCGTTTATCAAAACCTAAAAAGTGTACTCAAAATAACTCTGTCCGAGTTTAAATTCCAATTACTTAAAAATAAAGCCACTTATAATAATGTCAAACGATTTGATAACCACAACAAAAGGTGAACGTATAAAACGGTTTGCTTATCAATAAATCAAATAAAATCCTTGTGCTAATATTGAAGTTAGTATAATTCCTCATCTTGTCCAAACAAATAACGCCCTTGACCGGGTGTGACCTTCGTACCCAAACGCCAAGGCTGATGGGAAATTGTATGGACAAAAAATGATACGATTAATATTGAATAGGAAATAGGAAGTGAAAAGTGATTAGCTAATAAGATGACGTAGCATTAGACGAGACACAATAGCACAAGTTTTTGTAGTAGATTTGAGGAAAGTAAATATAATAAAGGTAATTTTACAGTTCGTTTTTTACGTTACAGAGTTTAATTATTACACTGCAACATCACGCAAATTACTGTTTTTCATCGTCATCAGAAGGCATTTTAATAAGAAATGGCAAAACTTGCTTCCCTAACGATAAATAAATATACCTAGTCAGGTCATAATTTCTGTCACATGTTTAATATAAAATTATTGGAACAAGTTTATTTATTATGTAACCATTTATATACCAAAATGAACTTAACAAAACATAGATTCTTATGACAATAAAGTTTATTCAAAATGACCTCCGTGATTTTGAATACAGGCCTTCAATCTGCGCGGCCAGTCGTCTATCGCAGCACGAACGAGGTCCATGTCAATATCGGCTGCTGCCTTAATCAAGGATGTCTTGAGTGACTCCAAATTGGGATGAGGCTTTGAGCACGCCTTTTCCTCCAAGTGTTGCCATATCTTGTAATCTAACGGACTCAAATCTGGACTGGAGGAGGGCCAGTCTTCGTGCCGGATGAAGTCGATTTCACGCGCCGCCAGCCAGTCTTGTGTGCTCTTCGCTCTATGAGCTGGCGCCGAATCTTGTTGGAATACCCAGTGCCTGTTATTGAACATGGTATGAGAAACAGGTTCCACAAGGTTCGTCAGGACTGTATTTTGATACACAACTGCATTCGTTTTTACACCTTTCTCACAAAAATGTACCTCTGTTAAGCCCCAATAAGAAACTCCCAACCATACCATGAGCGAGGATGGAAAATGACCTCGTTGGACACGCGGAATACGGTTGCTCGCTTCTTCACTACTGTGTGCGTACACCTTATCATTTTGTTTGTTGTAGCTCTCTTCTACGGTAAAATTTTTTTCATCCGAAAAAAGAATTTCTCGATATTTTTTTCTCGCGTACCGCTTCAACAAAGCGCGGCATCTCTTCAGTCTCAGGTCCATTAGACGAGCATTTAAACGATGTCCTGTTTTTCTTCGATGTGCCCGAAGCCCTAAGTCTTCATTTAACACCCTTTTCACCGTGGTTCTGCTTAACCCCATCTGAAGGGCCAACAGTTTCTGCTTACGTTTGGGATTTCTTTGAATTCGCGCCTTCACAGCTTTTATCACTGCTGGAGTCCTAACAGACCGAGGGCGACCACTTCTTGACCTGTCATCTACACTAGAGTCTTCATTGTATCGTTTGATGGTACGATAAACGAATCTTTTGGTTATATTCAAATTTATCAGTATGTCAAAAATTTGAATTGGCGCGTAACCGCAACGATGCAACGCAATAACTGCAACACGGTCTTCTTTAAGCGTCCACTCCATATTTAAAAATGAGTAAAATTCTAAAAAGTATACATTTTTATTTTCATGAACAATTCGAAATTCGAATTCAATAAACTTTTTTGTGGCCAGCATTCTAAAAGAAAAGTTTTTACTGTGTGACAATACTTATGACCTGACTAGGTATTATTAATTCGTACATTAAATCTAATACAGAAACATTTTGGGTACAATAAGGAGGTGTCATGATGGTGAAACTGCTCTATCCGAAACTAGACTTGTGGTCTGTGTCTTTTGATATTCCTTTTTAATCGGAAGTCTAAAGCACAGTAATCTGCGTGCCAATTTTCAACTCAATATATTTAGCGATATGACCTATGTGTCAATAGATCAAAATCAATTAGTCAGCCACGTAATAATTTTGATATAGGCCCAGGTGACTATCTATGCTCGTAGAACTTATGACATCTTTAGTATAGAGTATAATAATGTCCCATTTATCACTAAAAGCCGGAAATAAAGAGCCAGCGGAGTGATATCGTCTTTCGTCACGCCACCAGACCTTGGCTTAATTCCCGAAGTCATAGACACAAATATTCCTTTAATTCGAATTCTTTTCGGGAACTTGGCCTATATTGCGATATGTTTTGACGTTGCGATGTCTTATGGCCGCAATTAAGAAACCATTTATTATGAAAGATCGCCAATGAATAAGAAAGGGAATCGACTAAGAATAAAGAAATTGAACGGATATTTCATGTAAAGACTAAAACATACTAAAATAAATTGAATGTTGTAAAAAATAACATCAACAGACACAATATTCTTGTGGTAGTTTCCCTTCCGTGATTATGTCAGCGGACGACTCACGACCAGAAGAAAGATCCTTCTAATCCAGTACTGGCAGTTCAACCAAGATACATTATCATCAGCTCTATATGCAAGAAAATGAACAAGATGAGTTTGATGCTCAATGCCTGACGCCATTCATGATTGACTGTTCTTTCTGTTTTCTCCAATATCCTCTGTCTTACGCCTTTCGCACCCAAGCGTCCACATTGTTAGTCTTTGTGTCATCAGCTGACCCGTTAAACACTTTGGCATTTCAAACAAAATCATAACTTTACATCAAGGCGTGAATTGGGAAGAATCTATACAAGTCCCGGTTCTGACTTTCAAGTCCTAAACTCTCAGGCACATTTGTGAGGCAAGGTCACGTGACACAATGGACGATATTCTGAATAACTGATGGGGCGTCACATCGGCACAGCTGTCTGGCCGTGTCCGGACAGAAATAGAACGTCGATACTGGACGTCGGGTGGTGTACGGTCGGCGGTCGAGCTCCGCCGGACGCTCGCGGAACTTGGGGGCCTTTCCACGAGTTTTATTATAAAACACCGGCCCTAATTGATGAAGTTTTAAGTGGTGTCGTTTAAAAATAAATTGATAGCATTAACGTGATTTGATGGTTTTTTTTTTTCAGCGGGGAGCCAAATATATTGCTGTTTCGGTGTTTTATCTTTGCTGAACATTTTAGATCGATATAAACTTTTAAATAAATTTAATTTTCAGTGTCGTTTAATATATTATATAAAAAGAAACTGATAGACATTTTTTAGGTCATAAAGTTAAGAACACTAATATAATTTTAACTTTAAATTTTAAATAACATCAAGGACCTCATATCCTTCCATAATATATATGTATATTTCCGAATTAGAACATAATATATGAAGAGACAATACAGTGCATAATATAAAGAATTCCGTTCTAGAAGGTACTACAGGAAAGGATGAAGTACCAATCCCATCATATTCTCACCCTAAAAGTTATTGTATAAATTAAAACAGGACAAGGGAAATTATGAACAATGTCAACGGAACTGACTGAATAGCCTGAATTTCTATTAATTGTTAACCCGATATGGGTTTTATAATGGGGCGTACGAACGTATCTGTTACATGCGATGAACTTAATTGGATCGTTTGTACGAGTACAAACAGCTAGTACTACGTACAGTATGGAGTTGTATATTTATAGTATCTACTAAATGTATAAAGAAAGTGAAAATAATTGAAGGGTAAAGGTAACACATCTCTGTCCTGGGCCACCTTTGACCAGTCAATCTGTTCTTCTCGCCACCTTCTTCTAGGCCGGCCACGCTTATTGCTAAAGAACTTGGTAATAATTGAACGGTAAAGGTAACACATCTCTACCCTGGGCCACGTTTGGCCAGTCAATCTGTTCTTCTCACCACCTTCTTCTAGGCCGGCTATGCTAAATGTATAAAGAACTTGGTAATAATTGAACGGTAAAGGTAACACATCTCTACCCTGGGCCACGTTTGGCCAGTCAATTTATTCTTATCGCCACCTTCTTTTAGGCCGGCCACGCTAAATGTATAAATAACGTGGTAATAATTGAAGGATGAAGGTAACACATCTCTACCCTGGGCCACCTTTGGCCAGTCAATCTGTTCTTCTCGCCACCTTTTCCCAACCCGACCACGGAGACTCCTTCTGCCTTGTGGTATCCACTCTGTATAAATCTTTGCCCAGCTGTCGGAGTGCATGCGATTGACATGACCCACCCAAATTAAATACAACGTACAACCTATTTTTTTTACAAGCTTTTACTTATTTTCACCTGTCTGTTGTCTGTCTGTAATCAAATCTTGCAAGTTTAATTTGACCCACTTCTCGGTTTCCAATTGAGCTGAAAATTTGCATGCGTGTGTAAATCGGATGACAATGCAATATTTTTATGACATCGATCTGATCTGATGATGGAGCTGAAAGGTGGCCATAGGAACTCCGTCATAAAACAACGCAACCCCACCGAGTTTGGGCTCATTTGATTCGTCTTGACAAGTACTTTATGATGCAAGATGGTAATAATAATAAATGCTTGTTTTTAAAAAGATTTTTTTTTAATTTCACTTGTTTATCAATAGATCCAACCACACATGCAAATAGCCCGCCTATTATTGGTGAGTTTACCGTCGCATCACCTTATTGACCATCAAACTATTCGTTTTGTAGATGCAGTTATATAGACGTGATTCCTCAGGGTGGTAGCATTTTGTTTTTCTTTTAATGGTTTTCGTGGTTTTGACTTTGTTAGTTAAATCCATAATAGGTGCCTTATTTGTTACACCTCACACAAAGTCTAGTTACAATTCAGATGTTGACGCTCTGAAAGAAGCCTGCAATCCAGTTCATACAAACTCCGGTCCTAGGCGCGTGTCCTACAACTAAGATTACAAAGATTTCCAAATACCTACACGTAGTTTAATCGAAGACAACGGAATTAGGAACACGATCATTACCGGGCTTCAATAGAGGCAATGCCGTCGATCGGTAATAACCCAATTTGGGACCCCGAGAGCACGGAGTCACGGAGCCATCTAATAAATAGAGGTGTTGCCGTGCTAATGCCCTGCATTACCTTATCTGAGATCGGATAAAAGGACCCGACGCGACTTCGGTCCGTGAAGAATCGACGGAAGGTTAAAGTGTGCGACAGTGATTTAGCTGCCATCTTTTGACGATTTGTCAGTTTTATGAAGTCAATAAAATTATATTCTGATGCGAAGATCTTATACTGCCTCACTTACTGATTGATTCACTTGTTATTGTTATATTAGACGATTGTTACAAAACGGTTTGAATGTTGACCTTTTCGGCTATGTAGCCTGTAGTTAGAGCTGCACAAGGGTTGCAATTGATTAAGGTAATCCCTTTTGCGCACAAAAAGAATTGGTCAATTTGGGTTTTCTGCTTCGCATGAATCTCTCACGATCTCAAACGTATTTTATCACCAAAGGGATCAACCATTCAACAGGATCGAGTAGAACTTAAATCTTCTACGAGCTACACGACGTTCGTAAGCCGTAAATAGTCCCAAGTCGATAGCTTACCGGGTGAGCTTGCGTACTGTCCTGATAAGTAGAAACGACCTCGTAACACCACTATAACTTGGGACTTGGAACATTCATCCTTAGTACGGTGTTTACGGGGTTACGTCTGTTCTGATTCTGTATAGTAAATGGGTCAAGGAGATCAATCTGGAGACGAGTATTAAACGACATCGTAAAATCAGGAGTGGCTATAATATATCGAAATATTTTTGGAACGACTGATTTGTCAAGCATCAAGCATTTGATGTTCTTGTGTGAACTGAAAAGGGACTTCAATCAAAGCGGGAGGTGGGCGGGCTTTTCAATGTGGGAATTACCTACGTATCAATTTATTAACATAAAATTATTGTAAAGGCAGCCTGGCCGAACAAATTATATTACAAATCACTGCGGAAGCGACCTATATCCTACCACCAACATGTATGAAAATCAATATTCTCTTCCTGCACGGTAATCTCGAAGAAATCGCTATTTTCTATTTGCAATAAGACCAAGAAATGTTACAGTTAGAATATGAATTCTAATTTTAAGATATTCTGGAAAATTGTGGTGTTACAATAAAGAGTTATCAATAGATCAAACAATCCTTTTAAGTACCACTTGTAGCGACATAAAAAATTGGACAAGATAAAAAATAGAGCAGACGGAAATGAATGCATTATCGCTAGACAAATCAGCCCTACAAACAAAACATCCATAGTACGAACCCTACCGTTCTCCATAATTTTCCCATCGCATACATCTCCATACATATTGTATCCTGTCACCGGTCAGAATTTCCACCACTGTCAGTTTTATTACAGCCAAAAGCTCAGTGATTCGTATCGAATTAGTAACGCCAGCGTATTTCGAGTGTGAGTGTCGGACCACGGTTTTATGGTAGTCGTAAACGTTCAGCCCTATCTACTATCAAAGATAATATCTAGTGCTAGGGAATACATACGGGCTACGTAAAGGCCTGCATACGATGAAAATTTCTTGGTTAGCCTTTGACCGAAATTTCGCTCTATTTTAAGGGGCTGCGCAGACGACAGACTATCCATGACGCACTTTTTAGTCTGTGAAAATAGAACCTATGCAATTATATGCAGTAACGCACACGACGCGCAAAAAGTCCGGCGCACAAATAATCCGTGTAATTCGGGCAGACCGCACCGCGCCGCGCCGCGACGCTCCGCACAAAAAGTGTGTGAAAAAAATTTAACGTTTGCTTCAACGCGCGCTAACGCAGACGGCACACACTTTAGTCGGCAATCTGCATTTGCTAGGGGTGGACGTAACGCTTCTTTCTTCTTCTTTTTCTGTACTTCATGTACAAAATAATACTTCGCGATCTCTGCACGATTTCCATAGCGTCTACGTCCCTACAGCTCTGCCGACAGATCGATCGAAGATGTGCGTCGTGTGCGTTGAGTGTGTGAAAAATCCGCAACCGACTTTTTGCGCGCCATGCAGACTTTTTGTGCGCCGCAGACTCGATCGCACAAAAAGTGTGCCGTCTGCGCAGCCCCTAAGCAATGATGCGAGAGATATGTATATGTTAATTTCAACAGGCAGAATAAATATTATTCTTTACATGTCTTCATGAAATTGCAGTACCTACATATATCTATCTCACTGTACCAGAAGACACTTGAAACAAAAAATATTACGGTCATCGTAAATAGGTCAGTATCATTTCTCTAACTGCAATCATTTTTGTTTATTCATAGAGATGCCTGTCCCTTTCTCTTTGACTTTTCTGTTTCTTTGATCGCATTCAGTCTTGTGTTATTCCATTTTGTTGAACTTTACGGATCATAATATTCTAAGAATTAGTTTATAGATTTAAAATTGAAGCATTAGTTCCACAACCACAAAACATTTCTAAGAAGTAATAATAGATTAAAAGTACCAATCTTCGATCACAGTTTGATAGCCTAGTAATTAAAAACGCTCGTTAAACTTCATAAAGAGTTAACGACATAAAACAGTTAATAAGTAAATTAATGTTTACAGTTACGCCATTTTCCAATAACACTGTGAACGGGATTTTGTGGATTAACGTGTCAGTTAATTTAACGCTTAAAAAGTTAACACCACATTAACAGATTAAAATAACTGACACAGTACCCGCAAATTTATTTATATTTAAGGATTTTCATGAATTGGTTAAATCAGTTGTTTAACGTCAACTGATATGATTTGGCGTGGTAATGGTAATCGTTTCATGTTTATCCAAATAGAAGACCCAAATAGAAACATATTTTAAAGCATTCTTTTATAAAACCTCGATGATGTGGCAACTACGACCAATACAGACAACAATTTCAAGGAACTCCTTTTTCAAGAACCTCTCGATGAAGGATAAAAAATATACCTTACTGGAATAACAGATAAGGTACTTTTAAAACCAGTCTAAGTTGGTAATAAAACTGATACATTTCAGGATACTAAAAATAAATCTTCGCCTTGAACAAATAAGATCTTAGACGAAACAACACCAATAGAAAATGGGCAACAAACGGAGACATACGCTAACTACAGAAAGCACTTACTGCCTACTTACACAAACATGTGGCCCGTACTAAAATACTCAGAACATAATATATTTAGACATCGGCTTAGCTTCCGCAATCCTTATACTGCTGGCTGGACGAAAATGTACCCTCTATCTAGAGAATAAAGTGACAATTCCATTGGAAAGACAAATGGCTTTTCAACGGATCTATATTTGTATTCTGGATCGATTTACACCGTCGCGAATAAAACGCAAGTGAAATTTTAAGCAGCTATCAAAACACTAGTTAACGGTAAAACAGGACCAAACATGGGATGAAGAGTTGCAGAAGATACTTGACCTAAAGCTAAAAGAGATAAGTTTAAACCGGAATATCAAGTTGCAAAAGTTCCACGCTTCCAACCAGACATTGATGGATCGCACGGAAGTCAGACTCCAAAAGCTTCTAAAAATTTACGTGACCGGATTAAATAAATCAAAATAAGTTTGAAGTTCGCTGAGTTACAATACTTTTAATGAGGACATTGTAAATTCTAAAAATGACGGAAGGAAAAGGAATCCGAAACACATTACGTAAGAGAAGGGTTTAATGCGGCACAGCGTTGGATCGTATACAAGTGAACATCAAACCTTTATTGAAACCAAAAGAAAGGTTCGGATCACAGCACACGCACACTGCACACCGGTGTTACAAACATCCTATTGTAAAATAGACCTTGTTACAAAGGATTAAGGCGCATGCAGATGAAGTGGAAAGCACGCAAACGTTACGAAACTAAATTGCTTCCGCAATGTTCTATATGAGCTTTGATGAAAGATTCAGCGTTATTGTACGCAAGTAGATACTAAAAGGGAAGTTTATTTTGAATGTCATTGATGTTTTGTTCAAACCTATTGTCAACAATAAAAACGTTGATACAAAGCAGAAACATGCCAATATCATTCGAAGCAAGTACAATTACTATATTTTTAGGATTTTTTCGTAGGCTTCGGCCATGGCTAGTTACCACCCACTAGACAAAACCGTGTCGCCAAGGGGTCATGACCGTGCTCCGATATGATGTGTGAAGCCAGGAAGGGATTCATCCCGCCTTCTAGGTTTAGTGTGCTGTTATCTACGGTCGCATCGCCGCTTAACATTACGCTCGTCAATGGTTAACCTATAATGAATTAAATAAAACCGGTCAAGTACGAGAAGGACTCGAGCACCGAGGGTTCCGTACAAACCTACGGGTTTTTACGGAACCCTAAGGAAAAGTGGGTATAATAATATTTTATACTGTGGGTTTTGATTCCCTTGCGAGTTTGAAAATATGCGGCTAAAATTGCTGTTTCTTTTGATTGCGTTAACATAGATGTTTGATTTTTTTACAGCTTAAAGTTATTATAAAGCTGAGTATTTGATATGAATTTCAGTTTAATACCTGCACGCGTTCATGAGAAATAAGGTAGTAAGTATGAAATTTTAAAAAATATTTTTTTATATGATGTAACTAAAAATGTACAATTTTCGCAATTTTTCCTTTATCTGTGGTCTAAGCAGTTGCTTCACGCCAAATTTCACGATTCTAAAATCACGGGAAGTACCCTGTAGGTTTTGATTTTTTGAGAGTATTTGTGAGTTTAAAATTGCTACTAAAATTGCTGTTTCTTTTGAACGCGTTGACATAGAGGTTTGATTTTATTACAGTTTAAAGGTTTTATAGACTTGAGTATTTGATATGAATTTCAATTTAATACGTTTACGCGTTCATGAGAAAAGGGGTAGTAGGTGTAAAATTATTCAAAAATTTTTTTTCATATGATGCAAATAAAAATTTATGGTTTTCGCAATTTTTCCTTTATCTGTGCTCTAAGGAGTTACTTCGTGCCAAATTTCAAGATTCTGAGTTCACGGGAAGTGCCCCGTAGGTTTTGATTTATTTGGTAATGTCGAAAATTTGCTGAAATTTGCGACATATTCGACTATATCTTTTGATTGCGTTGGCCTAGAAGTTTGAAATTTTCACAGCTCTAAGAAGCAATGGACCTTAGTATTTCCTATAAATTTCAGCTTGTTACCTCCACGCGTTCCTGAGAAAAAGGGTCTTGACAGACAGACAGACAGACAGACAGACGGACGGACAACAAAGTGATCCTATAAGGGTTCCGTTTTTTCCTTTTGAGGTACGGAACCCTAAAAACAATCGCTAATGTAAGCTATACGAGTAGATCCGAAAGCAATGCATCCCGTCCTATCCTATCAGACTGACGTCCTATTTAATCACGAACACATCGTTTTGGGAACTGACAAATGATTCTTCCCTCCAGATAGAGAATACGAATTGGATTTTCGGGATGTCAGAGGTTGGTGATAAATTCAGAATTGGGGATAATGAATAAGCTTTAGATTCCTTGAATTGTCGTTTCATGTTAAATTTTTACTTCAATGTCTTGTATCTTTAAATTTTTAGACTATCTATATTATTGCTAGTGTTTTTAGAGTGGAAAATATTATGTTTATGGAATGTACGTAATCATTTTTTAAACTATTGTCTTATTTGTTGCCATCTCTCGCGTTATTCTGACATTTATTATCCAAATGACTTCTCATCTCTTCACGCAACAACTGCTACGATGATCCCGAAATGTAGACGCCTCATAAAATAATATTTAAATATCATCATTAATACCAGGGAAAGACTTTCAACAGCCAATTTAGTTTGTTATAAATCTATCTTATTCCTTTGAATTCTATTTTATACTTCCAGTCTTAAGTCATCGCTACATTCTTAAATACTTTAGATTCCACGACTATAAAAACGATTTTCTTAAAAACTACAATTTTTACTTTACGTTTGTGTATGTACATTCATTATTACCTCTTTTACGTAACGTGGTAACATGACTTATGTATTTCTTTAGATTATTAAATAATCACGATCTATTTTAGAGAAATTCTATCATATTTGGGCACTGCATCAAATCTTAAATTATCTCTTACAACTTTAGTACACAGTTTATTAATAAAAATGATGCTGGGTCACAAGTCATATCACGCCTCAACAAAGTCTGATACTACGTCGATATTGTTTACATTTATATAAAAGACGAACTTACATCGAACACAAGTCCAGCCAGACAATTAGACTGAATAATAATAATAAATTAAACGAGGCATTTTCCAAGGTGACGCTCTAAGCCCACTTTGGTTCTGTCTCGCCCTCAATCCGCTTTCACACATGCTTAACAAAAATGAACATGGCCTTACAATAGTAAACGAAAATAATACCTTCACAATAACACATCTCATGTACATGGATGACATTTAACTATATAGCAACAGCACGACATCTCTTCACCATCTAGCTGATATAACTGAGATATTCTCTAAAGACATCCAAATGCAGTTCGGCATTGATAAATGTAAAACTTTTACTCTTCGTAAGGGTAAAATAGAACAAGATCATTATAGGCTGCAAACAGGTGAACATGTTGATCCACTAGACCCTGATCAAGCATATAAATACCTAGGGTTTCAACAGTCTCACCAAATCCATCAAAAGAAGACGAAATCCACCATCATGAAAAAATTCAGACACAGACTTAACGCCCTGGTAAAATCTAAACTGAATTCTAAAAACATTATTATGGCAATAAATACTTATGCAATACCTGTTCTGACCTACTCCTTTGGTATCATTAACTGGTCGAAAACTGACATAATGAAGGCTCAACGACTAATTAATACGACGCTCACCAGTCACCGCAAACGCCACCCTCGATCCTGTGTACAACGACTGACGATACCAAGGAATGAAGGGGGTAGAGGAATTATTGACATAATGAACTTGCACACGAAACAGGTAACCACATTAAGAAATTACTTTTACGAGAAAGCAGAAAACTCAACCCTACACAAAGCAATAACCGAAGCAGACAATCGTATTACCCCACTCAACCTCCACGACAGAACTTACCAACCCAACAAATATACTACACCAATGGAAGACAAAATATCAGTTTGGCGACAAAAGTCCCTCCACGGAAGACATCGCCACGATCTGGAACAACCACATGTTGACAAGACAGCGTCAAACGCATGGTTGAAGCGTGGCGATCTCTTCCCCGAGACGGAGGGCTTTATGCTAGCCATTCAAGACCAAGTAATAGATACAGGAAATTACCAAAAATATATCATACACAGACCATCATACAATGACAAATGCCGAAAATGCCATACCGCTTCAGAGACAATCCAACACATTACCGGAGCATGCAAATCAATAGTCCAAACCGATTATAAACATAGGCACGATCAAGTAGCTGCAATAATTCATCAATCTCTGGCATTTAAATACAAATTAATTGATAAAAAAGAACCCTACTATAAATATAAGCCTGATACTGTCCTTGAAAATGACAACTTTAAACTATATTGGGATAGGACCATCATAACAGATAAAACCATTCACTTCAATAGACCGGACATTACAGTGTTAGATAAGAAAAATAAATCTGCTTATATCATTGACATCGCAATATGTAATACCCATAATCTTACCGCGACTCACACCGAAAAACTTGCCAAATATACCGACCTATCCATCGAACTCCGGACACAATGGAGAGTAAAAAAATACAAGAACAATACCCATAATTCTCTCAACTACAGGAGTAATACCTTACACACTACACACTAGTCTGAAAATTCTTGCCCTTCCCCGATACACCTACATGCTTTTACAAAAGGCTACTATTCTTAACACCTGCCGAATAGTACGAAAGTTTTTAAGTGTCTAAAATATCCCACGATTACTTTGCACTTGGCTTTGGCCCGTGCCACGAATTACCTTCCACTTTTGGAAGAGAAACTGTTATGGTTATCTTTAAATAATAATAATAAGATTTTTATTCAAGTAACTAAGACTCATACATACAGCAATACACACACATAAAAATAATACAAAATAAAACACAATACAATAAAAAATAAATACATACACAGACTACTTATACCTCCTCACGAGTTATACGTATACAGACATTGCAGTGACATGTCTATCACTCCAATATTAGTAGTTCAATAATAATATTATTAGTAGTTCAGCCAAAGTTAGGTATGCTAGCGTCAAGCGTCACGGAGACTGCGGTGACGTCACGAATAACGTCACCAGACGGAGAAATTCCACCGATGCACAACATTTGATGGATTTATTTTTAAATCAGACGTGGTAAAGACACGCTTGTTTAAATTTAATAAGAAAACTGAATACAACGCGGGAGTTTTTAAAAGTAATTTGTAAACAGTTATAATAACACGTTCATTGGCGCTTTCATTCAGAATTTTTTACACGAGTACCATAATCTAAACTAAACAAGAGCCATTTAAAGCTTGGAAAATATAACCGAGCGAACTGCTACAAAACCAATAAAGATATGAGTTTGTTGTGGGCGGTCGTGTTTCGAGCATAACTGGCAGTTTGAATGTGAACTTTATTATAACGAGTTTAGGTGCAGCCTCCGCGGGATATAGGGTGTATTCTGTTTAAAATACTGTCTACCTTTATCCGTACCTTACCGAGGGCGGCGCGGCAGTGGATGGGCCGCCGAGCCATGTGACCTAATTAACCAGGGTACAATGATCACCATGTAGTAAAACGAGAGTTAAGCATTCATGGCGAGCGACAAAACGACGACAAATTGGACGAGACACGGGCTTTTTATTACTGAATTTTAATCACATCGTCGCTATGTTCAAATATAAAAGCAACGATAAACAGGTGCCGTGTAAAAAGGGTGTAAATAAAGAGTCGTCAGTAAACACACGATTACGTAGGCAATCCCGTATTGGTATTAGAACATTGGCATTAGATCGTATATCTGTTACGAAAGTGACCAACCTCCCACGTACTATCTTGTCAGTATCAAAGACGAGTAATTAAAGGTACAACTTTTGGCAAGTTTTGGCGGAGATGATGTATGCGCAGACAAGATCAGTTACCACATGTTTGGTACGTGCCGTCGCGTCTTGCGAACACATTTGTGTGTACGCCTGTACTCTGCGAGCACGATGTAGATAGGAGTATAGTTAGCAACAGAACGCGGGGAGCGACTCGATCGAAGCATCGCGTGCCAACCAGGGCTGCCTCGGAAGAGATTCCGACGAACTCCGAGTCTGTGAATGACAAGCCGCTGCCTACCGCCTACCCCTACGCGTCAGTTCATTCCACAGCAGTTCGTTTAAACGACGCGAACAATACCATTACATAATCTGTATCATCGGTAGCGTAAAATTGGTGTCCGGAACTATACCGCATCGGATAATCCCTAATCCGAGTTCATCCCGGAACTAAAAACTAATCTGGCAGCCCTAGCGCTAACAATAGCGACCAGAGTAGTAGAGCTTCCCCATCCCTCTAAGTCAGTTATAATACCGAAGCTAGGAGTAGAAGCCAATGAACTATTGGATGTCTATAAAGAATGGTCATGAGTTACTGGCATCGACGTTTGCCAGAGGGCCAGAGGCGGTGTTATCAATACACATAATAAATGTATGTAGACACGTAAAGTTTGGCAACGTTGCTTCATGTGTTGTTCGTGTATTTGCATGAAGCTAAGAGAATTAAGGACTAAAAGGGGTGGCTTGGAATATTCTAGTACGATGTAAGGTCGATAGTTCAAGCCAATGACAAACCTTGGCAAGAAAATAAGCTTACAGTCTATAGGTAAACTCATTCAGTGAGTTACAATGAGTAGTTAGTTATGGGTGCACGACATTGCAGAAAGTCATAGGTTTATGACCGAAGAAATCACCACAAATTGTATAATGTTATCGTTTCTTGCGCCATTGCTCATTTAAATGGTTTTCAGTGACCGTTTATAATAGTAAATAATATTATTATTTTTAGTCTTACTCTTGTAGGTTTCTATGAATGTTTGATGTTTGAACGTTACATTGTTTTTGTAGACTGAATATGTTTTCGTTATTTAGTTCAGGACATTGACCCCGAGATGTGAGGGGAAGGAGTAACTACTAACTCCTACAATAAAAATAATATGTATACACCTACATTAAGACTTAAGACGCAAAAAGTGTTTATAATATACTTTTTCTTCCGTCGGAGACCAAGACTTAGAATGGGTCGCCGTGCCATTTTAGTTAGTTCCTATATAAATCACATAAAAGTACGAAATGCTAGACGAAGTTACAAAAAATGTGGTGAATAGTTAATACTGGCAATAACGATGGCAGGCTATTTACTGAAAGCGTTTCGGATTAACTTGTAAATAAATAAAGAAAAGAAGCACGCAAAACGGCCACTAGTGCCCTGCACGTTATGAATGTACTTCGTTTATTTGGCACTCGAGTTCATTTAGCTAGTCGAGTCTCCCGAGACAAGATATACACGTCTGCTTGAGAAAATGATACTAGTTTTTCAGGACAATGGAGTTAATTTAAAATGTGACAATATAAAAGACAAAAGCGACGAGAAAATCAGTGCAAGATATCACAATGCCAAAACGAAGAGCTTAAATGTTATAGAGAACGTTAGACATTTGTCGGGAGCCAATGAGATTGCCCCAGGATTATTAAAGGTGCGGCAATTACGACGGCGAAGAAAACTGAGGGAGCACGTAAATGACACCTATTATTACATCTTGTTCCACGCCGCACACCGACGTACTCTTAACGTAACACAATTAGTTACGTAATACGAGTAACAGTTATGGAAACATTCATTGTATTACTACGTAACAATATGTGAGCTATATTACACTATTTTCGAATTGTACTATTTTTAGCGCCGGGCAGCACGACCAGTTTTCGTCGCACGGTAAATCAGAGTTTATAAATACGTGAATTATGAGTAATCTGCTATTGTGTCGGTGGCACATAAAAATTAGTGTACAGAGAGATGAGTGAGCGCGCTCGTTGCGGGATCCTTCGACAGTGACCTCGCGGCGGCTTTCGATAGCGTGAACCGTCTGTTTCGGACGCTCCCGACCTATTTCAGTCCGGCGGCCAACGAAGCTTCGCTCTGAAACAATGAACTGAGTGCGCGAGAACAGGAAAACTATACGTCCAGGTGGCAAGATAGAGCGGGACGCTAACTCGCACCAGGCGTCCCACAGGGAGCAAGCATAGTCCCCGCTGCGTTCTATTTCTGATCGTCGCAAAACATGTCTCGGAATTCGTTTCTATGTGTCTGGGAACATCAGAAATCATGTGACTAATGAGATCCACGAGCTAAAACGGTTCAAATTAACCTGAGAATTGTCAGGATTAGAGACATTCCGCGGGCGCGGGTCACGTCCTAGCGCGAAACTCTTCAACAATTACAGCTTCATTTCAACAATGACGTGTTCCAGCTCAATAAAAGTGATGAGTTCGTTCGGTGTCCCTATTAAACGTTGTGGAATGGCACAAAATAATGAATTCAGGGCTGTTTGTCACCTTGGATGACATCATGTCATTATGCAACTTATGTTGTTAAAATTATTGTCGTTTGCCAAATTGGATGTAAACACTTCGATCGGTTTACTGACACCGCGGAAAATTTTGACGATAACATGCAGCGGGACGAGTGCTGATTGCTGATATCGTTTAATTAAATCATGTTCGATATAGTTCAAAGAAAGCAATATGACAACATATGTATATGTACGAATCCGGTCCATGTCGAGCGTTGCGACCTGCAGTGCGCAGCGAACGCGCTCCTGCATGTTCCTTTATAATCTCAGCTGAATATACTCTTACGTATAAACAATACAAAAATAGCTCGATTGTTTCTTACAGTTTACCGCACAGACCACATTAACCTGCTGCAGCTGTAAATATAATGATGTAGCACCTCAATAACGGGCTCGTGTAACGCATGTTGGTAGCATTCTGGTTATTTGTTTTAAGCGTTACAGTGCGAGAGCCGATCGTCCGTCTTTCGTTAAGCCAAAGTTTATTTTAATCTCTGTATTAATATTCCCAACTAAAATACCTGCGAGCGTTCAATCATAAACCGGGTTGTACCTGGTTTGTTTCTGTTGCGAGTTTTAGAGTAGAATTTGGGGTACACAGTTTACGCTTCGTGTTTCCGTCGACTCCAGTGTTGCCTAATGGACGTGCCGCGTGCTCCGCACCGCCGTCTCCATCATCGTTCACACAACTTTGTAGGCTCCGATGAAAAATGGCCTCACTAATATTACAGCGGACGCATGTTTCACGTACAGAAACCTAATTTGTAATAAACCTAGTTAATCATAACAAAAACTGTCAGCTTGGAGTGTCAGCGCGTAAAAACTTGATAAAGCATCAGGCTTTTTCGTATAGAGAAAATATCAACACGATGTTTATGTAAGACGAGTCGTAATGGAGAGAGTACTGCGTAAGGAGCGGAAGTGGCCTTATCCTGTATCCAAGAGCGAAGTGGGCGGGGTGTGGGAACGGAGGCAGGCGTAGGTGACGTCATCATGGAAATTGATTCGGAAGCGAAAAACGGGGCCGCAACAAAGCCGGCGGGCGCCATCCTCAGCGAGACATAAATTACTGGTTTATTTGTTAAGTCGGTTAGGGACAAGTCTTTTATTGTGTAATGGTCAGATATACATTTGATAGTGCTTCAGTGAATGCATTAGGGCGAACGGTAATGGTGCGGCTGACCTTTGTTTTATTATAGACCATGATAGTGTTTGCGGAAGATGCTCCGCGTATGCATATGTGCATCTGAAGTGGTGTTGTATGCATTATGCATGTATGCAAATCAGAGTAATTCTAATCCATTTCAAATAGCAGACACTTTTAAAACACATGGCTACGTTGAATGATGATAAATTAAATTTGTCATGACGCAAACGCTGAAAGAATCGATAATAATATAATGCGAAATGTTTGAATAGAAATAAATCTAAAGCTATGAAGAGAATATAACGAGGATGAGGTAAAGAGTGAAAATAGCAAGACTGGTGAACCAAGGCTCTTCGCCGGCGGAAATGCAAGTGATTGATGAAGTTAATTATGCAAGGATGGTGAGCTATCTTTGGAGGGTATAATCAATTTTATATGTCCAACGTTAAATTATTAAAAGAGCAAGACAAAATTATAGCACATTTTATTAACACTGAAAAGCAGCCTATGTTTCACAAGTACATTAATATTATAACCCCCTATTGTATTTGATTTACTTTGTAATGATTGGGCTGATATTTGACTTGAAAATATTATAATAATTTTTAACCAGTTTTTTTTCACACTTCGGTACTTAAGCGGTGAAAATCGCGAGGTGCAGCAAGAAGTTATTACAAAAAAAGTAATGATGTAAAGGTATATGTAGTTTGTCTAGTACACACACACAGATGCAGATGCACATGCAGATTTTAATAAATATATTTCAATTGAATTTGCAGTTAGGACATTATAGAGTAGGACTATTGATGACGATGCATGCCCTATTGAACTAAAATATAACATTTTTTATCTAATTTATTACTATAGTAACAACCTAGTCATAGTTTTCTAAGAATACATACTGAAAACAATCATTCAATGAGCAATGTCCCTGACTCATACATACTCGTATTTGCATTTAATTATATAGGTAATTGTTTGCATTTTAATTAATACAAACTGTTTAAACAGACAAAATATAATATTATACTCGTATATATATTATATTCCTCGCATAGAAAATTAAGATTTGCATATTTAATACTCGCTGTACCATACAAGCACATATAACTCTAGGGTATGCTTATGTGTTGCTAAATTACACTATTATGGTTTTAATATTATACTAGTTGTACTCCGCAGTTTTACTCGCTAAATTACTATTTATAAGTAGCCTATGTGTTCAAACAAAACGAAAAGATAATTTTATATTTATAAATTTTTCTTTCTTTGTCAGCTTTAAGTTTTATGTTTGTAAATTTTACTTAAATTATGTTGCAACAATAAAGAGTATCTTATCTTAAAATCAAACCTCTTGATTAATATCTGAGTAATGTAATAACAAACAACAACCGCGTTGACATCACCACTGGTGTTGTAGATAGACATCTACAACACCAGTGGTAGTGGTTTTTATTTTAATATGAGATATCTATATCTTACAGACTCCATGAAGCCTGACTCTCCTTATGGTGAGCGGTTACCGTCGTCTATGTCTATAGATATCTCATATTAAAATAAAAATACAGGGGATTAAGAATCCTTATTTTAGATGAAGGTTGAAACCGTGTTTAGAGAAAGTCAACTAAGGCATTTTGCAACACCAAGATTAATCAATCTGACATCACATTACTCAGTTTCCATAAAAATAGACCATGACTACGTTGATTATCTCATAATTGTAATTAACGTGGCGTATAAATTCCATTCATCAGTAATACTACTAACTTTATATTCTAGTAGGTGTGTCGTATACAAATTGAATACCTGAGTTATTACATTAGCATATTTATTAAATCAGATGTAGGATTTCTTTGAATTTTTCGCTTTGGTGGTCGTCATCACATTCGTTTCCATCACTGTTTTGGGCATCGTCATGGATGTGTATAAGAATAGATGCCGATAGAAAACAAAATTATAGCAAGTAAAATTTATTTGTCTAAGTGTTTTATTATAGGCTAGCCACTGCTCGTCAATGTCAAATTTACAATTTAAACAAAATCTGTCCTATGTTTATACCTTCAGGAACTCAGAAAACAACATTGGGGATTTTCAATATAAATATATTTTTTATATTACGATTTTCTGTATACACTTCTTTCAATAATTACAATGTATAAAATAAACTCAACTTAAAATTAACTTATGGCTAGAAAACAGGGTCCAGTGCGTCTCCTCGGGGCTCCATAGTTCCCAGCAGGCAAGCAACGATACTAATCTAACTTTAAAAAATATTTTTGCCTATACGTTTACCTAAGCTCTCAAGCGAATTTGTACAGAATAAAAAGAGTTTTTATTACAAAAGTGGAGGACTAAGTAAGTTTTCATTGTAAAGTGGGCAGTTGGTAGTTTAGAGATAAGCAAAGAAGACGCGTTTGGTTTTCACACAAATCGACCGATTCGCGGTATCTTTTCTAAAACATATACGTACTCGTATGTGGTCATCGTTAAGTTCGTACAGGATTCCAATTGTTTAAAATACCTACTCGTACACCTATTCGTGTCGGTGACATCATCACGACGTCATTATTGTATTCCAGTCACAGAGCAGTCAATGCGCGGTTCCATTACGTCGAGGTGAATGGTTAGATCATACACACAGACTAAACCAGTAACCAGACCCAGCTTATGTGATTTCTGACCAAAAAATCGCCAAGACATGGAGGGTGCAGGCGGTTGGCTAGTTTTGATTAGCTCGTTCAAACTCTTTGATTCAAATCCATTTACTAAGATTGGTAGTTTTGATTCATCATTATCATCATCTCAGCCAAATGACGTCCATTGCTGAACATAGGCCTCCTCTTTGGACATCCATATATACCGGTTGTAAGCGACCTGCACCCAGCGTCTTCCAGCGAACTTTGTAAGGTCGTTGAAGTTCTGATTGGCTTGTCAAATTAGAAACACTTTAGTTCAAAGACATTTGACGTGTGTTATGCAGCGTCAATGCGTATCGTCGGCGAGAGCATACCTCCGGTAATGCCCACTCTTATGGTTGAGTCCTCTATCGTCATTGGTCATACTTTAACACATCATTGGCCACATTCGTCATATATTGGCGTACGATTGTGATGTCATTGGCCACATCGATTACTACTGTGGCATTGGTTTTTAGATCCTTTTTTTATGATGTCTAGTTATAGTCATTTATGACTTAAGTGGGACGTAATGTAAAACTTGTTCTGACGTTGGCATGACTATAACAAGGAAGATTGCTATACTGATTTAGGATAGAGCCAATAAATTATTTTCATTACATTTCATTTTAAAATTCTTATATAAATGCAAAAGTATGGAGTGTGTTTGGTCCTCGCCTGATCCAGTTTAATAAAAAAAATTGTATCCACTCCTGAACAGCTGAATCGATTGAGTAGAGACTTGGTTTATAAGTAGCTTGGACTCTAGAATAACATAGAGAGTTGTTTTCAGCGAGCAAACCCATGTAATAGCTTATAATAACTAATCTCTCAATCAAACTCAGTGTCGGTAAAATAGAGTGAAAAACGCATGTGTACACATTTATAATTAGATTTTGGCAAGTAGTTGAGTAAGTTGTAAGTCAATTGTTATGAACACTGATAGCACAGTTTTTTCTCGATATTCTCCACATTATATTTTAAAACAAAAACGTAATTAAAGGCAGGCATCATCATAAAGATCAATTCTACAGATTTGTTTATGAAGAAGTAAGAAGAAGAGCAAGTCGATGTTAAGAGTTGTTAATCCTGATGTTAAGAGATAGCGCTGCCCATGATCAGCAGGGCTATTTACTTATCCGCTAGGGAACCGAACCGAAGACTGAATTGTCAAAAATGTATGAAATGACGTATCAAATCGAGACGACATAATACGTTATTTCATACATTTTTGACTATTCGGTCTTCGGTTCGATTACCTGACAAATAAGTGAATAGCCCTGCAGTTCAGTGCCTCCCAAGACTTCGCAATGAAGTGAAAAGATGTGATTTAGTTCTACGCAGACGTAATTTTCAGATTTGTTATTCTCGCGTGAATCATCCAATGACAGAGTGATGCGAACATTTAAGAGTACGTTTATAGCGTCTCAGTCATCGGTGACGTAGACTGTGAACTGGGTAGATACATCCGTTGTGTGGCGTCTCTTAACTACCTCTATAACTATAATTATAATTTATGACACACGATGAAACTACTGGAGTGAGCGTATTTAATTAGCTGTGCCTGTGCTTAAAGCACGGAAAAGTAGCCTACGTGTATTTCATAGTCTTTGCTATCTACATTTTACATACTAAATTTTGAGTTTAATAGGTTAAGCTATTTTGGTCGAAGGCCTAAGTTTCTTGCTTTCACATGTTAGCTATAAAATTGAGGTTGTAAGCTCTCTTGCAACCTCAAACAATTAATACAGTTTGCAGACTATACGCCATTTAACTCGTATACCTATATATTATAACACAGAGTGGGCTTACTATGACTGGTTCATTTTTTTTTTATTTCTTCATTTATGGTAATGATTTTGTTTATCATTATATGTCATATTTTTTGCATTACTAGCGCAGACAGCTTTGCGTTTTATTTAAGGAAACAAAACGTTATGACGTTCGTTTACCCCTATACGCCACTAACTGATTAATATTACCTTTGTAATTAAGCCTGTAATATTCCATTAAAATTAATTGCTCTAGTATGTTCAGACATTGAGGACGACCTAAAACTTTAAAATACTTAGACGTGTCCTATATTTGGAGTATTTATTATCAAATGTGTAATTATGTAGCAATTTCATTCACGATAACGTTAACATGGCATTATGTTATTCAAACTAAAATTTCATTTACTATTTAATCTAACATCGTTGGTCAGTTATTCAAAAAGGGGAATAGGGCGTTGCATTTTTCTTGCACGCTATTTTTGTTATGACGTTAGTTAAATGCATAGCTTTCGTAGTAAACCTATGTACTTTCATTTATTAAATTATAAATGAATGGACATTATGTACCCGCCCACTCAGTAGCTGTAGTATTGTTCTCTTTTTCTCGATAAAGGCATTTGCTACGAAAGTAGGTACCTATTTAGCATGTTACCCCCGTATTTTTAGTGGCGTCCTCGCCCAAGTTTAGTCCTTTTCAAAGAAAATGTTTTTATCTTCTCTAAATTAAAATAAAATCGTACAAGTGTAAAAGTCAGCAAAGAGTTGGTCAGTAAAATTACGGAGGCAAATCTTTGTAATGTAAAAAATATTTAAAACCTCTTTTCCCCATGTGAAAGCATATGATGCAGTACCCCCTGACAACATAAAAAAAATCCAAAAATAAAAATCTTCCCCATCAAATGATTGATTGAGAGGTGGGAACAATAGAACGCCATCAGCTTAAAACAAAGGGTTCGTTATAGACGTGACATGACGGAGGCCCATTTGTTCCCGCGTCGATCGCAGGCCCTTCATGCAGGGCCGCGGCTGTGACGTCAGAGGACCCCTCTGGAGCGGACATCGGATAGCTTGACCGCGACTGATGAATTATGAATTTTATTTGATTAATGAGTGCGTGAATTTATGTTATGCGTTATTACCTCCTCAAATTGCCAAAGTATTTATGTTTTTTACCTCTTCACGTCCAAAAGTCTAGAGTGATTGAGCTAAAATATAGGTATACAGGTAGGTAAGACTGGGTAGATTAGAAGGGGTATAATGTGTCCCATTGATGGTCGTAACAAGGACAAGAATAAAGAAAATTTTCAAAAAGTTTATCCCATTTTATGTTACTAAGGTATAATTATTACCTTTCTATTACGAGATAATTTGGCAATAACATCACCCCTTTAAAGCTAATTAAAACCAGGCGCACTGCGCGCTATAAATAGGTAAGTAAGTACACAAGTTAACCCTGCAACCCCCACGTAATGTAAAAAATAGCCACTATAGAGGATCGACCCTCGATCGCGAGCTAATGCGATTTGTGTCGCCTTGTCGCGGCACCGAACCGGTTAACTCTGGCTACAGATCAGTGCTGCCAATAAAACATTTTCGATTACCCGCATTTGTGCTGCCAATTTCCCGGAATTGCATTAAATTCCGTTTTAAAGTAAATACACTGTTTTATTACAAAGTGTATACGTGTAAGTACTTTTAGAAAATAAAACACCTAATACAAAATTAGATGTATACTTGAGTTTGATAAAATATTAACTCTTTCAAATCACATAAAGCTATATGACTATTTTTTATATTTTGCCTGTCTAGTTTTTTGGCTTATAGCTACATAATACGCATTATTTAGGTATTATAAAACAGTTTAAGCCTCCTAAAAAAAACTTTAGATTCCCCAATATTCCCCGCAAATCGGGAGATTTTCCCCGCAATTGGCAGCACTGACCCAGATATGAGCTTAGCACGGAAAAACGTCTAACTGTAGCTTATTCGTACTTAGTTGTTTAATCCGACCGTTTGTTGGCGTGGCTTGGAGAGTTCCACTTGTAGATCTTAATAATTAACAAGCTCCTTTAGTTTGACAGCTTAGGCGGACCGGTTTAACCAAATAAGGGATCTAAGTTTTGATAAACAGACGTGTATCTCTATATATATATATGTCTAGTTTAGATCAATCTTCCACCTACTGGACAAAACGTCGTCCCGTAGGGCTTGTTCACGTGTACCCGCGGGCGCGGGCGCGGGCGCGAAATATCAAACATACGACGCGCTATGAAAGTGTTCACGTACAACGCACGTGCGGTGTAAGCAAAGTCTGCCGCGCCCGCGCTCGCGTGTTATAGCGTGAACAAGCACTTAGACTTTTGGATCAATCTAACCGTATCGCCAAGCAGTCATTATGACCGTGAACCGTGTTCCGGCATGATGTTCAGTGAAGCCAGGGAGGCTTTATCCCACCTAGACCAATCAGTTGGACACATGAATAAACAAGTGAAAATTTAAAAAACTTTTTAAAAACAAGCTTTTATTATTATTACCATTTAGCACCATAAAGTACTCATATTAATTATATAACTCGGGACTTATCGCGTTGGTATTTAATGCTAGTTTTACAAAAACATTATAAAACTAACCTCAACGTTTCGATACAGTTGCATGTATCGTGGTCACGAGAATACTGCAGGGACGATCATCCTACGGCGCTCGAGACGATAGAGCATAAAGTACTCGTCAAGACGAATCAAATGAGCCCAAACTCGATGGGGTTACGTCGTTTAATTACGGAGTTCCTATAGCCACCTTCCCGCTCCATCATCAGATCAGCCCATGTCATAATAATATTGCATTGTCATCCGATTTATGCATGCATGCAAAATTTCAGCTCAATCGGAAACCGGGAAGTGGGTCAAATTTAACTTGCAAGATTTGATTACAGACAGACAGACAAACAACAGACAATTGAAAGTAAATAAAAGCTTGTAAAAAGATAAATTATAATCATAAATGGATATTTTGAAAAAGAAACATCTGGATAAAGAAATTAAAATTTACGAAGTTGACACAATTTATACTTTATACTATAAGTAATAAAAAAAATTACATTAAACTATCATATAAACTAGAAAATAGAAAGTAAAATAAGCTTCTTAGTCCAACTGCTTACGGGTAAAAAGAAACTGTCCCTATATATTAAATCGCGCCGAGAGGTTTACTCTAGCATTGAGAAAGAGATATTTCCATGTTATCATTCCAAGAATAAAACAGACAAATGGTACAGAGTATTGTGTGACACTATATTAGAGACAATTGTTAGGATTATATTTCAGAAAGACGTGTCTATTACATTTGCAGAGTATTCAGAGATATGACACATCAGTGACGAGGTTTCGTCAACATCTGTTTAGGCAATTCACATGGACTTGGATTTAAATATGTTTGGTCTAACAATCACACTTAAGATTGATTCATTTTTGTAAGTAGGTACAAAATATTAACTGCCATTTTAAATTTACGTAGCTTTAGTATTGGTTACTTGTTTTTTCTCAATAAAGGCATTTGCCCCATTTTTATCATCATTAAGAAAAAAATTACATATGTCTGCATTCTACATCTTCCTGTCGTCTGTGGTATAGCCATGAAAATGAACTGCTATGTATGGTTGAACTTAATATACTCGAAATTGTGCTCAGTAAACTTCTTAGCGTTCAATAAAAGTAGCAAATATAAAAGGAGTTTTCTTTATTATTATTAATTAAAGGCTATCCTTGTCCACGATAACACGTAATATTAAGAGACGAAGTGGTCGAGAAGTAGATTAAACCTAGAAGGCGTGATAAATCCTAAAAGGAGTTAAAAGTTATTAATCCGTAACAAAACAGGAGATGTACAGTAAACATTTTTGGGGCAGCGACCAGGATCCCAACAACCTTCATTAAGCATACTTAACCTATAAAACTTGGGAAACAGACCCGGTAAATCTATCAGACAGGTAAGGGCAGTGCCCTTAGGCCTCCGTACGAGGCAACTGATAAATCACCTCCACGGGGTTGACTAATTACAAAGTGCTCTACATAAAAGTGAGTTAACCTATACTATGTCTGATTAGTTGCCTACCGACAGGTATGTACAGATATATGTAGGTATAAGGTACATAGGTGGAACTCGCGGGCAAATTTTGTTTCAGTGTTTAAGCATGATAGAAGAACAAATTTAATTTAATACTTTAATAGTAGAAGATCTATGCTGAGCTAAACATGACTTTGTTGCGTTAAAATTACTATATGTATAAAAATTCGCTAAACTCTTCATGCATGCTTCCCGATCGCTGAGCAAAGATCATCACAGAGTAGACCTCCAAGTCTCCACGAGAAATACGGCAGGTGAACCTAAAATCCGTCCCAGAAAAGACGTTTGGGATTGTTGGATTGCCTAGACTGAGATGACGCAAGAGAGGGATTGAGGAGATATTGAGATATTTGGACGTCTTTACTCCCAGCAGTAGGATACCATGGAATAAATCAAAAACATATTTCTTGCAAAGTATCATTTCTGTACCTTGATACTGTTAGTTATTCTGTGCCAATACACAGGGCATATAAAGGTACGTACACACTGCGATCGATCCGGCCCGATACCGGCGAGCTATCTTTAAAACCAATGGCTCTGCAGGGAGGGTTTATCTGTAATGCGCGTGTATAACCGTGCTTACGGCCTTCGAATTTCGGTATTACTGGCCGGTTGGCGTTTTAGGAATTTATGAAAAATGAGATTACCGAGTTATCAGACGAAAAATTGGCTTTCCGCTTTCTTTGGAAATAGGTAACAAGGTACATTGAATTTTAAGGTCGGCCACGAACTATTATTACGATGACTATATGAGCAAGATCATATAGTTTTAAATGCAAGATGCTTTCGTCACAGTTACTACACAGAAACATAACGAATTTCAAGAATTACTTAAGACATTATTAAATCAGACCTTAAATAAATCTGATGCCTATTGCATGTGCATTACACTACGAATAATAATAAGTCGCATTACATCCAAATGTACAAAAGGAAAGAGTGACTGATATAACAACGCACAGCCTAAAATAGCTTAACGGATTGAGTTGAAATTTGGACCATAGATAGATTTTATGACGAAGAGCTCCGCTAAAAAAATTTCGGCACCCAAGTTAGGCCAAGAGTATACGCTAGTAGTAAAATAGAAACGTCATGTGTTAAAAAATGATACAGTTATAAAACAGTAGTAAAATTACACGAAATATCGTAGCTCGGATAACATCAGTGGATAAGGGCCTTAAGGCTTAACGTATTCGTAGGGTAGTCGCATGGTGCCCTTTAATTGCTCGTTTTGATTAATCCCCCATTTGTACATGTAAAGGGTTTTGTTTGTGAATGGTGTTTTGATGTTTAAGTTAATCGACCGTCAAACAATCGTTTAAGCATTCATGGGTTTACGTGGGCGTAAAGATGGTGATGTTTTTCATCAACGTTTTATAAAAATAGAGTAATAAATTGCACAAAAATCTGGAAAACTAAATTAAGTAATTAATTTTAATTTATTGAGACCTAACGAAATATGAAGTCACCCGCATCCAAATCAAGCTAAGTTCCATAGTTTAGAAGATCAAAACCATGTCGCCAAGCGGTCATTAAGACCGTGTTCCGACATGATATTCAGTGAAGATAGAGAGGGATTTATCTCGCCTTCTAAGTTTAATCTGCCACCATATAGATTTCTGATTCTGATACAGATTAATATAACCCCACATACAATGCTACAGTTTCATTTCACTAGAAAACGTCCTCGCTAGTATAATAGGTGAGCATAATTTCCGCAGCTGACGAAAACTGACATTCAGTCTAGTCTAGACGCACTCAATGTCAGACAGTGGGTAGTCATAATAAAATTCTTTACACCATGTACACGCGTCCGGTGCAGACCAGTTGAACTGCACTTTGGCAAGGAATTTCACTGCGACCGGAACTTATCATCTACATATATATAACATTTTACCTACTCAACCAGTTACATTCACGTCTTTTATATTATATGAAGAGCAGCAAATAGGTACGGGTCTATTGACATCTGCAACATTAAGACTTTGTCCAGAAAGAGCGATTTTTCGGATTGAAGTAAATTTGCGCGTAGGTCGAGATTCAAGAAGCAATGTAAAGGACATTGCGTCCAAAAGCCGCGCGCAAATTAAAAAATTCTACACTATACACAAATTCACTTTAATCAGGAAATTCGCGAGTGAGCGCGAAATAATCGAGGTCTGTGGGTACTGGGTACTGCTGGTGCCGGTCTTAAAAGAGGGTTTAGTAAATATGGTTCTCGACGGAGGCCTTGTCATGAGACTTGAGGGAATACTCATTTTGCAAAATGTACTCTGAAGTGTCTTTTCGAACAGCGTCTAAGCGCATATGCACGCTAACCAAAAGTCACGTTTAAAAATCTAGAGCTATTTCATACTTAATGTAGATTTAACGAGTGCACATGTCTAGTCTATTTTAGTGTATGGTCAATGAGTTCGACAGTTTCATATATAATTCATATCACAAATAAAATATACTAAAGTGATACAAATGGGCCGTTAAAAATATTTATGAGTGATGCCGATCGTATCTCTATTTTATAGATCAATACTCTACGGGCAATCATAATGATTTGTGACTTTAAAATGTTGCCCAATTTATACGCGCAATTAGCTCTGTAGTTATTAAAATTTGGCTGCTGGAATAATTACTGATTTTAGTACATTTTGGTCTAAAATACATGTTTGACGTAAAATTATATCAATAAATCATAATTAGGATGTTGTATTACTAATTGCGGCCGATAGTTATGTCGAATTGCAGTACATTAAATACGCGAAATTGTAATTTTCATTTTTGTTAGCTAACAAGCCAATATTCTAGAAAAGTCTACAGTATTTTTTTATTATCAAAAGTTGTACATGGGACACACAGTTCATCCAGGGTTATTCACCATCAGTGTGCCCCATGTGTTTAGCGGGACCCATTCTCGCAATTCCACTTACCATCATTATTCATGGCGTTTTGAACATACCATATGAACATCCCCAGCGCATGACATGCCTATACTATGATAGCCTGCCACTCTGTAATCAGGCAGTAGCGAATGTCGCTCAGGTTTAAACAAACCTTAAATGTCTCAGTCATTGGAGTTACATTCAGACGTCCATTTAATATACCAACTAACTATGGTGTCAAAATAACCAGCAAAACCAACGATTTATCATTCCCTTAACTATACACAACGGCTCATTCCACCGCTTTCAAAGTACAAAACATCAGCTTTAAGCACAAAAGTCACTAAGTACAACGTTTCACAAAGATATGCGGCGCTATCGATCCAAATGGTTCAACGAACGCCAGAAATGGATGACTGTACATTTTTACTCGGCGAGGGAAATGAGTCGCGCTGAACGTAGTAATAAAATTGGTTGTTTTGCTGAAGAAAAATTGGGATTTGACAGGAAATAAAACTGTTTGAAAACGATCGAACTTGCAATAGATGTTTGGATCTTATGGAACTTTTCAATTTTTGTAGATTACATTACGAGTATAATAGAAATATACACATTAGGTGTACACACGTTTTCATATGACTACCTACTAAAGTTAATATACCTCCATAATATGTCTTCCATAATCTTATCAAAGAGTGGTGACTAAGCGCGATCTCTTAAAATAAAAGCCCATTCAGAAGTGTTGGTACTTTAGGAACATAATATCTTTACTAAGGACACAATAAAAACGGCCCAGATCTCATTATACCCGGGGCGCTGTCGCAGAGGCCGTAAAGGTATAATAAATACCTTTATTAAGGGTGAATACCTTCCCGTGAATTAGAACGTTTGTAGACATTTAAGGCTTTCACGCTAACGATTAACAGATGCGAGTGGCATTTCAATGTTGAAATTTGTAGCATTTTCACATGTAAAGCCTTGAATTTGGGACATACTCAAACAGTAGGGATAGAAAAAGGCTACGATAACGTCCAGTTCAACCCTTAAACAATTAATAAATCAAATTATTATTTATACAACGAAGTAAGAAGACGAGCAAGACGCTCTCCTGATGTTAAGAGATAACGCTGCACATAATTAGTACAGTGCTACCCAGTTTTTTTACAAAGGTAACATTCTAGGTGCGCTGTGTCAACGCTTTTTACTTGCGAGTAAGAGTCATAAGATGTTAACGACTCTTCAGCCTAGTGATTACATCTTTTCTTATTCTCACCAAATTAAATGACTGTATAGAGGTATACTAACTTACAATAATAGTTTAGAAACATGCTATTTTACAATTATTATACACGCTATTAACGCCTGATGCAGATGAAAATTTGATAAGCTTGCATTTTTTAAATTGCAAGCAAGAGTACGACGACCCCTACAAACGATACTAGACTCCAAACTCAAATAGCAACCAGTTACTGTTACAAAATGCATTTAGATTTTAGATGTAAGCAGACAAGTTTCAAGGCGCGGCTGGTTGAGATTTCAACCCGCATTCTAGGTTGCCTGCCAGTATTGCATTCAAGACTTTCTAGTCCTATATGGAAACCTCGAGTATTCGGCTCGAAAGTTTATGTTGAATTTTGTTGTACGTGAAATTATTTGTTACTTTAATAATGGGCAAATAATTTCGTGTTTATCGTCTATGTTTTAGTTGACATAATATTTAAGTAGACGGTCCGCCTGAAATTAAATGATGAGTGAGCGATGCGTAAAAATCCTGCGTCTTGCTCTATAGCAATTTGCTATCGGCATATATACGAGTAAAACTTGTGATTTTGGCAAAATAACAACAAACAAAGATAACAAGTTTGCATTTAGAATCGTATGGTTTTTAAAAATGGTGTTTAAAAATAACAATGCAAATAAAGTCTTAGTTTTTTATTTATTTTTTAAAGGTTTTTGTTAAAAAAGGCACCAAAATACACCATAGGTTAAGAAAACGCAAGTTTCACAGCTTGCACATGCCGTCAAAATGTTCCAAAAAGTCCATAAAACAAAGTCGGAACTTCCCAAGTTGGTAAAACAGAGTTTAAAAACTCGCAGGCATTCAGGTTGGCGACCGGCGGTTTACTCACCAAGTATTTAAGACTACACTAATTACTTTTTAATGAGCAACGAGATTAGATGTATTAAAGGACATGACACATACATTGTTAGTTTAGAATTTTTTAAAGTGCACATTGTGTGACTAAACGTCAGGAAAATTTGCATTAGGTACCTACTATTTATATTGAGCCATATATATATAGCCATGTGTATGCCATAATATGTTCCATGGTTAAGCAATGCCTTCCCCAAATTCTCCATTCTTTTCGATCTAATAAATGAAAATTATCTTATCAATTAATATTTAAAATGTATTAATACAGAATATCACAAGTGCGTCCTACAAAAGAGGTACCTATTATTATACCTTATTATATTCTGCGAAAGTATGGATGTGTAAGTATGTATGTTAGTTACCCCTTCACACCTTTTTTTTCCCGGGGAAATGCTTTACGCGTACCACCCTGAGCCATTGTAACGCTAGTCCAGGGTGGTTATGTGGGACTCCCCGCCGTAGAAACCGGCGGATATACCCACTAAAACCCCGGGGTCCTTCCAGCCGCTGTTCTGCGGGGACGACGCAGGTACGCTCTCGCATTCTTCTCCGTCGTGACCCCTTCACACCTAACAGCTGAACCGATTGAGCTTCAATTAGGTATAAAGGTTGATTAGAACGAGAAATAACTCATAGCTAGCTAGCCCCACTTAGCCACACGTAGTATAAAATTCTCAAGCAAAACAAAATTTCAAAAGCGCTATGCGATTGAAAATTTGCACGCGCGAAGTGGAGAGCTGTCGGCAATTCTTTTTCTTTGATTCTGGGTAAAATCGTTGGACACAGCAAGCTGATAATAATATTATGATGCCCCTCTAAATTGGGTAGTCTCTAGAAATTTCTAAAAATTTGCATGTTTTCCTAACAGAGCAACGTACCTACACGTCCTTTGTTTACCTTATCTTGCGAGATTGCATCTCAAAGGGTAGCGTACATACGCCGGTATCAGCGATCTCTCACATTACGTTAACGACTAACGACCTCTTTAAATAGCCATCTTTGTGGACAGAATGGCCATTTTTATGTTTGTACAGCATTAAGATTCACCTCGCTATAGCGAGGATGATATATCATATTTATAGGATAATAGGCTGCAATTATACTCGCTTTAGAGCCTATATGTTATTCCTCAACTAAGTTTTGCTCGGTCGTCAGAGAAGCAATGGATAGGCACCGATGGCGGCAGACCATGAGTATCACTGCACCAGCATCTTCGGCTGGTGATGACCACGATCTTCAGTCATGAGGGAGCGACTTCAGAGAGAGATATGTTATTCCAGGGTCTAACATATCTCTAAATTTCAGCTCAATCGGGCCACCCGTTTAAACGTGAAAGAGTACCAAACACACATCCCTACAACGATACATTCTTGCAATCTTTCGTATTTATAATATTAGTAGGAATTAGGATAGGATTATATAACCTGTTATTCCAGGGTGCAAGCGGTATCTAGCATACCAAATTTCAGCTTTATCGGTTCAGCCGTTTAGGCGTGTTTAGGTAACAAACACACACACGTACATCCGTACTTTTGTATTGTTCACACATTCAAAACCTTTCTTACCTTTTAAAATTTTACAGAATTTGACACTGCTCGCGTAAATATGAAGCTGGCCTTAAGGTAAGCGCCAACTAGAGCGGGCTGCAACGTAACGCATATAGGTAAATCCTCCTACATTTTATAAGAAGCAACGCAACGCACACTACAGCGCATAATGCGACCCGTTCATGTGTGCGTTGGTGAAAATTAAAGTAGTCTAACTAATAACTAGAAGGTCCAATCTAACGGTCGGAGGGGTCAAATAAGTCACTAAGTCGATCCAACCAGACAAAGCGACCTAACCCACTATAGAGAATATTCTAGAAGCACTTAGGCTAACAATGGACGTCAAGTTTGGAAACCTTCGTTAATGTTGTTTTTGTAATACGAGTCGCTTGGCAGGGTATCAGTTTTGCTGGATTTATTTATTATAAAAATATGACTATATATCTTTCATTAGTTTATAGGTAAGTACTAGCTGTCTCAATGTGGGTTTACTCAATACTGACTTTACATTACTGTGCTTCGGTAGGAGGGCACTGTAGCTAGTGAAATTACTGGGCTGAGGAGTCTTAACATCTTATGACTCTCAAGTAGGAAGCGTTGGCGCAGTGCACTGGGTAGCACTGTACTAATTATGGGCAGCGTTATCTCTTACCATCAGGAGAGCGTCTTGCTCGTCTTCTTACTTCGTTGTATAAACATAATATGAACTAGAGAATCTTTTAAAAAAAACGAGGATTAAGTTTAAACACCAATAGAACAGATTACACTGTCAACAATTACCTATATAGGTTGTGTGGCTAAATCTTATGTTCCATAATTACAATTATGAGACAACCGTGTTGTTGTTGCTGTTAATGACTGCTGCTTTAGGTGCAAGTCGCCAAGATGACTGCAAAACCTGCAATGTGACCGAACGACTACCCCTCTCCCTCTACTAATAGGTAACAGCCGGCAACCGCACTTTACGTGCCCTCCGAATCATGGTTACGTGCAGGCGAACATTTTCACACGAGCTTTCAACCTAGGTCGCTACCCGCTATTTATAAAGTTTGGTATCAAAACATATTTTTTGGTATTTCTGAAAATGACTAGTAGGGCCACATTACGGGAGTCACAAAGTCAGCGACCGAAGACCGTGAAAATTAGGTGTTAAACTCTGTCGTTTAGTAGAAAAAAGGTCACAAACACATGCAAACATTCGCGTAGGTAAATAATAAATATTAATGAGATAAGCAGGTACTGCTAAATACTTGAATACTGTTTTATATCTGACATCGATTTTACACAAACAGAAAATGAAGGTCAATATGCATACCAAATATAATACGGCGAAACAGATTATTTATAGGTTAGACATTATTTCGCACGATGGTGATTGAAATCGATAAATCGTATCAATATGGAGGTAGAGTATCAGTCAGATATTTAATTTATTAAGATAGATGGCGCGAATTTCTCTGAGGAAAGTGGAGCAATCCTCACTCTTAACAGCTTTATTTTGCCATTTTTATAGCCTATGTCCAGGGGCATGAGAAACCCAAACCTTATAATTAAATATAAATATCCATACTTTTGACTTAAATGCCAAGTGCCAAGAGACCTTTAACCTATAAAATATAAATGTATGAATTTATGTGTTTGTTACGTCATCACACCTAAACGGCAAAACCGATCCAGCTGAAGTTCATACAAGTAGCTCAAGTATAATAATTAATACAAATATACCTATAATAACAGACACTATAGATACCTATATCTCCTGAAATTCCCTCTAACAACACATAGGCTTTTCAGCGACTAAAACATCTAGGTATAGCTGCCAGTCTAACTTTAAATATTTCTTTTACTACGTATAAACAAAAAAGTGACACGCTTTTATACAAAACTAGCTAATCTTAGCAGTAAAACACTTATTTGTTCCAAATTTCAACCCAATCCGGTCAGTGTGTACTGTGTACAATCTTATCAGTGTGGCATGTGCGTTGATAGATCAGACAGGAAGGAATAACTTTTCCTTTTAAATATTAAGCTGACTCGCGGCATATACCCCACATATCGTAAATGTTAGTATATGTTTGTATCAATGTTAGCGGCTGTAACGACCAGTGATAGAATCGATATTGGCACGGTCCACGGACCAACATTACCGGGCGACGATTGCTGCTGTCAGCCTTTACATTTGTATCGAACAATATCGATAACTTTATCGACTTCGAGACACTGACGGCAATAGGGATGTTGACTGGGTAAAAAAATATAATTAGTTAATTGAAATAATACCTAAATATTTAAAAAATGCAGCACATTACACACAGCGCCATCTAGCACCGTGTTTATTGCTTGTGTTTATTGGCTAGATAACGGATATATTACCTATACACTTTTCTTTTGCAATTAAAAATATTTGACACATAAGTATTTTTGGCTTGTAAATAAGTTAAAAAATTGCTGATAATATATAACGCTTAATTTTTTTGGGTGGGGACGAACTACGTCACCTTCCCGTATAAAATGTACCGACTCTAGTGAGTGACGTCACGACCTCCGAACAAGCAACTTTAATGCGTTTTATCTCTCACGCATTTTTATCAAATTTACAAAAAATACGTGTCCAAAGTCCAATATTATTTAATAATTTACCTATACCTACTAAAAAAAAAAAAGTGTATTGTCAAACACCTCCGATATTGGCGTGAAACTTCGGAATCATTGGAACAAATAGACATGATTTCCCACTGGAGTCTATCTATATGCCAATTCGATTAGTTGATTCCCGAAACATTCTTAGATATAAATAAAATACTACACAAAACCAGGCCTCTTTCAGTGGGACAACAATTAAAATGATTATGAAAGATATCTACTAAAAAAAGTAGTGAGAGATACTGTTACAGTAATAGTGGAAAATGAATCTCAGCAAAAAAAAATAGCGCTAAGCACAAGGGATTGGCGCCTGTCTAACCTCCTGACGACCCGAGTTCTATACAAAGGACAACATTTATTAAAATTAGTCAAAATATATACCTATACAATTAACTTACGATTGTACGATGTAGGAACTAAGATTAAGAAAAAAACAGATTTTCGAGGCCCTTTTTAATTATGATTTTAGTATCTGGTCAGTCCTACCTGTAGTAACAACAATTAATCAGAAGACCCTAAGTGTGATATATCTCCTAATATATCATCCGTGCAAGATAAAGCTGGCCACGTACAGAGCTGGACGGAAGTCACGTACCACCGGCCATCCTCTAAGGATTTACCCGCACCTTAGGAGACAGGGCTAACTATATTGTACTGTACATTTGGAGATTTGTAGGACGGGATATATGGAGGTTGGTGTATAGAAGATGAATGTGTAATGTTGGTGGAGAAAACTGAAGAAGTTATAATAATAGAATTAAAGTTTAAACTGGAATTCCTATACTTACTACATAATACATTTTATTTTGACAATTATTTTATTAGTTTTCTAGAAACCTAGAGGTGTTCTAAAAAATTGAGTCAATTAAGTTTAAGTACAGCTTAAAAATGCAGGTAGGTACTCAAATTATTAGAACACATCTAGTGTTCTAGAAACCTAATAAAATAATTGTCAACAAAATAAAAACATAAAAAAATTGCTTACTTCTAATAAATTCCACTCTAGGTGTAATGTAAAAAACCAACAACAAAGTGAAAATAAAAAAGCTAGTGATCAAGTCCATGATCGGAAACAAATTATAGCTTACATACTCGAAATATACAACAGACGAAAAGGCTTAAGAGAAAAGAATTAAGTTAAGGAAAGTTGTAAAATATAAAACACTGAATCACAAAATGTTAATTCAGAACTAGATTTATTCGCAATAATTTATTTTACAACATCAAAAACCCCGTTAAGGACTTTGCCCTGCAGTTTGACGATAATTTTTTTTTTTTTTTTTTTTTTTTATGTGATGAAGTAGAAGACGAGCAAGACGCTCTCCTGATGTTAAGAGATAACGGCTGCCCATAATCAGTACAGTGTTACCTAGGATTTCACAATTATGTGAAATTCTAGGAGCACTGCACCAACGCTTCTTACTCAAGAGTCATAAGATGTTAAGACTCTTTAGCCCAGTAATTACACTAGCTACAGTGCCCTCCTACCGGAGCACAGTAATGTTTGCACATCACTGCTCAGGCGGTAGAATAACTGGCACTGTTGGGGTACCCACCTAGACGACCTCCTGCAAAGGAAGTCTACCCCCGGTAAAAATAATGGCTAAAGATAAATGAAAATAACATTAAATATGTGAAATCACAGTTCAAAGTGAAAAAAAAGCTGTTGAACGCACGTTTGATCGCAAACAACCAAACAGTACAAAGTTTATATTGTTAGGGACTGATTTACGACGGTGTCGATATCAAACGTCAAAGTTATTTTTGATAAAGATCGACGAGAATAACCGAGCGTGATAAATAGCCACATAAAGTAGAAAACATATAAGTAAGTCAATTTTACGATGATTTCAGGACGTTAGATTACTACAAGGCTTTGAGAATGGCCTAAAGACTGCCTCCTACATCTCATAGGAAATAGCCGGGATCCACAAATTTATGTGATTTCCGAAACACTGTAGCGCATCCTGTACAAAAGTTTGCCATACACTGAGAATTGATTTGAACCCAGGGTCTATGGATTACAAAACGTACGACTACGCTACGGGCGCAATATAATATCCTATGATATGATAGCTATTTGACATGCTCCGTTCCTCATCTTGAAACATAAAATGTTAATTCTCATCAGACCAGTAATTTGTCTAAAAGGAACAAGAACATTTTCTACAGCAAAATAACAGACAAGATACAAAATGGATGTTGCTAGGCAATGTACCTTTATCTAGATATAGAAGACTCGTCATAGCCGTAAACGAAAACCCTTTTAAGATTTAAGGTTCTATAAATAACATGTTTGAAACTGGCTCTCGTAAAAGCGTATACATAAAGGTTTATATACACTCGAATGAAAATTTGATTTGTATGATACTGAAATAAAACGGGTGGGAAACGATTTCCTCGAGTGTATTTGAAGTTATTACTATGAAATCTGTTGGGAGTCCCGTGGGAAACATATGGATAATAATTGCCTACGCGCTTAACATATAAAAAAGGCTGGGTTGAGACAGAACGTGGACGAGTGCTTCGGCGTACCTACTAGCAGTCCCAGCACTGGCGTCCCGTAAGAACATCTCCAGGTATTTAGCGGACATCCCCGCCCATCTTCAGCGGAGGAGTCCCATATGACATACACAATGATGCCGCGGAGAGCTTCGTCATATCCCACCGCCTTATAAGTTATGGTGCCACAACCACCCTGCCCCTCCTAACGTTTGGTGATGATACTTAAAGCAAATTTCCTAGTATTAAATTAAAAATTCTGACCATATGGACGACTGCATCCACATACTAAATCGTACTAAGTCTTAAGCCAAATATAAAAGTGACAATCTTTATAATCTAAAATGGTCAATGGACAGTTACTGTCGCCAGACACCATTCTATAAAAGGCAGAACGTGTACGACAGGAATGGTTAAGAACGTAACGGTATACAGTATACACAGCAAATAAAGTTTCTTTTGTGATACAGGTTTTGCTGGAAAAGCCTGATTTAATCTATCTTCACTGGCAAAAAGTTTTTTTATGGTACACGAGACGAGTATGACGTAAGTATTTGTAATACGTGAACCTGATGTTAAATGAATCTCAGACCGATTACAATATTTTTATTGCCTGATCTTAGATGATGAGGTTGAAGATGGTAGCCAGACTAACTAGGTGGAGGTGTAAATCCTACTGTCGTCCCACTAAACGTTGTACTGAAACTTTCATTATGAACGCTTGCAGCAGCAGAGGTGCTTGGCTGATTACAGTTTCTTCAGGTTTTCAAAACGCAACAGTGCTTTGGGCTTATTAGATATCTGTTAAGACGTAAGATCAAGTAAGAATATGAGTCATATACTATGTGACGTAATTTCTCCGGCATCAAGACTTAGAGAAGGACTTTTGCCAATAAATTCTGATCATCTACTAGCTATCATTATACTACGAATCGTTGCAAACCATCTAGCCTACACTTAAAGCATTAAGATCTTAATAACTGTAATAAGCAAAGTGTCACACGAGTTAAACGCCAGCCCCAAGACGCCAGGGCTACTATTAATAGCAGTTTAGATACTATAGGCGTTTAATGATCCCGTTATCAAGTTACCGAAGGCCTATAGGTATCCACCTGCATGGGAAGTTGGGGCAACTATTATAAATTGATAGCGGATATTAAACGCGTGGATTAGACTGGTGTGGTTAGTGGTTGTCTCCATCAAGTGGATAATGAGGATTTAGATGAAGTTTTAGATTTGTAGGACTTAAAACTTTGAGATAATAGTGATAGATAATAGATAAGTTCCTTTCCTCAATATAAGTAATGTGTAGACCTTCCAAAATCAGAATTTTCTGAATAAATCTAAACTCCTAACCTTATATTAAAGAGCACTAGGAATCTCTAAGATTAGGCAACTTCTGGTATTGCAGGTGTCAGTTGCTGACGGTGATCACTTCCTACATAGTTCTGTCATAAGCAAATTTACTGATCCTCACATATAGAATTAATGATTCTTCATTTATAAAATTTATAATTATTATTAATTCAGGTTCTTCAAATATTACAGCAGGAAAGGACACTAGTATTAACCATAGATCGGCCAAACTCCAATCTACAGAAAATCCAAGTGCTCCAAACCACTGTCAGATGACAACGTGCCCAGAATGCTGGCGCCATTATTTAAAGTCTATACTTATTGATAATGATAAAATCATGAGGGTTTTCACGGAAATTTACGTTGCCAGTAGGCGCCACTTTGGCAGGAGATCCATCACAACAACGCGCGCAGTCAAAACGTTCCTAGTTTTTGGAGTTCTAGTTTCAGTGTTTATTTATGAATGCTATGAATGAAAAATGCATAATTCACGTGCATAATGGACAAAAAAGGTAGTCTGACACATTTACAGTTGTCTGGACCTGAAGTCAAAGTGCTGCCTTCTGGTGACTGTTATTGTAGAAAACCCTCATTGTTGAAAATTAGTTTCTCGAACTCACCATCTGTGGGCGACGTGTAGAGTTTCCTGCATATCTCCTGCGGCCCGCCAAGCGCGTTGATCCTGGCGAGGCCCTCGGAGCCGCGCGACTCCATGAGCTCGCGCAGCTGCCGCAGTGACACGCCATACTGCGCCGGCCGCCCCTCCACGGTCGCCATGGTGCCGGGCTCGCGGCCGCCGCCCGCACCAAGCCCGACAACCCTCTAGCTCTGAAACAAATGCAACACGTCAGATAATGAATCTCTTATGCTCTCCGGGTAGTGGGTAGCCGGAGATAGAAGCTGATGGCGCTCCATTGTTCGGTAGTCATAGAGGGGGTCACGACCCTCAGATATGAGGACCACGACTGATGGAGGAGGAGATAATGATCACATTCACCAATATGAAAGTTAAGGAAGTTGAGGTGTGTCAGGATCGTACAAAGTGGAGTGAAATAGTTTCTGCCTGCCCCAACGGGAACCAGATTGTAAGTCTGGTATACAAGATGTTCAATGAAGCCAGGGTGGGATTTCTATTATCTTCTAGGTTTAGTCTGTTCATCATCTTGGGCCACAAAGTCACTTTACACTTGGATTGATCTTGGTGTAAGGCAAACCTATGGTGAAGATAATTGCTTGTCCGATGTGTTAATGGCAAAATGGTCAGACATAGGAGAGCGTAGTCTGCGGTGGGGAAAGAGGACAGTAGAAATAGAAAATAGCCCAATGGCCTTTGCAGCAGTAAAATAACTAGGTACTTAAAGAGCATAAAAAATTATCATGTAGGTACTGCATGAGTCGAGGTCAGAACGAATGATAAACTTAACAAACTAGACAAAGTTAGCTGTAGCAATTTATGGAAGTCTGGATTTGAAGTCTGAATGCTATCTGCAGCATGTAATTGAAAATTGGGAGTTGACCACACGTTCCACGCACTCAATTTTCAGTCTAAATAAATAATATCTTGCAACTACTGCCAGCCGACTTAACTAGACTGGTCTGTCCGAATTAATTAGATTGGTCCCAAACTGAGTTTTGGCCCCCATCAATAGAGCCTCAGCCTGCCCAGTAGGTACCACTTCCTGCCAGTTTTTGATTTGACATATGAATAATTAATTTTCAGATCAGACTACATCGATCATTTGTGCTGGCTCCCGACTTAACTAGATTGGCTTGAGGTTCCAAGCCGAGCTGTGGCCTTCAACAATAAGATCCTCAACCTTCTCAATGTCACTTCCTTCCAGTCTTAGACTAGTTATCCACTTAATGCATAACAAATTAAAGAAACAACTTCGATTAACAATTAGAGGGAAGGAAAGAGTTTAACCGTGAAAGTTGAAGCACACTGATTACTAGACATTATCAGTGTTCCTAGTAATAAGAAATCGATAACATGTTGACGATGACGCATTCAATAAGATTACATAAAGACATTGAAAGAAGAAACAGATAATTTATTGAATAATAATAATCAGCCAAACAAAGGATTTTTGTGTAACGTACGTACTTTGCGGTCGGCGATGTCGCTCCCGCATCGGCCTTACTAGCCACTCACGGAAGTGCCGAACCATAATTACGGACGCTGCTTGAATCATCTTTCATAGATGTAAGACGCCAGTGAAGTGAAGACGTAAAGTGTAGGCATCTCTTCTCTAATTAGCCCCTTTCAACTGTGATTTAATTCTCATTAGTAATTTATAATCATTATTTATATTGTCTAATTAAAATTGGATGTGCCCAACCGGGTCCAAAGAAATACCGAATGAACCTATTAGATTTTAAGCACCTAATTCTAATGAAGCAAATAACATATTGAGTAGGTATTTACAGAGAAAGAAACCAATGACATCACTTTTAGACAGCGGCTTCACATTTTTGCTCACACATTTAGCAAGTTTGAAAGCTTATTATTTATTGCCAATCCTCGTTTCTTATTTATTCCGTTAGAATAACTATCAAGAAAAAAGAGCAGATGTTAGAACTAAGATATGACAATAATAGATAACAGAAAGGAAATGTCTGCCAATATTGTAATGAAGAAAAAGCTTTCTGAAAATTACGTAATACGTAAAGCTCCATGAAGTGAAGGCCATATCAATATAGGGATAAAGTATATTCCATGGATAAAGGACAGAATTTATTAGAAGTTGTTTCATTTATAAAAATTAAGGAAGCAGAATACAGTCCACTCGCTTGCATAAAATAGATAGATCTATAACACTACTGAACACACAAAAATATACAAAAATGATTTTAAAATTAAAATAATATAGGTAAGTAACTAAAAAACTAAGTGTTAAAATTACGCTGTATTACGTTATGCTCAAAGACGCTTAATGAGTAAAAAATAGCTTGCAACGCGTTATGTTTAGCTTAGCCACAAAACCCATTTTCAAATGTACCTAGTTGTTTTAAAAGTACCATTTCTATTTTGCTTACTCGTACAACACACGGAGCGAATCTTGTACTAGTAGAAAGTATGTGAGCAGACTAAAAGCGGATGGTCTTACTATGGGTGCTCCATTTTTCCCAGAAAACTCAGTCCAGTAATTATTTCTCCCACGTCCATAGATATAACATGCAAAGCACCCCGATGCATCGTGGTGTGAATTGATGCATAATGAGAAGGTGGACGGGCTTACACCTACACAAGGGTACGTCTACTCGAGTTAACTGCGACCTCGCTAACTCGCTTGCACTTTATAGAGAAAAGATTATGTATCGATGAAGAAAATTTATATGAACTATGAGGAAAAGTCGAGGCGACGCGGACGCGACGAATGAATGGTTAAGGAGTTGTGTTTAGAATATAATATTATGGTTAATAATGAAGTACCTTAGATTGAAATAAAAAGGGAAGAAACGGTACGCGCTATCGTTGCTATACCTCTAGACAAATTTGGTCGGAAACTCGGGTCGAAAAGTGTCGGTTGCCGCGCCGACTTGCGCCAAAGTAAGATTTTGTGCATGATCAATGATCCTAATTGGAGCGGTCCATTTGCGAGACACCTGTATTGTATCTTCGCTTTTTATTTTAATCTAAGTTTATTATTATAATCCATATTAAAAAGAAAGGAATATAAATAAAAGACAAACTTTCAACGTATCAGATTAATAGTAACCGTCAAGAACTTGGTCCCAAGTCTGGGTTTTTTTACGAGTAATTATTTCTAGCACGTTGTCAAGTAAGAAACAATATTTGTTGTACGGACATAATGTAGCTAGTACCTGGTAAATAAATTAACAATCAATTTAAATAATTACTTAAGCAACACTTCAATATAAAATGCACTTAATAGCTGTGTTATTACATACATAGGTTGGTACAGACATGCATTTACAACCCAGAAGGCGGAGAATTATGGACTTGAAATTATAGCTCAAAATTATTCTTGCAAAATTGTAACCTATAAGTTAGTTGTAATTGAAATAGTATTGTAATTTGAAAACATGACTGTCTCTCTTACTGGTCTTTCAATATACAACTCAAATTGAACAGATTTGTCTGAAATTTGGCATAGGTATAGAATAGAATAATACTTTATTGCATACGACACAAGATAAAATAAGACAATACTTTATTGACACTACTTTTTTGACTTTATTGAGTTACAAGGAAACTTACTGAGACTGTTATATTTAGGTACATATTTAATGCTAGGTAAACAATCGGCGGTCTTATCGCACTAGGCAATTTCTAGCCTAGGCTTTCTTTATTTTCTTAGTTTTTTTATTATCTTATATGATGAGTATCAATGATAAATCAGGTGCCCAATGGCAAGCATCATGATTGCCTCTATCAGACACAGCGCCACCCAGCATTTTGAAATACAACATTGTGTATACCATCTATTAGTTTTTGAATCTCTAAGAAACAATCGATGAGAATATGATTTATTGTGATATAACTTAACATAGTTTGATTCCACGTCTCATTATAATATACTTTATCTTATGCATGAACAAGGGACTAAAATCGCATCTCACGGGTCTCAAGACACAGGCTGCCGCCTAGTTTGAGACTCACAGACATATCTGTATGGAATGCTGAAATTTATCTGAATTGTAGTGCACTATGTAATATTTAGCATGTTAAGTCTTTTTGGTAAATAAATGAATCATTTAAATCATTCATTCATTCAATAAGTCAACAGATACTAAGGATGTATACTATTGGTATATTTAATACCTGTAAAAGCTATTATCCCCTTTTACGAGCCAATAAAGTGTTGTACCGGGTTGCTGCAATGTCATACATAATTTAAGCCCGTGGGCCGATGGTATGAAACAGTTAACATTTCAGGACAGTAGCCGCGAGTTCTATGAAACAAGAGAAGTAACAATAAATCAAAGTGACTGATTAACTGATCTATCAACGCACAGCCCAAACCGCTGAACGAATCGCGTTAAAATTTGAAACACAAATAGGTTTCATGCCGTAGGCGTCCGCTAAGAAGGGATTTTGCTACGCGGGCAAAGCCGCGTGCGTAAGCTAGTAATATTATAAAAAAGTACTTTCATCTTTGGCCGTCTTTGTACTTCTTAGTGACACTGACACGTGTCTAAGATGCCCACCAAATTGCAACCCCATCGGCTCTACATCTTACAATGCAAATTTTCGGATCCTGCTAAGATCATAATTGCGGGTCAAAAGTACGGATGTAACAATTATTAGTTATTATTTAATATTTAGTGTTAATTCCGCTCTAAAAGAGCGTAAACCGCTCTAAGAGAGTTTAGAGCGGAATTAACACTAAATATTAAATAATCATTGTTGTGATGGATTTCCGCAAAGTAACGCCTAGTTCCATTAATTAGTACGGATGTAATATGTACCAGAATGTAGCTATCTATTTTCACACCTGAACGATTGAGCTGAAATTTGCTGAAAACTCAAACCCAGGAATAACACATAAATACGCATAATATCACATATTTGGACGGATTTACCAACTCCGTAAGGCGCAGCTAATCTTACTTATATTATAAAAGTGAAAGTGAATGTATGGATGTCTGGATGTAGGTTTGTTACTGTTTTACGCCTAAAGGGGTGGACCGATTGAGCTGAAATTTGGCAAAGAGATAGCTTAGACCCTGGAATAATATATAGGCTACTGAATAGCAGGTAAAACTGCTGGGCACAGCTAGTTTATAATATTAATCAGATCTACCATAATTGACAGATTTAAGTAAATGCCATCAATCGCAGCATCTACCCAACAAAGGTAAGCTATCTTCGATAGGTATAACTGTAATCGAAGAGTAAGTGGTATAATAAGATAGGACGCCATCCGCGGACGGCGCACGGTGAACTTCGAATAGAATACCGTGTCGGGGTAACTTCGAGTTAGTTTACCAGCTTTAACTGAATGCATAGTTTAGCTTCAGGTGTCAGGGATAGTTTATGTTCGGAATTGGTTATTGGAGATGGTCGAGATGGAAAAAGATATTGTTATAGAAACGTTTTTTTTTATATAAAGAAGTAAGAAGATGAGCAAGGCGCTTTCCTGATGAAGAGATAACGCTGTCTCATAATTAGTACAGTGCTACCCAGGATTACCCATAAGATGTCAAGACTCTTGAGCCCAGTAATTTCACTAGCGTAGCCTACGTTATATTTTTTTTCTAAAGGCATAAATGTTTTTTTTTTTTTTTTTTCAGCACCTCATCTCGATGTTAAGCGACGACGAAGGCGAGAATAAAAACAAAGCAAAAAAAATCTATAAGAAAGCAAATCCATAGTTTCGTGTTTATAATATCAGTAGGAAATAGGACCGCTGATTGTAGATTGAAACGGCAAATCCGCTTTATTTACACAATTTTGGCAAATGCAACTAAATTCCCAGCCAATATGTACCATTCCAAACTAAATTGCATTTACATTGGGCGATTACGTTGAACAATGTATGTTTTATCATATTATGGTGATTAGGCTTGATTCACACGTACCACAACCACACTGCACCGACACGTCGCGTTCGCGACTAAAGTTTGTCAAGCTGTGAATAGCGTCGCGGCGATTTGTTGCGGTTGCGTTGTGGTACACAATATTGTTTCACCGGCCGCTAATAAACGGTGTCGCCAATGGTTGCATTGTGGCTGTGATGTGGTCGGTATCATAATGCAGTACCTAAGTATAAGAGTAATGTCGGCAAACTATGGTTGAATTCAACAATAAAATGCCTTGTGCGACAAGTATTGTTTACCTAGTATTAAATATATCTAGCTCAGTAAGTTTCTTTGTAATGTTTTGGTATGCAATAAAATATTATTCTATTCTATCATTTTTGATACAAATTAGCGCTCGGCCACGTCTTTGATATGGTAGTGGTACGTGTGAATGGTGCTTATAATATGTATCTAAAACAAGTTTTTGATAACACACAGATGAAAGTCACGCGTTCAAATTAACAGTTTCGGTTACAATAGACTGTATTTATGTTCATTATCTTTATCTATGCAAATTATCTACTAATTGTACAGTATTCTGGTTCGTAATACGTGGAAACCCAACAGTAACAGTAATTTTGCCTCTTGATAGGTTAATTTGGAACCACGCATAATGAGACTAGAGCATATCGCAACTAACTTAAAATTAACTTCAGTATGGCACCTACATTATGGTTATACCTATATTATGAGTACGGGTGTACTAATTACGCCTACCCGTTTTCCGCGCTAAAAAGTAATCTATCTGTTATTCTATGGTATAAACTACCAATACACCAAATTTTCAGCTAAATCGCTTCAACCGTTTAGGCGTCGACAAGTAACAAACATATCACGTATAGACAAACTTTCTTCGTCATAATATTATGTAAGTACGTGTTTGGAGCATCCTTTGGTACATAACACGAGCAAACCCAACTAATTCGCAAAAGGACTTCGGCAAAATATTTGAGTTGAAAACTTCTAAAGCAAAATCAGTGGCTCGTCGAGACTCAATCGTGTTAGCTCACAGGCTCACAGTAAACCACACAATCTATCTAGTATTTAGCAGTTGGAAGGATCGGGGAAGAATATTAAAGGCAGTATATCAAGTGCATGTGCTATTAGCGGCCACTAAAGAGCAAGGGGAGACGTTCCTGAGAGGGTTGCCCCCACAGGGTTGCCATCCGGGTTGAGTGCCGTTGAACGGCCAACAATTAGGTCGAGCGAGATCTCCACTAGTTTCTGCGCGCCTGGTACACGAGGAGTTTTTATTGGCACCTTATTGGGACTTTGGTTTATTTGCTGACACTGTTATCGTTGTTTTTCTTTTAAACTTTTTCTCATATAAACTGAATTTGATATTATCCGGGCAGAGAAAATAAACATTTCATTACAAATGGTGCTATCTCGATCTAAAGATTCTAGGTCATCATCAGGGACATTTTTTTTTTTTTTACGAACCTCTGACATTGGCAGAGTCTATTTTCTCTACGCATTCATTCCAGTTCTATCTTGTATGCTTCTCGTACTTCCGCGCTTCATCCGTTCCTTTCAAACATCATCTTTTATACTTTTTTGCTATGTACTATACTAACTACTATTATTTTTGGGGATGGGTTTAGGGTTCAGGTAGGGCTTTCTTTATTTCTGTTCTTTTTCTATTATCTACTTATATCTTGCTAATGGTAATACATTCACTGGCACTAGGGTCGCAGATGCACGATGGGCATCAGGGACATTTGAAATTTTGGACAGTAAATTTTCAATAAATATAATTTCGTCAATTATGCTCTAAATCGCATCGACCTAGGTACCTAATTGTTACCAAGAATGATGATTAATAATAATTTTATTATAGTAGATTTATCCTACTTTATAGTTGTAGACTGCATCGGCTCAGATCAAGCCACATCGTGGTCAAAAGCAAACTAACCTAAAATTTGCGAATTAAAAGAAATACCTACCTTTAGTCACTGATCCATCATGATTAGTTCACATATCACCCGGATACACCAGCACCGTTAAGTCCGAGCCCTTATTGTTTTATAACCCAAAGTGGGTCAATAGATGTGTTCCAGCGCAAACTTGGCACCGTCTGGCAAACAATCTTGATTGAAAGTGCTCCTAATCGGATACAGTGAGCATTCATCGATGCGAGACTATACCTGCTCATTGCTCATAATTAATATAGGGGAGAATTTGAGTATTTGGAGTGCGAGCAAGGTTACTAGGGTATTAAGACTAGTTTTTACTCTAAAATAGAATAGGAAAGTTATAGGTACCTTTACTCTTTATTGTGACTAGTGACCAGTAAAAACAAATAGTATTTAAAAATTACTATAACTTAAAATTATTAACATATTAGGTATATTATGGTGTTTTGGTTTCGTTCGTACTATTTGCCATGATAGGTACAAATATTTATATAATAATAAGTTTTAATTTTGTTTCAGGATGGAAAATTAATATTAGAAAAAATTTTTAGTTTTCGCGAATCAATAAGTTGTAGCTACCCGTAGTTTTAAATTTACAAAACACTAGTTTTAACAAACTATCGCAGTTGCCAACGTTCATAGTGTTTAAGATCAACTTGTATTTTAAGTGCAAATAAAGATTTATTATTATTATTACTTATTTTTAAGCACTGAAAGATATTAACATAATTTCAAAGGTAGTCTGAAGATTTTTTAAGCCAGAAGACGGAAATTTATAAGTAGAAGCCTTGCTAGTTAAGTACTTAGATATATTTTGGTATAATAATATACTTTGATACAAAATATGTTTGGTTGACATTTCAAGAATCAAGATATATGTAGGTATCAAATGTTTCAAACAAAGAAATTTCCACCGCAGTAGGTGCAGCAAAATCGATGCTGCCTATCAATCATCCACACAATCAATGCAGCAAACTATACATAGGTAAATTAGTAGTTTGAAGGCAAGGTCGGTACGGACGCCTTGATAAATCGGCTCCGATGTACCGCCCAATCGCGTGCTTGTACAGTCTTTATCTTGGCCACACCTGGTCTTCCCTAACTTCTAGATATTACAACTAGCCCTGGGCGTTAAGTGTTCCGGCTGGCTCGTAAAGAAACTTTATTGGGTGTTGCCAAGTTGGCTAACTTACGACATTTAGTGCTTAGAGTTGAATAACGCTTTAATCTTAATTTATTGCTAGGTAGCTCATAAATAATAGTTGCTTTCTTCTTGAAAACTTAATAATAACCTTATTAACCATCTATAGAGTTCGCGACCATACTTTATTTTCTATTTTCATAGCCTTATTTTATATTCTTCATAGACAAGTTACCATTCATCGACAAAGTCCATACTACATACGATTTAGGGTCAAAGTGGGTAAATGTAAACACTTTTGAAAAAAATTGGAGGTAGCAGTACTTTTATCATCGTGTAAAAAAATTGTGACAACTTATTATACTATTTCTTTTTTCTAGGGACTCAGAGTGAAGTAACATGTAAAGTAATATATAACAAAACCTTCTAGCACACTTATTTTGGTTTTTATTACAAGTTTACATTTACCCCAATGCAAAATTTCAAAAACTACCATTTTGGGGTAATTGTAAACACGCAATTCTTAACTGTTACTACATAGCACAGAAGAAAACATTATTTAATGCAAGGTTTGATCTCTCTAATGAGTATTTTATGGTAAAAAGTCCCTATCTATAACAGGAGGTAAATTATTTATTTTGGGGTAAATGTAAACATAATGATATTTCCTAACATAATTATAACTAATAAAAGGAGGTAAAAGTAAACAGTCTCTGTAAGTACATCAATAACTTTTGAAAACATTAAGAAATACTACTACTGAACAAATTATACTATTACTGGACATAAATATGTACATAAACTCTTAATTTCATCTTACACTAACTTATAACTGATTTTAGTTGCATGAATACCCATGGTTATTCATAATTTCTTCACTCTCCTTATCAGTTTTACCTTTTTTTCTCTAATGCATTTTCCCTATTTTCACCCTAATGCAAGTTAGAGATTTTATTTTATCTTGAATTTTTTTTTCCTACTCATAATTTAATATAACCATAGTAGGAAATACATAAAACTCGCAGGCTTCTTGAAATGCATTTTTCAATTAATCATATCATCTATATCTTCCGGAGAGATACATAGTAGTTCTTTCTTTCATACATTTGCCCTCCGCATATGACTTTACCCTTGAAATGAAATGTTTACACTTACCCCCTCATTATCACTAAACATATTGAAAGCAAAAAGTATTGTGTTTCCAATTACCTCACTCGTTTACATTTACCCCAAATTATGTTTACATTTTACCCAAGGCACTAAATATTGAGGTAATTGTAAACGCGGATTTAAAAAATTGCGGATATCATATAGAGAGAAAACAACATCTAAAACATGCTGCTTAATTCAATATCATCTCTCTAGCTAATAAACATTATAATTTACCTCAATAGTTTTCGTACTAAAGTACGTACTGTTCACCACTTGAAAACTGTATTTCAATGGATTTTACCGAAAAATAATAAACACATAAAAATAATATTTTTTGACATCTAACACTTAAATATTGAAATGCATTTCTTAGATAAAATACTATTAATGTATTCTGATGCACTCAGAATCCTATAAAAGTAAAAATGAAGAAATTATGGCCAGCGTTACCATTTACCTCAGTTTACATTTACCCACTTTGACCCTATAAAAAAAGAACAGCGAAAAGAAGGACATCGTAATTGTCCGAAAACGTGGTCGAGATATTCTCGACAATATAAGACGTGAGTTGTGCCGTTTTTTTTGTTTTAGTTAAAGTCCAGACTCTGACTAACTAAATAAATCTTTAACCTAACTTTCTTTAATTTAAAATCTCAATGTTACTATGACTTTTATGATTGGTACCGCCTTTGAAGGCGTATCGCGAAGTGGAGGCGCAAGTGGACGCGCATCGCGAGAGCTGTTTAAGCCAAGTTTTAGCCAATAATGAAATTGTAGCATCGTCAACCACGACCACACTGTCAAGAGTGAACGACTAAGGAGGGGTGTGACCGCCTTTGAACAGCTGACTTTTACCAGAAACATAAAATTTTTATTCATTACACCACTCTAGCAATTTTTCCCTGAGATCCAATTTACCCCAATCTCCCCAAGTCCTCCCAAGTTGCCGACACTTAGTTTTAGCACGGTAAAGAGATATTACAGTAATGTGACTCCCTAGAAGCGGTTGAACTCAAGGTCGCGCGAATTTGCAACGATTTGGGTAGGGTTCGGTAGGCAGCGAGGCACCGAATAGGCGTTATTACTGTGAATTACTCAAAATATCAAAAAGAATTTAAAACTTTGTAATATTTTTACTAATTCACAACCATTTTTCGGAAGCTTACTGCATAAAAACGTCTATTCGGCACCTCGTACCGAACCCTACCCAAATCGTTGCAAATTCGCGCGTTCTTGAGTTCAACCACTTCTATAGAGTCACATTACTGTGTATATCTCTTTACCGTGGTTTTAGCGATACGATGCGGCGGTGGTTGAACGCTTACGTAAGCGGGAATGGCTGGCTTATCTCTCCAAAGAAAATGGAACTGAAATACTGCAAAATGTTTGAAGCACATAAGCTGGTGTTTAACTATAACAGCTTGAAAACAAAAGGTTTATTGAGGAAAGTATTTAGCCACGTAAAGTATAAAAGTAACCATTCTAAGGTATTTTTGATTCGCCTTTTTAGGATTCCGTACCTACTCATCTAGCCAATCTTGAAGAGTTTGTATAATACTTCTCAACATTAGAATCGAATTGATCGATTGATTTCGATTTTTTTTCGATTCGTATTCCTTTTTTTGTTTTTTATTCTTGTTTATGTTGTGCCTGTGTATCTTTGCTCAATAAACAATTTTCTTTCTTTTCTTTTTTTCTGATGTCTGCTTTTGTCTAACATAAAAAGTACCTTTATAAAATCTTCCAAAAACAGCAAAATATAGTGTTGACACAGCAAACAACAGTCAAGTGACAAGGACAACGTGGCCGACGGACGGTTATGAGATGGGGAAGAACCCTTCAAAGTTGTCCGGCCGTTATGTAGTTTTGTGGTAACATTTGTTGAGGACAAAACGGTCCGACAGAGCTTTGCATGTATTTATAAACGTCAACTGTGTAAGACGGGGAATGTAACTATTATTTTGTGATAAGTTTAGTAGGAAATTATATTCGGTGATTGTAAACTTTAGTATTTAACAAGATTGAAAAACGTGAACAAGATTAACCAAGACGGAAAATGTGATCACGAAGAAGTTAAACAAATTGGCTTAAAATCTGTTACAATGGTATCACAAAATCAAACATAATAAAATACAAAGTTGTTATACCCATATACGAGTATTTGAAGAAAATTACTAGAGTTGGAATTGTCATGATCAAGCTCATAGTAGTCCAGTAAAAGAAGAAATGTGGATCGAAAAGTCGAAAGCAGAAAAACTAACTTCGTAACTTTGTTTGGACTAGTTAGGAGATAAACATACTAAAAGTCCCCACCCCTCCGAGGTGAACCCGAGGGGGGGGGAGGCCGAAGAAGGTCCCATTTTTTGGTTTTTTGCTTATATGTCAAAAACTGTGCATTGTACGATATTTTGTTGTACTACATTATTAAACCTTATAAAATTTTCTACAATTTCGTCGTTCACACTTTTCATCAATCTCCAATCGTTGTCCAGTTATGAGCTTCCAAACATGGTCTATTTGGAAGACGCTTAAATTAGTTTTCCATACAAAGTCGGTAAAAAAACTTACAAATAAAATTTGACCAACTTCTGGTTGTCGTATCATAATGAAACTTTGCAAATATCTAGAAATATGATGACAGTTTAATAATCTGGTACCACTGAGCTGATCTGATGATGGAGCCAGGAGGTGTCTACTGAAACTCTGCAATGGCTATTAGTAAAACCGGCGAGTTTGGGCACATTACATTCGAATCGATGAAACGTAGGCACTTCCTGGTCCATTATCAGACCCTCGACAGCAATTGTTATGAAAAAGTCTCATCGATTCGAATGTAATGTGCCCAAACTCGACGGGTTTACTAATAACTATTGAAGAGTTTCATTAGACATCTCCTGGCTCCATCATCAAATCAGCTCAGTGGTACCAGATTATTAAACTGTCATCAGATTTCTAGACATTTGCAAAGTTTCATTATAATACGACAACCAGAAGTTGGTCAAATTTTATTTGTAAGAATTTTTTACCGACTTTGTATGGAAAACTAATTTAAGCGTCTTCAAAATAGACCATGTTTGGAAGCTCATAGCTAGCCAACGATTGGAGATAGATGAAAAGTATCAAGGCCTTAGTTGTAGAAAATTTTATGAGGTTTAATAATGTAGTGCAACAAAATATCGTACAATGCACAGTTTTTGACATATAAGCAAAAAACCTAAAAATAGGTCCTTCTTCGGCCTCCCCCCCTCGGGCTCACCTCGGAGGGGTGGGGACTTTTAGTATGTTTATCTCCTAACTAGTCCAAACAAAGTTACGAAGTTAGTTTTTCTGCTTTCGACTTTTCGATCCACATACCCTTTTTGGGCACTCATTGACTGGGCTATAGGTAAATATAAATATAAATAAATATTACAGGACGTTTAACACAGCGCCACCTAACCCCAAACTAAGCAACTTAATGCTTGTAATATGGTGGTTAGGATAACGGATATAATACTTATATATTTTTCTTTTGTAAATACATACTTATAATAGATATTGAAAAACCACCCAGACCAGAAACAAATACCTGTGGATCACACAAACATTTCCACTTGGCCACTACTACTTGGTAGGTCAGTTCCACTTGGCGCGTGAACGTTTGAACAAAGCTATAAATTCAAACGAACCAAAATTTCAAAAACACATTTTGTATGAAAATTTTAGTTTCGTGCGAAAATTAGCGACGCTTTGAAAAATGGCACCTACAAAAAAAGAACAGAGAAGTGGAGAAAGAATTAGAAATAGGAAGACAGTACCAGCCTATATTCCTTATGCAAAATAGCATACCAAGCATAAGAAATCGATGTATAAACTAAAGCTGTTTTAAAACGAATAAAAACTTTAGTTCAACTCATCGAATTAGAAGTCAAAATATCCATTAGTATTCCCAAAGAATACCGTACGACTCCTATCGAGGAGCAAGCAAACGTGATAGGAAATGCTTTGATGCTATATAATTCTAAAATTCAAACCACGTGTACCCACACTCCGACATTTATCTTTGAACTTTCAATACGAACACGGGGGAGCAGTCTTTTATTCATATTTTTGTTAAGAAATATAAGAATGAAAGATGATGGTATTTCTATAAACGCATAATGTAAGTTCGTGCTTAATCATGAATATATAATTCGTCTCAATAAAGTATGCCTATAGGTACGGTCTTATGATCTTTCTAAATTATGAAACAAATCCTAGCCACCTAACGGCAATAGTTGGTCAGCCTGCAGAGCACTTTAATGTACAGTATCCACATAGGTATTTGAATTTAATAAAGATTTCATTTTATTTATAAATCGAGAAGTACCTACAACTCTTAGGTATTATATTATTAGTTATGTTAGGTTTATTTATTCTTTCTAAATGTCAGAACAAACCCAGTCGCAGCCCACACGCGAGTACCAGGAAGGCATAAACGAAAGGGGGTCGATCGATCGTATCTGGATCATAGCGACCGCTGCAGCCGCGTCACCGCTAATCAGACTATCTCGTGACCTGTGGTCAGTGCACCGTAATGCCACACTGAAAACGATAGTGTGGTTACACTAACAGATATGCTGCACGTAGTTAAATGACTCGTTATCAATGATTAATTGGATGACTAGCTTGTATCCCACCCCGCTGGAATCCCACCTCTCTTGCCTTGTCGCATCGTCGTTTAACATCACGCGAGAAGTTGACAAAATGTTCCTACTATTTTAGGTAATGCCCTGGAATTGAAAAGTGGATCAACTTGAACTACATAACCCCAAGGTTACGGCTCTAGATTCGAAAATAGAAGAAATAATTGGTTCAACATAGTTAGAATTTGGATTTCCAGTCAATTAAGTACGGTTCGTTAATTGAAATAATAGGAGTTCTAGAACGTAATATTTTAGTAAACATTCCAAAAATAAACTAACGTACAAACATCTACTTCAAAATGTAGATGATAAACCAAAAAGAACTCGAGGTATGTATTCGCAACACCCAAAAGAAGTGAAGTGAAAAGCAATAGATTCGGAATTCCTGCGACACGCCCGCACGCATCCAAAGGAAAAAGCTTCCAAATTCCGGGCATACCTTCCACTTCATATCGTCATAAATCAAATCGTGCAAATTCGGCTCGTGTAAATCTAAATTCATGTGACAGCGCGGGCAGTCACGTGAACACGTGTACCATCTGTATTCCGGACGTGCAGTCCCTACTCCCAACTCGAAGTAATCAGGACTGCCGTGAGATCACCTGACCGCTGGTGAATTAAGAATTGGATAGAATAACACTATTGAAAATGTTATGGCCCTCTGGTACATTGTATTCGTTATCAATATTGGTTGAAATAAAGTATTATTAAAATTTTACAAAGATAAACTGCTCAAACTCATAATTATTAATTGATTCAAATAGGTTATAATGAAGCACTTTTGCAAGTCAATTTTACATTGGTGTATTTAGTAAAAACTCTACCGCCCGTTTGGAGAGATCCTCTATGAGAAAATACAGAATGATATCATGAAATAACTAGATCTTGGCAATTTCTTAGACAATCTGGGAATCGAAAAGGACAGAGAAGACATTAAGACATTTTATGGGCATATGAGAGAACCAAGTCGAGAAATGATGGCCTTGAAGTAGCATTGACCGCGTTGGTCGATACTCCTACCATATTTTATTCAACATAATAAGACTAAAGATCGACAATAATATTTATTATACCAGTTACGAAGATTGGAGAATGCGTAAACCCCAAAAAAGTGCGACTTCGATACCCCCATACCATATTTTTGCAAGTTTCCAGTAAAGATGTGTTTGGAGGGTGCCGCGCCATATTGTAATTTGATTCGAGTTCCCGGTGTAAGATAACAAGCTATTCCGCCGTTTTAACCGAGGAACGAGAAGAAATTGGGGATTCTCAACTGATAATGAGTTTTTGTTCCTTGCGGATTATTTACTTTCAGTGTTTCGCTTCCAGTGCAAAATGTATATAATTAAACATTGTTTAAGACTTTTTGTTCATTAACGTCATAATATTTTAACGAACTTGAACCTATTTCATTAAAGATTTACCAAGTCTCGTTAGAGCGAGGTTGTACAGCCTTTAAGCAACTTAATTATCCGAAAGATTGCGTAAAAATCCCCACACTGCCATTCCCGCGGCCAATCGTATCCTAAAACCCTACTTAGCCCCCATTCCTGCTGTATTTAAAATTAAAACGCAGCCTGTTTTGTTTGGAACTTCACTTAATTAAAAGTAATCCGCGTCAGCCTTTGCGGGGCGAAGTTTCTCCTACATTGGACAATGGAGCTCTTAAAATGTCGATCTGTCAAGTTTTAATGAAGCCTTGCGAATAAAGCTTAAAATGTGTCTATAGATAGCACTGAAAGCATGAAAGATAATATTTGTGGAAGACTAACTAACTAATGAAAGAAATAATATAATAATATAACAAAAATCATGTTTTATTGAGGACGATATTATAAATTACTTAAACACTTACTAAAATCATATTTTGATCAAAGTAAGTAAAACATGAAAATCTTCACACAATTTCCACGAAAGTGAAACGTGCAAAATTCTTTGAGAAGCATGCACTTTTATTCCAAACAAACATCGCGTGCATAGCGTGAACCAATTCTTAAATAATGCTCACAAACACTGGACTAAAGAAAACATCGGTTCAACGAACTTTCCACAGAAAAAAAATCCGAGCAGTGACGCATGAAGTTGTGGGAAAAACTGATTCTTGCTTTTTATTTCTCAAAACTTTTGACAAATTCATCTCTTCCAAGAACAAGTGAATTAAATTAAAAATTTAAAAAACCCCCAACGCAATACGTATTTCACCATTTTTTGTATGGCGGCCATCTTGGATTTTAAATTTTATATAGGGGACTGTAATCTACTCGTTAAGCCCTTTCATTTGATACCCATATTGAGGGGGTCGTGGAAGAAAAAAGTAATCCGCCATTTTGTAGCGGCGGCCATCTTGGACCGATTTCCACCAAACATGGCTAAGAACACTCTCGACTAACTCTACTTTCAAACAAAAAAAACAAAATCAAAATCCGTTCATCCGTTTGGGAGCTACGATGCCACAGACAGACACATACACACACACACAGACAGACAGACAGACAGACAGACAGACAGACAGACACGTCAAACTTATAACACCCCGTCGTTTTTGCGTCGGGGGTTAAAAATCATAGTTGACGAAATACATGTGTGAAAATTTCGGAGTTTCAGTTCATGACGCGGTTAAATCCACTGAAACAAAGTGCTCGTATTGTTGCAATATAAATGATGTGTCTTCTATTACTCTTACATTGTTTTAATGAATAGAAACAACGGCCGCAAACGCTTTCATTCCATTCCATTGTGCTCAGTTATTCATTAACTAGCCAGCAACTAAGCTAAACTTAGTTCGTGGTGCTTCACGTGTGGCACACTTACTGTAAAACCAGTAACATAGATTCAGAACTAGAGATTCACAGCACACCAACAAAACTATTTCTGCTTGTTCGAGTGCTGCTGGCATTTCATTACAGTTGTGAATTCCGATAATCAAGTTCAGCTTCTGCAGTATTCGAAGAAGTTCGAGCTTTACACGATTCATTAGTGTAAACCTTCTAATAGTCAAGCATCTATAGAAAGGATGATATACCTACGTGAGAATGGATCATACAAATTCTAAATCAATGGCAAGGTCAATGATCCAAATGCAATATCATAACATCCTGTTAATTAAAGTTACAGTCTAATCGAAACGGCTGAAAATGAACAAACATCCATTACAAACACAATTACCGAAGATGCCATTCGGAACTTCCACTAAGCTGAAGACCACAAATTAAGCACCAACTAAGCACATGTTCCCATTGCAATAACTAGAAGACAGTCACGTCCTTGTGCATATGGATATAGGGTTCGAAATGGCAATATAGCCTGACATAAATTGCTGGTTTAATCAGGAGATGCCGCCTTTATCCCGTTCGGAATAGGAGCTAGATTTGGTTGATCTCGGTTTGAGCTTAATTGATTGCAGTGGAGCACAGCGGGATGTGGGACCACAAACGTGTACCGGCAATGTAACTTGACTAAGTTGACATAGTTGTGTTCTGTCAGCGACTGTACATTGATAGAGTTTTACCATTAAAACTGTAAGTAGAGCTGATCGGTGTTCTAGACAGGGAGTAATGATCTCATTATTAAACGATGTCGGTGTTGTATAATGCAATAAAGATTTCAAGTCATAAAAATCCATACATACTTCAAGGTCTATGGACGTAAATGGCGACAAGTACGTACATACATACGTATTGGCAAATCGTTAAACTGGTTGCCTTTTCAGTCTGCATCCATTAATCGTGCTTCAATCTACTCTTTGAATGACAAATGCTGAAAGCATACGAATATGAAAGTCAGGTAGCAAACGGCAAACTGCTGTGGCCAGATTATATCACGGTACGACGCCTTTCATATCATTAGAATCTACGCACATCCAATTTTAAATCCGTATCCATTTCAGTAATGGAATTTCATATCTGGTGTCCAAGTTTCGGCTCGGAAAGTAGGTCTCTAAAGCCGTCGTGTTAACCTAACATCTGTAATTGAATTTTGGGGGTTGATGGCTTAAGTCTGATAAAAGTTGTCGATAACATTTTTCGATGAAAGAACTAGATGTAATAACACATGTTACAGAAGTTTATTATTACGGTTTGTCAAGGCCTAGAAAGTAAGTCGTACAATCGTGTTTTGAGGAGAACTAATTGATTTCTGTGATTTGATCGTGTTGTGATCGTTCGGAATCGCAAGATTGATGATGATGGGTTCGTATTTGATGGTTCTGTAATAGTTTGATGGATTCGGCAGATTCTTAGTAATCGAATATTAACAAGTAGATAACTATACAAGAGGATACTATATAAGATAGTATAGTATCCAGTATCCAATGGACCAAACAAATCAAATGTTAAAATGTTACAGTAAAAAGACCATTGTACATTGATAGAACCAGGTTACGAACAAATTCCATGAAAAGGAGAAGAACTCAATAAGTGACCTGATTTCACAGCATTTTAAATACGCTACGAGATTCTCATCGACAAAGTTCGCTACATAATTTAGCTAATGAATAATTCAAACAGCCATTTCTGTATCGATCCTAAATTGTTCAGTTTGTGTTTTCAAGGAACGAACGTTTATTCGTAGGGAAGATAGACTTTTCAAAATAAATAGAGGCTATGAATTGAGGTCTACATTCTAATAATGTGAAAACATGGTTGTTTAAATAAAAAACATCGGATCTATTTCTGGAGTGTATGTGAATTAATCGGTCATATTCATAGTTAATGCAAGTTAAACAGTCCACGATACGTTTCTCCGGGGCCGCAGGGTTAATTGAATTTACTAGGACCTCGCGCCTGGCCGTGGACGGACCGAGGAAGGTTACAATGTATGGAAATGGAAAATTGATCGAGGGTAATGTTTTGATGGAGATTTTAACTAAACACACTGGGCTGTCTCGACAGTGGACTGAATAAACGGACACATTCAAAGTTGAGAGAATGAAAACTGGGATATGAAAATATTAAATGTACAATGTGCTCCTTTTAAATTATGTGAAAAGGCTCCGTCAAATATAACGAACTATTATAAAATCATAATAGGTCAGTACAATGAATGATGAAACGACGATGAACGAGATAAAAACTCAGATAGGATCAAAACAAAAATTACGAAATGAAACAAAAAAGAATTCGAAACGTGCGGAAAAATAAAAAAGATGATCGAGAAGTTAACGTCGAAAGCAATGTAACTCGAATAAAAACAAATTCGAATGGGAGCATCGAAGCGGCGGCCTTGTGCCGTGTAAAAATCGATACGATAGAATTTCTATTCGGATTGGAAACGTGTCTCATGGCACCCAGTACAAAAAGAACAAACTTGACGTGTTGACAACCGAAATGCGGACAAACGAAGTCTAAACACAAGTGAGGGGCGAAATACGTGAGTTTATTTTGATAATAATATGATAGATGGAAAGATAGAAACCAACGTACACCTTACAACCAACGTCCGCAAAGGCAAACATAAATTCTATACAAGTAAATGTAAGGTCACACACAGGTGTAATAACATATTATATCGATGGGTCTTAAGTATAATGTTTTTTAAGCGTATAGTTGAAATATTTATTCTAAGAAGACAAACCAATTATACCTACCTAATTATTGTGATGAGAATTGAACATAATGATGTAGAAATAAAAACATTAGGAAATATAGATTAAATGCTCGTATTTACAGAAAGATTTTAAGATTAGTCTACATTGAAATGAAACAAGGAAGTTAACAAAAGCATTGTTTAGAGATAATATTGTTGTAGTAGTGATAAGTTAGAAACGGAAGCATTTGTTTGTTAGTTTTGTAATGAGGAAATCAACTTGATTAATTAATAGAAGGTAATAATGAGTCGTCAAAACAAATATCCAAATACTTAGAAGAACATAATGTTCCAAATATTCGAGCGATTCTCGCGCTTCCTAGAAATAACTTAGAAGGAAACTCCATTAAGTAAATCTTAAAGGATAACGCAATGAATAAGGCCTTGGCATAATCAAGGAACGGGAAATGTAATTACCATCAAAAGTTATAACTGTATTTTAAGACATAATGAATGTAAATGAAAAGGAGGGTAATAAGAGAACTTAGGTGATGATTCAGATGATAATCTTGTAGAATGTAAAATAAGGGTGGAATGTGACCACAAAAGGAATAATTAATGTCGCCAATCTTTTTAAACGTGCTAGAAGAGTAAGCATATCCAAATCTAATAAAGTACATTTTAAATTCTATAATATTGATGTGAGAGCCCGGTAGGGATTGCAATCCGGTGTCATTTTCAATCCGGCCGGATCCGGCCGGATTTCCGTCAATCCGGCCGGATCCGACCGGATCCGGCCGGATTGATCAAATCAGGATGATTTTTGCTTTTTACTACAATAAGTGATTTAATCAAGTCACTACTCTCATATTACGTAATACTAGCTGCGCCCAGCGGTTTCACCCGCTGTACTGTAACCTATGTGTTGTTCCAGGGTCTAAGCTATATAAAATTTCAGACCAATCGGTCCACTCATTTAGACGTAAATGAGTAACAAACATACATCCAGACACCCATTCTTACAAACTTTCACGTTTATAATATTAGTAAGATGAAGGTAGTTAAAATCGACTTTATTGCCTAACCAATGTTAAGACCGTTAAGACAAATAGATAAAAACATATTTTCATTCAGAACAATTAAAACCGAATTCCTCAGTGTCTGAAAACCAGGCTTTACAATCAGAGGGCCTATTGGCTAATTCTCACCCACTACGATTGATGACAACTTCAATATACATTGAGGAGGTTTAAGCAAATAATGTGTTTTACATATCGTTTGACGATAGCCTTCAGTGCATCCTGCCCACCATGACATACGCCGCCGAGACATGGACGCTAACACATGAGGCTGTCTACCGCATCAAGGTAGCACAGAGAGCCATGGAGCGCGCCATGCTTGACATCAAACTTCAAGATCAAGTTCCAAACATCGAAATTAGGCGAAGAACAAAAGTTCAAGATGCCGGAACGAGAGTAATGGGACTCAAATGGAGTTGGGCAGGTCACCTGGCTAGGCGAGGTGACGACAGGTGGAGTAAGATGTTGACTGAATGGTGACCAAGGACAGGCAAACGCAGTGTCGGTCGTCCAGCAGCCAGATGGATGGACGATTTGGTAGAATTGGCGGGTCGCACATGGACCAGATTGGCACAGGACAGGGTTGACTGGCATAACCTGAGGAAGGTCTATTCCCAGTAGTGGGATGTAGAGGGCGGTGGATGATGATGACGAAGTAGAGTAGGTAATACTTATAATTTTACGAAGCAACGAGTAACTCAGTCTTTCTAGATTTCACTTTCACAGATTTATTTATAAGTAGGTAACAATATTAATTATTATGTAGTATTTAAAGATACAATAGTTATACCTTACTCTCGGTGACGAAAGACTCGCACGCATGAATACCACACGCATTTAAAGTCCTACGCATACAACAGCTATATTATTTTGCCACAAACTACTAGCACCGGATCCGGTCTCCGGATCCGGTATATTTGTACCGGATCCGGTAACCGTTAAATGTGCCGGATCCGGCCGGATTACCGGATCCGTTTTCCGGATTGCAATCCCTAGAGCCCGGCCGTGATGTCACTGCCATGAAACTAGTGGAAGACCAGCGAAGGACCAATAAGACCTGCACATTTGAGCTGTTACCATTTTGCGGCTTATAATCCTTCATTCATGTCTCTTATAACTCTTTGTCTGCTTGCAGTGCCACCAGTGTAAAACAGCCAGAACGGCCTCTGGTACAAATCGTCCACTTACGATGTCAATGTGACATCTAAAAAAGCTTAATTTCACATAACACAAAATGTTTAAGTAAGGTTTTCTTGTAATTTACGCTTTTTAAGACATCCACTGTCATCGCAAGTGGACTAAATATGTTATGATCTATCTGTTGATGGGTAATCTGAGGGTACATACCACGAGTGCGTGTCGCACCCGTCTTTCCGCCGCGGCGTATGGCTCCCTATTATGCTGCAGGATGCGACCTGAAACAAACCAAAAAATCTATAAGACTAAAATCCAACAAAAAACATCATCATTTCGTTAAGGTGTAACATTAGATTTTGATTCATGGAGAGTGTGTATGTGCGTCAAATCATCGTCTTGCATGTCAGTGATTGTGGGCCTAGCACAGTCTGAAGGGTGTCTAGTCGTGCTGTAAAGATGAACTCATGAAAATGTATAATTTATTGAATGTCAGAACATATTAACATGACGTCGCAAATTCTATGTTTTACCCCACAGGAAGTGATTTACAAAATCGAAAATAAATACATATTGACTGTCCATACCAAAAACACATCTTCTAAATACTTAAAAGGAAAAAGTGACTGACTGACTGACTGAGGGTAAAGCAGCGAGCACGAGCTAGTTTTAATATAAAGTGCGATTTATTTCATCTTACACAGCTTCCAATCCCAAAGCTCCAATCACTGTTGTTCCAAGTTCCAACTAATTCAAAGAAGCGACTATGGGAATCTGAATGAGCAAGATCGAGCATCCCTAATGGATCGTTCTAGAATTACTCGTACTATTTATATGAGTGGACTCTAAATTACCCAACATTCTTTCAGAACGCGAAATTGGAGTAGGGTTGACTCTAACCACATGTGGTCTGGAGACGTGCCGTGTAATTTTCTGTCTGCGATGTCAGAAAGGGTTCCGAGGTAAAAGTTGACTTATTCGTATTCCGTGCGAGCGTTTCTATTTTGCATTCAATGTTGTTTTACGAGGTTGGGCTGTGGGACCGTTAAACTGGGTGTAACGATGGCTACAGTTATTCCGCGAAGAATGGGTTTGATCATAGTTATATGCCAGCATGAAAGCCCAGAGTTCACGTACTTCGCGTGTCCAAAATACGTGAAGCAATGCTCGAGAAATTGTGTTTTAATTGCTATTTCTAAATTAGGTTTAACTTTCTGATGGAATCTCAGTTTAAAGTAGTTTTATAATATATTTAAATTGTAGAATAATTGTGATTTTTATAAGTTATCTAATCTAACCGAACTAAAAATAGTCAAAGCTCAAACCCAAGAAGTAGGGAATAAAAGAGATAATCCTGATTTTCATACACAATGTCACACGCGACATCTTCCTTCGTAATATTTCGTGTCTGATCCATTTGCCAACAGTTCCATCGGGCTGTATTGTAGCATGGCATACAAAGACACAGCCGACTTCCAAATGACTAATTACCTCTACAAAGCTTGAATTGTCCGTCGGAGTAACGGTACCAATCAGCGCAGTTCTCGGTACAAAGCCCTGCTGTTTCGTTTTAAGCGAGTTCGTACAGTCTTAAAAATTAAAGAAAAATAGAAAAGAATTTAAGAAATCGTTTTTTAGCGATAAGACCGCCGCTTGTACATTTAATTTTAATAAGTAACCTATGTATTTTCTGTAACATTATGTGGTGTAGGTACAATAAATATTATCTTATCTGTCTTACGATGTCCTTTCATAAGGAGTTCAACCCTTTTTTCCCCGGGGAAATGCATTACGCATACTACCCTGAGCAGCAGTTAGCAAAGCTATTCACAGGGTGGTTATGAGGGACTCCCCGCCGGAGAAGCGGATATACCTACCCACTAAAACCCCGGGATCCTTCCAGCCGCTGTTTAGCGGGGACGACGGAGGTACGCTCACGCAAGGAGTTCACCCCTGCAGTACTTTTTTTATTCCAGTCCAGTTTATTTTAATACCTATTCCAGAACGGGGTATTTTACGATTTACCTAAATAACATTCAAATCATGCCCAGGCTTATTAATTTAGTTGTTCAATATTGAAATTACCCTAATCATAGTTCATAATTAATGTGCACGAACGCAATGATGTGTTTTCTCTCATACCTGAATAGTACATGATACGTGAAATTAGAATTATTTTAGTAAAATACTAATAAACGCTGGTTAGTGACATATAATATAATTATGTATGGTCATCGTATTTCGTAGCGAGTAACTCGCTTGGCTGAGCACCCCTTTCTTTGTGATGACCCTGGTGTTTTGTATATAACTGTGTTCGCCATGACCCCATTAATCTTTTTCACATCGAGACCGGTTCCTCTAACAAAGAAACAAAAATCTTATAGTTTAAGCTTCCATTTTGTGCTAGCAGATGAATGAAATGAGTTTCGTCTGATGTCTGTGTTTGTAAAGCCTGCCTTGCTGTCGCAATTTGACATAGGTTAGTATGAATGAATACTGCAGCATTGCTCTACCTACTACCTACTGCTAACTACGCTCGTCATCCAGATTCCAGATAGGTACAAGATGTTAGACTAAATCTTAATCGAGATCACCTTTTTTTTTTTGTTACACTGGGAAAAAATGCGTTACGCATACCCTCTCATCGGGGGTATGGGAGGGTTATGTGGGACTCCCCGTGCAGAGCGACTGCACGGGTATACCCACTAAAACAACCCGGCGGCACTCCCGCAACGGCTTTGTGACGGAGGTCTGGGAATCGGCAGAGCCTTGCATCCAGTCCAATCGAGATCACCTTAAAAACCGCCTTAAGGAATGAAAATAAATCTAAAAGAAAATACTAGGTACTGAAGAAAATAGAAAGAAAGGATAGGCATTTGCCCGGCAGCGGGATACGACGGGCTCATGGGTAGTTACAATAATACATTAAAGAAAATAAAACATCTCTCTGATTGTTGTTTCTTTGAGACAGGACGTGTCACAACTACATGGTCTATTTAAAACTGTTCACACGAAAGCTTTCGACCGAACTTCCACGAAACCGAATCCCATTTACAACATTCTAATTCAATGAAGTTCGCAGTAGTGGCATTATTTAACGGGATAAAGAAGTAAAACTGCTAGAACAGAAGCTTAAATAACCCCAGGAGAGTTTCTATTTAGGACGGTGGATTGGCGTATGGACCCAGAAAACTACAGGATTGAACCTTTTGAAAAAGAAATGATGCCCCTCAAGTACGCTCAATTCACATACCATAGTAAAAATATAGCTATGATGGTACGCTCAATTTTACCAATATCAATTTTGTCACTCGGATCTTACCTTCATTTAAGGAAAATTGTACTTTGACAGCTTCGCGTTAAAATGGTAAAAAACGAGGGCGCCTCATCGGGTAGGCTTCCTTACCATGGCAACTTATAGAACATCCGCCATTTCCGCCAAAAGTATACCCTCGGTAGTTCATAGAATTAACAGGGTAATAAAGAAGTAAAAATATAGAATCGTTGGCTTAAATAACCTCAGGGGAGTTTCCATTAAGGACAGTAGATTGGCTTCCGGTACATGTGAGTTACAGTTTCAAATATCCCCTGGGCATCACAACACCAAATTGAACGTGAAACCGTAGACCACAATGTGAACAGTCGACTCTCGAATTGCCACTACGAATTTTGGGAAGCAAATAAAAATAGAACGGTTGGTTACGTCCCCGGGGATGTTTAAAGCTAACTGTCGCAGTCAGGACTGCACTTTATCGTGGAACTGAGAATAAAATGTAATTTTGTCGACTCGCTTATTTTAGCGACTAGGAACTACCCCCAGTTTATATCGGGATACTTTTAGTGACCTTAAAAAAATATTTAGACATGTCGCCGTAAAGTTAAATTTGTGGTGAAATTATAATAAATGTAATTTTATCAAAATATTAGATTGTCTTACCGTTTGGACTATCCTCATTCTTAAAACTTAACTACTAATGAGACGAATTTTAATACCGTTTTCTACATTAGACAGATTCAAGAGGATGGTTTATGTACCCGAAGCGACGGCAGAGCGGTTCGCTAGTCAAAGACAAATTCAATCTCACCGACCGATTACATCGAATGAGAGCCACTTCTGGTGGCCTCAAAAACCGTGAGATTTTATCTTTTTATGTAATCTTAACGCCCTTAAGAACTGTAGGGCGAGAAGGTACACAAAAAGGAGAGGCCGGGGAGTAAATAAGCAATAAGGTCGGAGACTTGGGGGGCTGACGGGCAAATATTTGGCAGATGTCGTGCCGTGACGCATTACTAGAGCACACAACTGGCTGTTTGTTTTGGAACGCACTTTTACTGGATAATTAGATGCTCTTACTGGTATCGCATAATAGTAAATAGTTCGAGATACTGGTCATAGATTTTTACAATTTAAAAGATGACCAAGTAGATTTTATACAATAACGACCAAAATGCGAATATTATGTGCATTGCACATTGGAGGCCGAATGGGTACCAGGGGTGCCCACTGTCGGAAAAGAGTACCAACCTAATCACATTCGAACAAAGTGAATACCTAGCTCAATTGCTGAAATTTCTGACTGTAGCCACTCATCTAGAGCAAATCTAATAGGATGACTCAAACTTGCGCATGCGTCGCTGAAAAATGACACCGAAACTCTTATTCTAGGTTTTATATTTCTAGGTCACATTATCTCGAAAGGCTTATTAATACTTTAGTATAATAAAAAATGGAACACAAGGTTTTTTATAATATCGTAAGCTTAAACATTTTTTCAGCGTTATCTAAGTAACAAGTGACATGGGCAAATGTTCTTATCAGGGCAAACAGTTTTAGCAAATATTGGATTGTGGCAGACATTGAAATGAATTTCATAATGCCGACTGTTCTACATTGATACAGGATGATGATAAAAGAACTTAAAGAATTATAAGTGGCATTAACCCATATATGCCCAGGAGTACGAAAACGACCCAAGCGGACATGTTCGGTTAAAAACAGCTTTAAATGAAAACTGTTGACTATTCTTTGGGTTTAATACTATCTATGTGTTGTTCGAAGACCAATGTAAGTTTTTAGCAGAGTGCAGGTACCATTCTAAAACAATGACATGTGAAAAACATGTAGGTAAGTTTGACAATAATATTTTTGACAAAATTTGTGTACCACCGGTAACAAAAATGTAAGTATTTATTTATTTGGCTGGTAATTTGACAAGTATTGCTAATAAATAAGGTAAAGGGATATATTATTTATGTAATGAATAAATAAATTTTTTTCAGGACTGTTTATTTTTCGTGATATTGCAACTAAAAATTGGAAGTGACGAAAACGACCCCTTGGGCAAATGTACTACATCGGATGCTTCTATTTTCAGGTCACATTGCGTATTATCTACTAATGAAATAGCTGATGTTTTGGAGAATTTGGGTGCCAAAGACGACATCGGTGCAGTTGACGTTTATTTGGAGCCACCCTGCAGAGGAAACAATATCTTATGGTGATTCAGGGGATGAAGTTTGCAACGATATTGGAAGTTTTCACCGCCACCAGCTTCTTTCCCCAGCTGAGATGGTGTCACAACACTTGCAAAGATCAGAAGACAATGAAACAGAAGATTTTAACTTCCTGACACCTGAGAATGAGGTATCTTTAGAAGTAACTCCTAGCACTAGGCGCAGGCAAAATCGTTATACTGGTCAAACTCGTAATAGAAATGTATCAAGCGAGATATTTGGCAGTCAGGAGAAGAATGGTTGGCACCACTACCACGAGCAGTTATAAAGCTATCGGCTGAAAGTGAGCCTATCGAGTTCGCGGTGACATTTTTATCTAAAAAGTTTGAAGTACGGCCTATCGAAAAAGCAAAGAGATATTCGGCTGCTCTAAAAAATGAGTAGAAATCGATCAGCCTAATGTCATCGCCCAATACAACAGGTACATGGGTGGTGTGGCCAGATTGGATGCCAACAAAACAATCATTGTCAGCCCATATCATCCCACTGTTGGGCAAAGGCCTCCTCCCCTTCGTGTCATGCAACTCTGCCCTGAGCAGTTCGCATCCAGGTCGTATTGCCATAAGAGGAAAAAATGGTGCACGTCTCTACTGTAATAGTGGCTAATTGATAATCAATACCTCTACTTTGCTGACCAGGTCTAAGCCAACGTAGTTATGCTGGAGTTTAGACGCTCTTTTGCCAGATCATTGCTTTTGAAGTATGGGACCGCAAGAATTCAACCTAGTCCCCCTGTCAAAGTGATATCGAATGTGCCATTGTCCTAGCACAGACATGCAGCTGACCATGACTAGACCATTGTTTTGCAGACTAGAAAGAGGTGTGCTTATTATATAAGCAAAAGCAAGACAACAAAACTGTGCCGATTATGTGGAGTTTACTTCTATGACAAGTGCTTCGAGAAATTCCATGCCTAATGCTCTGATTACCTGAACTTTTTATGGCCCATTCAACTAAAAATAATAAGCTCTTATTTTGTTTATTTGTGTTTTCTTACTTTTATAAAAATAATAATAAAAAGAAGTACTGATTTTACTACTATACATGTTTCTTTATTCCTATACTTTGATGGACCATATTTACCCACCGGGTCGTTTTCGACCCACTGAAAAAAAGGTACTTCCAGTTCCTGAAACTGAAAATTTCTACTTTACCTATTAAAAGCTCGCCCTAAATAAGACGATATACGAAAATCATGAAAATCGGACATCTGAATCTTTCTGGGCATATATGGGTTAATGGGGTTTGAAGGATGTATGGAGCGTGACATACCGGCAAAAAAAATGGAAGTTATGTGATCAACTTCGACGATCTGAATACTTTACGAGGTGGGTGTCAGAATAGTTTTTGTTAATGTCAGCTGTCGATTTGCCTAATATAAAATTTGCCGCAGGTAGCAATAAAAAAAATCAAAATAGCGGACCATTATGCCATACTTACTACGTAGGCGCGAGAACCCAAAGTGAGTTTTGGCCTCCGACAATAAGTGCCTCCAGGATTCTTTCCTGGATCTGTCCTGTGCCACTTCCTGCCAGTTATCAACTTTCCATTATCCCATGCTCCATAAAAAATCTTCAAACCCCTTTACGTCATATAATAGGTAGGTTTTTCAATTTCTGTACGTAGGCTATCAAACATACAATGTACACAGGTCGTAAATATCTTCATGGCGGTCGACATTTGAATCAATGTTATGACAGCCAGGGCCGCAACATTAACGGTTTCGACGTAAAAACTGGAGATACCATCAAAACAGTTTGAATACCACGCAGAACACTGGGCGTACTCATAATTGCACCGTTTAATCTGAACGTGTTTGCGTTGCGCAAATTACGGCCCTGAGTCGGGTCTGTGATTACAAACGCCCGCGACTTGTGGTTAACACGATTTTTCTTCGGATTTGTAGAATAAGACTCAGTTTCTGTTCTTCGTCACATTTGACGGATATCCGGTTTGGTGGCAGTATTTCCTTCATCAAAGTATCGCAGTAGTGTCAAATTTTTCTTCGACCTAGTGCTTTCGACACATTAGTGTGAAAAAATTTCTTCTCAAAGTTTTTACAATACCAAACAAAATGTCTTAGGCACAAGCCAACACAAATTCACAGAATAAAGAGTAGGTAGATACGTATAACTCCACTTCTAAAAAATCTGATATGTCATTTAAATAATATGGTAAAATGCGAGTTCGACCTTGCATGTTCATACCATAAATTACAAAAAAAAATGATTGAATAGTCTCATGTCCCGTATGGCCTTTGGAGGTCGTATGAGAAAACATGCAAATCGCCGATGGCTGCAAGCTAAGGGTAATGATGTCACCAGTGACGTCACCGCATCAATACCACGGGCGCTCGTGTCAGCCTCATTGCGATTAATGAATTATTCACTCTCATTATTATCTAAGGTCAGAGGTTTCCAATAGCTTCTGCGAACAAATCGAACTGACGTGCTCTTAACTCTGGAAGGGGAAATGTCGGAAGGTTTAAAACTCGTTTACTCCCGCGACTTCGCTCACCTTTCTTAGTTTATTAAAAGACATTATACAGCTGCTATGTGATTATTTTAAACCTATTTAGAGGGTGGCGCTGTTCGTTGTTAGATCAGTCAGTCACGCTATCCTATTTGATGTGACACAATACAATAATCTTTAGTACTATGATATAAGGCATTAGATAATATTGAATCACGGCTGACCTCTCCAGCAAATAGCCCGAGAGACGATCGATGTTAAAGACAAATTCAGATGAGTCACATCTCCAGAACCGCCCTTGTTGGCTCGATGTATAATTATTATGTGTCTAGACTCTCGGCGCCGGCCGACTTCGATAATGTCACCATTTTTCTGGTAAAATGTACTAATTTATATAGAATTAGGTTAGATAATGCTATCAAGTGTCAGAAATATGATAGGAAGCAATGATGGTGACTCACCCGAAAGTATCACAAGTGCAGTAGCAAGAGAAGATAGTGCACAGGACGGAAAACACGAAGAGATGACGTTCCCAGAAAGGCTCCATATCACTTAACGAGAGCACCTAATTGTCCTCCGAAGCCGGACGCCTCGCACATCGCTAGAAGCGACATCGGTATTCCTTTCAGGCATATAGTTCCTCAACTAATACATCAGGCACTTGACTCATAATTGGTTGTGAATTTTCGCGCGGTACCAGGGGGGCACACATTATATTATGGAAAAGTAACGGGGACACGTGCTCTCGCGGCAGAGAGGGACGGATTCACTGAACGTCCTTGGCAAGGGGGAGCGCGGGGCGCCTGCGGCATCAGACGTTTCAATCATCCCTGGAGGGAGCGAGACGCCAGAGCCGAATGTACGCGAGCGCGAACGAGAGGGCCGATACCGTGCTATTGACCGGCTCGGAGACCACGCCCACCCGGGCTAGACACGGGCACCGATGCTCCAAGTGAAAATCGACCGTCGGCCCGGGCAGACGCGGCAAAGCTGCACCATCAAGGTTACCTATGTACTCACGATGCACTTCCTCCGCACGATGGCCGACTACCGTCCACTACTCCTCCACTCGCCACTCCAACCGTACACGCTTCAAGCACGCGCTACGTACAGACTCCGGCTACCCTCGTAACAATAGCTCAGGAATCCCAAGTAAAATCTATAAAGCTGGCTAGATCGTACGGTTCGATATTCAGACTTGGCACGGAAACAATATAGGTTGCCAGAAAAGGACGTCATCAGTCGCGGGAGTGAGAGGAGCCGAAAGAATAATCGACGCGAAATTACGACAACTGACATCGACACAGAGCCTTTCTTTTTTAATTAAGCCGAAGCAAAACCAATTTGCGATGATTCCGTGTAACTAAACGTGGTAGTATAATCCGGGGCCGTAGTAGTAGTAATAGTTGAACGAATAAATATTGTAGTAGCATTAAAAAGTCAACGTCCTGATTACGTAAGTCGGAAGAATCTCGTCGATGGTTACGAGTATTCGACAAATGAGGAAAATGGGCCTGTTTAGTGGCTAAAGTTATTTGTTAGTGTAACTTTAGTGAAATATGTTAGCAGAATTAATAGTGAGCATTTATGAGCTTGAAGTAATAAAGATTACGTAACCACAGCCTAGCTCACGGCCACTTAGCTTTTAATGGCTAAGTGGGTATATTATTTACTAAAGCCTATATTTTCATTGAAACATTAAGTACAACTTGATGATATCACTGTGAGTGGGCAATAAAACGATTGATCTGCAACTGATCATGGATCTAAAGCTAATCATTTCCAATGATACAGATCTGTCGAAGATTATGAACTCGAATTAAAAAATAATATTTTAGGAAGTTTTTACTTAATTATTGTAAAAGCTAAGGTTTTTTGTGAAGCTCTTTGTCACTGGCAGGCTCTTTTATAAGCGTTTAAAATGAAACAAAACCAATTTATTCACGCTGTGACCTATATTTTGGGAGTCTGTATCCGAAATTGGTTGAGTCTCTGAAGTTTTTTAGAGAGGTACTAAGGTTTGGTACACCTTGACCTGTGCTATTTTCGTTCTGCGTGTTCGAAGGTAAATTGTACATATGTAATATGGTAATAAGGAAATGAAGATACCGTGGAGCTTATCGTGAAAGGGTTTGCTTTTGCGGCTTGAATTTTGGGAACGATATATTTATAAAACTGCAAGTAGATATTTGAAAAGGAGAGATTTATATAGAGTATCTGAATGTACACTCCGTTCTATAAAACGTTAGGAGTTCATTTTAAGCCTGGACACATTTAAACGTTTCTTTAGAGAATAATTAGGTACCTACCTACTAAGCACTCTATGTATCAAAATAAGGAAATGAGCCCACTGAAGTAGGTAATTCTATTAATAACACGTAATTCTAAAGGAAACAGCTGTATGAATAATAAATTCATATATAATTCATAATTCATAGGTGCTTTAATATATTCATATATAATATATTAAAGCACCTATGGTAAGTCCACTCGTACCAATAGTCTAAACACAGAAACTCCATAGTAACAGTGCTTTGTGCGAGCAAAAGACATTTAAAAGGTCCTTTTGAATCAGAATTTGACACTCTGCGAACAGTTGCGTGGATGGAGCGCCGCGCCGGCTTATGCAATGGGGCTTACCATGGGTGCTTTATTTCCTTTCTCAGCATGCTCATTCCTGTAGTTATTACATCTATGCATATTACGTATAATATTGGCAGGGGCTTACATTAGAACAAAAGGTCACCGGGGAGCAAGGAACTCAACTCTGAGCATTTGTTACAAGTTACGGCTGAATTTCAAAGTAAATGATAACCCTGGCCGTAATTTAGTTTCATGACTGTAGTTTTATAAGGGCTGTAAAGCCGTATGAGGGATGAAACCTCTTTGCTCATTTGAATTGTGAAACTTTGTGAGGTTTAGAACTATACTGCCGGATTCGCCAGATTTACGTTATGATGTGAAACAAAGGTGTGAAACATTGTTCCAGCAATTAAAATATTTATTCATTTGATTTAATCCTACTGTTATATGGATAAAGTAAATGTACGGATTAAAATTAATAATATAATTATCAGCTCAAAGAATGGGTTTTAATTGATTTCTTACTGTGAACTGTTCTAACTCGTATGTAAGTCATGGAAACAAAACAAGCAGGTAAAACCAACATTAAGCGTTTTAATTATCATTTCTAAAACAATAGACTAGATTCAAATGTTTTGATATTTGAATACGGTGGCAACAAAGACCTTGCTGCTCATGATATGACCTATGTTCCTCCCGATGGGTTTTATAAACGATCTTCGCGTCATTTTCTGCCACGACGCCACCTAATAATATGTGAGAATCATTCAGGAATAGAATACCTAAGTTTTCCCCTACGTTCCAATTTCCAATGTGACATACACTAAATATAAATTTAAAGTAATTAACAGCCAGATTTACCAAGAGGTTCCATTAAATGTAACAGCAGCTGTTTATAGACGTTTAAACATTGTTCATTCATTGCATGCGGGTCATTTAATTCCGATGTGGGTCACGGATTTTCCTACATTTTATGTCGTTTCGAGCAGATCGAAAAAATTAAGAGAATATTTTAATTGAGCGACATTTTAAATTCCGAAGGCCTTTATTTTGTAGGTTTTATGACAGCGACAAGAGCGCCTCTTGTTAATTTAGTTTTTTATTTGCTAAAATAATCCTGTGTTATTCTACGACATGCCAACCAGAGGCCCTAGACAAGCGCGAATCGTTTGTCGCCATCGATAAAAAAATGTACTGAGATAAAAGTCGTTTTCGTTTGTTTTTCCATAGCGACTGTCATTCCAGTACATTTTTTTATCGATAGCGACAAACGATTAGCGCTTGTTTAGGGCCCCAGGTGTGCCCAGCAGTTTGGACTTCTTAAAAGTTTCCAGTGTGTTCTTTATGGGGTGTCAAGTAGATACTCGTATACAAATTCAGCTTAATTGGTTCAGTCGTTAAGATACATAACATAGCTACACATGCCATTAAATCTTTCGTGTGATTTATGTAGGACAGTATACCTATAGATTTTATGTATTTTATGTAGAATAGATTTTTATGTAAGTAATGATATAGGTACCTAGATTATATAATATTAGAATACCACGAATTGCATGTTAAAATTCAGCATCATATTTAAAATGATGTGGTAATGGCCTAATTAACTTATCGGTTTTGGTTATTTTGTTATCAATAACTAAGTAATTAACTAATAAGGTAGGTATCTACCTTTCTGTGATAGACGGCGCCTTAGATTCTTATCAACCTTAATATTATTATGATTGGTAATATTATTACCAACCGAAACGATGATTGTAAAGACGTTACTTTGATCTTTTCAGAGCAAAAACAACCCCTAATTTCTTGCATGTTCTTCTCATAAGAACTTTACGAATAGGAGGTAGAGTCTTAAAATATAGTTTAAAAAATCTCATACTTACCTACAAAAGTGCTCTATTATTGTATAATGCTAATTTTTTATTTATGTCTCCAATTAGTTAGGTAGGTAGTTAGCGCCAATTAGTTAGGTAGCTTCACCACCAACCCATGTGATTATAATTATATCTGTCCATGCAAGGTTGTCTGGAAGAGATCGCTTTTAGCGATAAGACCGCCAATTGTTACACTTAAGTTACGAAATTGTGTTTTAGTTTTAAGATTCTCTGTATATTTGTGGTGTTACAATTTACAATAAAGATTATTCTATCTATCTAGTTACCTACCTACCTAGTACCTTTCCTTTTTGTGAACAAAACAAGACTGTTGAGTACGACCAGAGGGCCTATTGGCAATCGCCAAACGATATGTAAAACACTAGAATCCATAGGAAAATTGCGTACATTACTTGCTTAAACCTACACATTAATATGAGTTAAATCACAAACGCAGCGATGTACATTGAAGTTGTCATCAATCGTAGTGGGTGTGAATTAGCCAATAGGCCCTCTGTTGCTACCACGGTTTTCCTTGTCTCCTTTCATCAATGACTGAAGGTACATTTTTGTCCTAAGGCCAACTTTAATGTACTCAGTAATTACTTAATTTAACGGCGTATTTTATGTGACGTCATAACTTTCAGGACGTTTCAAGAGGGACGACATCCCCTTAATTACACTTGAGGCGTTTATGGAGTATCCGCGGCTATCTCTTATAGAACCGTTTATTATTCTATGTTTATGACGACTAATAAACTGACACTTATTGTCTTTGATAAGCTTAAGATGTTTTAATCGGTAAGATTAGGTAGCTACATAATCAAAATTATTCCATAGTTAAGATTTTAAATGTTCTTATAGTGAGCGGTAAAAACCGCCAATGGATATCTGATACCGACAAAACAAGGGTAAAATACATTCGGTATTGCTCAAGACAAAAAGACAATCTACTTGTCTCGAAGAATCCTATGTAGTATCGAATCTGTTTTTACTTGACAGATTTGTATAAATTATCGGCACATGTCCTAAATAGCGCTTCAGAATTTAGATTTTTGACAAATCGAACCTAGAAACTAAGGTAAAATGACATTATTACCTATACGTAGGTACATTCCAAATCCATCTATAGTTATAGTTCAACGGGAAAACCGCCGGAGAGAGTTCATTCCACATTTCCATTAGGTACCTAAATACTAGAATCGAGTGTTTAATAGTAGGCATTAATATAAACTAGCAATAAAGTAGGCGGTCCAGGGCTTCTCAACAAAGCACTAGACGTCAGACGTGGAGTTATCGACATTGGCAACTGTGCCTGCATTACACCTACAGACGATAGGGTTGCCACTTCTCAGATCATGTTTTATTTAAAATCTAAAGAAGCGTTTTCTTTATTTGCCTATGAAGGGAATTGGGCGAGGTCTTTGCCCAGCAGGACTAGGAAAAAATAAGCCTACTTTTGACTACTTCCGAACTAACGGAACGTGCAGAAGCTGTCGACGATGAATCACGTAAGATTTCTATCCTAGTTAGCAGTTGCTGGCTGCTGGAATACCAAAATTTCAAGATTATGGAAAAAATACTCCAAAAAACACAATTATTCGACCTCGTAATTCAATGTTGACATAGTAAAATCGAATAATAGATCTATTTTTTCAAAATCTATATATAACCTTGATCTACTCTTATCAAAAAGTAACCAATATTACTACAAACATTGTAATCGTGCTAAATTTGCCAAACACGCTGACAATAGGGGGGAAATCTTTAGAATAGCACTCATCTCAATCAAGGATGTCACTTCAGAATGATCTCAATCGCAGTCCCCCATCTGATCAGCAACGGTGCGACGCGGTGCCAGCCCTATTCGCGTGTCATACAATTCAATAAGCGACGACGCAAACTTACCGCCTCATTCACATCGCGTTAGCTGTGATGGGCCGCAACAATAGACCCACCACAATGGTTTGATCTCCACGATATCTACAGTAACAGATTTAAACAAACACACAACTCCGAATGAGATGCCTCCCTTTTGTGGTCGGAACGAGGTTTCGATGCTGTTTTGTACGTTTTGCTTGTAGTTTTGGACAGTTTTAATATTTTCGTGATGTGAAGTGTGATTGTGCTTTTTGAAAGCAATGTAGGTCATCTTTTACTTTTAGACTTTTCAGACTACATTTTTGATGAATTTGTAATTTGTACTATAGCAAAGTACCTAATAACTAATACCCTACCTAGGTTTAGATCTCTATAATCTCTTTTTACAAGGACCTCTATGCCCCTTGTTCATTAACAATGCCATATTTAGAGCCGAAACAATCCAAATTTATTTACGTGTTCTTTTTATAACCAATATCAAGCAGTTAACTGATCGTAATAGCAGATCTGCTAGCAATCCAAAATAGATATTTTCTGCACATTCATTTAGGCAATACCCAACCTAAGTGCATAGGAAAAGACAGATCGTTAATAATGTTACCGACTTCAATCAGATCCTGACAGGACGCTCATCTTATTTCAACAGATTTATCACAGATCTTCTTGCGGTTTCGTAAACTCAATTTAAATCTTACGACTTCAATATTTAAAAACTTCAACATCACAAAGTAAATAGTTGTGGTTTTTAAATTTTTAAGTAGTCTGCGAGAGCTTGCAACAAAGAAAAGGAGATTCTCTTAACACAAAAACATTGTAGCTTATTAGACCGAGGAACTGGGAACGGTACGGTTTCAGTTATTTTCTCTATTGTATAAAAAAGAGAACCTTAGTTAAGTAAATGTTTTATAATAATATTTTGTGGCGTCCGTGGACCAGTGGTCGTGCGTCCAGAGTCCTTTCAAGAGATCCACTGAACCCCTAAAGAAAAAGAAAGCACTTGGGACTTCAGATCCAATTGCGACACTTTTCTCATCAGGGCGCTTCTACATGGTTCCCGTTCCCATCAGAATTATGAAGAGTTATGTGGGAATTCCAAGCAAGACGATTCCCTGCAGTAGGGATATTATACTCACTAAAACAACTGCGGGACTCCGGCATCGTCTTTGTGACGGGGGACTGGGAATCGCGGAGCCTTAACATCCAGTTCTCAAGATATGGGGTACCTAATGGCATAAACAAAAACAAAGTTTTGTGCCCAGCAATGAGCAGTTGATGTTTGACATTTAAGCTGTAGGCACTTAATCAACTAATCACTCTAGAGAACTTTTTTAACGATATTTTAAATCAATAACCATTCGTTAAAAAAAGATAAAGCATTTTTTCATCAACAGGAAGCAAATGAGAAGATTTTCATTATGATAACAACTTCCAGAGTTATCTTGGCAATTAATCAAACGTGGAACATTTAGTGGTCCCTCCAAATAGGTAGTTATAAGTCAATTTAATTTCTGGCCACTTTTCCCCTGTGAACTTCGTCCAGTCTAAAATTGTATTTTACCACAATGAAACGAAATATTTGTTTTAGCCGACTTTAATTTTTTTATAAGTGTATCTAATAGATATAGGTAATTATGAACTCCGATTTCTAGCACGTCTGGATTTAGATTTGTTTTTTTATTCAACGATATGTAGGTTACACCTAGGCCTATAGGAAGTTACTTCCCACTTCCCAGGTGGGAAGTCCCATAATTTTTTTACGGACGGTTTTTTTAAGATTGAGTTTATTAATTTTATCATTTAATTTCACTTGTTTCTATCAAATGTCCTGTTGCTAGGACAAATCAACAATTAATAAATTTATACGTTCCTTGTTTAAGATAGCAATCAGAACGTTTACAAAGCCATAATTCATTGTAATTGTGCCATTAAATAAGTTGTTATCTCGTTCTACATATTTTAGAATCAATCAATGATTAATTGTTATCGGATATACCTAATAATTGTACAATTATCACTGCATATAGCGATCTTATTCTTCAAGGGGCATCTGATTCGCTAATCAGATGCCAGATGCCCCCCATATCATACAAAGTCACAATCTGGTCACAGACCAATCACAGGTGGGCTCATCTAGCCATCTAAACGGTCCCACAGTTTCTAAAATTTGGTATTTAGATAGCTTAAATGGACACATTTCAGCAGCTAAAACATCATAATGCTCCTCTAATTCGTATGCATCACACATACTAAATATCATAATGCGCTGGCTCTTCTAATTCTGGTGCATCATATACGAAAATAGGCGTTGCTATGCGGATACATCGGTCACCAGTCAAGCTGACTGCAACACCCGTGCACTTTAATAAACTCTAATGAATCGCGGCCATTTTTAGTCCAAACTTTTCACTGAAAATATTTTCTCGACGCTAACTTTTAACGACAACGTCCGTGTGAAGTTAACGTCATAACTTCGGGCTATGGTGGAAAACATCGGAGTTTGCTTGAACATACTCGTACTCGTTCACACTAGCTAGTATATAAAGACTTTGGTTTTACTCTTTAAATCCATTGGCACATCAGCATCATCTCAGCCATAGGACGTCCCACTGCTGAACATAGGCTTCCCCTTTGGCCCTCCATACGTACCGCTTGGAAGCGACCTGCGTCCAGCGTCTTCTGGCGACATAAGGTCGTCTATCCACCTTCTGGGTGGACGTCCTACGCTGCGTTTGATAGTCCGTGGTCTCCACTCGAGCACTCTTCGACCCCATCGGTCATTCGCTCTACGTGCTATTTGGCCTGCCCATTGGCACACTTGTTGTAAATTCCGTCGTGGGTCTTCCGCGGAAGTCCTACGAACATACGGAAGATTGATAGCGGAATTTCCGTCAAGTGCTCAACCAAAACTGAAATTCTCTACGTAGGTACCGATAGGTAATATTAGGTACTGATAGAAATATATGTAAGCACCTACTTACCCACAATTTTAACACATAGGTATAGGGTACTTTTTAGCGAATTTAACCAGTAAAGAAATATTCTCTCAACGCTTAGAAACATTATATCTCTTTTAGAATTTATGTGAAAGGTATGTTAATTTGTAAAATTTATGTAGGTAGGTATACCTAAGAGATAAAGGAAAAGAAAAAACTCAAATTAGGTGTACATTAAAAATATCATGATCTGGAAGATAGAATCATAAAACATAGCCGAGCTAAATCTAAATCACGTCAAGACGCGAAATAAACTTTTGTTACAAAACGAAAAATTTCCTGTGTAACGGTACGGTTAAATTAGGTAAGACGTATGATGCGTAACGTATTTTTCCTGGGTCAAAAATAAGGTAAGACTGAAATGAAAAATATTACCTACAAATTAATTTAATTAAACAATCTTAGATAGGTAGACTTACAAAATTGAGACATCTTTGACCTTACAAAAGGTACCTAATCGCTACCTACTTACTACTTATAATATCCAACATCACTGACTCAGATCTCAACTTAAAAGTAAAGAAGATTTCTCCCAGCATTTTTAAAAGATAGTTTCGTACTTCGTCAGCACTTTACAGCCCATACGTCCTCTGTATAAATTCATGTCAGCAAAAGCTATAGAACCGTTATACAGCCTTTGAAAGATAAACAGTTAATCGATACGAAAAAGAGCGGAAGATCGCTATCCCAGCATAATAGTTCCGTTTCCATTTGGGGGCGATAATCGCGAAAGGATCTTAACGTCTTTTTTAGAGGGTCGAATAACGTGTGGCCTCCGAGTTAAGATTGTGGGAATAGGCTAATCATCTGAAAACTCGTAAAAGTAATTCTGCTGGTAACACAGCTTTTATGCTTTACATGGTAGATTAGGCTCGCTAGGTGAAAATGCTAAACCTGCAAAATGTTTCAGGCATTCTCTATGTCATCAACATTTCAGGACTCTTTTCTATCCCGACCCCCAACTAGGGATCAAGTCTCTTCAACTCCTTGTTAATATAAGCCTAACCTAATCATTTTGATTAGATAATTAAATATTAATATTTAGTGTTAATCCACCTCCAATTTATGAGTCCAATTAAGCTGAGAGAAAAGCCATGCCGCTTAGTTCCAATCTCACTTTCTTCTAGGTATAGATAGGTATTACCTTCAGTGATCTAGTGAGAATTATCGAACCATACCTTCAATTGTCGAGACGCGGTCTCCGTAACGTCATAATATCAAGGAAATTCCCAAACTTATAGGGTTTAAGTTCCAAAGTCTGCCTTCCATTAATTAATGCACTAAACTATTACAAAGTTCCCATGGAGAGACGACAAAGCGCGGTTTTTCTTATTAACCAACTTTGCGAGTTACCGAATGTTCCACGCTTCGGAACTTTTTGGGATAGCTTGTTAAATTATGAATGGGAACTGCTGGAGTTTTAATATTGGGAATGGTAACGAGTGTCTAGTGTAACTTTTAGTTTTGTTTCTTTTTGAAAGAGTTCGAGGTTGAATTTCATTCAATCTTTTTTCTTTGCAAGATTGTGACGCAGATTTGAAGTTTTGAGTGATGTTTAAACTCTTGGGTACATTATAGTCGCATAGGTCATCAGTCATCAATATAAAACTATTACGAAAGACTGCAATGCGCTCGTCATACTAATAAGTTACTATCTCTATCATTCAAATAGAAAAACTAAGTAAATTGGGCGGAAAATATTGACTAGAAAAATTTGAAATCGAAACTATATTCACCACAGCAATTCAAAGCTTACTTTTAATTTCTTACATTAGTAGGTAGCAATTATGCAGCAATTTCGACAAAACGTTGGCAATGGCAGACACCGCTTCGGCGACACCACTTGCCTGGTTTTGTAGACGTCTATAGGCGACAGTAACCGTTCATCATCAGGCGGGCCGTCTGCTCGTGTGTCTTCTCTAACATACAGACATAAAAAAATCCTTTACACTATTTTAAGAGCATTTAAAAGCAAACATATTTAAATCCGCAGACATCGTGTCATTGAAGTTAGAAAGGTGTTAAAAAGTCACTTCACACTTTTGTCTATACAAACAAGCCAAGGTTTCTGTGAAATGTTTTTGCACTTACCTACTCTCCATTCACATTTTGCATTAGATAGAGTAAACGATTTAATTCTAATTTAGTGATTTACTAGAATAACTTGTGCAAAAAAAACCACTATTCAATTTATTTTAGCAAACCACAGCTAAGATGAGAATTCTACGGAGGAAAATTGAACCATTTTTTGCGTTACGCTTCGTCACTCTTAGGCCGGCCATACACGGGCAGTTGAAGCAGCCAGTATCGACTGCTTCAAGCTGCGACTGCATAGTGAACTTCAGACTTCCTACGTACATAATACACGAACCGCTCGAGCAGTTGCAACTGCTTCGAGCGGTTGGCATAGCTCTGACTCTGACTGAGAAGAGCGGTGAAGAGCGGTCTGTGGTATGTTGATAACGGGGTATTTTTTATTTATTTATGTACTGCGGCTGTGGTATCATTGCGTCCATGATTGGCCTATTGTGATCGCCGCTTATTATGGTGAGATTGACCCAAAGGCGCGGCGCTAGAGTTCACCACAGACCATAGCAGCTACTAGAAACTGCAAGATTTTCCTTGGGGTCATCTCTATAAGTTCATTCGGGCTGAGCAGGTGCTGTCCCAGAATAGAGCTACGTTTACGCATCAGTGCTCCACACTCCCCCGGCAGTTGAAGATGCGTTTCATCTGATAACGAGGTAACTGCTCGAGCAGTCCGTGTATGGTCGGTCTTACACATTAGATCCGAAGCCGGACTTATCCTGCTAGACATGAACGTAATATATTATGAACTGTAAATAAACAAACAGTGAATGTTTATACAGAAACAGCATTATACAAGATCCATTTATCATAAGGCTAATGTATGTCAAATACAACTACTAGTAACTGGATAATACATATTGCACTAATATACCAACCTACCTATTGCAAAACCTTGAAATGCTTTCAACTCGGCTACTCTTCAAAAGGCAAGTGAATAGAGTCTTGAAAGGTAGGCAACGTACCAGCGGTACCCCTGGTATTGCAGGATTACAGGTATCCATAGGCGACGGTAACCACTCACCATCAGGTGGGCTGTCTGTCACCTATTAAATACATATTGTACACATAAAAAAACCTTAATTGCATTTACCTACTTGCACCCTAACCTGATTAACCCTATTTACTTAATTCTTGTACAACTATGAAAGGTACGGTTACTATGATGTCTGTTTAATAATTATAATAATAGGTAAAATTACAAGGTCTTTTCGTTCATAACTCACAATACAATAATTAAATTCAATAAATAAACATTGAATTATAAAGAAATATCAATAAGTACAGAGACAAGCTATTTTCATTAACGATTCGGTACACAATTTCAATTTATCTCGTTGGTATGGTAACTTACAAGTGTGATATTATCGATAAAATTATCATATCTGTTACCCACATTAGATTACAAAATTAATATGTGAGGACACTTTACGTACACGGTCATCCAGTGGTTATAAGAACATTTTATTTTTGTTGGCTAATAGTGATAACTAATAGTTTGAAATACCCAATAGGTACGGCATCTATCTTGGAATTAAACTCCCTTTAGGAGGACTTGGATTTTCAGTAGATTGGCTTGTGGCTGATCTGTGGTTAATAAAAGTGTCTTTACTGCGGTAGTAGCTGCAGTATTCTTAGTTTGATTTTCTCAATAAAGGCATTTGCCACACTTAAAAAAAAACTCTCAAAATGGTTTAGAATTTAAAATGAGAAATGGTGCACCAATACTTTTCTCCTTCATGTAGAGTTGATTGGCCACATAATGTTATGTGAACCCTACAACAGCCCCTCAAGCACTGACGCTGCGTAGACTTGTCTTGCTGCCAAGTTAACTTGTCATCCCATACATTCACAAAAGTAAAATGTAGGTATGGGATGACAGTTCTACTCTTGAAGTTTCGTCGCAATCCCATACGTCATGCTTCGGCCACAGCTTTAACTAATGTGTCGCCACTGCCATCGCGTTTTCATTGGTTTTGAAGAGGTCTTGCATTGTTCAAACTTTAGGGCAGCTGAAGCATTGTAGGAGGGAGGTGTACCATTTTTATTGAATGGACAGCACTAAAATCGCACCTTTCGTCCGTACAGAAACATCATTTAACTCAAAACTCTCTGTATTTAAAAATAAAGGTAACTTTAATAATAACTTCATAATAATATAGTATTGAAAAAGAAAAATTCTCGGCATCGGTAAAAGTATTCAATGCTATTTTCCACACATTTCATCAGACTCGAATATTCCACTGAACATTTTAAAATGGAAGGAATCGAATGGTGTGCGAGTTAGACAACACTTCAAAACAATCGGCGCTGCAAAGCTTTATTTGTGCAAAGCGAGAATAAAATGGAATAATACGAATTCGAACAAACTACAGGACTATAAAGCTGAAGCTATACCGCGGGAAAGCGATCGCGGTGCAGGACGGAATTTTTGTAATGTTCGAATACTCACCCTGCCACACATAAAAAGCGGACACAGGCAGGAACAAAATGCAGATCGCTCCCAGTTTTCCGCGCGATCGCGCGTCATTCTGTCGTCAACATTAAGAACTGTTCAAACTGTGAGGTTTCTGCTTATTTTATTAATATAAATAAACCCGAGCGATGTTCAGTAGGTACTGCCTGCGGTATAATTCGTTTTATTCCATAATAAATGAATTAAACCGATATGAATCTGTCGCGTCCCTCGCAACAGTAGTGTTCTACTTTTGAACTTGATTCGTTTAAGTTTTTTTTATAATATGCATTTATTAGTAACTCCAAAACAAAGTCGATGTCGTCTTGGTTTGCTGTCAAGTAGTCTTGCTATAGAATCGACTTACATATATGTTTAACTGAGCGATTGATTGGAGTGTTGTACAAACATTTAGATTATTTTTTTATAGACAAAAATTCTCTGCATTATTTAATACGAACTGTACTGAGTCAGTTTTGTGTTTGGAGCGGTGTTCCACTTTATTACTATTAGTCTATACTGAAACTTATTTATTCGTAGACTGAAACGAATAAAGTGACGTTCGAGTAGATTTGTTGTAGCCAATACCGTAAAAGCCTGAAGTGGGTTAAACTGAGAAAACGTTTATTTTTTACCTGTACACGGTGAATTTATTTGGAATGCTTTGAAGTTTAGATTGGCCGATTGAATTTACTCGGCCCTTGTCCCTATGCACTTGTGTTTATGGCTCATTGACCAGGATTGCTTGACCTTGACCGTCTTGACCCATGGGAATAGGTCTATCGATTAACTTCTTGGACTTTACGAATTCTATGTTGAATTTTTAACTCTTAATTAACTCCTTCATTATTTATGTCTCACACCTTAGATTTTAGAATACAACCACACTTTAAAGCCAGCACAATTACCTAGTAGGTAGGTTGTAATACCTATAGAGTCAAATACTATAGCCACGGTAATATTTTTTACCTTGTTTTAGCGCGAACAAAAAGCAATGACTTACAACTCGTATCAATGCGAACTCCCGTCACGAAACTCCGTATCGTACAAAGTTGAACATGACAGTACTGAAAATAAATAAATTGTAGTTTTTGCATCGAAACACCATCGAGCAACGAGTAGGCGTAGAAGTATATTATAAAAAAATATGACATGATGGAAAAAAAAACTTCAAATCACACATGCAAGTGCTTTTGTATAAAGTCAAATAGACCTATTTACTATAATGTTAATCGGTACCTATAGGTAGGGCAAACCAAAAACAAATAAATGACTTACGTACTCGTATCTATGCTCACCACCGTCACAAAACGTCCTCGTATCGTACAAAATTGTACTAAAAAGATACAAAATTGTAGTTTTTGCATCGTAACACCATCGAGTAGGCGACCGTCGAGTTGTAAATTATCACCGACGTGACAAGTATAAAAAATACGGTATGATGTAATGCGGCGCGGCGGTCGGCCTCGACCGCGCCGCGGACCTCAGTTCTCGGTGCGATGACCACGTGGGCAGAGATAACAGGCGCTCTTGTATAATGATGATTTAAACACGTCTGAGGTACTTTAAATCTTAATATGTAGACACAATACAAACCTTAAGTTAAATATAATACCTACCTAAGTTTTGTGGAAAAATTATGTAGATTGTAGGGTTCGGCCGTGGCTACCACTACCAACCTTTGGACAAAACCGTGTCGCCAAACGGTCATTATAATGTTCAGTAGGGATTTATCCCGTCTTCTAGTTTTAGTCTGCTACTCACTTAACATCACGCGAGATCGTGGTCAAAGGCAAAAAGGCGTAATCTATACGGAATAAAAAAAACAGCTATCTATACCTATATTTAAAATTCTACTACCTAGAATCTCAGATCATTGAAATCCTAGGTGGCATTGTACTGATTATGAGCAGCGTTATCTCTTAACATCAAAAGAGCGTCTTGCTCGTCTTCTTACTTCTTCGCATAAAAAAGTATCCTACAGATATTATAAGGATGAAGATGTATAGGATCAAAAGTTCATACATTGTACCTACACATAGGTTACATCGTGTCAGGGAAACTGGGCGAGACAGGCCATTTATCTTCCCGTGACGACGACGTTGAAAAGAAAATTTTATTGGGGAATTTTATACAGGATAAACCAACCTTTTTAATGCATAATTTGTGGTCTCATTTTCACGGGACGAGCGCAGTGCAGGTCATTCTTTTTTTTTGCTGACAAGTCATTTATTAACCTAAGGTGGATTAGTATCGAATATCACACAGTCAGACAGATAGTCAGGGTGGCATTAATGTTTAACATCATGCGATCCCGTCTCATTCAACTACGACTTCTTCATCTCTGCTTCGATAGAAGGGCACCGTAACTAATGAAATTACTGGGCTGCAAGAGTCTTAACATCATAAGACTCTTAAATAAGAAGCGTTGGCGCAGTGCCCCAGAACTTTACCATTGTAAAATACTGGGAAGCACTGTACTAATTGTGGGCAGCGTTATCTTTTACCATTAGGAGAGAGTCTTGCTCGTCTTCCTACTTCCATTGTTTAAAAAAGGACTACTTCATCATCATCAATCATCATCGTCATTTTCCGCCCTACACAGCCGACTACTAGAAATAGGCCTCCATCCTCTTGTACCATTCTCTTCTATTCTGTGCGTTCAAGTCTTTCCTGGGAATATTCATATTCCTACTTGCATAAACTCCTTCTCTTATAATTCTGCAGGACCTACTGAAAACAGTGTCGCCAATTAGGTACCGGTTCATTAAGGAATAGCCGCATTTCATTACGATGTTCAGTGAATCCAGGGAAGGATTTAGGTACCAAACCTATTTGACCGAAAATGCGTTGGCAATGACCGATACAGAGTCTGCATTACCACTGCTCTTACAGACATATTATATAGGCCACAGTAACAGCTCACCATCAGATGGAAGTTTGCTTGTCTGTCTCCAACATAAAAAAAAATACCTTGAGGTATCATAGTCCTAATTGGAAATCGCTCGCACGAGCATGCGAATCAATCTAGTGGATGTCTATATTTAGAACATACGAGCCGTGCTTTCGAGGCAAAAGATGATCTCAGCCTCTCAATCAACAAACGACTAGGTTCATTAGAATACATACCAAACATGATAGCTATCTAAATAGTGCTTAGAAATGTTTCCTTTTGATAGGTAGAAAGACCGGTTATAAGAGTTATCACAAAATAAATGTTTTTTAAACTACTTTATCATATTATGTCATATATTATGCCAATGTATGTAACTATAGGTCAAAGCAGCTGTCAAAGTTAACTCTGTTAAGTTAACTTTGGTCAGACAATTGATAAAAACCCTAAATAAAAACTAGCTCACGACTCACGCCGCAAAGAAAACAAGTCAAGTTTTTAGGAGCACAAATCCAAAGCACGGTCGAAAGAACAGCAAGCTATTCGCGGGGTCTGTCGGCTGCGGCGATAATTGCTTATTGTCGGCCATCTTTGTCGGTGAGTCACCGCCGATGCGCCTACGCAAACCAGTTTAGGTAGACAACGGGTGATTTAAATACTACATCATTTATATACCGAATATACACAAACTGTTCGGTGGGGTAATGGGTTACGTCATAGCATGTTGAATGAGCAGTACCTTTGCACTTAAGACTTGAATCTTGAACACTATATTGACTGGCATTTTGACATATTATGTAAATCGACGCTAGAACTCGCTATATTCTGCAAGGAATAACTAAACTTGGGAGCAGGCAAATCGACTCAATACCTACCTAACTAGATAGGTTGAGATTTAAGATTTTGCTGCTTGCAAGTAGGGATAGGTAGAGTTTAGCGCGTGAACCTAAAATGCGTTTCCCTTGGTCTCTGGTTCTGTTCTTTTTTGGCCCAGGGAAAATGTGTTACGCAACGTCACCCTGCACCGAGGGGGTGCAGGGCAGTATGAGGGACTCTCCCGCCGAAGATGGGCGCGACAGAGATACCCAATCATTGTGTATTAGTAAAGATACCTACCATTCTACCATTGTTAATTGTTACTTTACCCCTTATATTAAATCAATTAACCGTTTATTATTTAGTGACCAATAATAATTAAAAATAGACCATTCTGAACTGTTGATTGCTGGTTTAAGGTCTTTAATTTTTATCGCCTATTGAAACCATAGTAAAATTATCTTTATTGAGCGATAGCATTTTATAAGTCACGCCCGGACGAGTGCCTCGGCGTACCTGCAGCTCTTTCCCTATGGTTTCCCGCAGGAACAAACTTTTTAAGGGATGGACGCATTTTTTTTAGTAAGACAATATGGGTAGGAACACATTTTTTTGCAAAAAATTAAAACCGCTGACAACTTTTACTTTGAAAATAAATAGATGTAGAAGCACGACTGTTTCGCACTGTGGTTACATTAATAAACATGCCCAACATCTCCCATCCCGCTCTATCTCGGATACAGATCTATTGTTACCGCGCCTGTTAAAAGTAACATTAATGTGAGCGTAGGCGTTACCTATCGCTGAATGTGTAATGAGGCGGGCATGAAATCTTTCAAGTTCAATAAATTCACCGTTTCTAAGATAATGCGACATTTTAGAGAAGCGTCGAAACACGACAATTTAAACTATAGAGTAGATAAGGTAGGTATAATTGTGTGCCACTTACCGTCAATCAGCATAAAAATGCCAATGAAACAGGTACACGTTTTAGCTAACCAACTAATCATGTCAAACTTTTGTCGTGTCCAAAATAGGTTAGGAAAATTCGGGATGTCGTCCACTTACGATGACAGTGCGACATCTCAAAAAGCGTAATTTTACAAACTACACTTTATTTTCTTACCAAGGGCAGTAAAAGTGTTTGCAGTAAAGTAATCAAATTCTTGAAATGTCGTCCACTTACGATGACAGTGCGACATCTCAAAAAGCGTAATTTTACAAACTACACTTTATTTTCTTACCAAGGGCAGTAAAAGTGTTTGCAGTAAAGTAATCAAATTCTTGAAATGTCGTCCACTTACGATGACAGTGTGACAACTCAAAAACCTTAATTTTACAGAAATAACCTTAACAAGGGTAAGTTTTAGTTTCCTGTAAAATAACGGTTTTAATATGTGACACTTTTCGTATCTAAGTGGGCAATTTATACTTAGATATATACATATTACCTAATAGGTATAGTACTAGCTATATGAACTAGGGTAGCTTGTTCTGGTAGGTAATTATCAACGCCTATTTACCTAACACCTTATGACCGCACTTCCAAATTCAAAATCATTCCATTTTCAAAATCCTTTCTTTTGTGTAGATATTAAAAGGGGCCTATGCTCCAAATTTCGACACGACGATGTGAATCAGATTCTCTCTTTATATAGGTAAGTACACCCAAATCTAATAGTTTAAATTATATTGGCTACCAAGGTTTTCTCGTAGAATAAAGCGTTAAATGAGGAAACGAGAACATTTATTATTTTATTGCTTTTGAGAATATCATGCAATTGCCTCGACATCTGCCAATACGCCCTTGGCGAGACAAAAGGCACATTTAATATTATAATGCAGACATCGTATGCATGAAAGCGTTCAGGTTCGATTACCTATGCAAATTGTGTATTTTAATAACATTCCATTCAAACATGAATCTAATTTGATTAATTGAAGTGATTCTTGCACGAAATTCCCATATTGGTAGGTATACCAATAATTCTTTATCTCTTCATCTTTTCCAGTCGAAATGGCTTTTATAATAATGACGGTGAATGGATCAGTATTCTTGTTTAGTATGCTTTCTTTTAACTCCTTCCTTGTTAATAAAAGACGAAGAAACCACGCACTTGTTTTATAGGTATTCCACTATCATCAAAACTAACTTAACGTCTTTCTCCGTGTATAATCATCTTATTACCTATTAGCTTATACTTTTGAGTTCAGAGGATGCATACAAAAAAGATTAGCCATTAAGCAGTAATACTAATAAAATACTATAGCAAATCTTGTAGTGAAGGACACATCTGTGAAAAAAAACCTGTGCTAACAAAAGCATGACTTCATAATCCGACATACCAAATGGAATTGGCACAATTATAACATAAATTAAGATAGAAAGGACATAAAGATCTCGGAGAACACTCATTTCCACACAGCGTTTTGTTATAAGCAAATAGCTTCCATTTTCTGTTCCCATAACTTATCTGGAGCATAGCATATTTTGGCTCCATGCCGGGTCGTGTAATCACTATGGAAGTCTTACATCATGCGCTCTCAATTCTAGGGAATTTGCTTATTTGGTAAAAAAGGGAAAAACTGGATATTGTGTTTCAGAAAACATTTATTTGTATTGTTGGTTTAGTTTGTCTACTAGAATCTTGTAACTAGATTAGGTAGGTAGGTATATAAGCAATTGTCTGTAGGGGGCAGGAGCCTATGACCCCATAAATGTTTGATTCTTGTCAATATTTTAGATTTTTAGTTTTTTTGCTATTTGCAATCAAAAATACACTCTGGTAAAAGTTGGAGTATGGAGACACCTACCTCTTATGCTGATTCTAAAATAGGTACCTGTTTGGAACATATGATATTCTTAATTAAACTACTAACAAAATTTCACCCTCTTCGGCCCAACCATGTCTAATCTTTCGCATTTAGGTATTACATATATTATTAGGATAAACCAAAAGACTGTGTAGAAAAAGAGCAAAGAATATTGTAAATGGAAACTACATGAGCCTGATACCCACTAGCAAAAGTATTCTGCGCCTGCGCCACCAAATTACATTTTAGATATAATCACAGACCTAATCTAATATCAATGATTTAAGTAGCATCAATTCTCCAAGCGCTATTTTAATATTACTATCAGCGCGTTTAAACCAATTCACCTTTTACAAGTCGTGCTATGAAGGTCAGATGTAGTATCATAGCGTGCCTCAATCTAAGGGCCATTAACCTTTTAATTATTAGGGTCGGTCGCACTGTGCACCCACCTGTCGGTGGAATGACGGCTGGTGATGTCAGTGTCACCGCGACTTCTGACCCTACAATTGACTCATAAATAATGGTGATAAGTCTTGTAATAACTGAGACTTATCAGTAATGTTATTTTTTGGTAGTCCCAGTTTGCTGTAAGTGACTAGATGACAAATGACAACATCCGTAGATTATTTTTAATGTTTTTTGTTATTTTGTCATTCGCCCGTAAGTCGAGATACAACGCTCTCATATACTTTGTATCTACAAGGATCAAAGGATTACGCGAATTAGGTAGTAGCTAGCGCGCGAGTCCAGAACACGTGATGCTTGTTTGGTACAAAGGCCTGGTACCAGGAACCTAGAGTAAGTTAGTCATACGAATATAGTCACAAGAAAGAAGAGGAAAAGAAAATTGCAGACACGATTGGATACTCAACGACCCGACAATATTATTTTTAATACAAAACCCAAACAGAATCGTAGTTATTAAATCCCAAATCCCAATAGCTCCCCAAACATCCTTTCCATTTGATTATATTCTCGTACCCTAAGAAAATTGTCTTCAAAGCTGGATAGATAGTAATCTTACGAAGTCGTCGCAATATTGAAATCTCGGGAGCCCAAGCCAAGTTGACGGGTTCACTGAACCGATAGCGAAATGACAAACATTAAGGTTAACTTCGTTACGTATTAGAGTACTCGAGATCGACCAGTCTTAAAGTTCACGTCGTTTCAATTAACGTCAAGAACATCTGATGAAGCGAAGAGGTGAAATTTTAAATCGTCCTAGTCTTTATCTGTGAGGAATTTGGTGCGTTCTTAGAGCATCAGTCATCGCTGAGAATTTCTTTTTGGCACCTGGTATTGAATTGTTTGCAGTACAGTTTTAAAAGCTTACTAATTGCAAATCAAGAGAACTACTTTCAAGTACCTAGTCGTCGTTTATTATTTTCAGAGATTTTGTTATCCCAATAGTCTACTTTATCACCTCCAGTTTTAAAGTTATAAAGCTGTCTAGTGGAATTTGCCTGTGGCGCTCGCGATTTACCTACTCTAATAGAATAGAATAGAAGAGTGAATTTGTAGTATGCCCGCCATAATAGTATCACGTGACATAATTTGTCAGCTTGGGTAGTGCTGTTTTTTGTACAACTTCGTATTGAATTTGAGGATTAACATTGCAACTATCAGGTTTGTATAAAGCAGGGTCGCGTCGCCTTTTCCTAACTTCCATAAAAAAATCGAACACATTTTCTCTCAATTCAGTCGTCCAGTGTTTGAAATGATTGAACACACAAATTGTTCGGGGAAAACAAACCTAACCTCGGAACTCGGGTGATAAATAGTGAATTCGTAACGTTCCTGCCGAGCGGTTTTTATGTGTTTTCGGATGAGAGCCATCATTTGTCATAGTCCTTTTCTGATGGCAGTTGGGCTGGCCGGAATCCACTTAGACGCGAGGGTACGCCACACACATTTCCGTTCGTTTCGCCAATTCTATCAGCCTCTTTCTCTTTTAATAAATTACGTTATTTGGTGGTTATCATTTAACATGTGACAATTTCCACACGCGGTCCTGTTCATAAACGATTTTGTAAGAAATTGGTAATTGGAAAAGAGAAAAAATTGTACTTTAGGACCATAGCAGATCTCGTGTGCGCTATTACTGAACTCTATCTGTCCTTCCTGAGCTTGTTTTCTATTTCACAAATTGTCACTTTACCATTAAACGAGAGTTGAACTTTAGGACCAGCTATCTCGTGCGCGCCACTGAGTTCAGAGTTCTGTCCTTAGCTGTACTTACCTACTTTTATCACTTTCGCTAGCCTTTCACAAGTTTGTCACTTTACCTACCATGTCGCCTGCGACATGGTAATAACCTGTTATTGCGTAGCCAGCATAAGCCTTGCTTGGCCAAAGCAGGCTTAAAGGCCAGTTAATCTTAGCCTTAAACCTTCTCATAGTCAATGTAGGTATGTCATGAGAACATCTTTGAGCTTTTAATCCGAGGGAGAACACTAACCGGAGTACGGCACTGAATCCATCTAATGTACTAGATATAACGAAAATCGAATTGTAGACAGCATTCGCAGTGTCAGAACTATGACTTCTAAGTTGTGTAGCCTACTTGATTAAATCATCAACTCGTCCCACAAGCCTACGGTCCATTTGGGAAGAGAGAATATTAAATTAATTTACACTTTTATTCTGCAACACGAACACTTCCTACGTCTTTTTTGTGTGGATCTTGTATTTCGTTGAAGGTCGTGCCCTTGAATACGAACTATGACTTGTCTCGCTTGTAAATGAATAGAGTGTTATTATGAAAGATGTCCCTTTCACCGTAGATTTGATGAAGTAACGCGAGCCCGTCACGCGTGCTACTGGCGTCACAGTCGGCACGCCGAGGGTCACCGGTTTCTATTCGCGTTGGGAGTGACGCACGCGCATGACGCCGCCTCCAAGCCGAGCGGCCGCCGATCTCAAGCTTTAAATACTCACTACGAACACTCGATTGTTGCTTCTGTATTTTTTTTATTGTTTAGAACATCTGATGGGTTATTTTATTGTGATTGAATTATATCAAAAAGATACGCGCGACGATTGGCTGGTGTTAAGCTACGTTCATTACAATCATAGTAGGTACGGTACATCCTCAAAGAAAAATCCTCCTCCGAAACAAAACTCTTTTTAGCTTGTGTATAGGTCAGCTCGTAATCGAAAAATAGCTCTTAACAAAAACTTTCAAGAATTTATTAATTTCTAATCTGAGAAATTTGTTTCTGACGCTAGTTTCGGGACAAAAAGGATCCTATTAATATAAAACAAAACGTTATCTCAGTCCCAATGTTGTGCGAAAGCTGATAACAAAGGCTAGCGTCCCTTTAGGTCCCGTTTGATTTCATTTACAACTCTTCAAGGATCTTTGGGGTCGAGGACACAACCCCTTCTAATCTTTATTGGAGTCAGAGGCTATACCTATCTAGTTGTCATATTTATTTGAAGCATGGAGCCTCCCTTACATATCTATCTCACCCCCATTCACCCGTTTTGTGGGTACTTTACATAGCAGTGCACTGCCAAATTACTCCAGCCGCATATTATTAGGAGATTGAAATCTTCTATTAGGGGCGCCTCCACTCAATTATCATGTGAACATTCAACGACATTAAGGCTAGGTTTTTGTACTGAATGCTAATCGGAACCATATTCTATACCTACCTAGATATCAAACTAAATGAGGAAAATATGCAAATTATTACAAACAACTACCTAATTGTGTATTGCACAGTAATTCCAAGATGTATTGTTTAAAATGTTATGTTTGAATAATAATTATAAGCATTGGCAGATGTGTACCTACCTACCTATTGTGTATAAAAGTAGGTATCCTTTGGGACACCGACATACTTAGATAGGGATAGGTACCACCTACCTACAGTACAAAAAATTTTAGTAAGTAGGACAAATCAGGCTAAACAAGTGAATTAAATTAAAAATTTAAAAAACCCCCAACGCAATACGTAATTCACCATTTTGTGGTGGCGGCCATCTTGGATTTTAAATTTTATATAGTGGGCTGTATTCTACTTGTCAAGCCCTTTCATTTGATACCCATATTGAGGGGGTCGTGGAAGAAAAAAGTAATCCGCCATTTTGTAGCGGCGGCCATTTTGGACCGATTTCCACCAAACATGGCTAAGAACACTCTCGACTAACTCTACTTTCAAACAAAAAAAACTAAATCAAAATCCGTTCATCCGTTTGGGAGCTACGATGCCACAGATAGACACACACACACACACACACACACACACACACACACACACACACAGACAGACAGACAGACAGACACGTCAAACTTATAACACCCCGTCGTTTTTGCGTCGGGGGTTAAAAATAAATAAAAGGTCCAAAACCTCGTTCACCATTAGCAACCTTACTGCCCTGTCATTTCACACATCTAGATGAAAAAAAAAATCAGTAAGTAGTTTTACTGTGAATTTTCTTTGGTTGCAATAAAGAGTATTCTATTCTAGATCTAAAGATAGTCAAACCTAAAATCTACCTAGGAACTAATTTGAATTATGCACACCATCAAACTGCGGAACTGAAGACCTATTTCAAACAAAACAAAAAAAAAATGTTTCCTTATTTTTATAGGTACAAAAGCATATTAGGCACTATTTATTCAGCGCACTTCTATAGTGAACAAAGAAACAGTAGGTAATAAAGTTTTTTGCCTTTTCTGAAAAAAGTGCTTTTTTGAGTTGATTCCCTTTAGATGTAGCTGTGCGATTTATTGTTTTATTTTCATAGATCGAGGACAAATGCTAGATATCAGCCTTTTATGAATAAGATGGTAAAGATTTATTGCATTGAATGAATACTTAATTCCGACTACAAATTCAGCCTCCACATAGCATTTTGGCCGACGGCCAAGCAAAATATCAATACTCCTATACAATCTGTATTAAAATATTTAGTAAGATGATAAGCAATCAAGTTTATCATAATAGATCTTGGCTTTTACTGGATAATAAAGGGGTCACTGTCTGAGCCAAGTTGTGTCACAAATAAGGTTGCCGAGCCTGTTTTTATTATTATCCTTAACATAATGTTGCATATGTCATACAAGTTTATCAGCTAAATGTAGATACAGTGAAATTACTGGGCTAAAGAGTCTTAACATCTTATGACTCTTAAGTAAGAAGCGTTGGTGCAGTGCACCTAGAATTGCACATCATTGTGAAATTCTGGGTAGCACTGTACTGTTTATGGGCAGCGTTATCTCTTAACATCAGGAGAGCGTCTTGCTCGTCTTCTTACTTCTCCACATAAAAAAAAAAAAAACATTACACGCTTTTATATCTTCCTAATATTATAAAAGTGAAGTTTGTAAGAATGTACTGGATGTATGTTTGTTACTATTTCACACCTAAACGGGTGGACCAATTGAGCTGAAATTTGGTATAGAGTAAAGAGATAGCTTCCGGTGTCGCGACAACAAAGACGTACTGCAAATCGCTCCCGTATTTCTCAGCGAAAATTTTGGAAAAAGCAACAATCGAACGCGGAAAAGTTGAAAAACAGTTAGAAACAGTGTTTGTGCGTCAGATAAGTGCATCATTTACGCAAAACAGACTTCAGGTTTTGGCGAAAACAAGTGCGAAAAAACATTAAACCGACAAATTTTTGAGGTTATATTACAAAATTACATAGTGACAGTGACATTCCAGATTAAATTAATACCAACATAACAAGAAAAAGTTCATTCATTCGTTCAGAAATTGACCATAGATATTGGTCAGGGTTGCCAGAACAAAAACAATCCTACTAATTAGTAGAAAAAATATATTTTTGAAGACATCAATTCAACAACACAAATATGGACATGAACGTAATATTGCAAAAAATATCCGAAGAAATGTCAAAGCAAGGAGAAATAATAACAAAGATGGTTACAGAAAATATATCCAAAACAATTGATGAAAAAATGAAACTGCTCACTATGGAAAACCAACAGCTGAAAACTGAACTCGAAGTCGTGAAAACACAAGTACATAACCTGGAGAAAAATGCTAGAAGACGAAATCTGATTCTTCATGGAGTACCACAAAATGAAAAAGACGACGGAGAGCTAATGGAACTAACATTAGATGTGTTAAACAAATTAAGTGGTGCAGCTAATTTGGAAACATGGGACAAGTGGGAGTTGAGCAAGTGCTATAGAATTGGGAAACCCAAAAATAAATTAAACAGACCAATCCTTATCTCACTCACACTCGAGTGGAGGCGCGAAGCTATACTAAAGAACAATAAGAAGTTCCAAGATGGGATATATGCCACAGAAGACCTTCCCAGAGAGGTTCTCAATAAAAGGAAAGAACTCATAGCGGAACTAAAGGAAGCAAGAGAAAATGGCAAGATTGCCTACTATAGCTACGATAAGTTGATTGTGAAGGAAAAATCAAATGAGAAGAGGAAGCGCACACCATCAGAGTCTCCAACAACAGAATCCAACAAGCAACCAAGCAAAATGAACTCTATGCACAGGTATTTCCAAGCTAGAAGCAACAATGGCGACCAATAGCAACGAACAGGCAAAGGCACCCGGAATAATAGGAACAACACCAACAAAAACTACAACACACAAAACAACTGTCTCCCAAGCCGGCCGGTCCCCGTGGGAGTACTAGACCACCACCCCCTGAAAGAACCAAATTTAAAACCAAATGCAACAACAACACCAACTAAACAAGAAAAAGAAACAAACTTTATAAATATATCTACACTCAACACAAGAACACTAAGGACAAACGAAGCACTATTAGAGCTAGACCATGCATTGGAAACAATTAACTGGGATATAATTGGACTAAGTGAGGTCAGAAGAGTAGGTGAGCAAATAGAGGAATATGAAAAATACATATTATACCATATAGGAGAAACACCAGGCATGTATGGAGTCGGGTTCATTATAAAGAAATGCTACAAGAAACACATACAAGACTTTATAGGAATATCAGAAAGAATAGCAAAACTAAACATTCAATTACCCGGATTTGAGCCATTCTCCATAATACAAATATACGCTCCTACAGAGGTTGCCAATGAGGAAGAAAAAGACCTATTCTATGAACAACTACAAACAACCCTAGAAATGTCCCACAAAACAACATTCTTGATTGGAGACAAATAGGAGAAAGACGAGTAAATGAAAACAATATACTAGGACTATACAGCAAAGGAAAAAGAAATAATAATGGACAGCGACTAGTAGACCTAGCACAAAGAAACAACATGAAGATTATGAACAGTTTTTTCAAAAAGTCAAAAAAGAAAAAATGGACATGGATATCACCCAATGGAGAAGTAAAAAATGAGATAGACTTCATACTTACGAATAAACCTCAATACATTGTAGATGTAGACACTGTAAATCAATTTAACTTCAACACAAATCATCGAATGGTGAGAAGCAAAATCTACAAGAAAAAACCAAAGAAAGGAAGGAAACACATCAAAACACATATTAGACAAAAAACAGTACCAATACCAATACCAGAGGAACTTCTGGAACCTTTACAGAAAAGTCTAGACACAGATACGAACTATCAAAAGGACATACAACAGAAATACAATTTACTAGTAGAAGGGCTAAAGAAGTTAATAGAGAAAATAAACTGCACAGCAGGCCAAAAGGACAAAATAGGTAAAAAAGCAAAAAAACTAATGGAAGACAGGAAAGTACTAATAGAAAGCAGGGAAAGAAACAGAAAAGAAATAACAAATATAAGCAAACAAATAACGGAGGAGATCAGAAGGCACAGGAAAGAAACCAGGAGGGAATTAATCCAACACCATATAGAAACAACAGGAGGCATAAAGAAAGCTCTCAAGCAACTAAAAGAAAACACATCATGGATACCAAGTATGAAAAACAAAGAAAAGAAAAAGATAACAAACAGAAACAATATTACGGAAATAGCAACTCAATTCTACAGAGATCTATATAAAGATACAGGAAAACATGTTAATCACCAGGAATTATTAATAGAGGAAGAAACAGTCCCAACAATACTGGCTAGTGAAGTTCAAAAAGCAATTCAATCTCAAAAAAACTGTAAAGCACCAGGCGATGACCAAATATCGAATGAAATCATTAAAGGGTGTTCAGAACATATAATTAAATACACTACAAACCTATTTAATGAAATATTAGAAAAGGAAAAATTGCCAGAACAATGGTCAAAATCTACAATTGTCTTACTACACAAGAAAGGTGACAAAAACGAAATAAATAACTACAGACCGATAAGTTTGATACCTAACCTATACAAGATATTTTCCAAAGTTATACTAAACAGAATAAGCAGCAACTTAGAAGAGAATCAACCGAGAGAACAGGCGGGGTTCAGAAGTGACTACTCGACTTTAGACCATATACACACAATAAGACAGATAGCGCAGAAATATAATGAATATAGCAAGATATATTATTTAGCCTTCATCGACTATAACAAGGCATTCGACTCCATAAAACATAAGTATATATGGGAAGCTCTGAGAGACCAAGGTGTTCCAATAAAGTACATAAGAATCATCAGAGAAATATATAAAAACCCCACAGCTAAGATACAAACAGAAAAAGTTGGGGAAGAATTTGAGATAGAAAAAGGTGTTAGACAGGGAGATCCACTTTCACCCAAACTGTTCTCAGCTGTGCTAGAACACGTTTTTAGAAAGCTGAACTGGGAAGCCTATGGCATAAATATAAATGGGCTAAATCTACACCACTTGAGATTCGCGGACGATTTGATCATCATAGAAGAGACACCAGAAAATCTACAAATTATGATACAACAGCTAGCGGAAGTGAGTGAAGAAGTGGGCCTGTCTATGAATACTGACAAAACAAAATTAATGACCAATGGGTTCCAAAGCGTGATCAAGGTAAACAACAGTATTATAGAATATGTAAAACAATATACATACTTGGGACAAATAATTTCACCAGAAGAACAAATGCAAAAAGAAATAGAAACGAGAATAAGCAACTCGTGGAGAAGGTACTGGTCACTCAAAGAAATTATGAAGAATCCACAGTTTGCAATGAAAGACAAAAGAAAATTATTTAATACCTGTGTACTGCCATGCATGACGTACGGGTGCCAGTCATGGGCATTAACAGACAAACAAAGAAATGCTCTGCAAGTGTGCCAAAACAGGATGGAGAGGAGCATGCTAAATGTCAAACTGAAAGACAGAATAAAACTGACTGACATTAGGGCAACAACTGGTGTAGCTGATGTGACATACACAGTGAAACGACTTAAATGGACATGGACTGGACATACAATACGGAGTAGGAAAAACAAATGGGCAAAAGATGTCACTCTCTGGTACCCTCGAGATGGAAAAAGGAGGCGAGGGAGACAAAGGAAAAGATGGGAAGATGAAATAAAGGCGGCTGCGGGAGCTATGTGGTGTAGGAGCGCCATGGACAAGCAGTGTTGGAAAAGTCAAGGGGAGGCCTTTGCCAAGGGGCAAACTGACACACAACTAATTTAAAACTAACTATACTTTGTAAAAAAAAAAAAACAAAAATCAGAAATAAAGGCTTATTTTATTTATTTATTTTATTTATTTATAAAGAGATAGCTTAGACCCTGACACATAGTCTACATAGGTAAAACCGCTGGGCGTAGCTAGTATTACATATTATAAGCTTTTATTTACTTTCACCTGTCCATTGTCTGTCTGTAGTCAATAATAATAATTATTGGGGTTTATACTCCAACAGAACAGGTTACCCTACTTACACTGTCAGAGTCAAATCACAATTTATAGGTTGTGTGGCTAACCTATATGTTGCAGTTTCAGGTCGCCGAGATTACTACAGGGCCTGCAACATGACCTAATGACTGCCTTCTACACATCTTATAGGAAACAGCCGAGACCCACAGTTGCAAATCTTGCAAGTTTAATATGATCCACTTTCGGGTTTCCGATTGAGCCGAAATTTTGCGAGCATGCATCAATCGGGTGACAATGCAATATTATTATGACATTGAGCTGATCTGATGACGGAGCTGGAAGGTGACCATAGGAACTACGTAATTAAACGACGCAACCCCATCGAGTTTGGGCTCATTTGATTGGTCTTGATGAGTAGGTAGCTACTAGATGGTACTAATAAAATAATAATAAAGGCTTGTTTTTAAAAGTATTTTTTTAAATTTCACTTATTTTTCAGGTTGGTTAAGGTATAGGTAGGTATTTACCTACCAACTTTTTGTCCTTAAAACAACACTGTCGGTGCACAGATCAATCATTAACTCTGAAAATTACAACCAAATGGCCAAACGTAGAGTATTTAAGGTTCCCTTACCACATGTAAACTCTAAATTTGCCCAAAGATTTGGGGACTCAGTGAGACATACCGTTTACAATAAAGTGCTTAAATTTTGTAAATTAAAGGATAAAAGTATACCTGAAGTAAAGAAAACCGTATATAATTGGCTGTCATCTCTATCCTATAATGAAACTGAGGATCTCTTAAAAATAATGTATTAAACAGCACACAATTGTCCCATTTATTATATTTATTTTTATTGCCTTTTTTGTTAAAGAACTTTTAGACTTATCTTAAATTGGAATATTATAATAAACGACAACTTAATCTGAACAACATAAATGTAAAATTAGTTATATAAGTAAACAATTTTGTTGTTATTTCTCTAAGTTTTTCACTTGTATTTTAGTCAAATAGCGAATAGACCTGGTACAGATAATACCACTATAATATGTATACTCTATCTATCAATAGGTAAACTCGTTGAACATACCTATTATTGTTTTGTAAATCCTGTTAAATTGTGGGCTCCCTCGGCACAGGCCCAGCCTAGTGAGGGAGTCACAGATTCTTACACATATAACTCTTAGATATAAAATACATAGTGCTAATGTTTCTGTATTGCATGTTCTTTAGCTAAATAAATATTTTTTCATTTTTTCATTTTCATTTTTACTAATTGGATCAAATTTAACTTGCAAGATTTGATTACAGACAGACAGACTACAGGTGAAAGTAAATAAAGGCTTGTAAAAATTGCCTAACAAACTTCCCTTTTATTACAGTGGAATACCTTATTGTCATGGCAAACAAATGATATTTAAACTTTTGGATGGTCTTCAAGATTATACACATATTTATATGATATATGACTATGCCTTGCCAACAGCATTTAATGTGTTTTGATTTATCTGTAATGCAATGTTTTGTAGATTACAATTTACAATACAATCATGTGTTAGGAAGCTACCATTGTATGTTAAAGGTAGTTTTTAAACTGAATGACCAACTTGCCATGACAAATTAATAGATTTTAAAAATGATACCTATTATCATAGGCGGATTTAGGGGGGGGGGGGGGGGGGGGGGCAAGGCCCCCCCGAAGAATCATTGTGGAGTTACGAATTTTGCACATATTTCATGGTAAAGATTATAATTTTTTTCTCGGCGCTCGCAGCTTGCTGCTCGCGCACATGTTATTAAGGGTGTTTAGACTTTTTAACTACTCAGAGCGAGCTAAACACACACTTTACGTAGTAAAAATTATAATATTTTTGCCCGTCTGCACCTTGGCCCCCCCCAGAACCAAATCCTGGATCCGCCTATGCCTATTATTGTGCCGTTCAAAGAACTTGCATTGCAAGTGAACTGAACTGATTTCACTGAAATTCGGAATATTTACTCCGACCCTGGGTATGTGAGCGGAAGCCTGAAAGTTGCACCAGTGACAGAAAAATTAAAGAGTGGAAGATTGGCCTGGTATGGACATGTTATGCGGAGGGAGGAAAACCACGTGACCAAAAAGTCTATGAATATGGTCATTGGTGGTAATTCGGGAAGGGGACGCCCAAAAAAGGTTTGGATGAACTGTGTGAAAGAGGATATGCGTGCAAGGGGAGTGGATGATTTGACTGATGATAGAGTGGAATGGAGGAGAAAAATGTGTTGTGCCGACCCTACCTAGTGTGGGATAAGGGCAGGAAGATGATGACCCTGGAAAGGCACATAATATTATACCTACCTAGGTAGGTACCTACACCTTTATAAGTAGGTGAGTTTTTAATGAGTATAACCATATGGTCTTACTAATATTATAAAACGTGAAAGTTTGTAAGAATGTATGGATGTATGTTTGTTACTTGTTCACACCTAAACGGGTGGACCGATTGAGCTGTAATGAGGTATAGAGATAGCTTAGACCCTGGAATAACACATAGGCTATAGTAGGTACAGCGGGTAAAACCGCTGGGCTTAGCTAGTTAACCATAAGTAAATAAGCAATCAACATCAGTAATCCCAGTAGGTATTGAGCGGTACTAAAAGAAAAGACTTTACATGTGCTCTCAACATTTATGGCAGAGATAAAAGAATCTTCAGTTTATATTTTTTAGTAGGTACATAGGTACCTATACTTTTTTTTTTGATGTGATGAAGTAGAAGACGAGCAAGACGCTCTCCTGATGTTAAGAGATAACGCTGCCCATAATTAGTACAGTGCTACTTAGGATTTCACAATGATGTGAAATTCTAGGAGCACTGCACCAACGCTTCTCACTCAAGAGTCATAAGATGTTAAGACTCTTTAGCCCAGTAATTTCACTAGCTACAGTGCCCTCCTACCGGAGCACAGTAATGTTTGCACATCACTGCTCAGGCGGTAGAATAACTGGCACTGTTGGGGTACCCACCTAGACGACCTAGAATTTACTTATTGAGCAGTACTAAAAGAAAAGACAACATGTGCTCTCAACATTTATGGCACAGATAAAAGAATCTTCAGCTATATTTTTTAGTACATTTACCTACTGAAACTATATAGGTACCTAGTTTATGGCAGCCTTGTAGTTTATTAGGTATAACACTAGCTGCACCCAGCTGTTTCGCCTGCTGAAACTGAACTTTAAAAAATGAGCCCTATCTGCTGCCAACCGTCAAAGAAGAAATAACATCAAGACATCTGGGGGCACGGTAGTGCCCCCGCCAAGTCGAGCGCGAAGCAAGCACTGCCGTACCATCTTTACAGGAACCATTTCGTCGCATTTTCAGGCCCCTATTTGAGAACCTCTGGATAAGACCAGAACACAGAAATTTTCGTCATCCAGTAAGCTATAGTTACATACTTAAAATCCAAAATTTCAAGTCTGTAGGTCATTAAGTTCCGAAGTTAAGCGAAAGCAAAGTTTCGCATTTTCGACACTCACTCACTCATGATCATCAAAATAGAACTAGTACTTCCCATAAACTCAGAGAGCTGAAATTTGGTACATACTTAGAATTTATTGTATAAGCCATAGGAAAACTAAAAAAACATGCAATTTCGGTCTCGTTTTCGAGATAATTCATCTGCATAAATAACTTTGTAATCTCATATAAATGTATAGGATTACAAAGTTACATTTGCAGTCAATGGTTAAAATTGTGTAAAATCCAACTTATTAATTCAAAATATATTTAAGGCATAGTATATGTATAGGTGAGTGTGTATATGTGTCGTAAATCGTCAGTTATGATCAGGCGATATCTAGCGTGGAGAAATAAAATAAGAGCCCAACCAAACTATTAGAAGAGATCGACATACCGCCTTTACTACAAGCTTTTATTTACTTTCACCTGTCGGTCTGTCTGTAATTAAATCTTGCAAGTTTAATTAGGCCCACTTCCCGGTATAATATTATGATGAATTGGACTAAGAGTGAACGCACACGTATCTAGATGGCGCTGACTGTATTTTAAAACGCGCTTACGGTTTGTATTTCTGATAACCTTATAATATAGCGTTTCTACAAAAATAAGTGAAATCCCACCAAAAACATTCTGTAAAAAACTAGCCAAGTCTCGATGGAGCTGCTTGTTTATCTCTAAAAAGTAATGAAATCTAGACAAAGTCGTGCCAAGTATAAGGTTCCTTACTGCGATTTCTTTATTATTATAGTTAATGTTGTGTGACTTGGCCGTTGAAGGGTACACAAGGGTACAAAACCAGATGATCCATGACATTTGAATCAGGGTACACAAGGGTATTATACCAGGTGCTCCATGACACTATTGCACCAATCTGTCCGCTACCCATTATCGATAGAAAATTTCCACTTGGAAAACGTTGATTGGATAACCAGTCAATTGTAGGCTTGATAAAGCTGCGTATTTCAATAATACTTATGTTTAGGCGATCCAAGTGTCATGGAGCATCTGGTTTTGTACCCTTGTGTACCCTTTAACGGCCAAGTCACACAACATTAACTATAATAATAAAGAAATCGCAGTAAGGAACCTTATACTTGGCACGACTTTGTCTAGATTTCATTACTTTTTAGAGATAAACAAGCAGCTCCATCGAGACTTGGCTAGTTTTTTACAGAATGTTTTTGGTGGGATAAATCTTACGCTAAGCGCCTAGACCGCCATCCAAACGAACTTGCCTCTGACCTCATGAACACTCAGACAGACATTTTCAAGAATTAATTAATTAAGCTCCTCAAGAAATTCTAAAATATTAGGCTCATTCTCATGGAATTGATTCTCATCGTCACCTTCATGGCAATTCTTATTTATTGCTTATTTGTAATGTTTATGTATAATATTGTATAGAGCTGGATAACACGAGTAAACTTTTATATAAATGATTTAAATCGTACGTTTCATTTCGAAGAAAAACAGTTTTGAAATTTTCGACGCCACGAAAGTGATTCAGTCATTATTTTTTCAAAACTTTTTCAAATAACCCTTTTAAAAGACTAAATCTACCAAAAATGTACAATAAAACGACATTTTACGTAAAAACAAACCTCACTACAAAAGAAAATATGCGTAATTTGAGATATTACTTTACCATTCACTTTACTTTTTTATTAGTCAGAAATTTGGTTTGTATGTATTAAAACCCTAACATAACAAATACTGTACTTTTTAGTAGGTAAAAAGGCTATTTCAAAAGAAAACAATATTTAAAAATCACTTTCGTGTCTCAAAAATCACCTTCATGGTAAAAAACGCTATGAAGGTGATGCCACGCTGGTGACGAAAATATCCCTTTTTGGTGAAATTCTGGAAAGTTTAGGTATAATGTATAAAGTTAAATACTTCATCTTTATCTCGCACATTTTGGCGTTACGAAAAGCTAACATTGATTTAAATGACTAAAATGCAATGCATAAAAATATTGTCCATGCAAGTGATCGATACACCCTTGAATAAATTGAAACTTAGCAATTTTATTTTTTCCCACGGCTTGATAAGTCCTAGATCCTACTTCTACGATTGCAGAACATGGCCATCATTGAAATGAATCGAACTCTGTATTGGATTGTTGATGTTGTGTTTAACAGCAGCCGTTAAACTACTCAAATCTAAAGCACCTAAAATCGTGTGACCGCCGCATTATATTATTTTAAATTCAAAATAATACTGAAAACTTTTTTTTAGTCTGTAGACCTTAAAGTATATTTGTTTGCGATAATTTTGGTATATGTTACATACAGATACGTCAAAATTTGTTAAAGTAGTGCCCAAATGTTTAACTGCAACGCAAAGTGTGACACCATGAGAATACGAAAAATGGCCCCGATTTTGACCTTTCATGTTAAATTTTAGTATTATTTTTTGCGTCGCTTATGATATTCTTCATTTATTTTGTAGCTTAATATATGTTTTATCCACCTATCCACAATTCATATCTCTATCTTTAACCGTTTAGGAAATATAACCGTGTGACCATCAAATTTGAGCTAAAATGAGAATGAGCCATTAGGAGAATTTGACAATTTGTGGTTGAGTCACTGGAATCATACCACTCACGACACGCTGCATCTACGACCAAACTCTCGCTCAATGCCCGTAAGGGCAGATTGCAAGAAAATAGGATGAAAAAAAAATCTGCTTTTTAGGTCAGGGACTGCTTTTGACCCTTGTTTGAGAGTACTTACCTACCTAATCTCCTCATTTATTCTAGCTCATTTATTATTTTTCTCTTTTTTGCACTAAACGATTCGTGAGTATTTTATTTATTTTGTGCGGCTATGATATCACTGCGGCCATTATTGGGCTACGTCGCAAAATGTCCCTTTCTCAAAATGTCCCTCGTTCGCAAATGGTCCCTTTCGCAAAATGTCCCTTTCGCAATTGGTCCCATTCTTTATTATTGTAATCATGAGTATAGTAATTCACCTTTGTAAATTAATTATTATTTTTTCCCTTATAAATATTTTTTAACTACCTACTTTATGTGTATGTATCAGCTAAAGTCCGAAGTGCGGCTACACCTAGATTTAGCCGGTTTAACCTAGGTGTAGCCGACCACAGTCAGTTAAAGTTAGGTTTTTTTTTTCTTCTTAGTCTTATCTGCAATCAGTCTTTGGACTTTTAGCGGATGTGTTGTGCGTTCATTGCTTTCCAGTTGGGGAACTGGAGGTGCTTGCTCATTAGAATCTCCTTCTAGCCTGTATGTCACAGCGCCTCAGGAGCTTTGTGTTATAGGGTTAAAGTTAAGTGTGAACAAAATGTTTGTAAAAAATACATGTTTTTTATTACAAAGTTCAGAACAGACTTACATTAATTGCTTAGGTTTGATACAATGTGCAAGCCGAGCGAGCGAAGCGAGCATGCTGCCGTAGCAGCCGGCAGAGCACCAGATCCTACTTGTCTTTATTCCCCAGTTCGCAATTCATCATTAAGGAATAATTATTAGCTATTATTTAATATTTAGTGTTAATTCTGCTCTAAATTTGTGAGTCTTAAGTTTTAAGAGATGGCGAGGAATTCAAACGATACCAAAATAGTATTTAGTATTAATTCCACCACCGAGTGCACCACTCATCATATGAGGGTGGGTAATAATTATTGTAATGGATTTCCGCAAAGTAACGCCTAATTCCATTAATTACATTAAGGAATACTTAATGCTAATGTTATGACGATCACCGTACAACAAGTGAGGCCTAAAATAAATCTTCTACACCTAACTTTAACCGACTGGCTACACCTAGGTTTAACCAGCTAAAACTAGTTGTAGCCGCACTTCGGACATTAGCCGTCACATAACACAGATAGGTATTATTGCACACCAACATCTATTCATCAGTGGACAATAAATTGCTTCTATATAAACAAGTCCTTATGCTGATATGGACTTATGGCATCCAGTTGTGGGGATGTGCGAAAAATAATAATGTTGAAATTATCCAACGATTCCAAAATAAAGTTCTGAGAGGTATAGTGAGCGCCCCTTGGTACATCAGAAACGAAGACCTCCACCGTGATCTGAAAGTGGACTTCGTGACCAACGTCATCAAAAAGTTCGCGGAAGCCCACCAGCGTCGGCTCCACCATCACGTGAACATCGAGGCAATCCAGCTTCTCGATACCACGGGACTAGTGAGAAGACTTAAAAGGAAAAAACCTTTCGAGTTAGTTTAAGTGTAGTGATTAGTGAAATTATATAGTGTTAGTGCTGTGTACAAAGAACACATAAACAAAGTGACTTCGCAAAAATAGAGACAGTAAGAATACGTGTTATTGGACACTTTCTTAGTTATATCTTCTTAGCAGTTTATGTTAGACCTAAATTACTTATTAGCCTGAAAAGGCTAGATTGTAGTTTATTGTTATGTCTATTATCTACAATGGATGTTACATATAAAAAAAAAAAAAAACCAACATCTATTATTGTTATTATCTGTCCTGTAACATTCCTTGGTTGCCTGTAAGAAATTTCTTTGTCAGTCTTACTGCCGATTGTTTACCTAGCATTAAATAATAAAATCATCAATAATAAAGCGCAGTTTTGTAATTATTTGGTATGCAATAAAGTATTGTTGTGGAGATCACGGACTAGCACACTAAGTGTAGGACGTCCACCCACAAGGTGGACAGACGACCTTATAAAGGTCGCCGGAAGGCGCTGGATGCAGGTCGCTTCCAACCGGTACATATGGAAGTCCAAAGGGGAGGCCTATGTTCAGCAGTGGACGTCCTACGGCTGAGATGATGATGATGATGATGAAAGTATTATTCTATTCTATTCTTTCCCTGGCCCGGCCCGGCCAGGGTAGCACAGAATTATTTTATTAGCGATTGTTAGTTACTATAACTAACAATCACAAATTGTTTAACTATTTTAATTAATATTATGTTCAAAAATGTTATCAACACAAAAATATTTAAAAATTCAAAATTTTTATTCAACTTCAAAAAGGAAGAAAACCTGAAGAAAACTAAAAGAAATTGTCAGAATATTTTTTATTTGGTATTAAGGTTTGTTCTGTACTGATTACTCTAAGACGCCTGAATTAATAAAAAAAAACATTTTTGGTACAAATTTGAAACCTAGTCTACTTCCAAGGTGGTCCAATTAAAAATTTATCAAAATTCATTGATCAGTTTTTTAAATACCTACTTATTTTTTGTCATTTATCTCAGTTATTGTAAGAGTGTGTTTCATCTATCTATAAGCTTTATCTATCTTATTTTTATTTTTTTAATCCAACAATTTAACAAAAGTTCATTTTAGTCAAAACCCATAGTAATATTAAATTCTCAGTTCATCCTAATTATATTTATCCTTAAAAGAATCTAATAATATTCCAACAAGAAAAGTTATTATAATTTTTATTATTGGATTGCATTTACTACAATGAATGATAATGACCTACTTTACATAGCAAAAGGCATTATGATCTCTATGTACTGATAACAGAAGGATGATATTGGTATGATAAGATTGCAATATGTAGGTAACTGCAGCGAAAACCTTGAACCCTGTCCAGTACAATAAACATAACCTAACCAATGAGGTATTTGTTGTATAATGTGAGCTAATAATACAGTGTCCTAGCGAAGCCGGCTTGTCTCGATAATACCCACGTACCTATTTATTTTTACATATTACGCACAGAGCTATGTGGCGAGCCGACCGGCGCGGCGGCTGATTTCTCGCCCGGACCACGGCAAAATCACTAATATTAACGCGAACAAAACCCAATTTAAACACAGCAACCGGCGTAATCACAAACAGGCAAAATGTAACCCGTTATTCGCTACATTTACACGTTCCTAACTAGTTTATCGGGTACGAACCAGAGAAATTACCGTCCGAAACAGACTCCCGGTGAAAGTGAGCAATTAAAATTACCTGAATACCACAATAATCGAACACATAACAGAGTACGTACCTCGTCGTCCTCCAGCAGTCGTCGAAACACCTCCACGAAACAATTTCCCAAAGAGAAATCACAAAATCGTGCACAACACGAGCGAAGCACGGGGCGTGCTACCACTCAACTCACAGCCGGCGTGGAATATTCACAAATCCAGTCGAAAACACTTGATATTTAAAACAGAAAACACAGATTGAACACTATTCGCTTAAAATCTATGAATTCCACAAGAAATATCTCTAAATGTACAAAAACGAAAACGCGCCAACTGTCAAACTAAAAAACTACAAGCACCGAGTGACGCGCCGCGCAACCGCGCGATCCGAGTCCGCTTTGCTGACTGATGGCGTAATGGTGGGCTACACACGGGCACGTTGGTTCGCGATTACAATGCGGGCCATACACTGCACGACAGCCGCTCCCGTGCCGGTGCCGTGGCGCGTACTGTCGCAGTTTACTTTGCATTTAGTATTATATTATGAATAGAAGCTGTCCTGTTATCTCATAATTGATAAAATATTATATTATAACGTCAACGTTATCTCTATATCTCGATGCGACAAAACTCAGATAACAGCCCGAACGTGAGTTCCGGCCCTAAAGTAATGCGACCACGGTGAAAAGATCTCGGTGGACTACGAAAATATGTGCGATCGAGATTCGTCTATATCCGTACGGGATAGACATTGGCCAGACGCGCATGCGTCAGGCGAACCGCGGGTGCTACGTCACTGAATGACAAGCCCTGCGTTTTGTATTAACCGATCGATTTCAAAAGAAATGTAATGTCTTGAGTACTTGTATTTTATGGGCCGTCGAATAAACATGTTTCTTTCTTTCTTTCTTTCTTAATAGAGCACATTATGTATGCTTTTGAAACTAGTCCTACGTGCACTTTATCGATTAATTTCAAGCGCCACTAATATCATTACTTTAAAAGCCTATAACATGCATTATATTATATGTATATTATAACATTCAGAATTACTTAACATGCCACCATTAACTCATATTTTAACATAATAATGATGTCTATTAGGGGAAACTGGGTAACAATGGATAATGGGGAACAGTGAATAAGTTCCAATAAGTATCTGTGCTTTAGTTATTCACTCACACCGAATGAACTGAAATGAGCCGTGGGTGATACCAATCGTTCAATCCAGTCCACACTGAGCTGTGGTTGGAGGTAGACCCGCTGCCGAAAATTGGGGAACAATGATTAACAAAAGTAAATTTTCACTACTTTTTGAAAAGTGTTTCACGTAGTTCTGGATTCAATTTTTATTTTTCTGATAGGTAATTTGGGATCAGTAATGTTTTAATTTTGTGTTTTCTGTTTTACAACTTTGATACTCGTGATAGAATATTTTTTTTTTTAATTAGTTTGGTCAAACGGTCGTTGGGTAACAATGAATAATCAGCCGCTGGGTAACAATGAATAGGTTATTCATTGTTCCCCATACCACACAAGCATGGGGTACAATGAAAATTACCTCGTTCTTATTTACTTTTGAATCTTATCCTTTATTATTAAGGTATATAAAATGGCACGTAACTACATTCGGAAGACATCCAAAGCTGCGCAACGCTCTATCTCTGATAAAATTTTAAAATGTAGCCAAATAGATGAATTGGAAATGGATACATTGAAATTTGAAAAAAATAAAAAATTGACTTGCAAATGTACTCTATTGTAGCCTATTTGAATAAATGAAGTTTGAGTCAGCCTCGGGATGCCGGACAACGGCATATATCGACACAATGTCGATATGTTCAACATCTTCAAATTTCAACCCAATCAGTTCCGCGGTTTGGGCTTTGATTTAATAGATCAGTCAATCAATACTCTGTCAGGCATTCCTTCCATATATTTATTAGACATAGGATGTATACAAGTGAAATAAAAATAAAAAAAACTTAAAAAACAAGCTTTTATAATTCTAGAACCATTCTATGTACTTTCTTCAAGAAATTGTCGTTCGAATCAAATGAGCCCAAACTCGATGGGGTTACATCGATTAATTACGGAGTTCGTATAGCCATCATCAGATCCAGCCTTCTAGCTCCATCATCAGATCAGCTCCATGTCATAATAATATTGCATTGTCATCCGATTTGCACGCAAAATTTCAGCTCAATCGAAAGCGGGAAGTGGTATACCCACTTCTTTTTACTTGAAATTGCATTTAACTTGAAAGATTTGATTACAGGCAGACAGACAACAGATAGGTGAAAGTAGCTAAAAGCTTGTAAAAACGTGATTTTTATACTTTTAATTACGATTTAAATTACAATTGAGAAGAGATTGTTTTTTAAATATAATTTTGATGAATAAATGCAGTTTTTATGTTACAGCCTTAAGAGTTAAATACAATTTGATCTTCAGTTATTCAAAGAAAGTTATTTTCCAAGGCAAACTCAAGTTTTTTTCACTTTTTGTGCCTCATATTTCCATTAAAATTCATTGTACCCCATTGGTTCATTGTTACCCGAGCAGTTATTCATAGTGACCCAGTCCTGGGGAACTATGAATAATTTCCCATTTTTTGTTAAATGCCTCACTGAGTCGTAATTATTGAAGTTAGCGTCCAAATTATGTGCTCTCCTTGTGCTTCGATAATGTATCTATAGTATTTGTGTAAAAATAATTTCCTAGATATAAAGAGTATAGTAATTTTTAGCGTTAGAAAAAACGTTATTCATTGTTACCCAGCTTCCCCTACTTAATAATTTTGTGGGGGTGACAAGCAATTAATAATAAAAAATTATAATATTATAATTACATACGTTAAACAAATATTTTAAAGAAACGAATGACATAGATTTAATTTTAACATAGGCTTAAGCAATTTATTAAGGTGCAGAGCACTCTGAAAGTATACCGCGAGACGCCAGTCAAAATGACGTCATCCGTCAGACCCTTGTTAATGCAAGAATTCCATCGGAATTATAATAAACGGACTAATAGAGGAAGACGTGATGGCAAGAAACCTGACAGTATGACTGACTTATTCCCAGGAAAATGTGAAGATTCTTGGTCATGCCTTGACATCGCTTTTTCCCATCATTCAGTGACAAAATTAAAGGCTGGTGCGGTAGCAACGACGACATACAAATCTTAACTCCACTTGAAATATTTAGCAATTTGATAAAGCCTACTAAAAAGTAAGAAATTAAATGTGTACACATTTATAATGAATCATGTAATTGGCAGATTATTCATAATAATGTCAATTAATAATCGAGCTACATAGTAATCTGCCGATTACATAGTATTTGTAAAATGCAAATAAGGTTCTTATAAAATGCTGAATAAGTCAAAAACTTTTTCAAGTGCACACATTTATCGATGGTGTTATGCATAATATTAAATACCTACTTAAGTAGATACATATTATGTAGAAAATTTTTTTTTTTGTATTAAACAAATAGACACGATATTTTTCTATTATCGGCTGTAGATCGGCTTGTGGCCGATATGTGGTTAATAAAAGTGTTCTTTACTGCTGTTGTAGCTGTAGTATTGTTAGTTTGTTTTTCTCAATAAAGGCATTTGCCACGATAAAAATAAAAATAAAATTTACATAAGTAATATTATAATAAGTGAGATACAAATCACCCCCTTGAAGATCTGGAAGTTCCTAGAAGCTACGGGTTTAGGGGGTGAACTATAGACTATAATAGCTCAAAAGGGCGTCACAATAGATCAGTAATGGTCGAAGCAGCAAAAACCCCTTGAACTTGGTTGGTTTCTTTAATATATTCTGTATTACTGTAATGCCTTTTATTGAATAAATTTATTATTATTATTAACTAAAACCCTAATAATAATAATATTATGACTAAAAAAAACATAGAAAATCTGAAGGTAAGAAGAGAAGATGCCAGACTCAACTAAGCGCACGTAGGTTTGTATGTTGAAGAGATTAGCGCCATTATACTAACATCTGTTTGTTACTCTATTACTCACTTTGCAGATACGTGATACTTGTCTCTATTCCCTTATCTTATTAGTAGTTGGCAGTATATGTTATATTACATGCGACATGAAATAAAACTCACAAATATTTACTCATACAACACACAGCTTAGTTCATATCAAAATATTCCTCTAATAAAAATGACTCGTGAAGATAAAAAAATGTTTTTTACAGTAACTATTTTCTACGTACATACAATTATACATACCTACCTATTACAAATAAGCGTGATTACCTAATCTACCAAAGAAAACCCCAAAATACTAAACGGACGGGTGAAATTTGGCATCCAGATACGTTTTTTACAAGAAAGGGTTTATAGAATATAATAATACTTTATTGCAAACCAAAATTATACTATAGAACTTATTACTACTTATTACTTATTATAATTTATTCTTATGCGGTAGCAAAATCGAGAAGTAGGTAGGTACTTATCTGATTAGTGATTAGTCAGTTGCCTTGCGATTTTAATCACTAGAATCAACTTCCTAATATCAAATACTGCAGGCTTAAACAAGCGTCAATCGTTTGTGGCTAACGCAAAAAAAAATGAACACAGATGATCTCAGTACATTTTAGTAGCGATTGACGCTTGTCTAAGCCATTTGTACCATACGAGGACAATCCCGGTGGTAGATACTGAAAATAACGTTTCTTAAAGGATAGCAGTTCAAAATAACCATCGGTGTGCCTTTCAATCTAATCGATTCACCTATTTCAGGTGCGAGTATTCCCAAAGGCCCCTTGAAAGGCAGCAGCAGAGGAAGGAGCCTTAAAATATACCACCCAACAGACACCTACGTTAGATACCTACACCTCTACACTCTAAAATAGCCAAAGTTCAAACAATAGTCAGACTAAACAAAGCTGAGTCAATCTGTCTATCTGACGGTTTTATACCAAACTGTATTTAGGTTTCAATCAATATTATCTGTATATGTTACCAGATACGTATATGATACTTTTTAGTTCGTCTAAAAGGACACCTTCACTCGTTGGGCTTTACTGAAAGCATCATTAGCCAGAAAATCTATGTTAGACAAAGGCTAAAAATAGCTTCTAACAGAATAAAAGCGAGTAATTTACTTATTAGTAATTTATTATTAGTGAAATTATATAGGCAAGTATACTGTCATTTCAACAATTTAAGTTGTACACTTAATTATATTTATTAATCTTCTTGTAAGAAAAAAAGGTACTCGTACTTGTCGATCCAACTACATAATATTTTTTCATGGCAATAAAATGTTTACTTACAGGACTTATGTGAATTTTGCAATCTCTTTGTCCATAATTAGGCCAGCCCACTTTGCACAAATTTGCGCGAAGTAAAATATTAAAAAAAAAACAAAATGGCACAATTAATGAATAGTGGATTGGTCAATAGTAATATTCGCAGCGAAAATTATTAATCGTTCATGTGCGATTTTTTTAAAAAATATTTTTTTGCGCAAACTCTTATGGTGGTCATTTAAACACCCCTTCTATAAAGCTGCATAATTTTGGAAAATTCATTTTTTTTTAATTAAAACAAAAGTCTCATTAGGTTCTATCACTCATTGGTATTAATCTTGTTATCGCAATTCAGTCATAATTTTGGGATTTTAGCGATTTAGAAAGTCGGTAAAAAAATTTAATCTTACTGACGCACGCTGCGTATTGTTTGACGCACTATTTGAAAAGATAAACTGATAATGATAAGAATCGTTACTTTTATCATAATTTGTTTCCTAAGTAAATTCTACGAGCTCGTACGATGTGATAAGCAAATGACTTATTATTATATTTAGTTGTACTTAATTTTATAATTTTAAATCGTATATATTTGAAAGTATATTAATTTCTGATATATTTCTGAACACGCAGTTAATTCTATTAATATTCTAACAGGTAAAATATTACATTAATATTATTAGTATTTAATGCTATTCTAAAAGGTAGTAAATGTTTTAAAACAGCTCAGTTAAAATGATTTTATTATATTTTTATTAATTTATCCATTGGTTAAATAATTATCTATACTTTTATATAAAGAGGTAATATAATGTATTGTACCTATCCAATTTGTCAACTTTTATGAGCAAAGATAATTTCGATATTATGTCCATAATCAAATATTTAAGTTACGTCACATAGACCATGTATGGGTACTGTGGGTACCTATTATTCTGTGCACTCTTCTTCAGTAACATTTTGATTTGCACGTTGTTGCTTATTATGAAAACTAAAATCTTGTTTTTCGTCTATATCACATTTCAAATAATTTCATTGGGAAGGCAAAAAATACTTATTAATAATAGTTATGAGTTCTCTGTAAAAATGATTGCGCTTTTTAATGTCCATTCAAACAAACAATTTGATATTTTATTAGTTTTAGTTTCAGGATTTCCCGATCGCATGTTTGATCTAAGACGATATTGGCCTGTTCTTTGAAAGCAGACTGCTAAGTAGATACTTTCAAAATGATTTGGCCGGCCCGCCCGTGTGACGTCACCGCCGGCGCGCGCAACCGTCATCGATCCGCACTGCCATCTCGCGTTGCAGCGAAATTCCTTCTTATGACCAAGATATAGGCAAAACACCATCTATAGAATTTTAAAAAAACGTGTCAACATAAGAAACACATCATAGAATGACCGTATAAATAGCTAGGTACATATTATATCATAGACAACACCATATAGCAAAGCTAAAATAATTCTTGTGTTTTATGCGAAAACAAACAAAAAATATTTACGTGAATAGTCTGCCTTATCTATAAAAGCTTAGTCAAAAATAGTCAAAGAAAAAACTTTTACTTTACAAAACAACCGTTTTCTGTACTTCCGGAATTCATTTGGTGGTATTTAATGGCATTTTATTTTTTGAAATCACTTTAATGTTTAATATCTATCCAATTTTCTTTAACTGTAACTCGGGTTAAAAATATTAAATAATACAACCCAGCTTGTAGACTTTGCAAACTTTCTTCGGCTTATTTTATCTACTAGAGACATCTAGCGGCAATGTAGGGAACCTCTTGAACACTACTGTAATTTTTTCGTATTCCAACGCTTATTCATTGCGCTGATACTTTTTACTTTTTAACGTGTTTTTTTTCTTCATTTGAATTAATTTAATATACATTTATTAGTTTTACTTAATGAATTGTTGTTTAATAGTCCAGTAAAAGAAGAAATGTGGATCGAAAAGTCGAAAGCAGAAAAACTAACTTAGTAACTTTCTTTGGACTAGTTAGGAGATAAACATACTAAAAGTCCCCACCCCTCCGAGGTGAGCCCGAGGGGGGGGAGGCCGAAGAAGGTCCCATTTTTAGGTTTTTTGCTTATATGTCAAAAACTGTGCGTTGTACCATATTTTGTAGTACTACATTATTAAACCTCATAAAATTTTCTACAACTTTGGCCTTGACACTTTTTATCTATCTCCAATCGTTGTCCAGCTATGAGCTTCCAAACATGGTCTATTTTGAAAACGCTTAAATTAGTTTTCCATACAAAGTCAGTAAAAAAATCTTACAAATAAAATTTGACCAACTTCTGGTTGTCGTATCATAATGAAACTTTGCAAATGTCTAGAAATCTGATGACAATTTAATAATCTGGTACTACTGAGCTGATGTGATGATGGAGCCAGGAGGTGTCTACTGAAACTCATCAATGGCTATTAGTAAAACCGGCGAGTTTAGGCTCATTACATTCGGATTGATGAGACGTAGGCACCTCCTGGTCCATTATCAGACCCTCGACAGCAAGTGTAATGAAAAAGTCTCATTGATTCGAATGTAATGTGCCCAAACTCGACGGGTTTACTAATAGTCATTGAAGAGTTTCATTAGACACCTCCTGGCTCCATCATCAGATCAGCTCAGTGGTACCAGATTATTAAACTGTCATCAGATTTGTAGACATTTGCAAAGTTTCATTATGATACGACAACCAGAAGTTGGTCAAATTTTATTTTTAAGATTTTTTTACTGGCTTTGTATGGAAAACTAATTTAAGCGTTTTCAAAATAGACCATGTTTGGAAGCTCATAGCTGGACAACGATTGGAGATAGATAAAAAAAGTCAAGGCCAAAGTTGTAGAAAATTTTATGAGGTTTAATAATGTAGTACTACAAAATATGGTACAACGCACAGTTTTTGACATACATCGAGGACATATCCAATAGAGGGGCAATAGACAAAGTTTTCCTTGAAATAAATTTTTTCACAATTTGACGACTCCGCCCACTTTTCCTATTGGCTACGCTGGTTTTAGTGATGGGCAACGAAAAAGTTTCAATTTAAAACTCGATTATGCCAAATAATCGATTACAAAGCGATAATATAATATTTTTGACTAAGAGGCAAAACATACGCACGGTTGCAAATCTGATCTTTTGTTTTAAATGGTGTTAATGTCGGAAATCATAAAGGAAGACTTTTGCTTTCCAAAGACATTGTTAGTTCCGATTTCATCTTATAGCAAAAATAGCGTTTTAGTTTTAAACAAGTCAAATATAAAATACTAGCTTATGCTCGCGGCTTTGCCCGCATGGCAAAATCCTTTCTTAGTGGAGGTCTACGTCATTAACCCTATTAATATTCCAAATTTCAACCCAATCCGTCCATCGGTTTAGGCTGTGCGTTGATAGATCAGTCAGTCAATAAGTCAGTCACTCTTTCCATATATAAATTTAGATTCTTAAAGACATCCGATTTATACACATGCATGCAAAGTTTAAGCTAAATTGAAAACTGGGAAGTAGATACTTGCAAGATTTGATTATAGACAACGGGACAGGCGAATGTAAAAAAAGCTTGTGAATTAAATAAAAAAAAAATTGCCCTCTACGCAACGCTTTCCAAATTACCTATTTTGTGGATGGTGGCCATCTTTGATTTTAAATTTATCATAATAATATTATATACTACATACTACTACTAGTCAAGGCCCTTTCAACTTTAATTTGATGCCCACATTGACGGGATTATAGAGAAAATAATTAATCAGATATTTTTTAGCGGCGGCCATCTTGGATTTTAAATGTATTAAATGTAATGCATATATATTACTAGTCAAGTCCTTTCATTTCATACCCTTACATTTGACGAGGTTGTGAAGAAAAAAAATAATCCGCCAAATTGTAGCGGCGACCATCTTAGATCGATTTCCACCAAACACGGCTAAGAAAACTCTCGACTACCTTTCGACTCTACTTTCAAACAAAAAAACAAGATCAAAATCCGTTCATCTGTACGGGACCCAGAAGTAAGACAAAGTACATGAGCAACGATGCCACAGACAGACACGTCAAACTTATAACACCCCGTCGTTTTTGCTTCGGGGTTAAAAAGAGGTCAGGTTTTTATGTTTTTGGTGAATAACTTTTAAAAAGAGTTTTCATTTCTTGTTCGGAACTTATTTTAGTCTATAACAAAAAATGACGTTTTCATGATGTGGATGGTATATTCTCATCCGCTCATAAAAAAGAAAACATTAAATTTGTAGGTATCTCGATTGAAAAAAAAAACAGGGGAATGGCAGCGGAGCATTTTTATATTTTAGCAAATTTTATATTTGTATATATCAATACTGTAGGTTTTCAGTTTTCACTAACCTACTCGCAGCGCCGCGTGATGCGACTAAACAAGAGGTTATATGATAATATTGTAAATATTATAAATAATAGACATAATATTATAAAAGTGTCTCCCTGTTGTATAGATAATGAATGATACGTAGCTTTTTGTGCGCAAGTCTGACTCGCATTCACCATAGGTTTTATATACCAAAATACGAGATGATCTTTTGTCACGAAAAATGACGGTAACTTTACGCAACTTCACGTGTCATATTTTTTTGATACATCCTAAAATACCTACTTACTTTACTTTTTATTTATGTTAAAATTTCGTTGAAATCAAATTTTTAGGGTAGTTCCCGCGTGCCCCACTATCCGCCCCACTGGTAGGTAGGTGAAACTGTCAAATAATTTTTGTGTCTCACGCACCCTACTGATTGCGTTTTGGTGGGGCAGGTTCTTCCAAGATACCATCAGCCTAAGACTACGAGAACTTTTCGAGATATTGATATTTTAATTTTGATAGCTGTCATTTGAAATGAAGATTTCCTCAAGACCCTTCATTTCTTCCATCACTTTCACATATTTGCAAGGTAGATAACAAGAAAAAGGTACCAGGAGATCATAATTGAAATGAAGTCGTACATACGAGTATTCGTTGACTTGTACTGCTTTGCCTGTACCTGCGTCTATTAATGAAAAAAACACATGTTATCCCATTCATATAAATTACACAAAGGTACATAAAAGTTCGAATTAATCAGGAAAGTGCGACTCAAATAACCGTAATACGAGATTTTAATAATATATTATCAGATGGGATGATTTTCTTATGTGTTGTTTGTCTTCTATTTAGAAGTTCCCATGTACTATTTAGTACATAGTTCCTTATAATTTCTGATCTCTTAGTTCTTCGCAAAATATTTGCATTAATAACACCATTCATCATTTAGTCGTGCCCAATTAATTATATTTTTGCATGAGTTACAGCGCCCTGATGGGGCGCGTGAAGTGTACTTTTTTTTTAATAATATCACCCGCCACACTAAAACGCAATCAGTGGGGCGCGTGAGAAGCAAAAAATATTTGACAGTTCCACCTGCCCCACTAGTGGGACGAATAGTGGGGAACACGGGAACTACCCAATGTTTACAACACAAGTGAATCTAATTAAAAATTCCCCCAACGCATTCAAAATATGTAATTTTGTGGTTGCAACCATCTTTTAGTTTTTCAGATGTTAGTTTATTAAAATCTGTTTTTTATAGTTTGTAGTTTTCTACTAATCAAACCTTTTCGTTTAATTCCCATGTTGAGGGAGTTGTGGAAAAAAATGTAATCACCATTTCATGGCGGCTAAGAACACTAGACTATTTCTACCTAAAAAAAAACAATCTCAAAAAATCAAAAAAAATCCGTAATACAGAGACAGACAGACATGTCATACTTATAACACCCCGTATTTTTGCGTGGGGGGTTAAAAAATAAATTGTGACGTTACTGCCATGATAAAATTTTATGAGAATAACCCTCTATAAAAAATCATCTGCTCTAGTTGTCAACTTATAAATGACATGGACTTCAAGGTGACTGTCCATTATACCGTATCATACAATAATAATAATTGTCTTAGGAACATGCCAAACCGAAAAATAGCATCGGGCCCTTTTTACACTAAACGATTCGTGAATATTTAAATTCACCTTTGTAAATAAACGGCATAAACTCACTATTTTTTTTATGCATAAACTCGTTATTTACTTTGGCTTCGTGCCGACTGCAGCTACTCCTTAAAGAAGATCCTCGTACAGGATCGAACCGGTCGGCACAAAGCCGAAATAAATACAACTGAGTTTATGCCGTTTATTTACAAATATGAACATCTGGCCCATGCCATTATTGCTCATAGCTCAAAATTAGGTTTAGGTAGATAACCGCATTATATATATACCACGGCAGTATTGTATGCATTGAAAAGGAAGAGAACATCGTTGCGAGCCTTGCACGGAGCGTTAACAATAAATATCGCTGAGAATATGTTGCTGATACTGACAGGTCTATGCATGGCATGCAATGTTGTCAAACAACTGCGTGTAGGGACCAGAATGCAGTGAGTGTACGGGTTTATAGCCACAAATGATGACCGATAAAAAGATAATAATATAAACTTGTTTCCGTTATTAATAAAGAAAACTCATCAAAGTTCATCTGTTGCCAGTTCAACGAAAAAGGTTAACACGTAAAGATGCTTGAACATGTAAGCAACATATTATATTGATAGGCATGCAAAAATGAAAATGGTACTGCATTCTCGTGATTAGATTCTGTTTTGAATACGGACAAAATACGAGAGAAAGAAGAAATGCAAACGGGCATATGGTACGGTATAGTGGGCAAACCCCTTAAAACTCATTTCTTGCAATGTTATTTTGGAATATTTTCTAATAAACATACACATTACACATTAGCTATTTTTAACATATTTACAGCTGAACTAATCAAATTTGGTATAATAGGTAGCTTAGGCTCTATAAGCCTCTCTAGGCTCTTGACAATAGGTAACAGTAGGTACTTTTCAATGGGTAAAACTGGATAGGAATAAATGAAGCTAGGACATGGGCCTACAGAACATATTATGCGCTAGTTGTACCTAAAGATAGCATGCAATTAGACCTGGTCGAAGATGTGGTATACATTTGTCCTCTAATCGATTATCATGCATCGATTCAATCGTCAAAATATTCACAACACTGGCTAAATACGAGTCAGTAGACAAGGATAGCTATTTGGAGAATACGCTTTATTAGAAAGAGAGGCAATTTGACTGACCAGTATAACTTGATCCCTCGCTAGAACAAAAAATAATCATAATTTTGAGGATTATTTTACATTTCTGGGGATATTAAAATCGATTTAATAAATTTAGATATTTTATATGTATACTTTATTATATAATAATACAGTAAACAGTTTTATAAAAAAATAAGAAGTCGTGATTTTTTTGTTAAAGAGAATATTCCGTGAGGCCCGCGTAGTTCCTTAAACTGGCCGCTACTAAACGGCGCGTCACGTGGCGCTACGAGTGGGGTAGCAAATACAACCAGTGTTGATATACAAAAAATCCGCCGATGCCCTCCCCCTGTTGACATATAAGCAAAAAACCTAAAAATGGGACCTTCTTCGGCCTCCCCCCCCTCGGGCTCACCTCGGAGGGGTGGGGACTTTTAGTATGTTTATCTCCTAACTAGTCCAAACAAAGTTACTAAGTTAGTTTTTCTGCTTTCGACTTTTCGATCCACATACCCTTTTTGGGCACTCATTGACTGGGCTATAATAATAATTAACATTGCAAATTCTGTAAAAAAATGAGTAGATAATAATATAGTAGGACAAAACCAGGGGGAGGGCATCGGCGGATTTTTTGTATATCAACACTGGTTGTATTTGCTACCCCACTCGTAGCGCCACGTGACGCGCCGTTTAGTAGCGGCCAGTTTAAGGAACTACGCGGGCCTCACGGAATATTCTCTTTAACAAAAAAATCACGACTTCTTATTTTTTTATAAAACTGTTTACCGTATTATTATATAATAAAGTATACATATAAAATATCTAAATTTATTAAATCGATTTTAATATCCCCAGAAATGTAAAATAATCCTCAAAATTTTGATAATTTTTTGTTCTAGTGAGGGATCAAGTTATACTGGTCGGGCAAATTGCCTCTCTTTCTAATAAAGCGTTTTCTCCAAATAGCTATCCTTGTCTACTGACTCGTATTTGGCCAGTGTTGTGAATATTTTGACGATTGAATCGATGCATGATAATCGATTAGAGGACAAATGCATACCACATCTTCGACCAGGTCTAATTGCATGCTATCTTTAGGTACAACTAGCGCATAATATGTTCTGTACGCCCACGTTGACGACTCATAGTTCAGTACGACTACTACGGAAATTCATTTATTCCTATCCAGTTTTACCCATTGAAAAGTACCTACTGTTACCTATTGTCAAGAGCCTAGAGAGACTTATAGAGCCTAAGCTACCTATTATACCAAATTTGATTAGTTCAGCTGTAAATATGTTAAAAATAGCTAATGTGTAATGTGTATGTTCATTAGAAAATATTCCAAAATAACATTGCAAGAAATGAGTTTTAAGGGGTTTGCCCACTATACCGTACCATATGCCCGTTTGCATTTCTTCTTTCTCTCGTATTTTGCCCGTGTTCAAAACAGAATCTAATCACGAGAATGCAGTACCAATTTCATTTTTGCATGCCTATCAATATAATATTAGTGTAATTAGGGAAACCTGTTCTGTTAGAGTATAAACCCCAAAAAAAAAACAAAAACAAAAATATGTTGCTTACATGTTCAAGCATCTTTACGTGTTAACCTTTTTCGTTGAACTGGCAACAGATGAACTTAGATGAGTTTTCTTTATTAATAATGAAAATAAGTTTATATTATTATCTTTTTATCGGTCATCATTCGTGGCTATAAACCCGTACACTCACTGCATTCTGGTCCCCAGTCCCAACGCGCAGTTGTTTGGCAACATCGCATGCCATGGATAGACCTGTCAGTATCAGCAACATATTCTCAGCGATATTTATTGTTAACGCTCCGTGCAAGGCTCCCAACGATGTTCTCTTACTTTTTAATACATACAATACTGCCGTGGTACATATATAATATATAATGCGGTTATCTACCAAAACCTAATTTTAAGCTATGAGCAATAAATAAATGAAAATAAGGTTCATAATGGCATGGGCCAGATGTTTATCTTTGTAAATAAACGGCATAAACTCACTTGTTTTTATTTCGGCTTTGTGCCGACCGGTTCGATCCTGTACGAGGATCTACTTAAAGGAGTAGCTGCAGTCGGCACGAAGCCGAAGTAAATACAAGTAAGTTTATGCCGTTTATTTACAAAGGTGAATACTCACGAATCTTTTAGTGTAAAAAGGGCCTGATGTTATTTTTCGGTTTGGCATGTTCCTAAGGCAATTATTATTATTGTATGATACGGTATAATGGACAATCGCCTTAAAGTCTATGTCATTTATAAGTTGACAACTAGAGCAGATGATTTTTATAGTGGGTTATTCTCATAAAATTTTATCGTGGCAGTATCGTCACAATTTATTTTTTAACCCCCCACGGAAAAATACGCGGTGTTATAAGTATGACGTGTCTGTCTGTCTCTGTATTACGGATTTTATTTTTTTATTTTTTGAGATTGTTTTTTTTTTAGGTAGAAATAGTCTAGAGTGTTCTTAGCTGCCATGAAATGGTGATTACATTTTTTTCCACAACTCCCTCAACATGGGAATTAAACTAAAAAGTTTGATTAGTAGAAAACTACAAACTATAATAAACAGATTTTAATAAACTAACATCTGAAAAACTAAAAGATGGTTGCAACCACAAAATTACATATTTTGAATGTGTTGGGGGTTTTTTTTTAATTTTTAATATAATTCACTTGTGTTGTAAAAATTGGGTAGTTCCCGTGTTCCCCACTATTCGTCCCACTAGCGGGGCAGGTGGAACTGTCAAATATTTTTTGCTTCTCACGCGCCCCACTGATTGCGTTTTAGTGTGGTGGGTGATAATATTAAAAAAGTACACTTCACGCGCCCCATCAGAGCGCTGTAACTCATGCAAAAATATAATTTATTGGGCACGACTAAATGATGAATGGTGTTATTAATGCAAATATTTTGCAAAGAACTAGGAGATCAGAAATTATAAGGAACTATGTACTATTTAGTAGACAAACAACACATAAGAAAATCATCCCATCTGATAATATATTATTAAAATCTCGTATTGCGGTGATTTTAGTCGCACTTTCCTGATTAATTCGAACTTTTATGTACCTTTGTGTAATTTATATGAATGGGATAACATGTGTTTTTTTCATTAATAGACGCAGGTACAGGCAAAGCAGTACAAGTCAACGAATACTCGTATGTAAGACTTCATTTCAATTATGATCTCCTGGTACCTTTTTCTTGTTATCTACCTTGCTAATATGTGAAAATGATGGAAGAAATGAAGGGTCTTGAGGAAATCTTCATTTCAAATGACAGCTATCAAAATTAAAATATCAATATCTCGGAAAGTTCTCGTAGTCTTAGGCTGATGGTGTCTTGGAAGAACCCGCCCCACCAAAACGCGATCAGTGGGGTGCGTGAGACACAAAAATTATTTGACAGTTTCACCTGCCCCACCAGTGGGGCGGATAGTGGGGCACGCGGGAACTACCCTAAAAATTTGATTTCAACGAAATTTTAACATAAATAAAAAGTACACGGATATTTTAGGATGTATCAAAAAAATATGACACGTGAAGTTGCGTAAAGTTACCGTCATTTTTCGTGACAAAAGATCATCTCGTATTTTGGTATATAAAACCTATGGCGAATACGAGTCAGACTTGCGCACAAATAGCTACGTTTCATTCTCATTATCTATACAACAGGGAGACACTTTTATAATATTATGTCTATTATTTATAATATTTACAATATTATCATATAACCTCTTGTTTAGTCGCATCACGCGGCGCTGCGAGTAGGTTAGTGAAAACCTACAGTATTGATATACAACTATAAAATTTGCTAAAATATAAAAATGCTTCGATGCCATTCCCCAGTTTTCGATCGAGATACCTACAAATTTAATATTTTCTTTTTTATGAGCGGATGAGAATATACCATCCACATCATGAAAACGTCATTTTTTGTTATAGACTAAAATAAGTTCCGAACAAGAAATGAAAACTCTTTTTAAAAGTTATTCACCAAAAACTAAAACATAAAAACCTGACCTCTTTTTAACCCCGAAGCAAAAACGACGGGGTGTTATAAGTTTGACGTGTCTGTCTGTCTGTCTGTGGCATCGTTGCTCATGTACTTTGTCTTACTTCTGGGTCCCGTACAGATGAACGGATTTTGATCTTGTTTTTTTGTTTGAAAGTAGAGTCGAAAGGTAGTCGAGAGTTTTCTTAGCCGTGTTTGGTGGAAATCGATCTAAAATGGCCGCCGCTACAATTTGGCGGATTATTTTTTTTCTTCACAACCTCGTCAAATGTAAGGGTATGAAATGAAAGGACTTGACTAGTAAAATATATGTATTACATTTAATTCATTTAAAATCCAAGATAGCCGCCGCTAAAAATAGCTGATTAATTATTTTCTCCATAATCCCGTCAATGTGGGCATCAAATGAAAGTTGAAAGGGCTTGACTAGTAGTAGTATGTAGTATATATTATTATGATAAATTTAAAATCAAAGATGGCCACCATCCACAAAAAAGGTAATTTTGAAAGCGTTGCGTAGGGGGCAATTTTTGTTTAATTTTATTCACAAGCTATTTTTTACATTCGCCTGTCCTGTTGTCTATAATCAAATCTTGCAAGTAAAATTTAATATACTTCCCAGTTTTCAATTTAGCTTAAACTTTGCATGCATGTGTATAAATCGGATGTCTTTAAGAATCTAAATTTATATATGGAAAGAGTGACTGACTTATTGACTGACTGATCTATACCGATGGACGGATTGGGTTGAAATTTGGAATATTAATAGGGTTAATGACGTAGACCTCCACTAGAAAAGATTTTACCATGCGGGCAAAGCCGCGAGCATAAGCTATTATTTTATATTTGACTTGTTTAAAACTAAAACGCTATTTTTGCTATAAGATGAAATCGGAACTAACAATGTCTTTGGAAAGCAAAAATCTTCCTTTATGATTTCCGACATTAACACCATTTAAAACAAAAGATCAGATTTGCAACCGTGCGTATGTTCTGCCTCTTAGTCAAAAATATTATATTATCGCTTTGTAATCGATTACTTGGCAAAATCGAGTTTTAAATTGAAACTTTTTCGTTGCCCATCACTAAAACCAGCGTAGCCAATAGGAAAAGTGGGCGGAGTCGTCAAATTGTGAAAAAATTTATTTCAAGGAAAACTTTGTCTATTGCCCCTCTATTGGATATGTCCTCGATGGACAAAACAGATATTTCTTAGTTTAGGAGCTAACGTCAAACGAGATAAAGTAGGTATCTCTGCTTCGTGATACATATGGACAGCATGTTGAGTTTTATAATATATGGAATACCGAGTACACCATGCACCTAAGAGCGAAAACACACATGTGATTATGTGATTATTTAAGAAGGATATAAGAATTAATTAATAATCGCTTTTGCGTTTTCGCCCTAAAATCTAAGTGATAAAACATGTTTAGTATCTAGATGAACCAGAAATTATATGAATTATGTAGGTCTTTATAAATACAATATTAAAAAATATCAAACACAATACTTAAATACAAAAATACGACATAATATGATAAGTAAATTTTAAACATATTAGTTTTAGACACTTAAACCCACAGTTATATTACAGCTTCTTCCGTCTTTACTGGTGCGATTTATATAAAAAAAAAATTGTGCGTGTACAAGTTTACACACGTAAGAAGTGAAACTTCTTTAATTAAATAAAATTTAAATTTTAAATTTATAAATTTTTTAAATTCATGTTCATTGGAGAAAGTGAAAGTACTCTTCGTCTGAACCAACCGTGGTAGGGGCAAGAAACAAAAGACGGCGCGTAACTGAAAAATGTGACGGTAATTTTTTTCCAACGCCGATAAAGAAGTTTCACTTCAAAAATAGTACGTGAATAAAATGATAAACTCACCTGACCAAATTCGTCAGACCGTCACGATCAGCCGGCTAATAGAGAAATATCTGCGCTGCATCACCCGAGCTTGCCTCGACACCACGCACAGTTCCAGAAAACACTACACACGCATCTTAATCTCTCATTATTATTATTAATTTATTAATAATATATTATATTATTAATAATGTCTCACTAATAGAATCGCTAGCTCCCGGACTATCTTCCGCGGTTTTTGCTTTTCATACGTGACGAAGCACGCGTTCTATACCCGTCTCGCTCCATATAAAGCGTTTTGCGGAGTGTTGGGATGTTCTCTCTCTGTCGCACGTCTTGCACATTAACCTGGAACAAGGGAGGCTTTGATTAGGCGCGTTTTAATTGCTACATTCATTTGTTTTTTTTTTATATTAAAATGTTGGATTAGCTTTGCCGGTCTTTTTGCATATTTTCTCTTTTTAGGACTACTTATTCTACTAATATTATAAAACGTGAAAGTTTGTAGGAATGTATGGATACAATGATACAATACAATACAAAACTCTTTATTGGGACAAAAATTAACAAAATAAACTTAAAATGTCTGTTTGTTACCTACTCTTTCACATCTTAACGGGTAAACCGATTGACCTGAAATCTGGTATAGAGATAGCTTAGACCCTGGAATAAGATATAAGCTACAGTTTTACAGTATAGCGGGTAAAACCGTTTGTATGACGACGTCCGACGATTTGTAGCCCTTTCCTTTTTTAAATCGGTTAAAACAGCTGTGGCCGTAGCATGACACATGGGATCCCGCAGAAATGTCAAGAGTAGAACTGTCATCCCATACATTGTACTTTTGTGAATATATGCGATGACAGTTAACTTGACAGCAAGACAAGTCTACGCAGCGTCTGTGCTTGGCCGGCTGCAGACAGAATAAACTGTTAAAAATGCAGAAACGACCTATTCGTCTCGCCTTAAAAAAAAAACGCCTATAAACCACAGTTTATCGCCAATCCTTTAACATTAACAATAATGCTAACAACATTGTTTTCTCGTAACATAAAAAATAAAATGTCACACATAAAAATTGAAGAAACAACCCAATATAATTTTATGTATGGCTTTTTTATGTATCCTTTTATGTATGGTCACAAAAAGTGACTCGTAAAATGTACGCTACGACCACAGTAAAGAGATATACAGTAATTTGACTCCCTAGAAGCGGTTGAACTGAAGGTAGCGCGAGTTTACAACGCGGTCGACAGGGATCGACAAGAAGCGAGGTGCCGAATAGACGTTTTTATGCAGTAAGCTTCCGAGTAATGGTTGTGAATTAGTAAAAATATCACAAAGTATTTAATTCTTTTTGATATTTTGAGTAGTTCACAATAATAACGTCTATTCGGCACCTCGGTGCCTACCGAACCCTGCCCACTTCGTTGCAAACTCGCGCGACCTTGAGTTCAACCGCTTCTAGGGAGTCACATTACTGTACATCTCTTTACCGTGCTACGACGTAGCTCGTAGTGTCGTAGCCTCGTAGACTGTAGGACACCTACGCTACGCCGTAGCACTTGAAAATTTTAAAAATAAAACTAGGCGTTACATTTGGGTGTACCTGCTGAAAAATATATTAATTAAGAACATTTATTGATTACGTGTCCATTTTGACTCAATATTCCAATATGAAAATAAACATCCGTTGAAGAATTATTATATTGTCCGGGATTAAAGTTGATTACATATGTTAATTTTGAGTCAATTAATATTCAATGTGAAAAATAAAACATCCGTCAAATAATAAAAATATTGTATTTTAATAAAGGTCGTAAATAAATATAAACTGAATAATATTTGTCACATAAATTTACAAAGTTTTGCGTAAAAATACGCAATGTAAAAAATATTTGATAAATCACAAGACAAAATGCCACAGGCCACACCACACACAGACAGCCACAGCCACATTTAGACCCATTGCGATTGGGACGCTCTAAGGGTTTTTGTAAATAACATTAAAATATTATGCATGATTTAAGTTGAAAATCATGATTATCTATAATTTGGGAGTAAAATTAATAAAAAAAGTGGTCCCAATGTTCTACATCAGTGGTTGTGAGAACTTCTCTATACGGTCAAGAGCCAGAATTTTTTTTTTCAATTTAGAGGTATACGAACACATATTGTAGATAGGAAGTGTTATAGATACATCGGAGGGCTAACACCAGCCCCTCTACACTGGCTTACTGTGTAGAAACTGACCACACACTACACTCACTACACATTTAACACATTTCATCACACGCGATTAACTCACCTGCGCGATTCAGGATTTTGTCTTCACTTTCGAAATTTCCAAGATTTTTGTGTTAAAGTAACTTGGTGATAACTTAAACGTTGTGTTTTGTTTGGTTTGCTGTTAATTTTTGGTTGATTAAGAGTAAGATTTTGGTTTTATTTTTAAATACTTTAGTGTGGTTTTAAAAATTAGGAATAGCGCCATCTATTGTGATCTATCAGAAGTAACGAGGAATCAAATTTAAAGTAATTTGCGAATTATTTCAAAAAATATTATTATATTATGCGAATTATTTAAAAAAATATTGTCATAATATCTGTGCATTGTTGCAGGGTATTTTAAGCCCAACCATGCATACAATCTTTCACTTTAATAATCTAGAATCTAGATGGCACTGATTTAGGTGCATTTAAAATTTCTCCTATCAAAACCTCTCCAAATGTACTGGATCTAAGATCGCGCAAACGAATGTTCTGTGACATCCTGTACGAGGATCTTTTTCAGGGAGTAGCTGCGGATCGAAACGGTCGGCACGAAGCCGAAGTAAATACAAGTGAGTTTATGCCGTTTATTTACAAAGATGAATAATATTATACATATTATAAACCTTCTTCTTGAATCACTTTATCTATTCAAAAAAAACTGCATCAAAATCCGTTGCGTAGTTTTTAAGATTTAAGCATACATAAGGACAGACAGACGCGAAAGGGGACATTGTTTTTTATACTATGTAGTGATTTGTATGTGTATTTCTGACCTGAAATATAATGTTTTTTTATTTATTTTGAACATTAAAAATGGTTAAAATGAACGGACGAACGGAACGGAAAACTTCCTGCCATAATACACTATAGCTGCGCATTATAATCGTTACCTGCAGTAGTTAGCATATACATATATATATTTTTTTTTATGTGTAGAAGTAGAAGACGAGCAAGACGCTCTCCTGATGTTAAGAGATAACGGCTGCCCATAATCAGTACAGTAGTAGTAGTATTATTTGCAGGATGGAAATAATAGTTAGTATTACAACAAAATAGAACAAGTAGCGCCATCTATTATGATCTATAGGAAGCATCGATGACGTAAATGGTCGGAATGTTGCGGTTTAACCGCGTGGCTTACTTGTCAGGGTTTATTAGTTATAAATAAAGCGATAATTAATCATTTTATGATGCATTTTAACTAGGTGACGTATTGTTTTTGTGGCGCCGAGAATGGCTGCTTACCCATATTTCTTATTGTTTCTTCTAATTTTATTTAATAAAAGAATGTGGAAAAAGAGAGGAGCTTAAAAACTTAATAAAATTTAATAACTATTAGTGTTGCTGAACCTGAGTGATTCGTTTCATCGAACGACTCCAAAATGAGATTTTTCAAATCACCGTTTGAATTGATTGAGATTGTTTTAAAAGCACCATAAGTAATATAAAAACAATAACTTCATAAGTGTTACCTATTGGCGATCTTATTGCTACTATCGATGTCTTCAAGACGTCTATTTATGCTGGAATAGGAAAATTTTGTTTTTCACGCAGGTTCCTTACTTAATTCCTTCCTATAACAGTAACTTTACTCCGTCATTTTAAACCAATTTGGTTTTAAGATGATTAATTCACATAGAATTTAATATTTCTCCTTAAGCTTTCCTCTTTACATAGATTGATTCGTTAAAGATTTTCAACAAATTCACTCAAAAAACATTAAAACAATCAAACAGCCGTTCACATTCTTCATTTTATAGACATTTTATTCAGCACCTCGAAACTAGATAGGTCCAGTTTAATTAGAACCCTGTTGAGAAGTACCGTGGTTTAACTGATGGTTCATGTTATAATGGTTACTGATTGGTCAGTTGTTATTGAAGGCAAGCCAAAATGTTGTTGTGTTGGCCAAGAGAAATAAACTACAATTATTTAGACATGGCATCAGGTTTGATCGCGCGTAATCGATATTTTTTAATGGGAGACACTATTCGGTTAGCGAAATACTAAATGTTATGCTTGAAATGAAATTACAAATACGACACGACTGTACACGTATTAATTTTTAATTTTATCGAATTTATCTCAACCACGCAATGTCCTTTACTAGTGACTCAGACTCAAGAAAGTCTACCCCCGGTATCAAGGCCAAGGCCCCCCCAGAAACAATGTTGTAGAGTTTTACGAATTTTGCACATATTTCATGGTCAAGTTTTTTTTTCGGCGCACTTATTATTAAGGATATTTTTGAATTTTCTAACTGTTCATAACGAGCTAAACACACACTTTTCGTAGTAAAAATTATAATATTTTTGCCAACGAATCAGGGAAGATTTTTGCCCATGTACCTTGGCCCAGAAAAAAATCCTGGATCCGCCCTTGCCCGGTATAATTCGTATAATCTGTAGGTATCTATAGTATTTATGAAATGAGAGCCAGTCCAAGTTACGACACGTTTCCCTACCCTCGTGCAGTATCGAGTAGGTACTATCTACCCTCGCGACATCTCGTATAAGGGGCAGCCTTGACCCACTAGTTCAGGCTGAGCTCACTTCATTTAACTCTCTATATTGCATTAGCTATAGTTTATTGTTATGACTATAGATATAGTTCAGTAAGATCTATAGGGATGTTAACAAGTAAAAAAAAAATATAATTATAATATTAGTCCATAAACTAAATAATAAAAAAATAATACATAGTTTTTGGTTTGTGCGTAAAATGATAAATGGCTGAGATAATAAAATGAAGCTTTTATACAGGGTCTTTGGTTATTCAGTACATTGGTGTATAGGGCCTTATTGGGGAAGTCATTGGCCATGTTTTGAGCGCAATATATGTTCCGCGAAAATTTACGGTTTTCGAGATGTTTAAATTTTTTCTAAAAATCGAGGTAACTATTTTAAAAAACATAAAAAAATAACCTTTATAATTATTTATTTTTTATTATCTCGTTACGTGGACAAAATATCAGCATATCATTTTAATAAATCAAATTAAATCTAATTTATCACATTCACCTTGATTTTTCGAAAAAATTTAAATATCATGAAAACCGTAAATTTTCGCGGAACATATATTGCGCTCAAAACATGGCCAATGACAACCCCAATAAGGCCCTATACACCAATGTACTGAATAACCAAATACCCTGTATAATATAATAGGTTTTGGGTGGGGACGAGTGATGTTACTAACCGGTACCTTATTAGTCACACACGTTTTTTTTTTTATAAAATTTCGGAAGAAAAAATACTTGTCCAAATTTTAAAATAATTTGCTTGATAAGACAAAAAATTGTCAACATCCCTATTGTACGAGGGGCGGCTGATAAGTTCGCGGCCTAAGGTACATAGCAAAGACTAATCATCTCTGTACTGATTCCACTAATTGCAGGACTCAGTGGTAGTATAAATATTAAGTTTTTTTTTAAATAGGCTCATTATCTTTCGAGCTATCGGACGAACAACGTCACCATGTCTACTGAAACTGGAAATTCACGCAATTTAGAGCACCGCGCAGTGATTAAATTCCTTGTGAAGAAAGGAAATATCCCGAAAGAGATTTTTGATGAAATGTCATCGGTTCTTCAGGAATCTGGACCTTCATTTACGACTGTCAAAAAATGGGCACGATTATTTCAACAAGGTCGAGAGACCTGTAAAGATGACCCCCGTCCGGAACGACCGGTAACCGTAGTGACTAGAGAAAATGTCGAAAAATTTAAAAAAATTGTATTGGCTGACGGTAGAATTAAAATGTGGCAAATAGCTGAAGAATTGTTAATTAGCAAATAATGTATCGGAGAGATTTTACACCAACATTTGCACGTGAAAAAAATTAGTGAATGTTGGGTATCGCGAATGCTCACGCCGCTTGACAAGCAGCGACGACTCACATGTTGCGAAGAGTTTTTGGAATTAGCCAAGGGCAATTTGGACGAAATTTGTAACCGAATAGTGACCGTAGATGAAACATGGATACGTCAATATGATTCGGAATCAAAACAAGAATCCATGCAATGGAAAAACAGGGGGAGAGGCCACCGAAGAAATTCAAAGTCGAAAAGTCGGCGTCAAAGATTATGGCAACCATTTTTTGGGATAGTGAGGGAGTTTTATTAGTTGATTACCTTCCTAAAGGAACTACAATGAATAGTCAATATTACGCTAATTTATTGACTCAGGCACGTGAAGCAGTAGTTCAGGAGAGACGTGGAAAATTGGCGCGCGGTGAGTTGTTTTTGCAAGACAACGCACCAGTTCACACCGCTCGCATTGCAAGGCAGGCCTTAAAAGACACAGGGTTCTCTGAAATTGACCACCTACCCTACAGCCCGGACCTGTCTCCCAGCAACTTTTTCCTTTTTTCAAAATTGAAAAAGGAGTTACAAGGCCGAAGATTTTCAGACGACAGTGAGATGAAAGCAGCCGTGGAAAGCCATTTTCAAGAGCAATCTAAAGAATATTTTTCCAACGGGTTAAAAGCCTTATATTCACGATGTGAAAAGTGTATTTCACTTGAAGGGGATTATATTGAAAAATAAAAAATATAACATATTATTTTTTTATCATTAAGTACCTTAGGCCGGGGACTTATCAGCCGCCCCTCGTATTGCCGTGGACGCAGAGCTAGTCTATACAGCCTCTGGTTGAATTTCTAAAGGCTATTGCATCAGTGGCAAAAAGAAATCACTCGTTATCATACCTTTAGAAAAAAATCTTAATGGAATAGTTTAGTATGCATACAGAAACAAACTGAACTATAAATTTAAATATAGGACTAACATATCAACCTCCTATAGGCGTTAATACGACGATTGGTCCCTTCCGGCGCACGCGTGCTCCTATAATGTGAGTTTCCATTGCACATGGATACGATCTGTATACGAGTAAAAATAAACGATACTTCTGATTTTTTTTTAAATATTATAAAATGAAAACGTTACTGTTTGGTTAACTGACTGACTGATTTATCAAATAATAATAGGTTGGTAGGTACTTATAGGTGGTTATATAGGTGGTGGATAATTACAATCAACATTCACTTAAGAAACATCAGGGAATGGACCGGGAAGTGCCGCCGAACTGTTCCGCCTCGCTAAGGATAAGGAGAAATATGTTGAGCTGACCTTCACTAGTTGGAGAGGCACCGAAAGAAGAAGAAGATTCACAAAGGAATTTTAACAAGTGAACTTTAAAAAAAAACTTTTTAAAAACAAGCTTTTATTGCATTGTCATCCGATTTATACATGTATGCAAAATTTCAGCTCAATCGGACACCGGGAAGTGGGTCAAATTAAACTTTCAAGATTTGATTACAGACAGACAGACAACAGACAGGTGAAAGTAAATAAAAGCTTGTAATAATAGCTATTGGAGTTAAAAGAATCGGTATTATGTCAAGGGATAGGGGAGAAATAGGGATATTATTCAAGAGCGTATCTTATCGCATAATTAATTAGTAAGAAAAATGTTTTATTACCTTGTTGTATAAAATTATGTTGTAGAAATGATATTATATAGTATCGAGTAATATTTTGCTTTTGAACAACAATATCTGCATCAAAACTATCTACTAAGTAAAAAGTAGGTAATGAACAATAATTTAATTATCTACTGCTTTACATAAAAAAAAAACTTTTATAACACATCTAAACCGAGATTAGTTAGAATTTTTCAATATAAAATGCAAATGTACTCATATAGGTCATGTGCGACACGAATTAATTCAATTTAAGGTGATTTCAGAATTAAACGAAACCATCACCCGACGGTTTTAATAAAATGTAAATTACTCGTTGTGGTTGTTAAACTACCTCCATATGTCTGTTTGGCACGTAACCGTGACGCCGTACTGGAAAATATTCAGTGGTTTAACTTTAATCAAATAGTTTTCAATATCAATATATATAATGGTGGTTACTTCATTTGATAGATAACTCTTTATTGAAAACCACAATTTACAATAAAGTGGAAAACTTTAAACGAAATTAAACAAATTCAAAAATTTAATGAAATTAAGTATTATTTATTAGAGTCCGACCGAAACTGGTTTTACGTTCGAAACCGAAACCGAAACCGAATGTTCGGCCGAGGCTTTAGTTTCGGCCGAAACCGAAACCGAAACCGAAACTCACGTGGTCAAGTAAAAAATCTTTAAAATACTGAAATTTGGTGCATTTTACCCATTATTCTGCATTAAATAGGACATAAAATGAAAGCACAGTATAATATTAAGTTTGTTGCATCAGTTGGAATATAAAATATATAACAATTATAATATATGTATATATTTTTATTTTTTTTTAGGCTTCCTTGGTCAACAAGGAAGCCTATAGTTTCGCTTTGTCTGTCCGTCCGTCTGTCCGCGGCTTTACGGAGAAACTATAAGTCCTAGAAAACTGTAATTTACTGTACTGTAATTAGCACAGAGGAGGGCAATGATTAGAGTAAGAGAATTACAAAAATAAATTTAAATCAATTAATTTAGGGTACCTTTTTTATGCGTAGAAGTAAGAAGACGAGCAAGATGCTCTCCTGATGTAAGAGATAACGCTGCCCATAATCAGCACAATGCCACCCAGGATTTCACAGTGATGTCAAATTCTAAGTGTACTGCACCAACGCTTCTTACTCAAGAGTCATAAGATGTTAAGACTCTTTATCCCAGTAATTTCCCTAGCTACAGTGCCCTCCTACCGAAGCACAGTAATGTTTGCATATCACTGCTCAGGCGGTAGAATAACTGGCACTGTTGGGATACACACCTAGACGACCTCTTGCAAAGGAAGTCTACCCCCGGTAAAACTTATAAAATGGGGATGATATTTTTTCTGGCTGATCCCATCATTTGGGGTATTGTTGAATAGTAATTTTAATGAAGGACATATATCTAAGGAAATTTTTCGATATAATGATCCATTTGAAAGATATTCAAGTTTAATTATTTTTTTTGGGCGTCCTCCTGCCCTCTAAAATCTAAACCACTTGCTTTGAAACACTGTTAAAAATCACGAATATAGTTTAAACCATGAATTTCCAGGAAAACCCTATGGTTTTCCTGTTTATCTTAACTGCTATCAGTTAAGATAGTTTTATAATTTTTAAAGATATCGTTGATGCAAATTAAGTCAGTATATAGATTTGCCAGTTTAACGGAAGCCTAAATTGCGCGTAGTCTGAATAGCGCTTGGCCTATTTATTTAAATTAAGTTCTTATAGCAAAATATTTATCAGTTATCAATTATAATCAAAACACTAATTGTTACTGTTTCATTAACCCCTTGATCTAGGAAAAACTCCCAGTTCAAATCAAAATGGATATCTATTATTTCTAGCTTCTTTAAAATGAGGTTCAAATTCGCATGCGCAGGTGCGGCTCGATTGAGCCGCTCGGGGACATACGGGTAAAATACTAAGTATTAGTATTTTGAAATCTTACTAATCAATACTTTGGTTTGCACCTATTTGTACTTGAATCATCAATCTCTTTTAGGTACCTCTATATAAAAATAATATTTACTAAAATTGCTATTACACGCTCAGTTCCAGTCTCAACAAAGATAATATTATCAAATCACACATTTTAAATTAACAAACCTATATTACAGTTATTAGTCGTCCACCAAAGCGTTGTCGCGAGAAACGAAGCTAGGTGAGAGTGCACGACAACTTCCGAAGGGAGTTTCGGTTTCGGCAAAAGTTTCGGCCAATTTTGGCCGAAACCGAAACTTTCGCCGAAACTCGATTTTTGGCCGAAACTCGGCCGAAACCGAAACCGAAACCGAAATTTCGGTCGGACACTATTATTTATACGATTGGCGGTCTTATCGCTTATTTCTCTTCTATAGGTACATACATATAATATTTTATATTAGGTATACTAAAGTGTGCACTCAATAAATCAGTAAACTCTGACCTACAACTGAACATTGGATTGCAAGAAATCACATACGCGTGCATAATTTAATACTATTTTTAAACTGTTTTAAATGACTGTTGGTGGTCTGTTTATTGTATTTTAATTGTATTTGGCTAATATCTCCTTGTATAATATCGAACACTTAAGTAATTCACTGTTCTCAATTCTCTGTATAATTTTATCTTATTAACATACTCCCGTAAAAGCATCGGCACGTTTACAACCGCGCCGCGCCCGACAGGACAATAAACTTGTAATGGGACATCAATGGTGGGTACGTCACAGCTCGCGTGCCATGCGCTGTGATTGTTCCAGGCTTAATTACTTACTGTGAGCACAATGTGAAGGGTCGTGGAAGGACGACGAATATTAGGGAATTAGGGCATAGAAGATAGAAGAAGAAGTACCAACCAGTGTTTGCTGTCGTACTCTTTTCAAATAAGAGCTCATGTAAGATATAAAATGATTACCATTGAATTTATAGAGTAGCCGGCATTGAAATCGATGTGGAAGACTTTATAATATACTCCTTTCAAATCGAAAATTATCTCGATACCTAATCTTCATTTGAAGTATTAATTTTAGGAAGTAGCTTTTAATTTCTACGACTTTCGAGACTACGACTTTACGAGTTCTATTTTTCATAGCCTGCGGGTACAGTGATTTTAAATTATTAACGTAACCAAAAGTCGAACACAGTTCATAGCTGTGTGTGCAAAGAGCAACAAATATACACATAATAATAATATGTACTCACTTCGAATATTCCCTCTTAATAATGGTAGGATTAAGAGCATATAGATAAATTTATAAGAACAAGCGTGCTACAACTTAGACTGCATCGTCACTTAACACCAGGTGAGATTGCGGTCAAACGCTTGTTTAGTCTGCTATAAAAAAAGTAATATAAAAAGTCGTATAACAACGGAAACGCACGCAGCTAATGTTATTTAAGGCATTTGCGTGCGCCGCGTATCGCATGTGCGACAGCATGTGGTTGTTGCACTGCATGATAGATGGATTAGCTAGGGAGGGGACATACGTTATATGGATAACCGGAATCCGGATAGTAGGTTTAAGATGAATACTAGCAACATCATAAAACAATCACGGTGGAAGAATTTTGAAATTCGAGATCCGGCTCTTTGTTAGTAACCTTGAGCTTAAACTTATGTTTGGTATTTGATGAACCGTATTTTAATTTTATAACTTTTTATTGGTCACTACAAATTGTTATAGTTGTGCGGTATATAAATGAATCTCAATCTGAACCTGAGCGTGGTCATATGAGATCATTGCTTACCACTTCACTGGAATTTATATTTTTTATTTAATTATTTCAGCCAGTCTGAAATTTATTGACAATCCAAAAAAATAGGCATTTACTAGTTTTATTATGACTGATGGACTAAATAGCTTAAATTTGTTTAACCTAGCCAAATACTTATTTTTCTCACAACAAAATACTGACCTCTAACCAAAAACATAACCGTAAGTGCCATTTACGTTCAACATTTTTGTAATTAGTTAAATCGTAGCTACAATTATAAAGTTCACGGTCGAAACAAACAAATATCGTAATAACAGACAATCAAAGTCACATCATCCGTTTATGTTTCTGTTAACTTTTATATAACATTTTTGGAAAATTGTACAGTGTACAGACAAAAATAGGTTGAGTTAATAATCCTTACGTTAATGGTTACTCGTAATAATATATATATTTGCTGGTTATACTGTTACAATACAATTAATTATAATTAATTATAATTAAAACTTTTACTTTTTCAGTGTTTATATGCTCATATTAACATAATTATATAAGCTTTCTGTAAGTTTTTCTAATATTGTAAAAAAATATCTAAATATATAAAAGTAAATAGTGACTGATTGACTGACTGCCTGATCTATATTAACGCACAGTCTAAACCTCTAATTGGGTTGAAATTTGGAACACAGATAGCTTTTATGACGTAGACCTCCGCTCAGAAAAGATTTTGCCACGCGGGCTAAGCTGCGAGCGTAAGCTAGTTACAGTATATTACATTACGTTTTTAGAGAAGGGTTTGGATTTTGCATTTACTATTAAAATCAACGGGAAAATAATAATTGATATATTATATTTTTACACAGAAATCAGAAATTATTAATTACGTTTAATAAAGTTATCAATTTAATAAAATAATGTTACATATTAAATAACCTTCTTTCAAATAAATAATATTTATTCCGGTTAGCGTCCCATCACTAGACGACACGGCAAATGGCAAAGTTGAGTGCATTTCAGTGCAATTGTATTTACCGCGCGGCGCTGAATGAGCTTCAGCGGTCGGCGGTATAATTCAAACGGTGTGACGTCACCGGCAAACTGGTTTTCAGGTGTTTCTTGGTAATTATATAGGGATTTATCCCGCCTTCTAGGTATAGTCTGCTGCCATCTACAGCCGCATCGTATTAACGTCACGCGATATCGTGGTCAAAGGCTAACCTGACATACAAATATTATAAACGTGAAAGTTTGTAAGAATGGATGTCTGGATGTTTGTTACTCTTTCACGCCTAAACGGGTGGACCGATTGAGCTGAAATTTGGTATAGAGATAGCTGAGACCCTGGAAAAACACGTAGGCTATAGTACAACGGGAAAAACTGCTGGGCGTAGCTAGGAATTAATAAAAAAATACAACTTCTGGAGAACAATTCAATGCGATTGGAATTTTCGTATTATATAATACGGAATTATTTCATTATAGAATAGAATATAAATAAATTTACTTGCACACATTTTTTTTATGTGAAAACGTAGATGACGAGCAAGACGCTCTCCTGATGTTAAGAGATAACGGCTGCACATAATCAGTACAGTGTTACCTAGGATTTCACAATTATGTGAAATTCTAGGAGCACTGCACCAACGCTTCTTACTCAAGAGTCATAAGATGTTAAGACTCTTTAGCCCAGTAATTTCACTAGCTACAGTGCCCTCCTACCGGAGCACAGTAATGTTTGCACATCACTGCTCAGGCGGTAGAATAACTGGCACTGTTGGGGTACCCACCTAGACAAGATGATAATACAAAGCATAAGAGAAACATAGTGAATAAATATTTTTAGAAAAATCCCATCCTGCCGCAAAAAGGTACCAGCTCAGCATGTTGACCTACCCTGGTCTTCCGCATATCAAATTCCTCCCTGGCTTCACTGAACATCATGCCGGAACACGGCTGTAATGACCTCTTGTCGACACGGTTTAGTGGATGGTAACTAGCCACGGCCGAAGCCTATTAGTATAGCGAGTGAGAAAAACTGCACACATGTTACTCGTATAAAAACGAAATATAATTAATAAAAAAAAACGAGAATACGCTATTTTAGCATTAAGTTAGTCCTAGCGTTGTGCTAATAAAATAAACAAGTAAATTAAATTTAAAAAACCCCCAACGCAACGATTTCAAAATATGTAATTTGCTGTTTCTTGGTGGCGGCCATCTTGGATTTTAAATTTGTCATAGTGCGTTGTATTCTACTAGTTAAACCCTTTCATTTGATACCCATATTGAGGGTTGTGGTAGAAAAAAGTAATCCGCCATTTTGTAGCGGTGGCCATCTTGAACCGATTTTCACCAGACATAGCTAAGAACACTCTCGACTAACTCTACTTTCAAACAAAAAAAATTAAATCAAAATCCGTTCATCCGTTCGGGAGCTACGATGCCACAGACAGACACACAGACAGACAGACAGACAGACAGACACGTCAAACTTATAACACCCCGTCGTTTTTGCGTCGGGGGTTAAAAACTGTGAACAATAAAATAAAAAAGTATAATGTACGTTTAAAAGAAAGCCGTTAATACATTGGCTGCGGCGGCGTTTTTAATAACTATACCAAGGACTAGAAATTAATTTTGTATGGACTCTTGAGTAAGAAGCGTTGGTGCAGTGCTCCTAGAATTTCACATCATTGTGAAATCCCAAGCAGCACTGTACTGATTATGGCCAGCGTTATCTCTTAACATCAGGAGAGCGTCTTGCTCGTTTTCTACTTCACATAAAAAAAACAATTAACACAACTTTTGTGTTTTTCAGCACTCGCGTTCCGACCTCAAAACACAGTTTTTTTTTGCAGTCAATATGTTAACACTGGCTATAAGATCACCTGTGAAGTAGATCTGTGCTGTCACACACTCACACGTCCGCGCTTGATAGCTGCAAAAGCGTTGAACGTCCGCGTCCGCGAACCAAATCAAATCGCGTCGAGCGCTCACTACTGATACCTACTAAACATCTATTTTCTAGCAAACTATTGAACCATTTTCTATGAAAAAATAGCATTATATAGTTAAAACTATAAAAAAATAAAATATGTGAAAATTTTGATTCAAACACAAAGTATATACCTATATAAAAAAAATCGAACTTGGCAATTTGTGTTAATTTTTACGTTTTTTTTTTGTTTAAACACTTTTTTACGAAACACCTCTAAATATTTTTTGTTTTTACCTGCACATTATTAAACTAGATTATAAAAGCTTTGTTTTGATATAAAAATATAATGACTTGGAAAGTACAATGTAGCACAATAAATCAAAACAAACCACCCATTCGTGTATAACGCTGAAGTCGCCTAGAACAAAATCCTGAGAATGGAAATATTAAATCAATGAATTCAAACTATTTTAGTTTATATTTTTTAATGTTAGGTATACGGTATACGTAACTAATTATGTTGAACTGTTTTTCTAAATTTAAGTGGTATTTTAATAAAATAATAGTTGATTGAAATTAATCATGGAAAATATTACGGAAACGCGGCAAACGCGAAAAAAATTTCATGTCGACTTTAAGACATGTAAAATTGTCCTGATTTTGATTTTTTCCTTAATATCTGTACCAATTTCGAAAGATAGTATCATGAGGATCATAAAAATATAAATTATTATATAATTTTAATAAAATAAGATGAATTTTATATAATCATTTTAAACGCAGATTTCACTGGCACGCATGAAAACTTCGAAATTATAATTTCAAAAAATAAATTTTAAATGTTGCCATGAGCTTAGCTTCAGATTAAATGACCACAGATTTAAAATATTTATTACAAAGCCATTAACAACCATATTTACGCAACTTTTCAGCGTTTTCATAGATGAAACATGTTTTTAAAGTAGTAAGCCTCTAAGACCGCTTTAGCGGCTGTAACGTTTAACTCAACTTTTTTTCGGACCGCTATAGCGGTCGGGACGTTTGAGTGGATAACATATTTAACGGCGGAAGCATCATGGCGGCCGGAAGCGGTGCGCGACGCCACCTGATCGCCGCGCCCTCTTCCGGTGGTAATGACACACTTTCGCTTTTTACTTTAAAGTGTTATAAACGAAATTAGAAGTTATCTTTTATGTAATTACATAAAATTAATTATTAATTTTATGTTATTATTATTTATTTAATTTAAGGCATTTGCCACGTTACAAAAAAATTACAACAAAAAAAAAAATAGATTTTGATTGATTATAATTATTAATAATCGTCAATAATCTGCCCAATAATTCAATAATTTATTTTAGTCGTCCATAATTTATTTTGGCTGGAAACACCGAAATATGAGCAAGTCTAAAACCCCTTCCTTTCTATATAAACCGACTTCAAAAAATAGGTTAAACATTCGATAAATGTGTTTATTTTTATCATTGGTTTGAAACTGCAAAAAATTACACGGAAAACTCCTTTGAATTTATTTATTTATTTTTTATTTATTTATTTAGGACACTCAACACAGGATACACTTAAATATTCAAACTTAAAACTAAGAGATCACAACGTGTGTGCTCCTGCACTTATAGGGTGCCACAGCATGCACAACTAAACTACTTATATTATTTGCTAAACAACTAAAAATCAGTCAGTTTGGTTAATAACTTACAAATTTTAAAAGTATATTAGATACCTTTGAAACCTCCAAATATAAAATTAGGCATATTTTAGAAACGTATTTAATAATTTATTGTACTAGAATGTTGTCCTTATTAGTCGAAACGATTAATCTCTAAAGATTATTAGAATTTGCACATATTTATTATTTATGTTATTTATTTATCTACGGTAATTTAATAATAATTGATTACATTGACTAGTTTCAGTTGAAAACTGCTCATATTCCGAAACACATTTTTAGTTTTCATTTCACAGCTTAAAATAGTATTAAAAAAAATGTAAAACGCCCGAGCCCATCCATCATCTATTAAAAATAAAATTTCGCATACCAATTTTTATTATTGGCTTAAAACACAGATGACGTCATCACTCGGTCGTGGGCGATAGCCTGTGACGTCACGGACACGTCATCGCCGTGGTCAGTGATACCTCGTAAATAATATCTCTACTAATGTTATGAATACGAAAGGATGGATGTTTCGATGTGTGTATTTGTTACCTTTAACGGCAGAGCCGATTGAGCTGAAATCTTTAACGTATTACTTTACCGCTCTATGACTCTAAGAACATATTTTGTTGTCTGTTAATATTGAGACCAGAGCACAACATTGACATAAAGAAAAAAAATACATTTATTTGTACACATACATTACGTGGAGTATTAACTACACACAATACATATAAGAATAGGCAATGTATGCCACAAAGTGGTCCCAACTCAGCATAATGCTGACAGTGTCTTTATACTTCTGGAAAAGACAGGTTTCGGCAGAACAATAGATTACATTAAGAATAAACAAATTCTTATTCTCATAGTGAACAGCCAACGTTGGTCTTCCGTTGGAACTACCGATGGACCGATCGGCCCCTTGAATACAAGATACCCTTAAATCTATGCGTTTATAATCAATCAATCAGTCAGTCACGCTTTCCTTTTTATATATATTTAAAGTAATATTTCTATATTAAACTTGCTTTTATAAAGGTAGTGAGATTAACTAACTACCAAAGTAGACGTAATTGGGGCAGAGTCTGTCAGTCGGATACAAACAAAGCGCCTTTAATATGCAGATGTTAAATCTTTAATCGCTGGCCTAAGCAACGATTATTAAGAAAATCATTAGGGCGAGTGGAGGTTGTTATTAAACCAGATATCGCGCAACAAACACAAAAGTGAAGCAAGTTGAGTTAATACGTTACGATTAATAAAAAATAAAAGGATGGCGTGCGTTGTCGGTATATGCGGTACGTACTGATGGTAGTGGTATATTTATATACCTATGTTTAATATTATTTTAATTCTAACTCCTTATTTTGTTACCTACTAACCCATTTTATTTTATTTGTGTGTTTTTTATACCAGATTAACAAGCGTTTGACCGCAATTTCACCTGTTGGTAAGTGACGATGCAGTCTCAGTTGTAGCACGCTTGTTCAGAAAACCTAATCACTCTTGATTTGAACAACCCCACGTTATATCATACGGGAGACACTGACGACTGTTACGATCTTTGTTATCTAAAATAAAGATATTTTTGATTAAATACGGTACTTTTACATATTGAGTTGACATTTGAGAAATATAATAGTTTAGTCTCTGGAATAAAACATAGATGCAATTATTTGTAAAACAGCTGAGCACAGTTTCATTTTGTAGAAAAAGACTTACCTGATAAGTGAATATTCGTATATTAATAATATATATACTTCCTGTTTCTGTATAAATGTAAGTGGCGGTGTAGAAACTGTACCGTCACTTTCGTCTATCGGGACGTGGTATCTGCGATTATTACTGTAGTCTAGAAGAGTGTTCTGAATAATTAAGAGAGTTTGTTGCGTCTGGACGTCGGGATGGGTTTGGGGTGATGATTGGATTTTGGGCTTTAATTATGGTGCAAAATGGGCTGTAAATAGTGTAAATAAAATTAACCTATTTTTCATGTCGAAATTCAAAATAAGTTTTTTGTCAAATAGGTAATCAATGTCAAGTCAGCTTAAATTTTCAGTCAAAGATACAATACAATACAATACTCTTTATTGCAGTTAAATGATAACAAAAAAGACTTAAAACTAAAATATATAAAAGTCTACAATAGGCGGCCTTATCGCTTAGAGCGATCTCTTCCAGGCAACCAACTTTGCATGGAGTGTTTGAACCTAAAGAGTAGGGTGTGATTTAACGTGTGTAGGGTGTATATAACAAGTAGAATAATTAAGGTACTTATGTAAAATAAGCTCTTTGCTAATTAAATTGCGAAAGACAGCCTGAAAACAGTACGTCTTGTCCGTATGTATGTGTAGATGTTACGGCTAAACTCCGAAGTGAGGCTACACCTAGGTTTAGCCGCACTTCGGACTTAAGCCGTGACATATGTATGGTCAATGGCCACTTACGGTAAAAATATTGAGTAAAATGTAAAAATTTTGCACTAACAATGTATCTTCACAAGAACATTTCAAGATTATAAATAAGCCAATCAAAGTAGCGTACTTTAAAATAGCCCATAAAATATCTTACATGTCTTCACATACTACACATTCCCCAATTTCAAAACAAAAGAGGTGCTTTATTACTCTAGAAATAAGGTTGAAAGTCGTGTAAAATCATCGGTAAGAAGGAAAAGGTGTGCAAGACCTTTGCCAAGATTTCCACGTGATGGTGGGTTAGCCAAAGATGTTAGTTTACTTGTCAGTGAGGTAATATTCTTATGGTTATTTAAGGGCTGTTACGTCTTGTGACGTCATGGTGACCACGTCACGACACATTGGATGGTACTCCGATCTCTATAAAAAAATCTTAGAGTCAGAGCACCAAAGTTAAAAAGCTTTTTTTTATTAGTCCTGAAAGTTCACAGTTGAGGAATGCCTTTTTTAAACTTTACCGCTATAAGCTTCTTATAACATTTTATTTTGTTGGATTATACTGAAAGTCACACACACCAGCTTTCTACTTTCTACTTATGTTTAACGAATCCAAAACGATGAACGGATTGGGTTCAAATATCGCAGACAGAGGCGACATGGTTCCGCTAAGAAAGGATTTCTTTATGAGAACAAAGCTGCGAGCACAAGCTTTTCATTTAATACGATTTACATCTTCTAGTTTTTACTTTTTTTTTTTTTTTTTTACTTTACATTTAATTCGGACATTTCGCCGCTTACCTGCCATCCAGTGCTTAGTAAATCAGCGGCGGTGTATCGATAAACCTTGGTCCAAAGTAAAACAATGTATCGTTGGACATCCATCTATTTCGAGCAACAAAGGCCGCTTCTGGACAATTTCCGATTGTTTTATAGTTTCAGCTGTCAAGACGAAGAGATTTATACGATTCGGTCGGTTTGTTAGTTGTATTGACGCACGGCTAAACTATATTGTTAGCTTTTAAAGATTTTCCTTTTTTATGGGATCGATTCAGAGGTTTACTAGTTTTTTTTATGTAAAGAAGATGAGCAAGACGCTCTCCTGATGTTAAAGAGAAAACGCTGCCTATAATCAGTATAGTGCTACGCTAGAATTTTACATTAATTTTGTTTCAGGACCAACTAATTAATCCTATTTTTTATTTAGGTTAGCCTTTGACCACGATCTCGCGTGATGCTACGACGATGCGGCGGTAGGGAGCAGTCTAAACCTATAGGTTTAGCCTTATAAGGCTGGATAAATCCCACCCTGGCTTCACTGTACAAATTATGGGCAGCGTTATCTCTTACCACCATTTATTTAATAATTCTAATGATGTCGGATATACAATTCTTAACTATCAATTTTAGAGGGTTGAATGATATTGGACAAATCTGAAATTCATTAAATTTATTATAAGTCAAAAGAATAGTTCGTTTGATGCCCATAATTAGTGATGTTCAGTGAAGCCAGGGTGGGATTTATCCTGACTTTTAGGTTAAGTCTGCTGCCATCTACGTCGCTTTAGGTCTCGCGGGAACGTAGCTAAAAGCAATGAATCGTACTAATATTATAAACGTGAAAGTTTGTAGGAATGGATGTCTGGATGTCAGTTGTCAGTATGTCTGGATGTGTGTTTGTTACTCTTTCACGCCTAAACGGGTGGACCGATTGAGTTGAAATTTGGTATACATATAGCTTAGACCCTAGAATAACACATAGGCTATAGAAAAGCGGGTAAAACCGCTGGGCGCAACTAGTAAATTATAAATTAGCTTTTATACACTGGTTCAAACCCATCGAACACAGCTAGCACTCAATAGGAACAGCTTGTTTAAGCAATTAAAAGACATGGCAATGTCGCTACATGCTATTTCTGATCAAAGCTGGCGTCAGGCCAGGTGGTACTAACTGCTGTGTACACTGTGACCGGGAAAGAATATAGTTGATAGTTGATAGAATGGTTCCGGGTTTGTGTGTACTGTGTACCAAGTGTTGCTACAGAACAATAGGGACTTAAAATATTGTTATTATCCATCAGATATCGAGATTATTAATATATTTCCAATTATATTATGGACACGTATTTTTTTCTTTGTTAACTTGATAAACAACAAACAAAAACTTGGGTATCTTCAAGGCACGAGTAAATAGGTACCTTTCTAGGTATCATACGTGATCCATCGTCGACCGCATTTTCACTTTCCATCAGGTGGGATGTGGTCAAACGTAGGCCTATTTAGTATAAAAAAAAAACTTGATAGATACAACGCACTACAGTTGCTTGGTGAGAGTTTGTCATGTGACTTGTTCTGACTCTTGCCGGTACATTTTGTACTGGATAATGGATAATGACGTAGCGCAACCCCACCCAAAAACTTTTAAGCTTTATATTTCAGCCATTTTTAACTACAGATTAAACTTTAGATGAAAATCTTGTTTATATACCTTTGTTTAGTCTAGTGCTTGTTCCACGATGAGCGACTTATATTACCTGAAATATAAAAGAAAAACATTATATTTACAAAATAAGATAAGATAAAAGATAAAAAAGTATTTATTATCAGTAAAAAGGAAAATACAAAATAAAAAAAAATATATATTTACAAAATAATATATAACAAATAAAATAACAATTTAGATATTATATTTTACGTTTTCACTGTAAAACTATTATCGACCGAGCGAAGCGAGGTCTTAGAGTCGAAAGCCGCGAAATGCCTGCGTTTGGACCAGTTTAACGCTTGACCTCTGGTGCTTAAGTTTGGTTGACGTTTACTTGAAAACGGTTAATCCAAATTAAATGAAATTTTACACACAAGTTAAGAAGGTTAATTGGATAATTGTAGTGAAAAAATTAGCGAAATAGGTTACAGGGTTGCAGAGATATAGGTGACTTAAAGTCTTTACGATAGGTCTGACGATTATTTCAAAACTGGAGCGCTGATAATTTTTTTTCTAACATATACACATTTTTTATAAGCGACACAAATATATTAGCCAAAGTGTATGTTTGTATGTATGTTTGTTACGCGATAACTGGAAAACCAATGGTCCAATCTGCATGAAACTTTGCAAACGCGTAATATAAATCCATAGAATTTTTAAGTTCGAACATGAGCCAAATCGGTTGAAGGGTTCTAGAGTTTTAGAAAATGCTTAATTTCAACGTTACCAAAGTTCCAATCTTAATGAAACTTTGCGATCAGGTAGTATAAGCTAAAAGAATTCTCATGTTCGAAAATGAGCCAAATCGATCCAAGGGTTGTAGAGTTATGAAGATGTTTAAATTATAATGTTTTGCACAATTTGTTAGGTACATTAAGTTTGAGAAAGATCCTACAGGCAAAAAAGAGCAAGCAAGTTGATAAAGTTAAAGAATTAATAGCGATAAAGTCCAATAATTCGAGAATTTCAAGCAATTTATCATATTTTCAATATTTCTTATTTTTAATTATTTTCATATAATTTTTTAGTACATTGCGTAATACCAATAATTGCGTCAATTATAGTCCGGCCGCCTAAAGTTTGCTATTGAAATAGATGTCACATACATGTAGGTAAGTACACGTTTTGTGCTGTTTTTTTAATCTTTTTATAAACCTCATTTCGCTCGATCGATAAAATATAATGTTATATTTAATTTAAGTATATATAATTTTTATATTTAATTGTTAGTTTGTTTTTCTCAATAAAGATATTTAAGTAGTATGAAAATAAAGTAAAATAGTTATTTAAAAAAAAACCTTATTAATAGCGTTATTTTATGCCCATCGCTAATGGCAAGCAACCAAAGTTGGACTTAGTAGTATAGGCATAATTATAATATAATCGACCGAGCGAAGCGAGGTCTTAGAGTCGAAAGCCGCGAAATGCCTGCGTTTGGACCAGTTTAACGCTTGACCTCTGGTGCTTAAGTTTGGTTGACGTTTACTTGAAAACGGTTAATCCAAATTAAATGAAATTTTACACACAAGTTAAGAAGGTTAATTGGATAATTGTAGTGAAAAAATTAGCGAAATAGGTTACAGGGTTGCAGAGATATAGGTGACTTAAAGTCTTTACGATAGGTCTGACGATTATTTCAAAACTGGAGCGCTGATAATTTTTTTTCTAACATATACACATTTTTTATAAGCGACACAAATATATTAGCCAAAGTGTATGTTTGTATGTATGTTTGTTACGCGATAACTGGAAAACCAATGGTCCAATCTGCATGAAACTTTGCAAACGCGTAATATAAATCCATAGAATTTTTAAGTTCGAACATGAGCCAAATCGGTCGAAGGGTTCTAGAGTTTTAGAAAATGCTTAATTTCAACGTTACCAAAGTTCCAATCTTAATGAAACTTTGCGATCAGGTAGTATAAGCTAAAAGAATTCTCATGTTCGAAAATGAGCCAAATCGATCCAAGGGTTGTAGAGTTATGAAGATGTTTAAATTATAATGTTTTGCACAATTTGTTAGGTACATTAAGTTTGAGAAAGATCCTACAGGCAAAAAAGAGCAAGCAAGTTGATAAAGTTAAAGAATTAATAGCGATAAAGTCCAATAATTCGAGAATTTCAAGCAATTTATCATATTTTCAATATTTCTTATTTTTAATTATTTTCATATAATTTTTTAGTACATTGCGTAATACCAATAATTGCGTCAATTATAGTCCGGCCGCCTAAAGTTTGCTATTGAAATAGATGTCACATACATGTAGGTAAGTACACGTTTTGTGCTGTTTTTTTAATCTTTTTATAAACCTCATTTCGCTCGATCGATAAAATATAATGTTATATTTAATTTAAGTATATATAATTTTTATATTTAATTGTTAGTTTGTTTTTCTCAATAAAGATATTTAAGTAGTATGAAAATAAAGTAAAATAGTTATTTAAAAAAAAACCTTATTAATAGCGTTATTTTATGCCCATCGCTAATGGCAAGCAACCAAAGTTGGACTTAGTAGTATAGGCATAATTATAATATAATATAATTATGACGACATAACTACGTCACATTGCCTAAAATTTTGTATAAATTATCCCGAACACAATGTACCGGACTATAACTCGCTGTCAAGTAAAATAATATTTTACAGTGGTCGTAGCATGCCAAACGAGATCCCGCTGAAATGTCAAGCGTAGAACTGTCATACCATACATTGTAGTTTTGTGAATGTATGGGATGACAGTTCTACTCTTGAAGTTTGGCCGGGATTCTGTGTGGCATGCTACGGCCACTGGCAAAACACGAAAGTGGAGACCATAAACAATAATAAGCAGGTAACAATGTCTGTGGAAGTGGTGATAGAATAAAAAAACTCGCTGAATCGTTTTATGTTAAAATATAATTTAAATACATAATTTATATGAATACATACAAATATCATCGACCGAGCAAAGCGAACTCTTAGAGTTGAGAGATCTCTTGGTGGCAGTAAGGTTATTTGAGTAGTCTGCATAACTTTTTAAAACCTAAAGTAATTGTTTGTGCCGGCACATTCAACAATAAAGGTGCACGAGCACACCATAATGCATCGCGGGCCGTGTACTTATAGTCTGCCAAATTTCATAAATATATGGTAACGGCAAGTTCCCTATGAATGTTGATTTATTCAGAGGGTCAAAAAAATTTAGGTACGTTTTTGAAGGATAAACGGGTGTATTTTTTTCTACGTTAACTCAGAAGTTTAATTTAACGGGCACCAAGCGGCTATAGACCTGTGTATTATGGTAAAAATATACAATTCTACGGGATGTAGAGTATTAATTGGTCTTGACAGGCATACGGATGACCAAGTGATCCTATTTATTAGGGTTTCGTTTTTTCCTTCAGAGGAACGAAACTCTAAAAAGGATTATATTCAAAAAATCTCGGTACGTAGGTTTATTGAGTTTTAATTTCTCAGAATTTTTATATTTTGAGTTTTAATATTAATGTTAAAGTTCTTGTATTAGGATATATTTAGTCGAGACCTAAAGTCTAAGGTTTACCACGGAAATTGGGCTGCGAGGTCACAGTTCGAGGCGAACTACTAGTAATACAACATTTAGCTGCTTGACAGATTCAAGTCATTTGGATCTTCATCATTGCAGTTCTCCTCAGCGCAGCAATTTTACTGGCTAACTTGTGGGTACAAGCCAATCGCAGTGATCGGGATAATTTAGTCTGTAGAATATTGGGTAAGCTCGTGGTAACTAAACCAGCAGGGCTATTCACTTATTTGTCAGAGAACCGAACCGAAGACTGTAAAGCCCATTACACACGTCGCTATATAGCGCTATAAAGCATCTTATAGCGCGGCATAGCTTCAGTACAAATCGGCATCCGTCACACACGTAGCTATAAATGACATATAGCGCTATATCGCGCTATATTTTACAGTTGATGCGTAGAATCCGCCATTTTTCATTTTGACTAGGTGATAAAATGACTAAGCCGATTTGTATTACCGAGACAAAAAAAACAAACTCCTATTACCTACGTGATATATTAAACTAAATAGTAGCAAATGTTTAACCGCTGTGTAACAAATTAGAAAAAAATGTTTTTTATATATATTAAATACTAGCTGACCCGCGCGCACTTCGTTGCGCGTGAGAGTCAATTAATAAAGCGAATTCGGTGCTGCTATTTTGACTATGATTGTATTTCCATCCCCGCGACTTTGTAAGCGTAAAATAAGGCATGGCTATAATATTTGCTCCCGCTGTGGATAGCGAAGAATATCGGGCTGGATATTTCTATGCAGTTTTGTTCGCTACCGTAGGAACCAATGCTATGTCCTTTCTCAGAGATCACACTATTTAAGTTTAGCGGTTATTGATTTCCATCACAAATTTTCACGCCTCTCCTCAGGAATTAATACTATTTGTGGTCCTTTCCCGGTAACTCTTTAACTTATCTCTATTATAATTTTTCTAAGCTAAATTATAATTATAGGTTACTAATTTCTCACACCATCCTTCCCGCGACTCAAATCAATTCCGTGGTTCCTGAATTTCCATTAAAACTCTGACCCTGAAGGTGGGGGAAGGATCAATACTGAGTCTCCTTAAAAGTTAATTTCTGACATAACAAACTATTCATTAACAGAACCAAAATTCTGAGTACTGGTGAGTTCGCAAAATCTCTTCTTATCGGTCGCCTACGTTACATAAAAAATACGTTGTCCAAATTTTAGCTTAAACGAAGAAGTGGTTACCGATATCCTACACAAACTGCACCCCCTCTTTCCTCCCCTCAAAGGTTGATTTCTGGAATAAAAAGTATCCCATATTTTTTTTAAGTCTCAGTCTACCTTTGTATCAAATTTTAACTCAATAGGGTCCTATTTCCTATACAAACTTTAAAGAATAGAATAGAATAGAAAACACTTTATTCACGGCAAAATAGGTACATACTTAAACAATAATACACGTAAGGAAACAATTTGACTAAAACTAAATAAACTAAATTATAAATAACTAAATATAAATAAACTAAATTATATTGCCGTGAATTGGTGCCAGCTCAGCATATATGTAGGTCGGCTAGGACCTACGCTGGTCTTCCGCTAGAACCATCAGCAGTGGCATCACGGACGGATCTTACTCACTAATACACACGCACACTATACTTTGACCCCCTAACGCTTCAATTCGAAGGTAATTTTTGACATAAAACTTTTTATTATTCCTCAACACATCCCCAATAATCTTATTGTGGATTTGTATACAAAAGTTTTTTAGGAATAATAATTACCGTTCCCGTGGATTTGTATACAAAAGTTTTTTAGGAATAATAATAAATCCCCTCCCCTCTTACGGGTCGTGAAAGTCACATAAAGAACACGCTGTCTAAATTTTAGCGTAAAATATAACTGGTTACTGATTTCCTACTCAAACTTCTACCCCCCTTACTCCCCCGCACCCCTCCCTCTTAAAGTAAATTTCTGTCTAAAATAATATTCAGTGTTCCTAAACAAAACTCAAACCATGATTCCACAAAATTTCACCTGAATTGGTTTAGCGGTTACGGATTTGCATACAAAAGTTTTTCGGGAATAATTCTCGTTCCCGGGGGAATTTCGCAAAATACCTTCATATCGGTTGCTTACGTTACCTAAAGAATACGTTGTCCAAATTTCAGCTAAAACAAAGAAGCGGTTAACGATTTCTTACCCAAACTTGCATCCCCCCTTTATCCCGCCTTTGAGGTTGATTTCTGGGATAAAAATTATCCCATATCATTTTGTAGAACTCAGTCTACCTCTCTACCAAATTTCAGCTCAATAGGGCCAGCGGTTCTAAATTTCCCATACAAATTTTGTACCCCCCTTACCCCCTCTTAGAAGTTAAATATTGTCATAAAAACTATTTAATGTTCCTCAAAACAATCCCAACAATCGTTTTACAAAATTTCAGCTCAATCGGTTCAGCGGTTAAGGATTTGCATACAAAAGTTTTTTAGGAATAATTCCTGTTCCCGCGGAAATTTTGCAAAATCCCTTTATATCGGTCATCTACGTTACATAAAAAATACGCTGTTCAAATTTCAGCTTTAAAAGATGGCCGATTACTGATTTCCTACTCAAACTACTACCCCTCTCTTCCCCCTTCAAGGTTGATTTCTGGGATAAAAAGTATTCCATATCATTTATTTGGATTCAATCTACCACTGTACCAAATTTCAGCTCAATAGGGTCAGCGGTTCTAAATTTTCCATACAAACTTCGACCTCCCCTTACCCCCCCTTAAAAGTTAATTTTCGTCAAAAAAAAAACAATATTCCTAAACACAATCCAAGCAATCGTTTTACAAAGTTTCAACTCAATCGGTTCAGCGGTTAAGGATTTGCTTACAAACGTCTTTTAGGAATAATTCCCGTTCCCGTGGAAATTTTGCAAAATCCCTTTTTACCGGTCATCTACGTTACATAAAAAACACGCTGTTCAAATTTCAGCGTTAAAAGATACTGATACTGAAGTTACTGATTTCCTACTCAAACTTCTAACCCCCCTCTTCCCCCTTCAGGGTTGATTTCTGGAATAAAAAGTATTCCATATCATTTATTTTGACTCAATCTACCTCCGTACCATATTTCAGCTCAATAGGGTCAGCGGTTCTAAATTTTCCATTCAAACGTTGACCCCCCTTTACCCCCCCCCTTAAAAGTAAATTTCTGAGATAAAAACTATTCAATGTTCCTAAATACAATCCAAACAATCGTTTTACTAAATTTCAGCTCAATCGGTTCAGCGGTTACGGATTTCCATACAAACGTTTTTCGGGAATAATTCCCGTTCCCGGAAGAATTTTACAAAAATCCCTTTTTATAGGTCGCTTACGTTACCTAAATAACACGCTGTCCAAATTTCAGCTAAAACAATGAAGCGGTTAACGATTTCTTTCACAAACTTGCAACCCCAATTTCCCCCTTTTAAGGTTGATTTCTGGGATAAAAAGTATCCAATATCTTTTTTTAGGACTCAATCTACCTGTGTACCAAATTTCAGCTCAATAGGGTCAGCGGTTCTAAATTTTCCATACAAACTTCGACCCCCCTTTACCCCCCCTTAAAAGTAAATTTCTGACAAAAAAACTATTTCATGTTTCTAATCACAATCCTAACAATAGTTTTACAAAATTTCAGCTCAATCGGTTCAGCGGTTACGGATTTGCATACAAACGTTTTTCGGGAATAATTCCTGTTCCCGAGGGAATTTAGAAAAATCGCTTCTTATTGCACGATGAAGTTTTTCAAAGAATACGCTGTCCAAATTTCAGCTCAATCCGTCCAGCCGTTTGGGCTGTGCGTTGATAGCACGAAAGTGTACGAACGATTTTATATAATAAAAGAAGATAAGTAAATCTTTAGATAGATATAACTGTTTTATTTAAAAACCGATTTAAATAAAACCAATACTATTTACAAATTAGAGAAATTTGCAACGTTTTAGCGAAAACTGCATACAATTCGGTTGTGCCGTTTTATCACACATAAGTAATAACCTTTTTACAAATTAAGCCTAATAAAACTACTCTGGTAAATTTTCGTTTATGGCCACATCGATAGATGGCGTATTTTTAGTTTGTCGCACTTCTTGCTTTTTGATTTTTTTGAATTGAATTTACTTTATATTCTATTACTTTTACTTCGAAATTTTGATGTAAATTAGGGGCGATGTGTCCGATATAAATGATTATTATTTATTTTATTATTTTATTTTACGTTTCCCTAGGAAAAATTGACAAAATGTTTTACGATCTAGATCGCGCAAGCGACTTTTTCGCGTCGTTTTGTTCATATGCGTATTTTCACAGTTCACCTTAGTAAAGGATCACAATGAATGGGGAGAAATTTCCATTCTTATTTTATGTATGGATATGGATATGGATTTTCTTGTGTTTGCAGGTCTTTTAGTTAGCATTAGGAAACAAAGTAATATAATTTGTATTTTAAATTTCACCTCCTATTTACTTGTAATAGGAGCTCTTTTTATGCATAATGATTATTTGTCCGAATAACTTAGACCTTTGAATACCTTGCAGTAGACTTTCGCTTAACCGGCTAAGTCATGTTACAAAATGGCTACGCATTTCTTTTTAATCTAGTTCATATTGGATTTGCCAAATTGTATGGTTTTACAGCAACATGTCTGTTGACAATGTCAATTTTGAGTCTTATACAGGATGTGTAAAAAAACCATGATTTATTTCTCAAATTTTTAAAAAATACATACCAGGAGGTTGCCATGGTTTTTTTTTATAAAAGTGATTGTCAGTTAAATCTGTAATAATGCAAACACATTGTTTCAAGGGTTTTGTAGGTACCTCTAAAGAGAAAAAAAAACAAATCATTATTTTATAGTTTGTCTAGACATTTTTACTAGGAAACTGAACGTTTGGAGTTCTTCTTGTCCTTGTCATATTGCCTATTACTGGGAGTCATGGCCCCTCCTTTGGAGGATTTGATATCTGATGATGGATCGCTATCTGGGTTGGTTGGATGCGATTTTCATAGCCAGGAGCCAAAAGACAACAGGACAACAGCAACTTCAAGGGTGGTGCGGATCTGATCTGACCAACGCATCGGACTACGACCTGAGTCCGCTTTCCTTTGATTTTCCGGATGACAATGAGCTTCTCTATCTATGCTATTTGGCCGATGTAGTCGAGAATCCTCTGATAAAGTCGGTCAAATCCAACATGAATTGATCTTATTTGATTAACGTAAGTCATACTTTTAGTAAACGATGTTAATTTAGAATAAAATTTTCTGGATTTTTTGACGAATTTTGAAACGTCATTTTTTTTAAGTTTACCAGGAGCAGATTTGAAAGAAACCAAAATCTAGGAAAAAAATAAACATCCTTTATGTAGAAAACATTGTCAAATTCATTTGTTTAAGTAGTGTTGGGGAATCATTGGAACTATATGCAATCAAAGTGATTGAATCTCCGTTCCTACTCCTGGTACTCCTGGTACCTACTTCCTAAAAATATTAACAAGGAACTAGCTTTTAAATGATGAAAAGTGGTATGTACCTTTAACGAGTGTGCATATATGAAAGTGCATAGGAAGGAGAAATAAAATAGACCCCGTTGTCGTGATTTTCTGTTTAGCAACAAAATCTCCAAAACCTGACGGTTGGTTAGTTTTGATTGGCTTGTTTATAAAAAAAAAAACTCTTTTTTAAGACCAAACCACCTTAAAATCAAGAGAGAAGAGAGAAATAAAGCGAAAAATATATAAAGCGTTTTCTTTTAAGAATTCTCGGATGCTGCTTGCTAGCGCAAGCATAAACAATACAGTCCAATTTCTCGGATATAAAGATGTACAGTACAAGTCCTGCACAGATGCAATAGATATAAATAGCAGATAACCACATGAAATAAATACGTCTAGTGAAGCAAATGTACGAATGTGATTTGATTTCGAACAGGAGAAATGATTTGGATACGCAAACTCGCCTGCTCGCATTAAGAACCACTTTGAATTTCTTCCAGTTAGACTGCGTTCGTTTTCTGCTTAGATAGGATATGTGAGTCACTTGCATGCCTATGTACGTAAACACACTTGTGCCTATGTACATGCAATAACGCTCATCCGAAATCCTGATAAAGTTTTACACAGTCACCGTAAAATAAATCGGTGGTAATATAAATAACATACATTATCATTTTATAGGTTTTGGTATAAAAATATTCGACTTATTAGTGTCTATTACTATTAATTATTTACAGAAAAGTAAGATAATAAGATTTCAGATTATTTCTCTTATTAATTTCGATTAGATAAAAATAAGTTAGTTAGTTTTATCACTAATTTATGACGATTTTTAAAAGCAGTTAATTATTGTATATATTAACACTTGTATTTCTTTTAAACAACGGTTTTCAACTTATATCATTCATCGCAGGAGGCACAAAGTGGAAATTGTGCATACACTTATTAGGTAAGTAAGACTGGTGATAATGCTACATTTTGGTAACATTGAATTGATCCGATAATGAAGCCGTAAAGTAGCAACTGGAACTCCGTGAAGGTTATAGAACAGTTGAAGTATAGCTAACATATATTAAAAAAACAATCTATAATACATAACATGAAAATAAGTATATAATAATTATTTTATGAGTAATTTTCACTTTACATTAATGAAACTTTAATAATTATCATTATTGTGTGGAATAAAAGAACAGATACCTAAACTATTAAAATACGTATTTATTCGTAATATATTATGTTAATAACATTTTTCCACACAAGTATATGGCAACTCCAAATTGCACTTGTCCGTTTTTATTTTTAAATAATATTTTTTTTTTATATTCTTGTATTAATATACCTATTCTAAACGCTCTCAAAGAAATTGTTGACAAGTTATTCCAAATATTTGAGTACGTTTGTAAATATGAAAAAGTAATGTTAATTCGGCCTTTCTCCAATTAAGCATTCTTTGCCTAATTCCCATGCCTTTTTTGATTTTTAATTGGATTGACTCAAATGCATTAAAATATGAAAGACATTAAATGTACAAATTTAAAAATTTATTTGGTTTTTGTCCCGTCATAGTGGTTTTAAAGTTATTGAGATTTAAAAATTACATGGTTATGGAAATGAGAAAAGTAAAAATAATTACTGCAACGGAAATGAGAATTTTGCAGCTGCAAATAATATATTTAATTTTGATTCTAAATGGACCACTATTGTCGTTGACGTAGACCAGGATCTCAATAGAGTGATGGAAGTCTTACGGGAAGAAGACACTTAATTTAGCGAGAAGAAACACACACGAAACAAGCACCGAATAAAACAATATCCACGAGAGTAAGACGTCTCGTCTTACTCTCGTGTACTCCGGAGTTCCAAGTTCCAACACACGCACCATTTAGGAACCAGATCTTCGTGAATAAATTGGGAAGGAGCCTGCTGACGAAGTTGACTACATCGAGTGTTAACTTCGTCACCTTTCAGTCTGAGATTCTTGCAGAGTTGGAAGATTTTTATTGCCAGCTGTATGCCTCGCAGGCGACTCAGCCTAAAACCAGAATAAAATGAATCTTTATATTATATACGTGATGATGATGAAAATGATAATTCAAAAGCCACTCTACCAAAGGCCTTCCGGATGTCAGCGTTAGTGAAGTGTCGATCTCTTGAAGGTGCACCTATATTGCGACAACTCCAGCGAATATTCATCAACTCTTCCCCTTTTTTTTCAGGGAGATCTCCAAAGGCGTGGAGCAAAATCGTCGTAGTCATATTTTTCCAAAAAAGTGATATAAATGTTACGTACGTTTTTGAACCATGTCTATGTTTTTCTCAAAGGTTATCACAAATCATCTCGCAAAAAGAAGATTTGACGAGTTCCAGCCACCGGAACAGGCTGGATTTCGAGCAGGCTATGACACTATAGACCACATACAGACAGTGTGGTATTTTATGCAGAAGACGGAAAATATAACAGCGCATGTGCTTAGTGTTCAAAGACTATGAGAAGGCCTTTGAAAACCTGGTCTGTGCTGGAGTCTTTGCAGCGATACCAAGTTGATTGGTAATATAGGTATTAAAAGGTTTGTTAATATTATACAGGATACCGCCACAAAGTCTAAAACCTGCAAACAAAACACAGCCCAACAAAACGAGGTGTGAAACAAGGGGACGTTATTTCCCCCAAATTGTTTTCAAACGCTCTAGACTCAAGAGGATGTATTTGAGACGCTGGAATGGACAGAGGAGAGGGCATCAATATCAACGGCGAGTACATTTTCACACCTGAGATTAGGGGACAACATAGTCATCATAGCAGAATCACTGCAGGACTTGCAACAAATGCTCATATTAATCGATAAAAATTGACTCTTTATTGAAATTGTTCAGAAATATGTGTATTGATGATGTTATACCTTGAGCAAACAGTGCAATTAGGTAGGAACAACTTCGAGAGAGAGGCCAATCGGAGGTTTCAGCTGGGATGGCCGACATTTATTGAAAAGTTACTTTGAGTGAAGACTAGTGCATCTTACCTGTTATGACGCACAAAGCCAGGATGTGGAATGTGGATACTTAAGGTAAGACTGATCCACAAGTTCAAAGTTGCTCAGCGAGTTATGGAGCAGGATATAGTTGGCGTCTCGTCAAAGGATTGCATCAGGAGTAAGTTGATTCGGCAGGGAACCAAAGTTACCCACATAGCCGAAAAGATTAGGAAGCTGAAGTGGCAATGGCTGGTCACATTTGCGGCTGAACCGATAACCGACGGGGTAGTTGTGTTCTAGAGTGGAGTCAGCGGCTCGGCAAACGTAGACGACGAGAGAACGTAGAGAACGTGCGAACGTGAAGGGTGACGATATCCGGAAGGTCACTGGAAGTTGTCTGGAAGCCATATTTAATATTTACTCGTTCATAAGTGCATAAGCACTAGCTGACGAAGAAGAATCACGCATCAAACAAGAGCTCATCTTCAAGTCCTATGAGTTTCAGAGAATAAGATAGGCATGGCATACATAAGGATGTCGAAAGAAGGTTTGCGTAGTGGGTAAACTCACCACTGCACTGGAAGAGGTCGCCAGGGTTCGCTACAACTGAGAAAATATTGTGTAAGAAGCCAAGACCCGCAAAGGGTTGTAGAGCGAAAGGAAGAAAAAAGTATTGTGAGTATATCATACCATATAAACCATGGGAAAACTCTCTACTCGGACCTTCACAATAGAAAATGGGTCATTTTACTAGGAAATTTTCATACAACGGTACTTATAAAAATATGGAAATTAGTATACGGTAATTAGAATATAACAGGTTTTCTTCAAAATTTTAAAAACTTTTACAAAGAGCAAATACTGGCTTATTTTAACGTAGAGAGACTAAAGAACTGGATCTATTTAAAATACGACCTACTTTCTAACATAAATAATTAGGTGTTAAAACCAGTAAAATGGAAATTATAAAATTTCGAAACCACGGGTACGGAAATTAGATTCTCATTTGCTTTATTGGTAGTACACTAAGGTTAATGACCTGCAACAGCTGATGGGCCGCGGTACACACTCAGGGCTCGCTAGGGATGCGATGTTGATGTACGAAATACTGTTATTTAGGGATGTACGCCCAAGAACACAAAATATCATGGAAATTATAACTTTGACACGGACAAACGTTTACTTTTTTATAATTATTTACAGACTGGTTCTATCACGTAGATATTTTGCTAGGTAATACACCTAACATTGAACTATTTTTTAAAAATAATAACATATATTAAAACTGTCCACGATAAAAAATATAGGCATATTTTCACATGAAGTTGGTGTCAGGACACGTTACGGAAATTAGAAAACAGGTGCTTTTTGAACAAAGATTAATTAATTACACGTTAACTAATTACAGCAGAAGTCAAAGGTTTTGTGTACAGATAGATATGGGTGTTTACTACCGTAAAAAAATATGTGCATGATTACATTTGTTATTATTATGGATTTATTGAGCCAGGACACATAAAATTTACTGCTCGGAGAATGGCCGTAATAAAGTCACTTGATTTGATTTCAATGATCGACTCAAGATTCAATCACAAAGAATGAACTATTAAAAAATATAGTTCCGATCAGTAACCTGGCCATCACTAAAAATAATATAGCAAGGCATAGCGAGGTATAGCAAGGCCTTGCTATGCGATGCTATATGGTACCAGGAGTCATATAGCAAGGTATAGTATAGCGTCGTGTGTAATGGGCTTTATTCTCAAAAATGTATGCAATGACATATTAGGTACGTCGTATCTATTTAATACGTCATTTCATACATTTTTGACAATCCGGTCTTCGGTTCGGTTCTCTGACAGATTCTTATCCGTCAGGGATTCGCTATTCACTTGAATAGCTCTGCTGACGGGATCTCGCATTTAGAGAAACTTTTTATTGAGATCAATTTATAATTAACTAGCTTACCCGGCAAACGTTGTTTTGCCATATAAATAATTTCCTAGTAATTTCTAGTGTAGACAAAAAATAGCTTACTTATTGGAAGTATGTATGTATTTTAGAATGTGTATATTGTATGTATGTAAGAATGTGGTATATGCGTGAAATAAGCATTATTTTATTGAAAAATTTTTCAAACAAAAGTAAAAAATTAAATTTTATGAAAACATTGTCTCTTATAATTTTTTCATACAACCAATATTTCCATTGACATTTCAAAATAAAGATTCATAATGATTGATTTTTTTGAAACTATGAAAATCTTAATTGTTCAATTACATTTTTTTAATAAAATTAAATTAAAATTACATTTTTATAAGATCAACAACATTTTCGATATCAATTAAAAAAAGTATACTTACAACTCAAAATCCGTTGTTATTGAAAGCTCGTGTCACGTGTTGAGTACTTTTGAGGTTATAAAATCACTTGATTAACTAATCGTGCAAAATACACTCAAAATTGATAATTTAATTATTATTGATAAAATAGGAATGTTTAAAAGTTAATATGAGAGTTACACTGAGATAGCAAAATAATAATTGTCAACGTTACTACTACACTTGATTCATAAACAATAATGATGGCCGACAACTGTGTAGGGAGTGAGAAAGAAAGGAGACCGGCTTCGTTCTCATCCCTACTCCGTGCTGTTTACTGGGTCAGAAGTGACACCTGTAGACATCTGGCGGGGATAACTAATTAAATGACGATTGATCAGTTTTCGACCGGAGAGGAAAAATGATTAAATTACTAAAATGGCTATTAAAAAATAGGGGTTGATCGTAGAAGGGTGAAAATTGAGGATTGTATGTATTTTTGTATGTTGTATCATCTAATATATAAAATTCTCGTGTCACAGTTTTTGTTGCCATACTCCTCCGAAACGGCTTGACCGATTTTGATGAAATTTTTTGTGCTTATCCGGTATCTATGAGAATCGGCCAACATCTATTTTTCATCCCCCTAAATGTCAGGGGTAGTCCACCCCTAAATTTTTTATTTTATTTTTTAGACAAAATTTTTAATTTCTATTTTTTTATGATACAACATACAAAAATACATACAAAAAATAGAAATTAAAAATTTTGTCTAAAAAATAAAATAAAAAATTTAGGGGTGGACTACCCCTGACATTTAGGGGGATGAAAAATAGATGTTGGCCGATTCTCATAGATACCGGATAAGCACAAAAAATTTCATCAAAATCGGTCAAGCCGTTTCGGAGGAGTATGGCAACAAAAACTGTGACACGAGAATTTTATATATTAGATAAATCAATTATATATAAAACGTGTACTGAAACCGAAATAACATATCGTGGCGGCCTTATCGTTGTGAGCGATCTTTTCCCTGCAACCAACCTCTGTACGAAGCACTTAACTATTTGCTTAAAACTGTTATAATATGTAATAGCTATTTATTTTATTTGACAAATTGCTACGAGAAGCTACGGTTTCAAAAGTTCTGCTACGAGCGCTACGAAACACAAGATGGCGCCACTATAATTTAAACTCAAGCTCAAAATTCATTTGTTCCAATAGGCTACAATGGCACTTTTAAAGGTCGTTTTTTTTCTATTTTAAGATTCCACCACTTATTCACAAAGCACCTTTATGAGAGAAACAAGCAAGAAAATCATAGAGGGATTGTTTTCCCTTGGTCCCGGTCCCAGCAGTGGGACAGCATAGAAAAAAGTAGATACCAGGTACCTACCTTTATTTGCTGTCGACCTACTTTTATAATTGTACTATGGCTGAAAGATGAATGAAAGGAAAGTATTCACGTAACAGCCTGGTACCTACATGTGCATTGAAATGGTAAGGTTCAACGGCTGACATTTTACTGGGAAGACTCCCCGTAAAGGGTACAAGGCTGTTTAACTAGGTCACAGTTTCCACTACTGGGTCAGTATAGTCTGCTATCCCACTGCTGGGATACTTGTTTTATTAGAATTTGTTTGTCTAAAATGTTTTCATGCAAAATGTATTCATGTAAAATACATTTCAAGCGAATCGGGGATTTCGCGGGTTTTCTGGGGGCCCTTCAGAAAACAAATCTTACCCGAGGTGAATCTGTATTTTTAGAGGGGATCATCAGCTAGACTGCTAAGAAATTGTTATATTTCTTAGGACGTAAAGTGTCGAGCGGTAAGAAAATTTTATAAATATTCTTAGTAATAAGTACTTACGCGAGTCTATGTTCATGGTTCGCGCTGTTTTTTTAGGGATCTACACTGTAAATCTTCGAAGTTTACGGCAAGACTTGTGGACAAGAATTTGAAGCAATAGTATGGAGCGGGCTTTCGGCTAAAATACGCTACTATCAACAAGGTTAAACTAAACCTCCCCTCCGAGCTACCCCTCTAGCAAAAATCCTGCGTCCACCCCTGGTAGATGACGCTTTCACCTATACAAAGGGAATCACGAGAATAATGTTCTTCTAGGTTCTAGGTTTTACTGGATGCTAAGGCTATGCCGATTCCCAGTCCTCCGTCACAGAGACGTTGCGGGAGTACCGCCGAGTTGTTTTAGTGGGTATACCGTACGCCGTGCAGTCGTCCTGCACGGGGAGTCCCACATACCCTAGCATACCCCCGTGTGGTAGGGTATGCGTAATGCATTTTTTCTCGACGATAACAAAAAAAGGTGTAGTCTACTGTCTACTACCATCTACACGGTTAACATCACGAAAGCTCGTGGTCAAAGGCTAGCTTATCTTGAATAAATAAAATGTTTAACAAGACAATGCCTAAAGACATAGCTGTGATCTAATACCAACTAAATCTAGAAAAAAGATAAATAAACAATTAATCAAAAGTACAGGAAGCTGTGGGCAACTTAACAACGTAATAAAACGTTTAAACCACTCAATACTTTATTATTTAGATCCGCCATTACATGAGTTTAAATTTATTAAGAACTACTGAATGGAAGAAGTCACTGTTCTCCACAGTTTTAACTTATTTGCGGGTCCAAGGATTCGTTTCTGTTTTGATGTAATAAATTTACCTTTAATATATAAAAAAACCTCCATAGGCAGGAGTAAGAACAATGCAAAGATTGGCAACCGATAAGAGAAAGACAAAGCTTTGACAAAGCATTGAGATGGTAGTTTGATAGAATATCTAACTTTTAATCGACACAAAAAGTAAAAAAAATTAAACATGTCACAATTAATATCTTCCTGTCCTTTTCCCGCTAAATAGGGTCTGCACAAAATGTCTTCCTCTTCCATTCCACTATCATCCGTCATATTATCTTACGTCGTTTTTACCAGGGCGGGGATTTCACCCAACAGTGCCAGTTATTCTACCGCCTGAGCAGTGATGTGCAAACATTTTATTAGAAGGACGGTGTTTTCAAATATATACTATTGTACTTGTAACACTGTAAAGATATATATACACCGGGGGCTCTGCATATATCTTTCTACCGTGCTTGTAATAATGATGATTTTCTCATAAGTCTTAAAAAGCTCACATTTGAAAGCTCAACATGTCCGTTCTACATCTTCATTTATTCCATGTTTTAAACGTTATTTATAACAATTGCTAACGTACTCTAGTTTAACATAAACCTACATTCTGTTATACAAGCGCGATGCGATTCACTACGCCAATAAATCGGTTTGAAGAAATAAATAATCCCCGACGGGTATACGAGCAACGCCATCTATGAGTCACGGGGCGTAAACTTTTATGTTTAACTTTTACATTATAATGTGTGTTTGGTACATTTTCTGCCACTAGACGGCGCTTAGTATGCATTAGGTCCAAAAATCAGTCAAATTGCACCAAAAGTACATATTTTACCAGCGTTTATTTACTTTCACCTGTCTGTTGTCTGTCTTTCTGTAAACAAATCTTGCAAGTTTAATTTTATCTACTTGCCGGTTTCTGATTGAGTTGAATTTATGCATGCATGTATTATAAATCGCATGACAATGCAATATTATTATGACATCGAGCTGATCTGATGATGGAGCTGGAAGGTGGCCAGTGGCCATAGGAACTCACTGTTATTAAAAGACGCAACCCTATTCGAGTTTGGGCACATTAGATTCGTCTTGACGTCTCATTCGATTCGTCTTTTGGTGCTAAATAGTAATAATGATGAAAGCTTGATTTTAAAAGGTTTTTTTGAATTTCACTTGTTTATAAAGGTACTTTTTTATCTTAAAAGGTTATTTTCTTTCAAAATATTTTCTTCGTGAATCGCTACAAGCCTGTAATTTTTTTATTTTTTTTTATTATTACTAACAATTTAACATAATAAATATTATTTAAAATTAACAATAAGAAACACGAATTTTCACATGTTACTTTTATATTGATTTATTTCATAATATAGTTTTTTGGTGGCTCGTTTGTCTGCTTTTGTGTTATGTTTATAACCATAACCACGTTATACCTACATAAGTTGATTTGGAAAATCCGTTATCACTTCGATGGGTGAATGTAGTAGAGATAACCTACATCCCGTTTAATCTAGTATTTTTTAAATATATAATTTTGAAATCGGCCTTTTCTTTTTACAAGGATTACATATTTTTTAGATTAAGATTATACATTTCATAAAGATTGCTTATTTTTACTTATGCGTGACATAATAAGTAAAAAGTGTTCCGCGGTTCGGATTTGTGACCCCTGACCCCGCAAATGTCAGGGTTCGACAACATTTGCTCTAAATGCTTTGCCGAGAGCTCGAGCTTTTGCTGCGAGGCTTTCGTGCAGGATTCCTTTAAGTTGGGCGTTTTACTTTCTAAGTGTTATGTCAGCTTAGTACTTTTGGTCTTTAAAACATTTGCTACGTTATTACAAAACGCGGAATTACGATAGTACTAGTATTATATTTTATAATGGGGATATTGCTGAAATTTTGTTTGTCCATTATGTAGATAATTATATTTATGTGATATTGGACACGTATTTTTTTTTATTTGTAAATCTGATACAACACGTAGGTAAAAGATACACAACGCATTAAAGTTGCTTCACTCCACTTAAAGTCGAGTGCATTTTCGTAGTGTAGTTACGTCACGCGTCCCAATACAAAAACTTACAATTTATCTCAACCATTTTTAATTTTATGTAAAACCAAAAAATTGGTTATTTTTAATGTTTAAATTACGGAAGAACGTATTGGCGCCAACGAGCTATTATTAACAAATAATTATACAATTTTTATATAACTCTTCGCCCTAAAGCTTACGACAGACTAAGGCGTTAAAGCGAACGCGATCCGGGACGGAATTTTTGTAATGTTCGAATTTGTATGTAACCTGCAACGAATTAGGAAAATAATAACCTGTCACATATAATGCGAACGCGGGTACGAACAAAATGAAGATCGCGACTGCTTTACCGCTCCGTCCCGCCTCTGTCTGACGTAACCTTAAAAGTTATTGGGAAAGAACCGTTTTACCCAATGTGTAATACTTAATTAAGTTTAATAACAATTAACGTAAATAATAGAAAGAGGGCGGAATGGAACATTAATTACCGAATTATTGTGTTAATAATATTTAATTATGTAGGTACTCGTATTCATGATGAGGGTACAAAGTTATTTGATGAAGGATCATGTTTTCATTATGTCAACAGATGCTTTCGAAACTTCGCTATAAATTGTCGACAGGCATATCCAGGGTTTTCGTTCAGGGGGGGAATAATAATATCTTGTAATTATCATCATCCGTAATTTATTTTCCAATCCCTTTTTGATTGTCTGTCCTTTTTTTTGTTGGTCACTGTTAGCGATAATACTGCCAATTGTTAATTTTTTTTGTTATATACATTTTTTTTGTTACATTATATGGGTAGTTTATTTTAAGTTCTTGAACAATAAACTTGGCATATGCAGTTTGAATTGAAAGCTGTAGAAAAATATTTTAAATTTAAACTTTGTCAAAGCATGAACCGCTAGTCTTACCGATATCGACAGATTTTTTACAATTTTTATTGGGATTTATACTCCAACAGAACAGGTTACCCTACTTACACTGTCAGAGTCAAATCACAATTATAGGCTGTGTGGCCAACCTTTACGTCGCAGTTTCAGATCGCCGAGATAATAACTACAGGGCCTTCAGCATGACCTAACGACTGCCTCCTACATATCTTATAGGAAACAGCCGGGACCCACAGTTTTACGTGCCTTCCGAAACACGGTAGCGTTCTGGTGAACTTTTTGCCACATACTGAGATTTGAATCTAGGGCCTCCGGATTACAAGCCGGACGTATGAGCACTGGGCCACGGACACTACAAATAAAAATTTTATTGTGACTGTAAGAACATTTTATTTTAATAGTCATAAACAACAGTGCGTGAGAGCCAATATTATCCAGTCGGAAATATACCCTTTAAAACAAAGGTCTGGAAATATACCCTTTAAATATAAGTTTTTTTTGTTGAAAGCGGATCGTAAACGCTTTCTTTTTTTAAATCGTTTAATGAATCACACATAATAATTCCCAATAGAAAAGCACTAGCGAAATCTTGGCGGAAAATTAGGAAAATTATAAAGCTACTAGCGCCATCTCTTGAAAATATGCGGAAACATTAACAATTTTCTAGGTTAGCATGACTAATTGATGATTCTTAACTAGCGACCCACCCGGTTTCGCACGTGTTTTACGTGTTTTATTCTTTCTCTTAAATCACTCTATCTATTGCTGAAAACTGCATTAAAATCTGATGAGTAGTTTAAAACTTTAAGCGAACAGACAGCGGAAGCGATTTTATTATATATACTATGTAAAGATATCTAGTACATAATTAGTTATTTTGAAAAACTTATTTAATTATTATAATCATAAATATTAAGCAATTTATCTAACGATTCATTTGGAATAGTTTAAGTTAATTTAATTATGTCAATAAATATTATTTTACTTGATATTTTTAACATCATAAATTATTAATATACATATGTGTAAGCACACTAGTTAGGTACTAATTATTACGTATTATTATAGTTAAAAGTTAAAAATATTGCATTCATGTTGGAAAGCTATAGGAAATGTGGAAAGTTTCAGATCGATAACTTTTATGTCATCCATAAGTCGGTCATAGCGATTTGCTCGTGGGTTTTGTTCAGGCACTATTACGAAAGAATGAAAATTACTGACGAGAAGAAGAATAAGATTGAAGAAGAATTATGATAGAAAGAGATAGAAGAAATAGTGTGATAAGTAAGATTTGACGTATGCCGTATGGCTGAAGCATGTTTTTTGGTTTAGAACATTTTTCTCTATTCTCTAATAAAAATGGGTTTTAAGACCTAGCACAGCTATTATAATAGATCTAGATATTGTAAATAATCATGTTTTAGTAAGGCTTTCTATGAATCGTTTTGGCAAAACGAGCAACGGTACCTAATGTATAAAAGTATCTATGTACTAGGTATGTATAGTTTGACGCGAAAGCTTTTCTTGGAGCTTAGAAATGGGTCAAGTGTATGGAGTTTCAGAGTGGAAGCGAAACGTTTGTATGTCGTTTGTTATACATAATATTATGTACTATAGTATATTATAGGTTTGTGTGTGTTATAGTGATGCGAGTGACCAGGAGGCAGAGCTCGGTTTATATTTATCACGCGTACTTACGGACATCCAAACAGTCCCGCAGTCGAGTCTACCACGAGTGAGCTACCACTGTATCACACACTCGTCACAGTACCATCGGCCGGGGGAAATGTAACAACTGGAGTGCTTACATAATTCCCGGCCGCCATTACCTCCTGGCGCGGGAATGTCGCCCTTACGCTCGTGTATATTCCATGCACGATTAATTTCAGCTGCGCCCGCGTTACAACCTTGAATTTGGAACGCACCTTTAATTTTAGCCGGTTAACCTAGATACGGCAAGCGAGTCGATCGATAGCCGCATGCGCTGTGGTGTTTGTGGTGCGGGTGTGGTGTAGGCCGGCGGCGAGTGCCGAGGCTCGCGTGTGACTGCCGGGCCGCCGCCGCGCACCCGCCCGACGCGTGCGCCCTCTATAGCCTCTGTAACGATCGCCACACGACGCTCTACGCTCGACCAGGATGCCCACGAACAGGTGGGATCGTGATCCACTTCTTCTTACTACTATAGCCCTACATTTGACAATTCTTCTTATTTAGCCCTTACAATTATCGTTCTCGGCAACCACCTTAGATCGAGCAAGGGGTACATTGAAAATCAGCGCTGGGGGAACATCTAAACTGTTGGATAATCTCCCAGTACATGCTAAATGCACCCCTATTGCCTAAATTATGTATTTTTTTATTAATTTGTATTTTTTTGTATGTACTCGGCGACTCGCGCTATGCGAATCTGCCTATTTATGTTGTAGCAATAATAATTATTAATACCTAATAAAATCTTAAGTACTAAGGTAGTATTTTTTTTAATTTGGTTTTTTATTTTTATTTATTTTATTTAAACTCCCAAGCGGCTCAATCGGGCCGCAACCACCCCATTTGAATTTAAGCTTTATTTTAAGGATGCTAGAAACTAATTCAATCCACCCCCGCTTCAAAACAATGGAAGCACTATAGTAGCTATGGAGCTAGATATGGCTAATAGCGAGACAGTCAATTGTAAAACATTTTCTCTAGTGTGTAATTCAAAAGCTAATTTTTGAATATACTAAAATAGGCCTACGTTTGACCACATCCCACCTGATAGAAGCAGGTGCGATCGGCAATGAATCACATAAGATGCCTAGAGAGGAACATATTCACTCGTGCCTTCAAGATTCCCAAGTTATGATTCTTCCTATATAGAAAACGCTAATAATAATCCCAATTGTAACCCTTTTTCTCTAATGTGTAATTTTCAAGGTTATTCGATTATTATGGTGTTAAATAAAGAGTTTTCATTTCAACTTATTCTTCCTATCTACGTTCAACACTTTTAAAGGCCAGCTCCATTTCTTTCACATACTACCTACCTGTAAAATTCTTAATATAAAACGTCAAAAGCATTTTTTAATGAGAATATGTTAATGCGCGCGAAGATATGCACGAAGTGAAGCGCGGGGTTTACGTACATAGTTAACTCTAAAGCTTTTGTGCTTTATCAAATTTTCAACTTTTCTGCCCTATTTCAAAACTTATACACATAACTAATAGAATATAAACTATGTTAATATTAAGAAATAACACCAAATAAAAGTTAAAATTTATAACAATATAATTGTTATAAATTTTACCCAATTTACAAGCCAGTAGTTAAACTAGTGGCGCCTCTTGCGGTGGAAATGGGAAGTTGCTAGCTCCATTGTTTTTCCTGAAAGTGTATCGTCGTGAGTGACACTACTTTATGGATGTTTCCATCTCGCTCTAACAACGAAAATAGGAGCATTCTCAGACAACGGCGCTTAATAAATTCTTTAGTTATTTCAATTCTCTTGCGATTACTGTACTTACATTTAATTTGTCTGCTTTCAATAGAATCTTTTCAACTAGACACAGTTTTATAACTTTTAGAGAAAGAACATTTTTGGTATTAACATAGTTTTTTTATTTACAAATATCTGACATGCCGACAAATGTTAAAACAATACATTTTTGTAAGAAATAAAGAAAATATACTATTTTACTTATATTTGAAGGACTACTCGCGCCATCTATAGGTATTTTCCAAAAACATTTGTCTTGAGCTTCGTCATCTTAGTAACTACTAACGCCATCTATGTTCATTTTCCAGAAGTAAGCACACTAGTACAGCGCAGTTGGATAATTTTTTTGTTTGCGCGAGCTTTTCAGGTTTATTAAGCGTTAGCGATGATGATATTTAGTTCATGTATATTCCAGTAGGGGCGTGTTATGAAATAATAATCACAATCACCAGAATATTGGCTTTATTCAACTTAAAAGATTGACGGTATATAAAGACATTGACAAAGTACCATAGACGCACAGAATATTACCACATTCTCCCCAGCTGTATTTTAGTTGCTGGTGTCGTAATCTTGTAAGTATGCAGGTGGCCTTCGATCTCTGGTACTTGATCGAATTGGAGTGTCCGGTGGAGTATCTCCAGTAGAGACAAAAGAAGAATCACTTTCTAATTCTGTTCGGTTGCCTTCTCCCTCACTCTCGGAACCTGCTGGGGCTAAGTGCCTGTTAGAAACAGTATTTTCTCGTCCATCACTGAATCTTATGTGTGAATAATCAGGATTCGATTCCAAAAGTTCGACTTCTTCAACTTCTGGAGAGTATTTACTGTTTCTATTATGCTTCTTAAGTAGCACAGGGCCAGGCGATAGGAGCCAGGTTGGTATAGAATGTCCGTTGTTAGATCTTCTGTTATGGGTGAACATTCTTTCATGAGGAGTTTGATTTGTCGCAGTGCATAACAGAGATCTCATTGAATGAAGTGCCTGATTTAAAACAACCTCCCATTGTTCAGTTTTCAAGCCTTGTGATTTAAGTGCCAATTGTATTGTCTTCCAGATAGTTCCATTCATACGTTCTATTTGGCCATTACCCTGAGGGTTGTAAGCTGTTGTCCGACTCGATGAAATACCTCTATTATGAAGATATTCCTTTAATTCAGTTGATATAAAGGCAGAGCCTCTGTCAGAATGAACATAAGCTGGCAAACCAAAAGTGCAAAAGAGAGTTGAAAGGTGTTTTATGACTGTTGCAGCTGAAACATCTTGACATACGAATGCAAATGGGAATCGCGAATATTCATCAATTACAGTAAGAAGATATTTGTTTGATGAAGATGATGGCAGTGGCCCCTTGAAGTCAATATTTATTCGTTCAAAGACTTTTGTTGCCTTTATAAGACATCCATTGCTTTTATAAAATCTTGGTTTTATAAACGCACACACTGTGCACGCACTCGTCATTTTCTTTATATCATCTAACGAATAGGGCAGATTTTTGCATTTTACCCAGTGATACATTCTTGTCACGCCAGGGTGACATAATTGACTGTGTAGATCCTTTAAATTTGTTTCATTATGAATAGCGCATATGCGTGATAAGGCATCAGCTGCTTCATTTTCCTTGCCTGGTCTGTAAATGATATCATATTTATAACAGGATAATTCCAAACGCCATCTCTCTATTTTTTCGTTCTTAATTTTGCTCGTATGTGTACGATCAAACATAAAAGAGACTGAACGTTGGTCTGTAATCAATCGAAATGATCTTCCAATTAGGAAGTGTCGCCACTTTCGTAGTGCTTCTACAATTGCATAAGCTTCCTTTTCAATAGATGAGTGTCGCTTTTCGGACGAGGAAAGGGTACGAGAAAAGAATGCTACCGGGCGTCCTTCTTGAGTCAGAGTAGCCGCAATAGCGTTGTCAGAAGCATCTGTTTCAACAGTAAATACTTTATGTTCATCGATCGCGAATACCGTTGCCTTTGCTACACAGTTCTTCAGCTCTTCAAATGCTGATTTAGCGTTATCATTCAAAGGGAATTCTGGATTCACAAGTGTGCGAATTTTTTCAGAAAATCTTGGTATCCATTTCGAGTAATGAGAAAACATACCAAGGGCCCGTTTTAGCGAAGATGTGTCTGTTGGTATGGGCATGTTTAATAGTGGTTGAAGTCGATCTGGATCTGGCTTAATGCTTCTTTTCGATATATTATACCCAAGCAAATTTATTGTGCTGATCGAAAATATTGATTTGTCTTTGTTGACAGTTAGATTGTATTTGTCAACTGTATCCATAAACCTCTTTAAGTTCTGATCATGTTCTGCTTTGTCTTTGCCGCATACAGTTACATCATCCAAGTATGCAAAAGTATCTGTTAAATGTTCTTCATTGATCAGCCAGTCCATTATTCGTTGAAATCCACTTACTCCGTTAGTTACTCCGAAAGGAATTCGACAGAATTGGTATAATTTACCACCGGCTTCAAACGCTGTGAATTGTTTTTCTGATTCGAGTATTGCCATTTGGTGGTATGCGCTTTTTAGGTCAATTTTCGAGAAGACATCATATTGGGATATATCATTTACCATTTTCTCAATGTTAGGCAAAGGATAGGCGTCTAAATTTGTATATTTGTTAATTGTCTGAGAGTAGTCTATAACCAATCGTTTGCGATGATTTTCATTTTTAGTTATAAGAATCTGTGCTCTCCAAGGCGATCTACTTTCTTCGATAACGCCGTCGGATAATAGTTGTCTTATTTCATCTTCTATAAATTTACAATCGTCGGAGCTATATTTCCTAGATTTGACAGCGATAGGTTTGCAGTTTGGATCCAAATTTGCAAATAGAGACACTGGAGGTACCGTCGAGGCTAGTACAGCGCTTATTTGAAGCGGTTCTCTAGGCCCCCCAAATGTTATTTCAACTTTCGAGTGAGTTTTCATTATGTCATGTCCAATTATGATGTCAACACAGAGATCTCTTACTATTAGTAGTGGTGCGTCAATATATGAATTACCATTCATCACTATGTGCGCACTAACCAATCCTTCGCTGTTGGCCGTCTGTGTTGTCTGAGCCATGGACAGTTTTTCATTACATTTGGTTCTCTTAAAATTTGATTTAGAGAAAAATTCATAGTTGATGTAACTTTTTGAGCTCCCAGAGTCAACTAAGGCATTCGCTTTTTGACCGTTGACCTCGATACTTACAATCGTTTTCTTTAAGCATTGTGGGGCAATAACAGCCGATATGTTATTGTAAGTTTTGCTTCTACAAACATTTGCGAAATGGCCTTTTTATTGCAGTTTTGGCATGTAGTATTAAGAGCTGGGCAATTCTGACGACGATGAATAGAACCACCACAGAAGAAGCACTGTCGTATAGGAGTCTCTGTTGATGTTGATTGTTTCTTACTCTCCGCTGATACCTTTGGTACGGCCATGACTACATTGTTACCAAGAGTTTCATTATTGAATGACTTTGCATTATTTTCAGCTAGTTCAATTGCTTGTGCTTTGCTTACAGCGTCTTCTAAAGTCAGGTTGAAATTTTCGAGTAATCGCTCACGAATTTTATGAGATGTAATCCCAGAAATAAAGGCATCACGAATAAAGTCACTTTTGTTTGTTGCTGCATCAACAGTTTTGAATTGACAATCTTTGCTTAATAATTTCAGTTGTTGGATGTATTGGTGAATGTTCTCATCGCTTTGTTGTTTCCTTGTAGCCAAAATGTGACGAGCGTAAATTTCGTTTTTCGGTTTTATAAAAATGGCGTCTAGGATTTTGATGGCGTCATCGTACGACGAGCACTCACTTATATATTCAAATATGTTTGATGACACATGGGCGGTGAGGAGCTGCATCTTCATTGATGCGTCCACTTTCTTCTCTTTAGAATTCGCAATAATAAAATTATTTAATGTGGATCTCCAATGGATCCATTCTTGTGCAGATGTTGCGCTTGACGGATCCAACTCGAGTATGCATGGCCTGAGATATTTCTCCATTGTAAATAAGCTTATTTTGAACGCGTGTTACGTATTAACACATTATTTTAAGTTGAATAAATTGTTATGAAATAATAATCACAATCACCAGAATATTGGCTTTATTCAACTTAAAAGATTGACGGTATATAAAGACATTGACAAAGTACCATAGACGCACAGAATATTACCACAGGGCGTTAATATGATAACAACAAGAATAAAATCAAAATAGTATATTTTCTTCATGTACATGCATGATTAAAGAACTTCACTGCATTGTAATATTATTTTCACGTGTAATGGAAGATGGAATTAATGTTTTAGAACTTAACTATTCAATGATTTTTTTTTATTTTGACGTTGATTAGATATTATTACACATATTATTAATAACTAGCTGCGCCCAGCGGTTTTATCCGCTGTACTATACACGGTGACTGGTAAATCACTTAGAAGCCTAAAACAGGGAACTCAGTTAACGATTCTCATTCTAAAAAAAATATAAAAATAGGTACTTAAATTTTGGGTAAAATATCCTATGTGTTCTATAAAGTATTTGTAATCTAAACGGGCCGATTCACACGCGCCTATCCCCCGCTACTCCGCACCGGCGCCCGCGCCGCGCGCCACCCCGCTCAGTCGCTCAGTCACTAATGTTGTAGGTATCGTGTGACGTTCTCAAATAACTAGGTTTATTAGTGGTGTGATGTTAAAAGTGGTCTGGTGTTCACTAATAGTAAATAATTGTGAAGGTTTTTGATAAGTGCGTGGTGATACTTTAATTGGATACACAGGAGAAGGAAATTAGGTATGTGTAATTTGTATTAATAAAATAGGTGTTTGCGCCAAATAGTCGGAATTGATGTACTGCGGATACGGTCCCTGCGAAGCCGTACCACGGAGTCGAGTCGTACTCCGTCATCCCTTTGTGGCACGCCGACCCGCGCCCGCGCCACACCGCCACAAGCGTCTCTGCGCGCCCGCATCGCCGCCGCGAACGTCAGTCGTCCGAACGTTACCGAGAAGCACGCTGCGTCGTATAATTTTAACGCGTCTCGTGGGTGTGCCCCTAAGTGTGTACTGTGTGCCGGCACCTCTGAGCCAGTGGTTTCTTGTACAATTATCGTGGAAGTGGTCCTGCCACCTGCCTCCCTGAGGTGGACACGAGCGGTCGGCGGCTCTCCGTCCGGTAAGTGGGTTCTGTTCCGTTGTTCATGATTTCCGATTGTAATTTTGTATAACGCAGACCTCCCGGCGGAAACAATAGGTATACGCAAAAATCACCGTCATAGTCGGTACCTAATAGGTTTGTAGCCCTCTTACGTAGGTACTTTATCGAAATCTACCAGCCGACCGGCTATCTTGTACAGAAGCTACAGAAAACTACAGAAAGCTACGACTAGCGTGGCTTTCTATTGCGGTTTTAATTTGACGTGCATTTAAAACTTAGAACCTTGAAACAGAGTACCCAGTCCACGATTCGTAAAAATAGGTACCTACCTATCTAATTTTGACAAAAAATATCAAATAAGAACATAATAATTCATATTACAAAATCATTATTATTTATTCACATTTCAAAATCTTTAGCGATGCGGTAGGTATTTGCACAAATCGCGGTCGTACCTAATCCAACCTGTGGCGGCATATTCGGTCAGCTGGTAGGTATCGATAATAAATAGGTAATAATGTACCTAATATCTGAACGATTAATATGGATTTCTTTGATATGTCATTGTCCACTTACCTTGGTATTTTTGCCTGTCCTAAGCCAGGTAAAGTATGAAGGAAAAACGGATCATACCTACCTACTTAGTTATTATTTAGTTACTAAGCCTAATTTATTTATCCAGAGCGCGCGCGTTTAGACGCTTTTAAGGTATTTCCTTTCATCGATGAGTATTTTAGTCTTAAAATTCAATTTGTTATTTCGCGGGTTTAATTTTACTGCGGATTTCTATTGCGGCTTGTATTGATAACCAGCAAAGGAAAATAAGCTCAGTGAAGCCAGGGAAGGATTTATCCCGCCTTCTAGGTTTAGTCTGCTACCACATGCGGCCGCATTATGGCTTAACATCACGTGAGTGTGTAGCATCGCGTAGCTATGTCGCGTCACAGATCGCGTCCTTTGTCGGTGTTGTCGATACCTACTTTGTATGTAGCTTTACTTACCTACCTGCGTCAGCTGTTCGCCAGTAGTTTTACCATTTTGTTTGGGACATGGCGAATTAATTCAAATAAGATTTTCTCTTAAATGTATTAGTATTGTCTTTGTTTGTTAATTGTAAACATAATGTGATTATATAATTTATCATATCCTTGAAGCTTTTAAGTGATTTACCAGTCACTGTGTATATAGCCTATGTGTTATTCCAGGGTCTAAGTTATCTGTATACCAAATTTCAGGTCAATCGGTCAACCCGTTTAGGCGTGAAAGAGTAACAAACATCCAGACATCCTGACATCCATTCTTACAAACTTTCACGTTTATAATATTAGTAAGATAAGTAACAAACTAAATTATGTCTTTTCTACCAGAATTAATATAATTATAATAAAAATCATTCATAATTTTACACATTTTATTTCAGAAATAATACAATTTACACTATGGACATCACAACTTTAGGAATACATTCATGGTAAAAATAATTCTTAAAACTATACATAAATAATATTATCACGGAATATACTGCCATACATTGAAAAGGGGATGTTAATTATGTGTTTTAAAATACTGATAAAATGGCACTTGAACCTAAGTTTATTCAAGCTTTTGAGTTTAGGTATGACATACACGGTAATTTTTTTTTATTAAAAAAATATCAAAAAAAATTAAAATATCAAATTGACCACAACATAGATTAAAAAAATTGAAAGATGCGGTATTGACGTTTCTAACATGGACCGCTTCAATTAGGGCCATGGGACTAATTTAAGAGCGGAAAATGGTGCCTGGTATAATTTTACTTCGGCCCGGCAACTGACACTTTTCGATCCAACATGCCCAAGTTTGGCATAGCAACGATAGCGTTATGCCGCATCTTCCCATTTTATTTTAATCTAAGACCAACAATAATATTTATTAGCGGAACTATTTTGAAAATTAGTTTTAAAAAATAACATTAAGGCGCGTTTCTACTCGTGCAAAAAAAATTAAATACTGTAGTTGGTCAACAGTACGCTGTGCACAAGTATGAACGTACCCTTAATCTCGATTACGGGGGTGTTAGAAAATTTAACTAACTACATATATTAGTATCCAACTTTCTCTAGTTATTTAATGACATTTATTTAAATCGTATTATGGTAGATTCGTCATAGCTTGCATTAAGTACCTACTAGAAATTGACAAAACATGCTGCCATGCCAATTTTCGATGTGTACCAAGTACAATAGTTAAAGTACCACAGGAAAGATTTGTTTAAAAGAATTAGACGAAAATAATTGGGGTTTATACTCCAACAGAACAGGTTACCCTACTTACACTGTCAGAGTCAAATCACAATTTATAGGTTGTGTGGCGAACCTATATGTTGCAGTTTCAGGTCGCCGATATTACTACAGGGCCTGCAACATGACCTAACGACTGCCTCCTACATATCTTATAGGAAACAGCCGGGACCCACACTTTGACGTGCCTTCCGAAACAGGGTAGCGTCAAGGCGAAAATCTTTGCCACACTGAAATTTGAACCCAGGGCCGGATTACAAGCCGGACCAACGACCACTGGGCCACGGACGCTACAAACTTAATTATTTTTAAAATATCATTGATGAATGAAAGTCAAATATTTGACTTTTGGAATAAATTGTGGCACAATTTATGAACACGATTTATAGTAACACATTTAAATTAATCATTATTATGGTAACTTTACGTCTTTGAATTACGTAAAACATTGAAGGCGATAATTATTTTAAATTATTATAAAATAATTCACTAAAAAGTTTAGCTTTCATAAGCTGCAAAAATAGAGATAAACCATTTTTTAAATGCACGCTGTTTCATAAAACGTCGTGAACATTTTGTTCGACGGACAGATGTGATATTAAAATGGTTGAGCACTAACTGGATAAAATTATCTCATTACACAAGTTAAAAGAAAAAAATAAAGGTTAATCACGTTAATCAGTTTCAGTAAAAAATAATATTAGCATTAAATATTATATTGCACTTTAAACTTCGAATGTTTGTTAACCCTTAAATGGACAATGTTGTTTTTAAACAACATACTAAACATCACAGATAAAATTGTTCTTCTTTTAAGTTCTTTCTTTTAAGTTATTGTTGTGACGATACCTGGTACATTAAGCAATGAACTACACAGTAATTAATAAATCTTGAGGATGATCTTGAGGATATAATTGTTAATATAATTGTTAATTGTGAAACAAAACGAAAATCGTGAAACAAAAATCGTCCATTTAAGGGTTAAAATTCAATTTATGGTAACGGTTACAATTAAATTTGTATACCAATTTTATATCATCGGTTAACAGTTATCGGTTCAATTATTGTTAATATATTGTAAATTTTTTTCTTGTGTTGAATAATCGTCGGAATTTCACGTTTAAAAGGCAAGCACTACCTATTTTTTTCACTATTCAACAGTTCATTTACTTACTACATAACAATTCATCTATATACACATTAAAAATCTCATATATTATTACATCATTCATTCAAAAATATATCTTATATTAGAGTCACACTAATTTGTGACAGAACTTTCTAGTTTAATCAAAGCAATATACAGAAAAGTTTTTACATATAATAAAAACATTTGTCACTATTGCAAAAAAGTTAGACCATTTTTAAATGAATTCGTAATTATTTCTCTTGAAATATATCCAACTAAAAATGACCCAACTGCCATTGTCAATAAAAAATATATGTACAGTTAAATACACAATATTCACGTATTTTCAATCATACTTATTTAAAATTCTACTCATAAAATGCATTCTAATATTAGTCGAAATTTCTAATCAAATAAATAAAATTTAGGCCTCAAACATTACTTAAATACTAAAGAATTGCTTTATTGTACTCATAATTATTTAATTTATTAATTAATAATTAAACTAACACACAGTTTTCGTATTTTTTACTTATTTTAAACATAGATTGACAATTTACGATTTAGAATATATTTTCATTGAGTTATTAATAATATTGAAATAAAACGTTATTAAAATTATTTTCCATGTTCAGAAATTTTGTCATGTAATATTTAAATTCGAAAAAATAAACATTAATTCATTCGATGTGATGTTATACTATATTTGATTTCATATTTAAATATAATATAATATAGTGAGACCTGCTCAATCGTAATCTTTTTATTCACATTACTTGCTCGTTAAAAATCACGAGTTCATCCAAATCTAAAAATATTTTACCTCTTTTGGCAACTACTGGTTTACTAGTAAACTCTATTCTACGCATGCAGTCATGATTTAGCTTTAAAAAACAATAAATTTATGGTCATATTAAGAGTTTATAAAAAAGAGTAGTTTTATACTTCAGGCAACTGAAAAAAAAAAGGTAGCACTCCGGGAGTGCCGGCAGAAGTGAAAACTTCAATATTAACGTTGTGTTTAATTATAAGTATGAAAGTACTATCATTTATGAGGTAGAATACAATGTTTATTTATTGCGCTATCGTACACAAATATGACAATTTATATGTTGTTATTTATAATATTATATCGTTATTTATATATTACATTAAATTTTATCTCTCAGAAAAATCAACTTCCATCCATAATTTCGACGACTTTTACACCATCAACAGAGCAGCACACTCAGGCACGGTAGAAAGAGTGGGAGATACTAGTTCCTCTCCCTTCCCCTCGATCTTACGCTTTTTCGATCAGCATCACGTGACCCTGACGCGAGTTTTAAAGTTTTTACCCATACAAAAAAGTGCTCAGCGCCGCTAAAGAAGTTTTCACTTCAAAAACTCAGATATTCTAGACAAGTGCAAAACGCTTTTTACTAGCATAATGGGCACTCAAAAATAAGAGCCGAATCTACAACTTTCTTCTGGGGGATGAGTGGGTTCTATCCCCATAAAAGTTGCGGGAAAACGAACAACTGTCAACTCAGTGCATTTTTTTTTGCGTAAGCCAAAAGCGTTTTGCACTTTTCCATAAGCGATGCGACGGCTTAGCTAATGAATTACATAATAATATTAAATGGGTTCATATAAAATTGATCGCAAATATTATTTTAGGATTTAATTTTAAAGTGAATTAAATCCCATATATTTTTATAACCGGCTAAACTTAGGTGTAGCCGCACTTCGTACTTTAGCCGTGACGTAATATATATGACCATAAATAAATAACCATAGAATGATGACAAACGCCAAACCATGGACCATAATTATACATCATTGATCGATATCACAGGTGTTAATCAATGTAAAATAGCTACAAAAGCTTTATGTTAATAGCAGATCGTATTTTTAGCCCTAAAAGGCAACATTTTAGAGGCAAAATACTAAATGACAATGTCATTATGGAATGTCAGTTTCATAAAATCGAAATTTCATCGTCATAAAAATACAGCAAAATTTTCAAAATTGTTAAAGAAATTGGCACTAATGTTGCTAACAACGACAATACTGATGGTAGCTCCTAATTTAATATTTTTCATTCGCTAAAACTACTTTAAAACCAAAAAAATAGCTTATTGAGCTTCCGAAGAAGCTTTAGATTTTACAAGCAAGCTTTGGTCAAAAATAATGGACACGAAATACGTATCTGGATGAATTGGATACTTAACGAGGTCATACTGTATTTTGTTAACTCGAAAATTTGGGTTTATAAAACCCAAACCGGGTTGTTTGTATTAAAAAGTCAAACTGTATTAAAATAAGTACGGTAAGATATCTTTTCATAGGTATCTCAGAAATTTCGGTGGTTTCTCAAGCCCACAGTAAGCTTAATGTTACTGTAATCTATAAAAAAATCATCACATTTATTTAGTACCAGATGTTACCTCACATTCATTAGAAAAAAAATTGGCTAAAGGTGGCGAGTTCAAATCTCACAAACGGAAACTTTTCCCCATTAAAATTACATTTTCATAAAACGAAAACATTAGGTTGTGATCCTGGTGACATAAATAATCCCGTCACGAAACCTGATGTCGCGGGTTCAAATCCGATCGACCGACAACTTTTTGCCACAACATTTTCAAATTATAATACATATTTATTAAGTATAAGTTCACTGGACGTTGTTTCCGTACTCCATGCCGAAGAGAGACAGTATGACGAAGGCTAGACCTAGGAATACAGACCCTAGGAGGTCTCCTAGAGCGGTGAGGTAAGGGATGGCTGCGTTGTCGGGGTCCTTCTTGCGCTTCCACATGAAGTGGATGAGGATCCATGCTAGGTAGAGGAGAACCATGACCTGGGAAAATAGTTAAATTATAGAATATTTTTGTGAGTAAAATAAGTACAATAAAAAAATGTTTAAAACAAGCTTTTATTATTATTACCATCTAGAACCATAAGCCCTAAAGTACTCGTCAAGACGAATCAAATAAGCACAAACTCGATGGGGCTGCGTCGTTTAATTACAGAGTTCCTATGGCCACCTTCCAGCTCCATCATCGGATCACCTCGATGTCATAATAATATTGCATTGTCATCCGATTTATGCAAAATTTCAGCTCAATCGGAAACCGCAAAGTGGATCAAATTTAACTTGCAAGATTTGATAAACAGACAGACAACAGACAGGTGAAACTAAATAAAAGATTGTTATAAAAGCTTGTAATAATAAAAAAATATGTGATAAAAGAACCTCTGATAATAAAAATTTAAACTCTGCGCAAATAAGATATTCCAAATCAATTTTTAGAAGGAACTCTAAGGACGATACTGCAATAGAAATGTATTTAAATTCATTTCTGTCAGTATCTTGACCGCGCATCACATGGAAACTGCTGAACAGATTTGAATAAAGCTTGTGTATGCACATAGGTCATCATTCGAATTAACATAATACGTAATGTTATTCCTGAAATAACATCCGGTTCCCGTAGGAGATCGTTTAAAAATATAAGACAAAACGCGGGCTACGCCTATAATAAAACCTTTCTCACCTGTAGCAAAGCGCACATTAGATAAGTGATGCCAAACGGCACCTGAATAGTGACCATCCCTTGGTACACGAAGTCAGCCACCACCATGAATATGATCTGACCGAACACCGCCAGGATTAGCAGCATACGGGCCACTTTAGCTGCGGTTGCTGCAAGAGAAATATACCGTTACTTGTGGAATTTCAGGAAAAACACATTTTACTGGGGTAGCTGGCCTCGGCAGTGCCAAGCGGAGAATTTGAACATATCCCGGCGATACTCAGTAAAGCCAGGAAGGGATTTATTATCCCCTTTTTTGGTTAAGTCTGCTAACATCTACGGCTTCATCGTCGCTTAACATCGCGCGAGACCGTGGTTAAAGTCAAACCTATGAAGAATAAAAAGTAAAAAAAATAATTATCAAAATCGAACCACTCTGTAAAAGTTATGCGTGGTCATTGGTCATACACAACAATAACATACAAGTTGACTATTAAGCCTCCTCCGGTTTTTCGTCGGTTAACTATCCACCATCCATGATTGCCTCCAGACTCCAGTGTAAAGAATATGGCTTCTGATCAGCCAAAGTACTAGATAGCCCTTTATTTTGCATCAAAGTGTCTCGTTAGTACTCACTTCCGTAGAACAGCGTCTTCCACGGCCACTCGAGGATCTTGGTGTTCTCAGGTAACACGCCAGGGATGGCCGTCTGGTGAAGGTGGGTGGCCATACGTGAAGACTGCACGCAGACCAGGTTGCCGCCGATACCGTTGACTATGGGCTGGAACACCTCGTAGCCGCGGTAGTGGTCTACTGCTTGGTCTAGGACTATGCCGCCGATACTGGAAAAGAGATACAACATTTGAAATTCAAAATCTATTTTGAGCTACTGCGCAGAACCGCACTGCGTCTGTCACACTGAGATAATATATATAAGCTGTTGAACCTTAGAATGCCAAATAATTTCGCTGGTACTCTAAAGTTAATAGCCTGAAGATTACTAGGCGGACAAATAAATGGCAAAGAGTGACGCAGAAAAGGGATACTTAGGGGAGGTCTTCCAGTAATAAAGGAAAAAATACAAAGGAAAATATAAAAAGAGCGAGAACATAAATACATGGTGACTCACCCGCTAATAAAGAGCGCCGAGATGACCGGCGTCCAGCCACTGGTGAGAACCTTCTTAGTGTACCTGTTCCTCCACACCACGAACACCCACATCGGCAGCAGGCAGTAGTACACGCAGATCAGAACTATTGGCTGCCACAGGGATATCTCTGGAAGGAACAAGCAGGTGTTACTCAAACTACTGTAAAGCATTTAGTTTTCACCTAAGATTAAAAAGGTTAGGCAGCTAAACCTGAGCGTTACTGTACTTCAAGGTTAAGCCGCAACTCTACTCAACTTAAAGATATAATACGCGGGTTGTTTCCGCCTGCCCCACTATCCACCGCAAAGGCGGAGCAGGCAAGACTGACAAAAAAAATTGCGTCTCAGGTGCCCCACTGATCGCCTTTTGGTGGGGCAGGTGATACTATTAATAAAGTACTGTCTCGCCTGCCCCACCAGGGGGCGGCTAGTAGGGCAGATGGGAACTACCCTAATACACGCTAGGCCATTTATCTCGCTCGCATGATATCATAGCGAATTTTGAACAATTTACTTTTGGCAAATGTGTTCAGATAAAGATTTAGAATGGTCATGATGATGATGATTTTTTTGATGATGATTTATGTGTTCGGATTTTTTTTTGTATGCGATAAAGTATTATCTATTCTATTCTATTTAAGTAAATTTTTACTATTTAAAAGTTACCAGTTGTTATTGTGTCTTAATTATTTATCCTTAAACAAGCTGAAAATAAAAAATAAAGCATGCTGTGTTCGATTCAATTTAAGATAATTGGACAATTTATAATTTAAAATCACGTGAAAAATATCCATGGGTAAAAACTAAAAACTAATTGAAATAATTCTCTATTTATTTAAATTTGTTATACCAGTATGCAAGATTTGTAATACCTATTATATATGATAATTTCAATTATGTGTAACCACAAAACGGCAAAAATTTAAAATGAAATAGAAAATCGTTAAAACGTATCCTGATTTGTGGCAACTATACCACTTAGCCTTATTATCTAGATTAAAGAAAACCTAGTCGTCTTGCAGAATTAGGGAAAATATATTTAACAAAAACAAATCTACATATAGATAAAAAGGGAGCGTATTCGCACGCATAATTTTTTTTGTCCTAATTTTGTTTCGCCGAAAATGTTTCGCATAACTTTTTTTAGCCTAATCATAATTGGGCATAATTATATCTAGACATACTTATGTCTTGCCATAACTATCAGTTGCCCTAACGTTTTTTAGCATATATTTGTAAAGCATAAATTTGTATGTCATAATATAAGCAAGCATAATTTTGTTAGTCCTAATTTAATTTGTCCGAAAATGTTTCGCATAACTTTCTCGGGCATAATCATAATTTTACATAACTATATTAAGGCATACAACTAATATTGTAAGTTAATAAAATTATTTAGGAAAGTAGTTTATGGCACCCAGTAAGACTGACTGTCACAAAACCGACTCGGATAATTTAGGTTAGGTTAGGTTTGAACAATGTTCACAGTGCCACGGCAGCGGTCAACAACGTGCCAAAAATGACCATCCACTTTCTAATTCAGAGAGAGGGTAGGGTATAGAGGAGATTAAAATGAAACATCCGCACAGTAGCTAGTGAAGTTACTGGGCTGAAGAATCTTAACATCTTATTACTCTTAAGTAAGAAGTTATCTCTTACCATCGGGAGAGCTTCTTGCCCGAATTCTTACTTCGTTCTATAAAAAAAAACCGCGAGAAGGCTAGGTTAGGTTTTAAGTTAGAACATTGAAATTAATAATTCGTTTCTTTTAGTATTAATACTATTTTGCCGATTACAATCCTGGTAATAGTATTATGACAAGATATCACTTTGCTAAAAAATTAGGGCTGGATATATCATTATACTGAAAATTATTAGGGCTGGATATTATTATGTCGAAAAATATTAGGGCTGAATATAATTATGCCAAAAATTTTTATGGTAAGATATTTTAGGCGTTAAAACAATATGCGTAACAATTTTATGCGTAAATATTATTATGCTTAAAAATATTATGGGAGAAAAATTTAGGCCAAAAAAGTTATGCCTAAAAACTTTAGGCGTTTTGATGTTTAGGCTGAAAAACGTTATGCCACATTAAATTAGGACTAAAAATTTTATGCGAGCCAATATGGACCCAGATAAAAATATACCTACCCTAATCTTCATCAGTGTGTTTATCAAAATTAGGAAAAACCAATAATGCTGGATTGAATTTTGATTGCAAATTGATAGCAAAGAACATTTCAATCATGTAATGTTAATATCGACGTTTCGTTAATATCAGAGTATTCGTATACCTAAAAATACCTGAAAGTATTATGAAATACATAACTAATCAATTAAAATATTTAATCCGTGATCAATCATTGACTGGAAATTTTTAAATAATACTCGTATATCGCGCCTTGCCCGCGTGGAGTTTTTTTTTTTCCTAGCGTAGGTAAACGTCATAAAACCTATCTGTGTTCTAAATTTCAACCCAATCCGTTCAGTGGTTTGGGCTGTGTTGATAATAAATAATAATAATAAACCGCAGGGCAGCTTATGGCGAACCGCAGGGCAGCTTATGGCGAACCGCAGGGCAGCTTATGGCGAGCTGTTGGGGAGTAGCGACCCCACGGACCCGAGCCACCGCAGGGCAGCTTATGGCGAGCTGTTGGGGAGTAGCGACCCCACGGACCCGAGCGCTACCGGGGGAGGATCCTGTTCCTCATCTCCGGGTTGCCTTCACCGGCCGGTCGGAGTGAATACTGACGAGGAACAGTCCCCCACCTCTGTGCTTGCCTTCATTGGCCGGCCAGAGTGGAGTCGCGAGAGCTGCACGCTCGAAGGGAGGATGTGAAGCATAAGTGGCGAGTTGGCCTACGTGTTTAAAGTCCAGGGACACCTCTCCCCCTCCAGCCACTTACACCAACGTTGCCCTTCTCGTCGGCTATGTAATGCCGGCCTTTATGGGGGCCCGTTTAGTGAGTGGCGAGTCATCATCTGCCTACATATTTCCTAATGGGACGGAAGTGGCAGGTGCCGTAGTCCTAGCAATAGTCTCATTAACCATCCATTTAGAATGCACATCCATAGCCTAGTTCAATTAGTTTCCATTAATCAGCAATAGTCCTGTCACTTGGCGGAGACTGTCTTTGAGCCCATTTTCTATGGATGGGCTCACAGACAGACTCCAATAAGTGTCACCCATTACAATTATATTAAAAGCTCAAAAGGGCCTCTGCGCGTTGGACTTTTTTGTCTCCGTGCACGCCTATAAAAAGGCCCGGGGTAAGCCCGTGTTTAAGAGCGACATAAATATTTCAGGACGTTTCACACGTCTGATAGATCAGTCATTAAATCAATCAATCAGTCCTTTTATATAATAGCTTACGCTCGCGGCTTTGCCCGCATGGCAAAATCCTTTCTTAGCGGAGGTCTACGTCATTAAACCTATCTGTGTTCCAAATTTCAACCCAATCCGTCCAGTGGCTTAGGTTGAGCGTTGATAGATCAGTCAGTCACTCTTTCCTTATATGTATTTAGATTAGCTGCGCCCGGTTTTACCAGCTGTACTGTAGCCTATGTGTTACTCCAAGGTCTAAGCTATACCAAATTTCAGCTCAATTGGTCCGTCCGTTTAGGCGTGAAAGAGAAACATACATACATACATTCTTACGAACTGTCGTATTTATAATATTAGTAAGTTTTAGATCAGACTAGCTGCGCCCAGCTCTTTTACTGCAGACTGTAGCCTATGTGTTACTCCAGGGTCTAAGCTATCTCTTTACCAATTTTCAGCTCAATCGGTCCACCGGCTTAGGCGTGAAGAAGTATCTAACAAACATACACACTCACACAGTCACACACTCACAAACTTTCGCATATATAATATTAGTCTGATGTGATTTGTAAGATTTAGATTAGATTAGAAGTTTTTTTTTTAGGTAGCTTTAAACTGACTAACTGCGCACTTGGAACGCGCAAATGTCTGTCCTATCTGTCCCCTAAGAAAACAGCAGGGGGACAGATGGGATTTAAGAGCTTTATCTGTCCTCCTCTTAATAAAATGTAGTGTGCCAAATCAAAATTACAAAATAATAAACGTGGGCGAGTGGCGCTCATTTTTTATTATAATTTAAAAACTGTTGGACCGATTTCGATGAAATTTAAATGTGACCACTTTGAAGTTAAAACAAAGACTTTTCCAAAGCGGTTCCCGGTGACTTCCAGAAACCGGTGAAATTTGTAAGCCTATTTTTTTAATCGGTTTAAAACGCTTATTACAAATTAAAGTAGTGACGTCCATTAAAATTATCATTTTAATGTAGCATGACTATTTGTATAGTCACGGCTAAAGTCCGAAATGAGGCTACACCTAGATTTAGCCGACCGCAGTCGGTTAAAGTTAGGTGTGAACAAAATGTTTATAAGAAAAATAATGGTGTTTTTTACGAAGTTTAGGGCAGACCGAAATCAGTTGGTTAGGTTAAGTTTGAACAGTGATTACAACGTGCGAGCCGAGCGAGCGAAGCGAGCGTGCTGCGGCAGCAGCCGGCGAAGCACCAGATCCGACTTGTCTATATTCAAGTGTTCTCAATTCATCATTAAGGAATACTTAATGCTAATTTCATGACGATCACCATACAATAACAATTGAACATGTTGATAACAACTTGTCTCACGTTTTAAACATGTGAGGCCGAAAATAAATCCTCTACACCTAACTTTAACCGACTGCGGTTGACTACACCTAGGTTTAATCGACTAAACCTTGGTGTAGCCTCACTTTGGACTTTAGCCGTAACATATACATTTTTTTTTCTTTGCAATTCATCTATTTTAGCTTATTATTATGTATGAAAATGCACGTGTTCTTATCAAAATTAATTGTAGATAATCAATTATGTATAGCTTACAGATATTACAATTCGCAATGTCAATATTGAACAATTTTGATAAAAAATGTTTTAAAATTGAAACACAGATTTTGTTAGTAGATTTACAGGTGTTTTATGTTACTTTTTAAGTAGGAGGTTATCATTTCAACAGACACGTATTTAATATTATTACGAATATAAAATAGAAGAAATTTACACGAGAGACAATTAATTGTACCCAATTTCAAATATATTTGTCCTAGCATTCCTTCAAAACGATTCGGTTTTAACCATTTTAATGGACTTACATTAAGTCCAACTAAGGGTACCTACAATTCAAGTTTCATCAAAATCGGTTCAGTAGTTTTTAAGATAATAATTAAAACTTGCGTCTCGTCCTCGCGACTAATTCATGACACGAGGTCAACTTTTGAGAGATACTAAAATTATGTAGATACTATAAAATCTTATGTATTGTGTGTTCTGTTTATGAAAAAATCTATGAAAAATCGTGCTTATATAACGAAGAAAGAACGGAAATGCTAAAAAAAATAAGTATAATCTGATCTAATCTATCGATCGACTCACCAGATTTATCGCCGTCAGGTCCTTTTATGTCGACAAAAACATAAAAAACATTCTTAATCAATATAAAGTTATATCATTGATCTACGATTTTATCGAACGCAAATATAATTTGTTAGTCTTATTGTTGTAAATAATAACGAATCGTAAAGATTTAACAGTTTGATTAGTTATTAAACGCATTTGACTAAGTACATTTCTTTCACTGTTCACACTTTTTATAGGAAAAATACTCTCTCTTATACAGGCCTGTTCAAACCTGGGTGATATTCACTAACGCTCTAGGTAGTAAAAACATGGCGCTGGGCATTTCTATGCAGTGTTATGTTTCGCTGAACGCGGTGGCGTGAAACGCGGTGGTGAACATTGCTCAAGTTTAAACAAACCTTTACCTTTTGTAAGATTCTTTACAATATTATAATAGCTTCCTTTAGCGGATAATCAACTTTTTTATTTCTGTAGTTCTGTTGCTATAATCCTAAACCTATGTGTGAATCGTAGTCGTCAAGACAACGCGACGTAATCGTCGTCATTATCGTGCAGCCCCCGTAGCACACTTCGACATTGACATAAGACTAGCAACTCCTTTCCCACTATTAAGAGTAATTGACGTTTGTAAGAGTACAATGACATTGGGAGTAGCTACAAATTGTATGCAATGACAGCGCGAGTAGCAAGAGTAGCGTCTTGATATATGTCAGATTACTCGTGACAGTAAGAGAGCATTTGCTAGTCTTATCAATGTCAAAGTGTGCTTGGGCTGCAGACAGTTTATGTCACTGAATGGTCGCCGCAAAAAGTGTTGATAACGCTTTAGTTCTAGTTATGTACGATAGGTGGCTGTCCAAAATTTCATAATATAAAACAATAATATTTTTTTTTTATTATTGCCTAGTGAAATAAGACCGCCGATTGTTTACTTAGCATTTAGATATCTAGCTCAGTAAGTTTCTTTGTAATTATTCGATATCCAAAAAGTATTTTTCTATTCTATTCTGTAACAAAATTTTCAACGCAATATTTCGTGTGAAGCTACTTCTAATCACTGGGTGTGTGTGTTTAACCACTGTGTTACCATTTTGTTCAAGAGGGTTCCCCTTCACCTTGATAGTTTGATATCAATTATAATTTATCGATTAGTAAGTGGTACTTACGTATTTGTTCGTACATATACTGCGCAGTGACAGCAAGCACGGTGTTGCTCACAATGTCTCCGATAGAGGCCGCCAGCGGTGTAGCCACGTTGTCAGGGTTCACCTTGAACTTCTGCGAGCCGTAGATCACCATCACCATCACGAAGTCTGCAAAAATTGGATATAACGTGTAAAATCCTATTAATATTATAAACCAGTGGTTACAGATTTCCAATTTATTCACGTCCCCGTGGAGGTTTCGCAAAATCCATTCTTATTGTCTGTCTAGGCAGTAAAAAGAACCGATGTTCCAAATTTCATCATCTAGGTCAGGTAGTTTCGTCTCCACGATCATGAGTCAGTCAGACTACCTCTTTTGATAATAGTATAGATGTAAACATGGATGTATTATATATTATGTGTGTGTATTTGTTACTTCTTCACGCTCAAACTGTTAAACCCAATTGGTTTAAATTGTAATATAGGTAGTTTAATACCCTAAAATAATACATATAGGCTTTTCAAAGCCGCTGGGCATCGCTAGTAAGTATGTGTCTTGCATCACAAATCACATATCAATATCTAGAAAATCTTATCGACATTATCATCATCAGAAATCAGTAACGGAAATATATTAGTCATCATGTTTATCTCAGCCTACTGTACGATAATATATAAGGTCTTCGTCCTCAAGTGTCATTTTCCTGTTCTCTGGAATCTGATTAATTCCTGTCCATTATAGCTATTTTGTCGAACGAAAGCAGGGGCTCTAGACAAATGCCATCGCTTGTGGCTAACCGAAATTTGAACCCAAAACCTTCGGATCATAACCCGAACGTATAACCATGGAAGCTACAATAATTAATACATGTTAATGTGAATTATTTTTACAAAAACGACTAAACTCTCGGATATACTAGTACTCTGGGTTTCGAACAATTACAATGTCCTTTCCTGTCCTATCCCTGACGTCGATGTCCTTCAACTAGCATATCCGTGAGTTAGAATTGTTTACATAGTTAATATGGATAACACTCACGTTAGTTTTCAAAAACGTGCATGTTAATATGAAATACATTGTTCGCCACACACAAAATCTTTTCTTTCGACGATTTGAGTTGTGTGTTGATAGATCAGTGAGTCAATATTTCCTTTTATATATTCAAATACTAGCTAGCTCGGCTTTGCCCGCTCGGTAAAATTCTTTCTAGCGGAGGTCTACATCATAAAACCAATCTACATTTCAAATTTCAAGCGAATCCGTTCAGTGGTTGGAGCTGTGGGTTGATAGATCAGTCAGTCACTCTTATCTTTTATATGTTTAGAAGAGAAGATATAATTACCAAGTACGAAGCAGGTGGTGGTAGCAGTGAAGACGGCAGACGCGATCAGCAGCAGCACGTAGTTACCGTTGACCGTGCGGTCGGTGATGCTGTTCACCACTATCGCGAATATTGACACCACTGTCGCCGCTACTATCGCTTGTACCTGGAGGAAAAGGACATTTTTGTGATTGGGCATTTTTTTATGAGTGGGTGTTTTTATTATTGGGTGTTTTTGTGATTGGGCATTTTTATGACAGGTCATTCTGTGATTGGGCATTTTTACTAGTGGGTGTTTTTATGATTAAGCTTTTTGTGTTAAAGTAGTACGATGGCTCGAACGGCTAAGCTGTTGGTGTGTTCTGATTTGTATTACCAATGTTAAGTATGATAACATAAAGTGCCCTGAAGCTCAAATTTATGTGAATATAATAATTGGGGGTAAAGGGTATTGTATAATAAATGATCTTATGCAATCTTTTTAAACTAATTTTTATAATAACATTTCTGCAACCTTTTAAAACTCATTTTTAACTCCCGACGCAAAAACGACGGGGATAAGTTTGACGTGTCTGTCTGTCTCTCTCTGTGTGTGTGTCAATCTGTTTGTGGCATCGTAGCTCCTGAACGGATGAACGGATTTTGATTTAGTTTTTAATAACAAATGTGGATTGTTACCTGTACTAGAGATATATTCCCGACGACCATAGATATGACCTCTCTCGTCGACTCCATGTTGCCGAGGTTCGCTTGCGTCGACAGCCGTGATGCGAGGCACATGTCCAGATTACCTGGAACAATGCATTATAACCATGATTAATTATTAGAAAAATAAAAAGTTAAATGTGTTAAATTAGTGTATTTTAGTTGTAATAAGGTGACATAAAAGATAAGATAAAATAAGAATAAATACTATTGTGACAAAAAGCAATTTTATTTTAAAACTAGTAATTAAAACCAAATAACAAATTTGGTCTATATATAGGTGGCCTTATCGCTGAACAGCGAGATTTTCCAGGCAAACGACCTTTGTAGGTACGGAGATAAGTACTGACTGGAAGAATACGGGTCATAGCTCTTTAGAGCCACCTGGCACCCACTCCGCACCGCCTCTTCACACGGCGTCCACTCGTTGTCGACCGGTGGGCCACGGGTGTCAAGTCCGTTTATAGAATACTAACCGCACGAGGCGAGGCAGTGCGGAGTGGGTGCCGGGTGGCTCTAATGAGCTATGACCCTAAAAATGGGATTTGGTACAAAGACTTATGCGTAGTAAGGAGACAATACTTAACCTTAAAAATTTGGCAAAAAGTCGAATAGGTACTGTGTTTTAGACGCTGCAGGACTGTTTTTTAATAAAGAGTTAGATGTTTATTATCACCTCTGCATTAAAAAAATATTCTGTTAAGATTTTACGATGCCGTCAACTACGAGTAGATGGCGCTACATGTAGTATAAAAAACTAGCTTATGCTCGCGGCTTTGCCTGCATGTCAAAATCCTTTCTTAGCGGAGGTCTACGTCATAAAACCTATCTGTGTTCCAAATTTCAACCCAATCCTTCAAGCGGTTAAGGCTGTGCGTTGATAGATCAGTCAGTCAATCAGTCACTCTTTCCTTTTAAATATTTAGATATATTAAACATTGTTAGTGACACCTACGCAGTCCAAAATATCACTGGATTTCAAATCTAATCAGATATCAAATTATTAATAATACTCCAAAAAGTCAAAATGAATAATCACAAAATCTATTTGATAAAAAAACAAATCTACCGATAAGTGTGAGATATTGGAGTCGCAGATGGCTTTATTCAGCGAACAGGAATATGGGGGAGTTGTGATTTTTGTTTCTGTTTTCAAAGAGAAAAGGTTAACAATATTTTTGTAGAAATTCATTTCCCAAATCGTTTTAAGTAGGTTTCTCAGATAAAATAGGTAGGCTTCTTCGAGTAAAATAGGTTATCCGCCATTTTGTAGCGGCGTCCATATTCGATCAATAAAACAGAATGTACCTTCAATTTTACTGTCATCAGACCTAAAGCTTTAAAATAAAACCGTTTAAAAATGGACAGACTTAACAATATTAACGAGATGTACCTATGTCTTTATATTCAGAAGTTTTAGACAACAATATCTAATCAGCAATGACGTGCTCATGTCTAGAAGTAAGTACACCAATACTCGTACATCTTTTTTTTTTTTTTTTTTTTTTTTTTTATACAACGAAGTAAGAAGACGAGCTAGACGCTCTCCTGATGGTAAGAGATAACGCTGCCCATTATTAGTACAGTGCTACCCAGTGTTTTACAAAGGTACAAATTCTGGGTGCACTGCGCCAACGCTTCTTACTTGAGAGTCATAAGATGTTCAAGACTCCTCAGCCCAGTAATTTCACTAGCTACAGTGCCCTTCTACCGAAGCACAGTAATGTTTGCACATCACTGCTCAGGCGGTAGAATAACTGGCACTGTTGGGGTACCCACCTAGTCGACCTCCTGCAAAGGAAGTCTACCCCCGGTAACAACTACTTGTAGTATTTCAAAAGATATGAATAAGAGTATTGGTAACCACTTGACATCAATATTATTGTTTACATAGATCCAACACTATTGCTCAGACAATAGATATTTTCAAGGGGGATTTACTTTGATTTCAAAATTATGTACAACTGCGGGCCGCGGTTTCGACTGCTGATAAAATAGGGAAAGGGTGGGCAAGTAAAAACTCAACAGAAATTATTTTTCCACGTCGAGTATATGTATATAATATTTAAATACAATAAATAAAGGTATACATTTCTCTACAAAAGGGTCGTGTATTTTTATTTATATATTTTTTCTCATACATGGTTTTTTGTATCAAACTACCCCTTACAAAAGATGCATTGCACCGCATCGGCATAACTGGTATCTGCAATACCATTTACTATGATGCCAATATGCGGTGTGATAGATAGATAGATAATGCATTATTGTACACAAAAAGAAATACATTACAAGTAGAAAATTATTGACAAAAATATAAATGTACAAGTGGCGGTCGCTAAAAAGCTTATTTCTTTCAGACAACCAATGATGTGGTGTATCAATGCACCCCGTCTATAAGCGAAAGGAACCGCTCACCATCAGATGGGCTGCGTAAAAGTATCTTTATTTTCTTTTGATAATAAACATGTTAAGAAATGAAATGATTTCTTGAAATGAAATGATTTCTTGAAATGAAATGAAGCTTTATTGCATAAAAGTGGACCTTTAACAATAACACTCGTTATTCTAGGCACGCAGCAGTCCTCTTTGCAGCCCTTTTTGTTAACATAAAAAATTATAGAAAGAAGGTATCTAATATTGAGGTTCACACATTTTATTAAAATATTTTATGTACCTATTAGGTAGGTTATTAATTTTAGATGTCCGATTGGAGGCGCAGTCTCAGTCATTCGTTTATCGTTCATTCAGGTTATTAGTACCTACTTTTATATTATTATCAAAGATGTAGAATATAAGTTAGGTATAATATTGACAAAAGTTAAGTGAAAATATTTAAGGGGGGCTACCCTTAAATATTTTCACTTAACTTTAAGGATTGAATTCGAGAATAACGAGTTAACATTGTTTTATTTTAAAAAAATTGAAAATCCCTTGAACTACTATTGTTCTGTTAAGAAATTAATTGAAATTTCAAATTTTAATAACTCCCAAATGATGTTTTTCAAATAAAAAAAATGTTATTCTACAATGAGGATATCGTAAACTCTTTGTTATTCTACTATTTTTTCACCAATAAATATATAAGTAGGTATATAGGTATATGTATCTTTATTACGTAGATAAATAAATTTTGATTTTGCTTTTGAACATTATTATTTCTACAGACTGTATAAACTTATTTTTAAATTTGTAAGAACCAAACACAAGTGCAAACAATTTGAAACCATTTAACCATAATGACTATTTATGTACAAGAAAAAAATATTCAGAACAGTTTAACTTTTCTAAAACGATTTTACTCTGACGCATCAAACCAAACTGTCTACAATCTTGAGGCACGTGGCGAAATGTGGAACTAATCTTAATAAATAACTCCCTGGCTTCACTGAACATGCCGGAACACAGTCAACCGCTTGGCGATGATTGATACTAGTGCATAGACGCCAGCGCCCCCACCTACGTTTATTTGGTACGTAGAAGATTGTAAACTCGTGTTTTGTAGGAAACGGTGGTTTTTGCGATAAACATCTGTCATTTAGTTCAATCTTGAGCAATTATGGCCATTGTTGGGGACACAAAAGGTGCTCAAGTGTATTGTCATCTAGAACACTTACGTAGCAAGTATATTATGTATACTTATGTGATGACGTCGATAAAAAGGTTGTTTTCTTTTACCAACATTGTATACCACGGACTTCGAGTTAGACATACATTTACAGTAAAAAATCTACACTTGTGCTTTCCTAATAAACCCTAGTTACTTTTCCTCCGATTATAATATCTGTCGTAATTATACCTAAAAGTATATCTAAAGCCGCGTCTCCGGTTCTGTTTTGGTGTAAACATTCAACATGGGCATGCTAACATCCAAAAAAATCTCAACTTTTGACTTCTTGTTTGCTCCAACAATATTTTTTGTTTTCCTTATCCGATGGAAAGCATGTACGAGTACAACAAAACATAATTTCAATATTCATCAAAATCGCCGAGATTTTTTTGGATGTTGGCATGCCCATGTTGAATGTTTAAACCAAAACAGGAGCTGCAGACGCAGTTTTAGACATAGGTACATTTACAGTAAAAAATCCTACGTTTGATAAAAGCGCTTTCCTAATAAACTACTATTCCTCTGACTCTGACTAATAGGTATTTGTCGTAATTATACATACATTTTTGTATTATTATTTTGTTTTGCTCACCAACAGTTACTTGTAGTGCCGTCACTTTCTCCGTAAGTGTAGCCACAGCTTTGATGAGTTCGTGGATTCCGTCATCTTGCTGTTTCTTCGTCATTTTGAATTTTAATAGTCAAAAAATACGGACACGCACAGTACCGTGGAGGCTACCCTCCGTTTTCATATATCTAAGATATACATATACGAAAGTTTTGTTTGTTGTTTTTGTATGTTAGGTACTTTTTGCCTATACGACTGTACAGATTTGTCTGAAATGTTGTATGTAGTATGTAGCTTACCTAAACTCTAGATGATTTAGGATAACACATAGGCCACTTTTCAGCGGGTAACAAAAACTTGTGACTTAATTAAGATAAGAAAAAATACTTAGTAGGTCTGTACAATACTTCTCTTTTATTTCGTATACACGTTCTTAAACTATCGCGATATCCCATTTGTTTGGTAATTAATTTATCTTGTTAGGTGGGTATCCACAAAAAAGTATGATAGTTTTGTGTAACAAAGTCTGGCAGATTCTGATATTATTAGTTTAGTAAACATTTTTGCTATATTTTTGTCGTATATAGATGTGCAAACATACAAAACATATTATTGAATCGATTGTCGAAATAGCGGTTCCGGGTTCGATCCCCGCTCGAGTGTGTGTTTTTACACATTTATTATGTGCCCGTTAGCAATGATATTAGCTACCTGATATCCTATTACTATCTTTTTTAGTTTGGTTTGGTTACCTTCTGTAAAATACGTCCACGTTTGACAACGAATTCGACTTTCGACTAATCGAATCGACAAAACACCTATTACATTGTGTGACAATGGATTTTGGCAAATACGAGCGGTGCCAAACTGTAGGATATTTTTAAAGAAGTAAGGACATCAGTTGACCTGATGGTAAGAGATAACGCTGCCCATCTATCTAAATATATAAAAGAAAAGAGTGACTGACTGATCTATCAACGTACAGCCTAAGCTGCTGGACGGATTGGGTTGAAATTTTGAACATATATAGGTTTTATGACGTAGACCTCCGCTAAGAAAGGATTTTGCCATGCGGGCAAAGCCGCGAGCATAATCTAGTAATATATAATCAGAAACAAGTAACCCAGAATTCCAAAATGATGTAACATTTTAGCTGCTCTGCACCAACCAAGATGTCCTAAGATGTTAAAACTTTCAAGCCCAGTAATATGATTATTAGTTTTGATAAGAAATGAAGAATGTTTGCATTGGAAGACGCAGGCTCATTCTTTATATTTTTATATAGCTATAAAATTTCTCAAGTAAAATTGAGGACCGTCACGATATAGTTCATTTATCAAAGGCTATTCGGCATATTTCTTATGACGTCACTCTCATAAATATTGCTGAGCTATTCATAATATTCTACTAAAGAAAATATGTAAATTTACAGAAAGCTGGCTTCGGCTTCGGGCTTAGAAAGAATTAAAAAGTATTAGTGCAGAAAGCAGACACTGTTTCTCAATTTAAAATTGTAATAAACTAACTGCACTGAGTGCCCATTTTAGATCAATCAGTTTAGCGGTATTAGCGCTGTAAGCTGTGTGAACTCTTCACTCATCATCTTCCTGCCCTTATCCCACTAAGTAGGTTCGGCATAATACGTATTCCTCTTTCATTCCATTCCATCATCCGTCATATCTTCGTACACTCCCCTAGCACGTATATATTCTTTTTCACCACAGTTCATCCAAATTATTAAGTAAACTCTATGTAGTGAAGTCTTTAATGTAGAAGAAGAAGTTGTGTTTCGTTAGTTTTTCACGCTAACTGATGTTCAAGATTTTTTTGCAACGTTTGTTGTCTGTGCACAAGTGCTTTCGTCCATTGTTCTCGTATAAAGCAGTCTTTCTGTATATTATTGTTTTGTGATACATGCACTTGTTCTACAATATTATTTGCTGTTCTAAGTAAAAATCCATGTTGTGTGTACAGATGAATTCGCACTTAATTGGCAATCACGCACTTCCTTACCTACTTGTTATTCAATTAAGCGCCAAAATATTTCTTAATTTCATAATTTTTATAATTTTAAGTTAAAATCGAGAGGATTCCGGTTATAACCAGATTATAATAAAACATAATGACAGTTTCTTAAAAAGCAATAGCGTTATATCTAAATCAGTTCAGCAGTTCATTTTGTGAGTAGACACATCAGTCAGTCAATCGATCAAGCCTTATCTCTTATGTAGGAACTTAAATGGAAAAAATGAGACTGTGTGTTTCTTGCCTGTTCTTCCCGTCTTTACCAATGGGCGATATTCTTAAAATAGAATTTAATAGGGTAGTTGACAAGGTCAATATTTTGAAAATATAATTAATTAGTCTGTAATTGAAATATCAAAAAAATATTCGACAGGTATTTTTTTGTTTGTGAATAAAATAAAAATAATGGCTGAGATGCTTTTATAAGTTTTTGGGCGAGTACGCGCTACGTCACAGGTTGGTACGCTTTGTACTGGCTTGAGTACCAGACCATGACGTCATTGCCCCCACCACGCGACTTAAGAGTTTTGTATCTCTCACGTTTTTTATCAGATTTACAAATAAAAAAATACGTGTCCAATATTTTTTAATAATCTACATTACGGACACAAAAATTTAGTCAACTTCCCTATTATTTCAAGAAATTAACGTGGAAAAGTGCTCCATTGTAACCTTATCAATAAATGAATTTTTACTTGAATCAATAATTATACTATGAATAGAGATCTCAAAACGTCACAATGCATTACTTCTTGCTAGCATTGTTTCTAATAATAAGGGCACTCATGAATCAAGATTATAGTACAAGGGACATCACCTATTTGCCCATTGTTATAAGATAAACTATAACTAGGTAGTATATAGTAGTAGATAGGTAATATATAAAGTACATATAACTAAGTAGTACTTAGGTACTTTCTGTCACGCAAGGTTACATTTTCTTACTGATCAGTAACGTGAAGAGATGCATTGTCCTTTTCTAACTATGTTTACTAGCTGCGCCCGGCGGTTTTACCCACTTTACTGTAGCCTATGTGTTATTCAAGGGTCTAAGCTAACTCTGTGCCAAATTTCAGCGCAATCGGTTTACCCGTTTAGGCGTGAAGTAGTAACAAACATACACACAAACCTTCGAATTTATAATAACGTTAATAAATTTGTTATAATGGATTTCCGCAAATTAACGCCTGATTCCATTAATTATTTATGATATAGGTGTGATATCTAGACAGTTTTCTAGCTTCTTCACTACGTCCGGTTCGAATCCTTTGCTTTTTGTGGTTTTCAGATATTGCTTTACCGGACAGGACTGCCTTGATTGTTAATCTCCAGTTTTAAAACAGTTATGATTTTTTTAAATGTAATAGGCGACAAACAAGGCAGAAGGCCCATCTGATGGTGAGTGATTACCTGCAATACCAGGGAGATCGCTGGTACGTTGCCTACCATTCAAGACTGTTCACTTGTGATTTGACTCTGACAGTGTAAGTAGGGTAATCTGTTCTGTTGGAGTATAAACCCCAATTATTATTTTTAGCCTTTGAAGCTCAACAGAAATACCGCAGGTGGAAGCTCGATTTTATTCATGTAATAGGTGACAAACAAGCAGACGGCCCACCTGATGGTCAGTGTAGGCTACCGCGTCGCCTATGAATACCTGCAATACCAGGGGCACTGCTGGTACGTTGTTTACCTTTCATTTAACTATTTCTTATAACTTATTGTGCAATACACTTACCTTTTAGGCCGGATAGTGATGGCACGAGGACGAATATCGCAGACACGTTCACAAACACATCCCAGTCCTGGAAACAAAATAAAACAGTTTATATTACTTGCTACTGGAATGGACTTACAAAAATATCTATAAAAAACCAGTCAACATTTATATATATCAGAATAGGGAAGAAGTTAAAAAGGATGTTGGGTAGGTCTTTTCTTTGTAGGTATTTATCGAAAACTTATAGGTAATATTGACTAACACAACAAAAACGGCACAACTCAAGTCTACCTAATATTGTCGAGAATATCTCGACCACGGCTTCGGACACTTGCGATAGTTTTAAAAATCCTAAGGTAATATTGATTCTAATGGGCAAGCGAGTGTCGGGCTCGTCTCAGCATTAAAATCCTCCCTGGTTTCACTGATAATCGTGCCGGAACACAATTGTAATAACCGGTTAGAAACACTTTAGATAGGTTAGATAACTCTTTATTGCACACATAATTACAAACAAAATAAATAACATTAAATCATTAATCAGCAACCGTGTTAACCCTGTGTTAATATGGTTACCAGCTGAGTCTGCTCCTATTGCCTACAATGTATTTTTTTTTGTGTAATAATTGTATTGTTTCTTTTATGTGTGGCAATAAATGATTTTTATTCTTATTCTATTCTAATTCTTATTCTTAAATACATTAGATTAAAAAAGTGTTACAATTGTCAGTCTTATCGCTAATAGCAATCTCTTCCAGACAACCAAGCAAGAAAGAATACAAGTTTACGTGTTTTGTTCATTTTTGATGGATAGTGGGGGGTGGGTAGTGGTACCTAACTATAGCCACAACCATGCCTGGCAGACTGGCAGGCCACTACAGCGAAATTTGGCACACAGATAGGTTTTAAAGACGTAAACATCCAATATGAAAGGATTTTATTACGGGAGCGAAGCATAAAGCTAGTAAAATTAATTATCGAGATAAATTTCGGGAGTTAAGGACCCGTAAGGTCATTCAAGATCGTGACCTCAACCCGAGGTCGCATGTCCAACGCTCTATTGTTTACTACTTCCCAAACACTGCGATGAATTATTAAAATAAGTATACAGCCCGACAATAACACACTAAGATACGTAATGACATGCCTGCATGGTCTGTCATTCACGTCTATAATGAACGATCTTTTTGTAAGTCTACTTTGAGTCTAGTTTTAAGGACAAAAAATATATTTCTATATTTTTACCAAAAAAAAAAAGCAGATTTTTTATTGACTATTGATCTATGTTTGTGTACTTTTCTACCACTCGAAAATGTGTAAACCGATTTAACAAAAAAAAAATCAACTCGTTAACTCTACGGGTTCTGGAGTTAAGGAGTCTTGGTGGTTTCGTTTCCGTTTTTTCCTTTAGAGGTACGAAACCCTAAAAATATGTTAGACACCGATATACAAGAATTTTTTAATGTAAAGAATTAAGAAGACAAGCAAGAAGCTCCTGATGTTAAAGTATAACAGTTGGGTACGGTGGGGAACCACTAAAAACCTGGAGGAGTTCCCCCAGAGGGCCTATTAGCTATTTCTCACCCACTACGATTGATGACAACTTCAATGTACATTGCTGCATTTGTTATTTAACTCATATTAATGAGGTGGTTTAAGCAAGTAATGTACGCATTTGTCTATGGATTCTAGTGTTTTACATGTCGTTTGGCGATAGCCAATAGGCCCTCAAAACGACATAATGCCGGGGCTGTAGGTACGCCGAAGCACTCGTACGCAGCCCCTACGGCGTTTCCTCCTCACTGGCAGGAGAACCCCTCCGCGGTGGGGTGAAAAGGAGTTCTCTTTCAAATGCCTTCCATATTATATAAGACTAGCTTATGCTCGCGGCTGTGCTCGCGTTGCAAAATCCTTTCTTAACGGAGGTCTACGTCATAAAACCTATCTAAATATGTTCCAAATTTCAACCCAATCCGTCCAGTGGTTTAGGCTTTGCGTTGATAGATCTGTCAGTCACATTTTCCTTTTATATATTTAGATTTTGCGTAAATTAAAATAAAACTTGGCCAACTCGTCTTTTGACCCTCAAACTCAGTTTACGTTTAGAAATCTTCATTCAGACTCATTGCATTTTTTCACATTACAAAACTACGACCATGAGTTTTGTTTAACTACCAGAAACGGAAACGGTTAAGTAAGTAGACAAAACAAAAAAATGTATTCACCATTGAAGAAATAAACTACTATTCTGCATGTTACTTTGCTTAGAAAATGACATTATAATTAGTGGGTTTACACAGGGAGTCCCCTTAGGCCCACAACGTTTTAATTTACATACCATTGTTATAAAACTAGCTTATGATTGTAGCTTCACTCGTATGAATAAAACCTTTCTTAACGGTAGTGTATACGTAATTACTATCTGTGTACCAAACTTCAACTCATTCTGTTAAGCGGTTTCATAAAAATCATCTACTGATTGCTTCATAGAATTAACTGTTGCTGATAGAATTGTTCGCTGTTTTCCCGCCTTCTAGGTTTAGTCTGCTAACATCTTCAGCCGCATCATCACATTAGATCAGACGATCAATTAATAAAATATCGATATAATATCGATCTTACACAGGAGCGAGATATAGAACATTATTTTTGGTTTGTATATTTACAATTTGGCTTAGTTATTGTATTGCATAAAAAGTTAACGGTTGAAGTTAATGCACACAGGCATTGTCATATACACAGAACAGACAGAACACTAACTGAAGACTGACGGAACAATCGTAACTAATAATTCAATGTTTATTTTATAAAGGCCATAATGTAATGAATACTAGTGTTTTCGGTCAACGCCTTAATGATGAATCAACACACAAACATAAACATTTCAATGTAAATATGAATAATATTATTTTCAAACATCTTGTAAAACATCATCGAGCAATGTTTTGTGCACCAAGAAATGTAGTACATTAACTTTGATACAATCTGTGGAATGTGGCTTTGTTATTGCAACGTCTTGTACTATTTTTGATATTTGAATGTAAATTTAATATAATTTGATCTAATTAAACTAATTTGATTATGAATATTAATTAATGTTCTTGTATGTTTTGAATAAATTTTTCGACGCACAAGACTTAGTCTGTATATGGAATACTGATTGAGTTGAAAGTGAGAACACGGATAGGTTTCATGACGTAGACGTCCGCTAATAAAAGATTTTTCCATCATCTCCATGCGCGCAAACACAAGCTACGGGTACCATAAGGCACAAACAGCCAAAGAAACAGTTTTTCGAGGGAATTTATAAAAAAAATTTAACGTTGTCATCAGTCAGTCATTTAATATAATCGCAATGACTCACTGTAGGTGTGTGGATACTGTACTATATAATCTATTCTCACAATATTACTGTCTTAAACGATTTCTCATCATTATTATGATCACGAAAGGTTTTCTGTCTTTCACGTCCGTGAGAAGTTATATTGAGAATACTTGTAATGAAAGTCTTGATAGCCTGTTTGTCCCGTCTTAGTTCTATACTACTAATATTATATAAAAATAAGATAGTAAGTATTAATGTATGGATCAAAATCTCCATTAAATCTTCTATTTATGAGTCCTAAAATATTTGTATCCTTCGTTATAAATGAATGACCAATGATATCAATCGTATACATAAAAACCAAGCTTACCCTGACAGTCCCCAGTACGAGACCAGCGCCAATGGTGCCGCAGCCAGCGATGAAGAATGGAACAGCCACTTGCATCAATGTGGTCCACCATCTTTCTTCCTTCTTCTGAAACCAAACAAAATGCCATTTGAACTATGTTCTGGTATTTTATTTATTATAGAGGATACATGTTCCGATGTTCTAGATAACACAATGTGTCATTTTACCCGTTGAAATAGCCTATAATATAACACATTATTGTAAGGTCTAACTTCGATGTAGCCCAGGGGTCGTACATCCTTATAATCCCGAGGCTCTGGGTTCAATTCTCAGTGTGGCAAAGATTTTAACCTAGACGAAACCGTATTTCGGAAGGTATGTAAAACTGTGGATCTCGGCTGTTTCCTATAACATACGTAGGAAGCAGTCGTCTGGTCATGTTGCAGGCCTTGTAGGTCGCATAGCGACAGGGTCTGCGTCTCGGCGACTTGCAACCGCTACATATAGATTGACCACACAACCTATAAATTGTGATTAGACTCTGACAATGTAAGTAGAGTAACCTGTTGGAGTATTATAAACTCCCAATTATTTCATATCTTAAATATTGAAGGTTACAGAACTTTTCGAACCTCGTAAACGGGTTTAACAAAGTGCATCCAATGTAAAACAGAATGTATCAAGGAAGAAGGATGAGGTGTTCTTCTTTTATTCGCCGGCACAGGGGGTGATTGAATTTGGACCCCATCCACACTTGATTTTTGTGGGGGTGTTTTACTTTGAGCCTCATCCACTCTTGGGGTTTGATTATCTCATTTAACAGCAAGTTTCATTACATACTTTTAAGACTATTATGACATTCTTTGTCAAGATTTTGCATACGCATTAGATTTTCCTCCTAGAATTATTAATAGCCCAGTCAATGAGTGCCCAAAAAGGGTATGTGGATCGAAAAGTCGAAAGCAGAAAAACCAACTTAGGAACTTTGTTTGGACTAGTTAGGAGATAAACATACTAAAAGTCCCCACCCTTCCGAGGTGAGCCCGAGGGGGGGGGGGCCGAAGAAGGTCCCGTTTTTAGGTTTTTTGCTTATATGTCAAAAACTGTACGTTGTACGATATTTTGTTGTACTACATTATGAAACCTCATAAAATTTTCTACAACTTTGGCCTTGACACTTTTTATCTATCTCCAATCGTTGTCCAGCTATGAGCTTCGAAACATGGTCTATTTTTAAGACGCTTGTTTTAGTTTTCCATACAAAGTTGGAAAAAAAATCTAAAAAGTAAAATTTGACCAACTTCTGGTTGTCGTACCATAATGAAATTTTCCAAATGTCTAGAAATATGATGACAGTTCAATAATTTGGTACCACTGAACTGATCTGATGATGGAGTCGGGAGGTGTCTACTGGAACTCTTCAATGGCTATTGGTAAACCCGTTGAGTTTGGGCACATTACATTCGAATCGATGAGACTTTCATAACACTTGCTGTCGAAGGTCTGATAATGGACCAGGTGGTGCCTACATCTCATCAATCCGAATGTAATGAGCCTAAACTCGCTTGTTTTACTAATAGCCATTGAAGAGTTTCAGTAGACACTTCCTGGCTCCATCATCAGATCAGCTCAGTGGTACCAGATTATTAAACTGTCATCAGATTTCTAGACATTTGCAAAGTTTTATTATGATACGACAACCAGAAGTTGATCAAATTTTATTTGCAAGATTTTTTTACCGACTTTGTATGGAAAACTAATTTAAGTGTCTTCAAAATAGACCATGTTTGGAAGCTCATAGCTGGACAACGATTGGAGATAGATAAAAAGTGTCAAGGCCAAAGTTGTAGAAAATTTTATGAGGTTTCATAATGTAGTACAACAAAATATCGTACAACGCACAGTTTTTGACATATAAGCAAAAAACCTAAAAACGGGACCTTCTTCGGCCTCCCCCCTCTCGGGCTCACCTCGGAGGGGTGGGGACTTTTAGTATGTTTATCTCCTAACTAGTCCAAACAAAGTTACTAAGTTAGTTTTTCTGCTTTCGACTTTTCGATCCACATTTCTTCTTTTACTGGACTATAATAAGTATATGTGGGATTTTTAACTGAGAAATAGTTCTCGTATTTCTTAAATGTTCTCGTTTTACTTTGACGTCAATCACGTTTTTTGAAAACCTGTCATTTAGGGAATGACATTGTTATATTTTTTACGAGTTTCCAGAGAAATATGGACTCTAACGATAATGTGTTTGCCAATACCTCGACGAGATCTTTATCAACTTAATCGATTTATGATTGATTGATTTCGTACAATCAAATCGATTACAGCAAACAAATTGTATTTTTAAAAGTAATTTCAGATGTTTTTACCTCAACATCTGGGTTAATAGGAACTTCTGGCCTCGTTCTAGAAGTGAGCCTTAATTCTACTTCTTCATTTTCTATCTGTCCTGGATCGTCAGGGTGGCCTTGATCTTCGAACCTTAATCTTCTCTCTACTTCTTCCGCCATTTGAGATTCACAATTAATGAATTTGTTAAGTGATTTCACTTAGCACTTAATTCTGTTGCTGTACACAAAACCTTGCTTTGCAAAGTCGAGTAAACGTTATATGGCACACAAGTCACTTTTTATATTATGTTTGTCTAATTAAAGTTCTTTGATTTCCAAAGTCAGTTACTTTATCATTTACTTTAATCTTTTTATAGTTTTACGCGTTTATTAATGAATTTTTAATTTGATTTCAAAAATTAAATGTTACATTTTGTTAACTAAAAATTAAGAAACTGTTCTTATCAAATACTACATAACTCTTTTATACGAGTAATTTTGATAAACGGTTTATCAGATATTGGGCGTATTCGCTGATAATATCGATAATTCATAGAAAATTTGTGAAAAATTTCATGAGTCAGTAATTTTTGCGGATATCCTAATTATAATAATTAGAAATGAGATCATGAAGTTTTTTTAAAATCTTAATAATGAAATAGCTATAAAATCCAATAGTGTGTTAGAACTCATTTTGTGGAGATCTTTTCCCTACCTCCGACCTCCTAATCAAGAAGTAGGTAACTTAAGAGTATCAAGATCCTCTTAATTCTTAAGAGGTGCAATTTCTTCGTTGGTTTTATCTGTGAGACCGAATCTTTTAGTCTGAATTTTGAAAAAGTTCTTGGCACTTCCAGTTACTAAGGCACCTTCTAAATCCTTCAAAATTCTAATATATGAGTAGGTATAGCGCGACGAAGTTTAGGGGGAGTTAATATTAAGGATATTCTCGGCGCCCGCAATAAGCAGTTTTTCTACTTCTTAGGCATGCCATATAATTTTCCCTACCCCTTAAAAATCTGTGACGCCCTTTGCCCTATGTATCATTAATCATTACATTCCATAAAAGGTTCAAGTTTTAGTGCACTCACCCCTGATAAAGGTTGTTTTTCAGCATCAGCCTCTGCTAGCTTCTTGTCCGGGGGATCGCCTGGACTGTTTGGACTCTTCAGGTCGCCGTTTGATGAGTTTATCGAAGACATGTTGTAATTTGGATCGCCGTTGCCAATTTCATCTGAAAAGAAGAAAAAATTAATTAAAAACTAACAAATGCTACGAAAAGGTACCTAATAAAGGAGGCTAAGAGACTAAACATATCTCCAAAAACATGCTCTAAAATGGTAAATATGGAAGGTATAGGAGTGAAATTTGCCCAGCAGTGGGACATAGGGCTAGTATAGAGTAGGTACTAGCTGCGCCATGGCATGGGCAATCTTACAAGCCTATTAGGTACCAGTTTGTGTTATTGTGAAGTTGTGTTGTATTCTGGAGTTGAACGTGTTATTCCAAAACCGAGCCGTTTAGGTGTGAGGAGGTAACAAACACGCCGATAAACATAATAATAATACACATGCACACATAAAATAGTAGGAAGTAGGACAGGATATTATTGGCCATAGGAACTCCGTAATTAAACGACGCAACCCCATCGTGTTTGGGCTCATTTGATTCATCTTGACGAGTACTTTGGTCATAGATAGTCAAAGTTATATTATAACGTAAAAATAACTGTTTTTTAAAAGAAGCATATCAGCATAACGCATTATTGATATATTAGCCATTGCGAACACCTCTAGATGTTATAGGCGTACTCTCTTGTGGTCCACGCGATTCTCGTCGCGTCTGTGACTAGGGAAAGCGGAAGAGAAAAACACGTGTAGAAAAATTAATAGCAACGTTCTACAGTCGTCTACAACACCAGTTGTGTTGGAGACGTCTAGGCGACGGTTACCACTCACCATCAAATGGGCTGCCTGCTTGTTTGTCGGTGAAAAAAATATTACAAAAAAAATCTATTATCATGTCGCCAAGTGGCCATTATGGCCGTGTTTTGGCATGATGTGGAGTGAAGCCAGGGGGGATTTATGTCGCTTGAATCAGTCTGCTACCATCTTAGGCCGAATTGTCGCTTAACATCACGAGAGATCGTGGTCAAAATCCAGCCAATATTAAATATAAAAACTAATTAATTAGGTAGGTATATTATATCTTATGTCATCCATAGTCAACCACATTTGCACTTTCCATCAGTGTGAACAAACGTAGGCCTATTTAGTTATTTAAAAATACGAATGTTTACCACCTATCTATGCTCACCTGTAAATGATTAAAACATTATTTTTAATAATCAGTTATCAGCAAAAAACGTAAAGTAATCGTCGATAATATAGTTATGGAAGTCACGCTTACTGTCCACATGGTACATGGGTTAACACGTGCGGTGCGCTTATACCTATTATGTGTGGCTGTGTTGATACATAGCTGTTATCATTGCCCGCATGTTTAGTCCTTTACAAGTGATACATTGCTTAGCAATGTCTTTTCCGACCGATTTGTCCCTAACTAACTTATCCAAAGATGTAAGAAGACGAGCAAGACGCTCTCTTGATTCCTAATGGTAAGAGATAACGCTGCCCATATTCAGAACAGTGCCACCCAGGATTTCACAACGATGTAAAATTCTAAATGTACTGCACTCTTCTTACTCAAGAGTCATAAGATGGACTCATCAACCCAGTAATTTTACTAGGGGCTACTATCTTACTGCATGCAAGGCTCTGCCGATTCCCAGCCCTTCGTCACAAAGACGATGCGGGAGTGCCGCCGGGTCGTTTTAGTATATACCCGTGCAGTCGCTCTGCACGGGGAGTCCCACATAACCCCCCCATACCCCCGTATAGAAGGGTAAGCGTAACGAGTTTTTTCCCGGCGATAACAAAAAAAGGGGCTACTATCTTAGGAGATTTTGTGCAACGCTTCGTTTAGATTCAGCAAAGCCAGCCGTGCTGGTCCTTTGACTTCGGTACAAAAAACCGCCTCTCTCGCCGTAAGTAATCCCATTAAATTAATAAATAAATGTTACAGTTACGTGCAGATAACTAAGTGAATATTTAACGATTCTATTTTTGTTTTTACTTTTGTCCATTTTCTTAATGCTCTGTCAGGTTAAAAAATTTCAACATTTCCGAGCAACAGGTTTTTTGATTTTTTTTTCATGTATAGAGATACATTCCCAAAGCAATTGAACCATAAGGCTCAGTAGCTATTCTATTCTGACCAATTGGTTATTAGATTATGAGATATCTCCACGTCTTTCATTACCAGCTGGTCGGAGAAAGTACAGTTCCAAGGTGACTTGGCAAATAACAATGTCGAGCGACCTTGGCGGCGGAGACGCTGTGATTACTGCTGGCATAATTTGGTTTTCTGTACCATTTTGTGCTATTGCCCAAGTTAGATTTGTAAAATATTCATAATGATGCACCCGCAATGGAATTACTTAGTAATAGTTTCTATAATTTGACTAAGTTCGCGACTGCAAAACTCGTAGATTTCAGCCGTCGCGTCGTGCCGTTTTATGCAAATTATGTAATAACTAGCTACGGCCAGCGGTTTTACCTGCTGTACTGTAGCTTATGTGTTATTCCAGGGTCTACGCTATCTTATAAACCTATAATTTCTATACCAAATTTCAGCTCAATCGGTCCACCCGTTTAGGCGTGGAAGAGTAACAAACATACATCCATGCATTCTTACAAACTTTCACCCTGAGATGTCATTCGTTTCATAATACATGTACCCATGTACCCAACTCTCTGTAACTCCTTTACTTTTTCCGCAAAAACGTGGTCCCAAACTCACACCACTAAATTATAATACTCACGCGACACGCGGATATACATAAGGCATAACCATGCTAAATTTATTTTCTGTACATGAACTCGCCCAGTCATTCATTTGGGGTGTCATTTTACTTAGTCGGATAGTGTTGAGTGAAACAGAAATATTCAATCAACATGTGCAAACGGGATAGACAAAACGAAGGAGTACAAATTTAATGAGAAAAAACTAAAATAAAAATGGCACATTCTACCTATTTCTTTCAAGTTACTTCTATCAAATTTGACAAAAAAAATGTAAACAATAACAGTTCAACAACAGCAGTTCGTATTTTTAGTGATTAATAAGTTATTTCGAAGTTTTTTCACAATAATGTTGATGAAAATGTGTAAAAAATCCGTGGCGGTGCTTGCCAAATGAATTACAAAATGTATATATACGGCGTATGCAGCAGTTGCAAATAGATAAGTGGTTGCTGCTTTGGCTAAGTGTTTTTAAGAGAACAGCGTATATATCAGGTACGTTTAAGTTGGATTAACAGTACATCATCAAGCTCATTGAATCTCATCATTGAAAACGTAAAATAATCGTTATTTTGTCCATAAATAACTATTTTGTGTTATCTATTTGTTTACAAGTAAAGTCATAAAATACATTATAGTTTGACTGTCAATTTTTGATACTTTTCATGTTGTCCAAGTTTAATGAGGGGTTGGAATGTTATTATATGTATGAAAAATTGTGTTTTAGGGTTCCGTACCCATAGGGGGAAAACGAGACCATATATCTAAGATTTCGCGATCCGTTCGTCTGTCTGTCTGTCATCTCACGAACCGTTATAGTTAGAAGGTTGAAATTTTCACGGATGTATTTTTGTTGCAATACTAAAAATAGAATAAAATAAAAAAGGGGCTAACAAACAACAAAGTGCTTTTTTTCCGTTTTTGTTGTTTATAATATGATATGTTTCATAGAAAGAGTTCAATTCAAAAGAGTCCGACTTGCACTTGGCATTTTTATTTTGTTTTAATGTATTAGATGTCCCTACGTACAAGTATAAATACAATTGCTTTATTTGGGAATTTCTTTTAATAATATTATATTCATGGCACCTATTTTACTGTTACCATACTGGTACGCCTTTTTTACTTTTAAAAGATGGTATTAATCTTATTTATTTTGTATTTTCTAGGCGAATCGAAATCATCAGTCAGAAAATTTGTTTTGGAAAGTATTAAAAATAAAGGAAAATGCCCGCCTACGAGTTACGAGACATCGAAAAGACCACCCCATCGCAAAAAAAAATTGGATTACCTTAAATTAACGATTTATCATTTTATTTTATGTATTTTTAATATTATATTTGTGTCATATAACACATCGTCTTTTATTATCATTTTATAAAAGTATCATTATTAGACGCATGTCTGGTTTATGTGAAGTATGTGTGTAACTTTTTCGCGCCAGAGCTACTTATCTGATTAAACAGAGGTCAGTGACCAAGTGCCGTAGCAATTTTTTTTTAAAAATAATTAAAGTATCAAAATTGTTTATAGTTAAATTTGGTATTGCCATACGGGCAACTCAAATATATTCTTTTATGTCAGACTAGGGTAACCTAGGTATGCTTGAATCAAAGCGAATATCTCATCAACCATGATGATGTCATGAGGAGTACAACCATAGAACGAAGCATTCGACAAGGTAATGGCAAAATTGCCAAATTTGGTACAGAGGTGGTTAGAATCCCCAAAAAGGATATGGAATAAGTTTTATCGGTTTGTACGACAAATGTCCAATATCCAAAATGTCCAACTAGTATTAATGTCCAATACTAATTTGGTCCAACATGGCTTACGTCCAACTAGGAAAAATGTCCAACACGAATAATGTCCAACGTGAATTTGGTCCAAAATGAAATATATCCAATTAAGAATAATGTCCAACACGAATTGGTTTATTTTTGACACTGTCATAGAAGAAATGAAAGGTCTTGGGGAGATCTACCTTTCAAATGACAGCTGTCAAACTTGAAATGTCAAAATCTGGAAGATCTTTAAAGTTTATTCATTTCTTCTCTGACAGCATCAGCCTAAGACGAGTATTTTCCGAGATATTGACATTTCAAGTTTGACAGCTGTCATTGCATTGGAAATAAAGATTGTTCACTAGGTACGTGACACTTTTAATAGGACTACGGGATTAGCTATTGATAGAACCACGGATAAAATAAAACTTTATTGGACATTTTTACGAATGGACGTTTTAGAATGGACAATTTTCAAATTGGACCTTTTTACGATTTGACATTTTTATGAGTGAACTATTTTATTCGTATAAACCTGGACGTCTATAATATTTGTCATTTTTTATAATTGGACATTAGTCGTATAAACCTGGGCTTTCGATCGGTGTCGGCTCGTGCGGTGATAAAAGCGCGATGCCAGAATCAGGTCGAATCAGGCCGAGCCGGGGTGGCCGGGTCAGGTGAACTCTTCACTTTAGAGGTTTTTTCTTTCTTTCTTCAGACTTTTATTAAAAGTCATTATTGATTTAATTCAAAAACAAATGCTTTTATTTATTGTACAAAAATAACATCTTTGTAGCGGGGGTGAAGCCGTGGGTTTAGCTAGTATACAAAATAAATATAACGTTACCTAATCCAATGCGAATGCAATAAACGACCAAAATAACATTGTTTCAGTTATGCCTAGTTTACCCTATATTTTTATGTATTTAATGTCAACTAAAATCGAAATTATACAATTTGGTTTAAAATAATATTTGTTAGCTGTGATAAGGTTTTCCTGCTTTTTACTGCCTTCTTTCCATTTTTACACCAATTTACCACACAAAAGGTCATTTTTGTCCGTTAACTATATTATTTTGGATATTTTTAAAAATCAAACGATGCGTGCATCTGTCGCTAAGCGCGTTGTGTGACTGAGCGGCGGGTGAGTTGTACTTTTTACGCCCCGCCCATATAGTTGTACTTTGCATTGAATCACTTTTTGAGCTGTGTTCGACTTCTATTATTTCCCTAATTCGTTGCATGTACCTAATAACTAACTGAATTAGGTATTTCTGAATCATACCTATAACAATTTTATCGACTTTGGATTTCCCGTCGCTGATTATAATATAATTAACTATTAACACAATAAGGTTGGTTTATTCAAAACATAGTTGTAAATATCTGGCGCAAACTAGGGAGGACGGCAACGCATATTATTATAACAAAAAATGTTCATACATCAACTAGGTAGGTACCTACATTTTTCAGTTTTTCAGCTATTTAGGTAGGTAACCATAAAGAAATATTTCACATTTATATAATACTTATTATTAGGGAGTAGGATGTTATATTAACTTGATATTTTTGAATGAATTCATGAAACATAATAACAAATAAAAAAAACATATAACAAAAAGATATTTATGGCCGCAAGTCCCATATCAGCATGTTACTGACTATTCGACCGATGCAGCCACTATGGTGACTTCACGTACATATGATAACGTAAAACGCTAAGAAACAGCTAATTTTTAATACATCATACCCAAAACAGTGTATCCATGCATTCTCCTCCAATATTTATCCACAGTCATTTCCAATTTAGCACCAAGACTGAGTAGAGACATTTTAAACACAAACGAACCACTTCACAGCGAATAATGCACTAAATCAACTTCAATCACTTCGTAATTTCTTCCCAATCACGGAAAAAATCTACTTCCTACATAAAAACGCGATCTTAAGAAACTGCAAATTACTGTTTTTTTGTTCACATCTTATCACTTATCGACCTTATCAATTGATAAGGATTTAAAACTCTGATAATTAAGTCTGATATAAAGAAATTTATGACTATATTTAAAACTATAATATTTATTTACGTAATACGAAAATCAAAACAGTCACATTTAAGATTGTTTTTGGAATGCACAGATTAATGTTTTAAAAATAAAAAATCACTCTAAAAGGTTGAACACTTGAAAAGTCACTAAAATACACAAAACAGTCACATTTTCAAAAGATATTCTTTTACGATAATTAATGTAAACAATTTAAATCACAAATTGTCTTTAAACAAAGGCATTTAATATGATAATATTATGTAAAGCACATTTAAAATTAAAACACGACAAAAAATATACAGTCACATTTTGAAGATTATTTTTGATTAAACACTAAATTTATTTATTTAAATCACTAATTAATTAATTAATTAAAACATTAATTAATTTATTTAAAACATAATTCAATCAAATATTGCGTTGAACGACATCTCAATCGCATTGGAAAGTCTCCACTGCACTGGTGTGATTACAGGGTTGAACACGCCTACCCTCCGCTGATAAATTATTATGTATTTATGTTTAATATGTATTTATGCAGTAAATTAATGTTATCTGACACATTTAGCGGTAATCAGCTGACTTTAAGGGCATAGAAATAATGTGTTTACATATTTTATCAATTGCTTACTAGAGTTTGTAATTACGATGCGATGGAGAATTGAGAATGTACCACTTTTACGGGAGGTAAACAATATTTTTACCAGAGACAAATTCGATTCGGTTCCCAAATCGGATAAGTTGAATAAGCCTGCTGGTCCACTATCCGAACTTTAACCCTAGATAAAAAAAAATTGGACTTGTAAACAGATTTGTATGTTAATCTATACGTATATATGCGTCCTTATCAATTAATATAATTAATGTCAGAGAAAATAGTTACATCATTTCAATTTGCACCCTTTCGCCAAACACAATGTTCCTACCGTCAAAGGAAACAACCTGCAAATTAAAACTGATCGAAGTGTACCGATAAGGGACGACATTAAGTACGAATTACGTCCTCAAAGACAACAGTAACTAAGTCATTGACATCATACAAGGGTGCCGAGTTCCATCACAATGAATACAGGAAGTTTCTCGTGTAGAGGAAAATCTGAGGAAACTACCACTTCCTGACGTTTTCCAATTAATTTGTCTTTAACATGGTTTTATTACAATAGTTAATGTGAAAAGCATAAAATATCTGTTTTTATAGGTAACTATTAGATGACTGATGACCTTGCGTTTAATCACGTTCTATCATATATTATATCTACAGAACCCGTGCACACTTCGTCGCGCTTAACTTTCAAGTTCCTTATTCAAGTTTAAAAATTTTTTTAAAGCGTCCACAAAATCTGAGCTACCTACTTTTAAAAATCTGAAAAATATCAAAAACATGGTTTCAACCATGAACTTTCCAGGAAAACTAAACGGTTAAGATATCATTACTAGTTTTAAAGATATCGTTGATGAAAATTAAGGTTGTTAATAAAAAATCGATTTGCCAGTACTACGGAAGCCTACATTGCGCGTAGCCCGACTAGCGCTTGGCCTTTATTTAAAGTATAAAACTAAGAATATTTTATAAGTACTTAGGTAATAAAAATATTATCTAGACTAGATCAAAAAGATCATGCAATAAGTTATAATGTATCATACTTTCTACTAATATTATAATTGCAAATGAATGTAACAGTGTTCGCTACCTTTTCTAGCTAAAACGATTGAACCGATTGAGCTGAAATTTGGTATATAGCTAGACCGTCAAATAACACATAGACTTTCCAGCGAGTAAAACCGGGCGTTACTAGAATCTATAGTTTATTGTTCTTGAGAAATCGAAGTATAAATATTACAAAGAAAATTAACACACACTTGAGTAAATGTAGAAAACGTGCCGTGTTATAGTTACCTACAAATAATAAAGAATACACTTCCTAGATAATGAATGTGTGTCGTACATCCATTATTTTATATTACAGTATTTATGACATATTATCTGAAGCATGACTAAGAAAAAAACCAAAAAGACAATTCTACAAATTTAGAGGTATATTTATTTAAAATTCGTCATAATATTTTGATACCTATATTATATTGTACGAGCGAGATTGTCGAAAAGAGTATTTTTGAGTATCGAACAAAAAAGTAGACGAGGAGGTACCTCGTTCCTTCGTCACTTCTTCATTGTATCTAATTTATCTACTCAGCCCGTATCCACCCACTACTGGGTATAGGCCTCATCATGTTCACGCCACACCTTCCGATTCTGTGCGAGTCTCATCCAGTTCCTTCCGAAACACTTAGCAATATCGTCTGACCATCGGGCTGGTGGTCTGCCTTGAGATCTTCGACCTAGCCTTAGGTAACATACTGTGGCAGCCTTGGTCCACCTATTTTCATCCTGTCTTGCCAAGTGTCATGCCCATATCCATTGCCATCATCCACTTTCATCTGGCTATTCGTGTACCCACGTCTTAGACTTTGGTACGACGACGGCGAATTTCTACGTTTGGTACACGATCAGCCACGATTTATTGTAAATAATACTAATTACCTACCAAATTATTAAAATTGTTCAGTTGTTGTGGTTTGTTATACATATAATTCTGTAAAGATGTTTTCATAGTTTTATTTATTAATATTAAGTCTTTTATTGCAAAATTATTTTTCTGGGTTACAATAAAGAGTATTTGTATTGTATTGTATTGTTCAGCTACTAAATACATATTATGGCGAAAGTTTTTATGGGTGTTTGTTGCTTTCGCCTTAAACGGTTGAACCGCAGATGAGCTGAAATTTGTTATCAGAATGACTTAGGTTACTTTTCAACGGGGAAAACCACTACGTACATCTAGTAAGTTTGTTCGTGGTTGTGAAGGAAAATCATCATAAAGAAAGCATACTTAGTTGTAATGTTTACTCATTATTGACAATTACTCGTATATCTATTGTAGGAGAACAATAACATAGTAAATAACAATAATTATAATAAGTTATAATTTCTAACACTGTCACCTATTGTTTTTATGTAATCTCTTATAACAAGAGCTGTCTATCCAATAGGGCTTTTTATCATTACAACTAAAGTTGCTTTAAACTAAATTAGTTTCAACTAATATCGATATAACTACGGTCAAATGACCAACTGTTTACGGGCGCTTCTCCTACTCTTTTAATAACTGATCGAAATTTATAATGGACGACTTACCTACAGTTTTTTCAACTACAGTCTCAGTCAGTCAGTCGTCAGTCGGATTTCTCTTTTTTTTTACTTTTTAGGTACATAACCCTAAATACTCTACGTTAGAGCCATTGGGTTGGATGTCTTATTTTTTTGGCTATCGGCTTCGGACCTTATAAGTCAAACATGAGGTCCGATGTCGATTGTTGAAGGAATCGGACATCCAACCTTATGACTCTAACGTCGAGATTATATTTCTTGCTATTCCCATTAAAAGAGTCAATGGCCACAACGGGAAGGAAATTTAAGGAATTCTCGCGGGCCCCAATATGGGAAAGGGAAGAATAAATCTAAAAAACACTATGTAAAGATCGCTACTATTGTTTTATTTTTTTAACACCCATAAATAAAATTACCGTAAGAACATTATTATGTATATTATCTAACTTTGTAAATATGTAGTTTTTATTGTAGTCAAATAATAAAATTATTGTCAGGAAGTGAATTAACAGAAAACGTGATTTATTTTATTTTATAAGTGAGAAATAAATATAATAAACATTTTATAATATTTGTTAAGATCGTTTGTGCTGATTATCACTACACAGGCAAGTCTAGAAAATTTTAGTTTTGATTAATCACTAATATCATAAAGGCGAAAGTTTGTGAGTGTGTTTGTTACGCCTAGACGGGAGGACCGATTGAGCTGAAATTTGGTATAGAGATAGCTTAGACGCAGGAATAACACATAGACATAGATACAGTAGTGATTTCATTTGATTTTTACGAGTACTTTGGTGCTAAATGGTAATAATAATAATAAAAGCTTGTTTTTAAATATGTCTAAAAATAAACTAAATCTAAAAAGGGCCCCCGCGGCATCGTGCCCAAAACGCTGGCAGCATTACCTCTCTGGATAGCAATACTGATGCGCTGTCCGAGGTAGCTGCCAGCCCTTTGGTCACCGGTCGCTTCAACCAAACGTTCAGACAAATCTTTAAATTATAACTTCTAAGCGCTTGGACCCCCCAATTTAAATAGTTTTTTTTTATTTAAATTTTACTTGTCTGAACTTACCGCTGATTGTGAAGACAGGGTTGTAAGGGGCCTGATCGTGGACCTTTTCTGCAGGTTTGATAACATCGGGCGCTCCGACCATGCCTGGAAAGATGGAAACATCTATGTTATTAAACGTTTTTTTACCAGACAATAATAATTATGGCAAATACAGCTCGCTTAAACCCAAAGATAAAATAAAAATCTAAAAAACAACTCACTAAAGTTACGTGACTAAAATTAAGAAGTGGGGGGATCATGAAGTAATTTTTTTATCATCATCATCAGCCTATCTATGTTCGTCCAATGCTGGACATAGCCTCTCCCAATTTTGTATACTTGTACGTTACGGAACATTTATTTGAGCTAAAATAAGCCGACTTTTCTGTGTCTACTGTATACTGTAAAAACCGTTGCGTTTAGGAAAATCAGTTTTTACATAGGGATGCATCCATAAACAAATCGTTTTTTTATAAAAGCATTATTCAGTAAAAAAGTTTAAATCTTTAGTAGTTTAATCTTGACTATGTTACAAACATAAACAATAAACAGTAGTATGAAAAGTAGAAATTTGAGTCTTAAGAAACTGCGCAGCATGGCTTAGTTTTTCAGCAGGGAAATCTTTCATTGTTCTAGTGAACTAATTATTATAAATAAACAAGTATCAACGATAAAAAGGGATATAAAAAAGATAACTAATTTATTGACAATCGATATAATATGATAAATACCTAAAGGTTTAATAAAGACGACACAAGATAATTTTTTTATCGAGGTCATGAATAGCGAAAACAAATTACACAGGTAAAATGCGAAAGATGTATGGATGTTTGTTACCTATTTACACATAAACTACTGAACTGATAAGATTACTTCATACACCATAAAATATATTTACAATACTACCAAATATTTATTAAAGTAAAGCTTACAATACTACCAAAACAATAGAGTAAATGGTATACCAGTTGGCGGTCTTATCGCTCAGAGCGATCTTTGATAGATAGAATATTTAAAGGTTAGTTTAACCGTATTTCTTAACTGTCTTTAATACGCCTAACATATTATTATTCTACCTAATTTAAAGACTATTTATTGTTACTATAGATGCTTTTTTTTGGATTTAATATACAAGCACGACAGTATTGCAATTCAAGGCTATTATTGAATATCTTTTATTTTTAAATATATTGCTAACATATGATTCGTATAAATAATAAATAAACACTCCACGAACAAAACCGCGTGCTAAAGCTAGTTCAATATAATTTGGGTCAAAGATATACTGAACACTGGCCATACTTGGTCGGTCAGCACTGTACGCAGAGAAAATACGTCAGAAGGTTTATTTTCCCATTTTTGTTAAAAGTTACAAAAGGCGATAAGCAAGCAATAAGTCCGCCCATTGTGGACATTAATATTAGTACCTACTTTAATTTAGTTTTAAGTTTATTTTGTCCCAATAAGGAGTATTGTATTTTAACTGAACTCCTCACGTAAAAGAAACCGTATTAGTTAAATTTGCTGAAAAGAAAATTAAAAGATCTATTTGACCTTGTAGATAATCTACTCGTAGGTACAAAATTTCAGCTCATTCCCTTTAGCCGGCACGTAAGGCACGTAAAACTATTCGTCCCGGCTGTTTCAACACTTAGGTTAGGTGTTGCAATTATGTATAGAACATAACCTATATGTTGCAGTAACAGGTCGCCAAGATTACTACCTTCATTATCTGCAACATGACCTAGCGATTGCCATCTACATATCACATATCCTATATTAAACAGCCGGGACGGATAGTTTAACGTGCCATACGTGACGGTTAAATAAAATGAGCTAAAGTGTTGTATATGTTGGTATATTTTCGTTGGTTTGTTTCTCGTCCCCAGGTGGCAATTGGGAATAAATTCCCATTGGTCACCGGGTGACGAATGGTAACTTTTGCCACCACATTAAATCGCTGTACATTGCTTCAGGGACTACCATATATTTAGACTAACTAGCTTGTGCTCGCGGATTTGAAATCCTTTCTTAGTCGAGGTCTTGATCATGAAACCTATTTGTGTTCCAAATTTCAACACAATCCGTTCAGCGGTTTGAACTGTGCTTTGATAGATCAGTCAGTCAGTCACTCTTTCCTTTTATATATTTAGATATATATTAATATGCCTATGTTATCTACTAGCTTAGATAGAACTTTGAATTTAATTATCAGTATATTTAACAAACTAAAAAGTATTCTACATTATACCTTCTGCGCCATCACACTGCACTGTGGCGCGAAGCCCAAAAAGTAAAGTAAAATTGGGGCATAAAATCGGTCACGGCGAGAAGTACAAAGATATTATGTACTTATTTCATCGGATTATTGCTGTGGTCAAAATTATATGACAACCAACAAAAAAGTAAAAAAGTTTTATGCAGCCACAGCCTACTTAAATGAGGACAGATGCCTCCATAAAATAAACAGATGTCGCAGCTGATCATAATGCCTTCTAACATAATAAGTACGTCTCATTATGCTGCTTTGTAGACAATAAACAAGCGAAATTTAAAAAAAGACAATAAAGAAGCGAAATTTAAACTTGCAAGATTTGATTACAGACAGACAGACAGACAACAGACAAGTGAAAGTAAATAAAAGCTTGTAAAAAACAAAATAATTGGTACATTTTCCTAAGAAGAAAATTTTAACTCTTAGTTCATTAAAATTTTAACTTGGCATTACTGGTTTTTGGTTCACGGTGTCTGCCTTTTATTCAATGTTCTGTATCCGTGACTCATGATAAGAGGTAAGTGAGCAAAATACCTAATACGAAAAAAATAAAGCTTGATAAATATAGTCATGAAGACGTTCCTACCATCATTTTCCTGCTCTTATCCCACACCAGGTAGGATCGGCACAACACATTTTCCACCTCCATTCTATTCATCTTCATCCACTCCCCTAGAACGCATATCCAAGAAAAAGAAATATCAAAATAATTGAAAGTAGGTCAAAAATTAGTATGATTCCATTAGCAATCATACAAAAAATGATTGTAAAAGTGTACAATCCATCACGTTCGGCCCAGTAACAGTTCGGTTGCAAAAAGGGCTCTTATATAAAGCAATTTAAAGTGCGCTACTTCAGATAATTTGTTTATAGAAAAATGTGTGTCAACACGGTGTAAACATTACTTGAGATTTCTAATAATAATAACAAGTAGAAAAGGTGCACTTGCCAAGGTAAAGATCTAATTAAATATTAATTCATAATATGCACTATTTTCCATATTTAGATTTCAAGCAATGATCCACCTTGCTCTAACTTAACCGACCTATCAAAATTGTTAATTAAAAATCAATATATGTTTTTTCCTTAATTTGATTCTGCAATGTAGATAACTATAAAAAAATATTGCAAGCGTTATTCTTTGAAAAAACGTGTGCACGTTCTCTGTACCTACTAAAGTTGCAAAAACGAAATTTATAGCGAAATCTTTGCCTTTTCTTCATTTATTTACAAGCAAAAAATACGTTTTTAATATTTTTATTATTAATTTATATAGTCCACAAAAATCGCTATAATCATATATTGTGAAATGATAAATTATATTGCATAACCTAATGGGCGGGTGCTTGTTTGGGATGCCACCTGCGTAGACACATTGGCCCCGTCACATCTTCCCGGTACCACAAAAAGAGCTTGCTCAGCTGCTGAGGCGGCTGAAGCAAGAAAAATTAATAAATACCTGGGTCTCGGCAACCAATACATTTTTGTCCCTTTTGGTGTCGAGACCCTGGGTCCGTGGGGTCCAAGCGCTCAGAAGTTATTTAAAGATTTATCTGAGCGTTTGGTTGAAGCGACCGGTGACCAAAAGGCTGGCAGCTACCTCGGACAGCGTATCAGTATTGCTATCCAGAGAGGTAATGCTGCCAGCATTTTGGGCACGATGCCGCGGGGGCCCTTTTTAGATTTAGTTTAGATTTAGTTTAGTTTTTATAATTTAGTTTTAGATAATATGATTTCTGAGTATTTTTAAGTTTTAGACGATAGGTTAGTTTTTAAGGTATTTTAATTTATGTTTTTCTTCTAAATAAACACATAACACTCGTCACCTAATGTCCATTTCATAAAGTTACATCAGAAACCATATCGATGTACCACCAATAAAAATATGAAAATAACAATCAATAAAATATAACAATTCATGGTAATCTTTGTAAATCATATTAAAAGTTATTGCTTATTGTTTATTTCTATAGGGTTTTATCTTTCTATCTTCGCATTTTATCACTGTTCTATTAAATCGTAAAATAAAACAAAAGAACCACGCAATTAGATATATAACAATACTAGTTGTTGTTCGCAGCTTTGCTTGTGTTAAGAAATATATTTCTAGCCTTTGACCAATTATATTATTCTTCCACCAATTATTTGAATTATAATTTTCACCCAGGCGGAGATGGCGGCTCAAACTGTGGACTCTTTTTGTCCCAATTGGCAAACCATAGCCCTTGAATGTGAGGAATGGAAGGAGGAAAGGGGGCCTCCCTTTGCCCTGCAGTGGGATGATTATTGCTAAAATAAATAAGTAATTTTCGCCAGTCCATTTCACCAAGTATTTTTTCACTCACACTTAATGTAACTCTCCCACCTTTTATTTTGTTTTCTTTTTGTGCTTTGCAACTATTAAGATAACGTTTTTTTTTATGTGATGAAGTAGAATACGAGCAAGACGCTCTCCTGATGTTAAGAGATAACGCTGCCCATAATCAGTACAGTGCTACCTAGGATTTCACAATGATGTGAAATTCAAGGAACACTGCACCAACGCTTCTTACTTTAGAGTCATAAGATGTTAAGACTCTTTAGCTCAGTAATTTCACTAGCTACAGTGCCCTCCTACCGGAGCACAGTAATGTTTGCACATCACTGCTCAGGCGGTAGAATAACTGGCACTGTTGGGGTACCCACCTAGACGACCTCCTGCAAAGGAAGTCTACCCCCGGTTTCTTAGTGAATGTCTTCATAAAACCATCTGTGTGCCAAATTCAACCCAATCCGTACCATGGTATGAGTTGTGACTGTTCGTTGATCAATCAGTCAGTCAATTGATTACGATTTTCTTTAATAGGTACATCTAGAAGATAACAAATTTCAATTTATTGCTGTGATGACCAATAAATTCTGATGCAAGAAGGTTTTTACTTGCTAGGTTTTATTGCGGAAAAATAGCAGTAATAATAAATAATTTATTTATCTATATCTAATTAGCCTTGACCTCTGCAGCTACTGCTTCTCTATTCTACATTCTCGCTTCCCTATCATTCAAAGAACCAAAATAAAATAAATAATTGGGGTTTATACTCCAACAGAACAGGTTACCCTACTTACACTGTGAGAGTGAAATCACAATTTATTGGTTGTGTGGCCAACCTATATGTCGCAGTTTCAGATTGCCCAGATTACTACAGGGCCTGCAACAGGCAACATGACCTAACGACTGCCTCCTACATATCTTATAGGAAACAGCCGGGACCCACAGTTTTACGTGGTTTTCGGAACACACACGGTAGCGTCCGGGCGACAATTTTGCCACACTGAGAATAACCCTCCGGCGTTAAAGCCGAACCTACGACCACTAGGCCACGGACGCTACAAGAATAAGTAGACGGAAAACTCGAGAGAAAGATTTAGTATTTAGTACCTATCTAAAGGCCTTTTTTTACCCAGGAAAAATGGGTTACGCATCATCACCCCACGCTCGCACGGGGGGCGCGGGGGGATACCCACTAAAAAACCTGGGGGTGTTCCTGTGGGACGACATAATGCCGGGGCAGCGGGTACGCCGAAGCACTCATCCGCAGCCACCGTTCTAACCTAAGGGCTTCCGCACACGAACCACCGCACCGGCGCAAACGACAAAAAGTCACCACCGGCATATTTCCTGTTTCCATACATTCGTGTGACAGCCACCGACGTCAACCGTGTGCGTCGAGTCCATATAAAATGTAAGAAAACTACAATATGACTGTACCGGTGTTTAAAGAAAGAAAGAATGAAAATAAATTGGTAGCAGACTAAACCTAGAAGACGGGAAAAAGCCAGGAAGGGCTGGCTTCACTGAATATCGCATCGTGCCGGAACACGGTCATAATGACCGCTTGTCCAGTGTGTGGTAACTAGCCACGGCCGAAGCCTACCACCCACCAGTATAGCAAGTGGAAAAAGTGCATATAGAAATGTCTATGCCTTTACATTTTACTTTATATTGGTCCTTACCATTATTCCGTAATTAACAAACGTACATTCGTCTTGATGAAGTCATTGTATCGAAGACTCATGAATAATAAAATGTAGGTGCAATGTCACGGCCGACTGTACTTTCAAGGCATGAGGTATTTCAAATATATTGCCAAGGTTTCAACATTACCAGCTGTTCTTGTTCTTACTAGCATTGCCAGGCGGTTTCACCCGCTAACACTCTAACCACGGTAAATAGTCCGGCTCCTTAGCTCTATGTCTGACCCCGAGCGGCAGAAAGCATGAAACTTGGCATGCGTATAGCTTTTCCGTTCATAAGAAGAAATTTTAGTAGAAACACGAGGAAAATTTCGGTGTCTTACTTACCCCCGTATTTTTATTAGTGTCTTCGCTCTCGACTTTTTCTCGAAGTTGAAGTACATCCCTAGGTGACTAATAGAGCCTTACCACTATAAAACATTATAATGATCTTTCTAGAAATAATAATATACTGCATATTCGCCACTAACCTTAGCAATTTTTTATTTCTTATCATCATAACACATGTATTTAAATATAGTGTTCAAGGAAAGGGCGCAGAGAAGCCTTCAGCCGAGAATTGTCGAGACTATTGCAGACAAACCGACATTGGAGTTTGACCTTTATGTAGATGGGACTGAAGGACGACGTAGAAGCAATTTACAGTTAATACTGAGAAAGTCTAACTCACATAACTCATTTGGTTGTCTGGAAGAGATCGCTATTATTGATAAGACTGAATTGTTTTAACTTGTATTTCGTATCAGTAAAGTGTTATCTAAAATTTACTCGTTTTTCATAAGGATCATTTTAAATACGGATCCCTAAAATTTAATTAAAACCGAATTTAAATTCGACTTTAATAAAAGAGACCGAGATGTTAATTTAGATGTTATAAGATGAAAACCGCTAGACCGATTTCGTTTAAATAGGCCTGTTCACTGTTCATACCTGAGTAGCGAAACAAAACCGGGCAGACATTATACCCAGCGCGATATTTTCCGCTACCCAGAACAGTAGCGAATTTAACCCAGGTTTGATTGACCCTTCGTCTGCGGGACCACCACTTAACCTAATCAATATATGTATAAACGAAAAGAACATTTTCCAAAACCTTGATGAACCAAAAAATTATTTACCAATACCGGTTTAAGTCAGTTTAAAATTATTTTTAAAATTCACTCGTTCACACCTATACTTTTACCTTAACTTTTCCAATTTCACTCATCATTTTAAAATCGCAAAGGTTAAATGCATGTTCACAGCCACTAGACGCGTTAAACTGTTACTATTTATATCAAAACTAACGCGACTGAAGGCGACCTCTAACCTAATTATGTAAGGGCCTGCGCATATTAGCTACAGCGTGTCGTTTATCAAACGCGTTATATACCAATGGAAAGTATAGCAAAGGTAGGCAATTGTGACGGTGGAAAGATAATAATATGATTGAGGTTTATCCTCCAACAGAACAGGCTACTCTGCTTACACTGTTATAGTTAAATCACAAACATCATGGGTTGTGTGGCTACATTTATGTAACAGACGCCGGGAGCTAAACATGACCTAACGACGCGACGCCCTTCTGCATTTCTGATAGACACAGATTTAGGTGCCTTCCGAAGCCCGTCGCCCGGTAGCGACCAGGAGAAAATTTTGCCACACACTGCAAAATTTGAACAGAGGGCCGTTTCAAGTATGTTACGTAAGATGATGATGAAGCAGGATTTTTCTGTATTCTATAAGTAAAGGAAAGGGAGGCTTTTGTCGGTATACAATAACTGTTATTTTATCAGATAAATAAATTAAGTATATTTTCAAGAGATCAACATCATAGACAGAAGCGTGGTCAAAAAAGAGTCATAAGTTATAACGCTTTAAATGAACGTGATCGTTCACCAAATTTGCTTGGGTTGGATTGTTGAAGGAAACGTCGGTTAATTTTTCTCTGTTACTTCGCGACTGTGTGCGTTCTGTTCGAGTTGTATTTACGCACTGACCAGTCCGTAAAATACGCCGCGAAATTTTCTGCCCATGTGCGCAAACCTTTACATGTGCAACTTGATACAGAGTACAGAAGCGTGCTATACAGAGTTGGCCATAAATAAGTACTATAAAGCATTTCCTACCTCCCGCCAGACAGTTTGATGTGCGTGAGAACTTCTTATCACGCCTGATAACAGTTTAATACTGCGATAACGGGTTTACGACTTTATTTGGTTTGGATTTTAAGATGTTATTAACATGCCCTTTTTGCATGCCGCTTTACTACGCTACGTACGGGTGCCAGATGCATTTTTGGGTCTTTTATTTTTTTTATGTGAAGAAGTAAAACGACGAGCAAGACGCTCTCCTGATGTTAAGAGATAACGCTGCCCATAATGAGTACAGGAGGATTTATTTAGGATTAGGATTTAGGATTTCAATTTCACAATGATGCTAAACACTGGTGCACTGCACGAACGCTTCTTACTCGAGAGTCATAAGAGTTAAGACTCTTTAGAACAGTAATTTCACTAGCTACAGCGCCCTCCTACTGAAGCACAGTAATGCTTACACATTACAGCTCAGGCGGCAGAATAACTGGCACTGTTGGGGTACCCACCTAGACGACCTCCTGCAAAGGAAGTCTACCCCGGTCACCCCATTTATGCGAAAAAAATTGATATTTTGGTGCTTATCATGAAAATTATGGATTTGTGTCTTTTCTTCCGCAAAGTGCGATCAAGATAATAAAATTCATAATTGTTTATAATATACCTATCAATAGTTTTTTTTATTTATGGGCATTATTATATTAGTAAGAAGTTAGTAGTCTCTAAGTAGAGATAAGTAGAAGATTAGTCAGGTCGACGCAATACTAAGCCAAAAAAAAATGCTGGACATTTCACAAAGCACTAAACCCCAAGCTAAGCAACTCAATGCTTGTGTTAAAAAATATTAATTTTAACTGTTTTACCGTCTCCGATTTTTCTAGAATGACGCAAAATATTACTTAATCCATTCATTTTGCCATGACTAATACATATAACAATACAATAGCCCAAATTTACATTTCAAAAGTATATTGTCTTGTAAATGAATATAATTTGACTTTACATAAAGGCTGTGTACCTGGTACCTACTAATTAATCAACCTAGTGGTAAATGGACTAAAAAAAAAGACGTGTGGCACTCGGAGACTGCCGCGGTAAAGCTATTGCATAGCATTTTTTATCAACTTATGCAATTATAATTATTTATTTATTTTATTAATGCAGTCTTTTTTTTTTCTTTGATATTAATTCAAGTTACACTTTGAGCGTGGTGACCGAAACGAAAAAAAACATTTTTTTTTCTTTTATTAAATTAACCGGTCGGAGTGGGGGGTGTTAGGTTTTTTTCGTTGCGGAATTTCTGGATTCGTTCCCCACGCTCAAGGCCCGCGATAGAAGCTATGCAATAGCTTAATAACATGGATTTTATCTAATACTAGCTGCGCCCAGCGGTTTTACCCGCTGTACTGTAACCTATGTGTTTTTCCAGGGTTTAACCTATATCTATACCAAATTTCAGCTCGATCGGTCCACCCGCATAGAGAGACTCATAAACTTTCGCCTTCATAATATTAGTGTAAAGTGTGTGTATACTGTGTACGTCGCGGCTAAACTCCAAAGTGCGGCTACACGTAAGTTTAGCCGGCTACATAGGTGTAGCCGGCTAACTGCTGGTTATACTTAGGTGTTTCCATTTTTTTGGCTATAACTATAATAAATAAATAAATATTTCAGGACTTTTCACACAGCGCCACCTAACCCCAAACTAAGCAACTAATGCTTGTATTATGGTGGTTAGGATAACGGATATACTATAATACTTATATACTTTTCTTTGTTAATACATACTTATAATAGATATTGAAAACGGCTAGATATTGAAATAGGCGGGTATAAGCCCACCGCGCCACAGAGGTCGTCAAACTACAACCTCGCTCGTATAAAACGTAAGGCAAATTGTTATCAATTCGCATAATTGTTATTGTAGGGCGACGGTCATAAAAAGATGGCATTAAGAATACTTAATCTGGAATACCAGAATAATACATTGTGAACTCTGTAATAAAAACAAGTTGCTCCTGGCGCATCGCCGGCCGCTGCCGAAGCACGCTCACTTCGCTCGTTATTCTGTTAAATATTTTACGACCTATTTTCAGACCTATCACAAAAACACACAAAAATCGGCCAAGCCGTTCCACAGGAGTTGTAACCAGATGCAGACGAAATTGCACGAGTCAGCCAGTAACCCTTTTTTTTGTATACCAGGAAAAATGCATTACGCATCGTCACCCTACGCCGGGGGCGCAGGGCGGTATGTGGGACTCCCCCGCCGACGACCTCTAGTTAAGATATTAAATAGAAATTTTAATTGAATACTTAGAAATTGTAAAAAAACCTTATCAAAAAGCAATTAGTTATTTTTGTACTGACGTCAAGTTTAAGCGATAATTCCATCAAAATACGTATCGTTTCTACGTTTCAAGGAATTATTTGCATACATCGAGTTCCGGATCGACGGAATCCCAAGGAAAGTCGATAAAAGTAGTGTGGTAACACTGGAATATGCCGGTTAATCCGACAATATTTTAAAATCCCATTAAAACAATTATCTGTCGGTTTTCTTTTCTCTTCCAGTTTATAATGTTAATCTAAAAAAAAAGAATCTAAATATATAAAAGGAAAGAGTGACTGACTGACTGATCTATCACCTCACAGCCTAAACTGATAAACCGATTGGGTTGAAATTTGGAATACAGATAGGTTTTATGACGTAGACCTCCGCTAAGAAAGAATTTTACCACGCGGGCAAAGCCGCGAGCATAAGCTAGTAAATAATAATTCAGAAAATATCAAACTGTAAAGCAAAGAAACGATTTCAAAATACATAGTACATTAGCGAGTAAACGATTGTGAGGCGGAAAGCGACTTTATTATAAAAAAGTAATAAGGTTCCACTCAAGTATCTAAAAAGCACATCATCTACTCACTAATTTCAACGTCAATTTATAAAATAACGAATGTCTCTAGACTATGTCTTCAATACTCTCACTCTACACATGACAATAATTACAACAGCAGTATTTAACAAAATCTCCAAGTGGGAAAGAGCCACGTGTTATTGAAACAATGCTAACACTATTATTAGAATTAATGAGATGTTATCCCTGAAACCACATTATCCTCTTATGAATCATTAAAACAAATGAACATGTATCCGACTAAAACGCAATCGGCTTATATCAATACGATGATTTACCTAATATCGAGCTGGAAGGCCGGAATTTTCCCATCTCTATAATTTATGTAACTAAAGGTGTTAAAAAAAGCATAATTAATTAAAGGACAATTTTCTCAATAAAGGCATTTGCCATTAAAAAAAAAAAAAAAAAAAAATTAAAGGACATATGTGTGTACATAGGTATGACAAATCTTACTAATATTATAAACGTGAAAGTTTGTAAGAATGTATGGATGTCAGGATGTCTGGATGTATGTTTGTTACTCTTTCACGCCTAAACGGGTGGACCGATTGAGCTGAAATTTGGTATAGAGATAGCTTAGACCCTAGATTAACGCATAGGCTATAGTACAGCGGGTAAAACCGCTGGGCTCAGCTAGTAAATTAATAGTATGATCCGTTGTTCAGGCATAACTGAATCGCAATTGTTCAGTACTTAACAAAGTTAGCACAACCAATTTCGCGATCAACTTGAAATATATTTGTTCTGGCATTGGCAAATCATAATTCTTCATTAATCTTTTATCCTACAGCATTGTTACTATAATAATATTAATTAATAATTGGGGTTTATACTCCAACAGAACAGGTTACCCTACTTACACTGTCAGAGTCAAATCACAATTTTTATAGGTTGTGTGGCGAACCTATATGTTGCAGTTTCAGGTCGGCGATATTACTACAGGGCCTGCAACATGACCTAACGACTGCCTCCTACATATCTTATAGGAAACAGCCGGGACCCACAGTTTTGCGTGCCTTCCGAAACACGGTAGCGTCCAGGCGAACTTTTTGCCACACACTGAGATTTAAACCCAGGTATTAAAAGCCGGTTGTAAGACCACTGGGCCACGGACGCTACAATTGTAATAAATTCTGGGCATGACAAGAATCAGGACCAAATGGACGCAGTTAAGCGAAAATGTTCCAATCCACAGGCGTGTCAATTTGAGATATATATGCACTTTTGTGTTTTAGCCGTACTCCGTAAATGAAATAAATATTTTGTTTTCTTACAATAAAACTCACAGTTTTTAATTACACAGTTTAAAACAAAAAAGTGTACGGCTAAAACACACAAAAGTGCGTTTTTCTCAAATTGACCCCCCTGTGGATTGAAACATTTTCGTTTAACTACGTCCAAATATCCTCCGGGTGACAAGCGCAGTCGGCTTCAAGTACCTCGATGAACACAGGTTCCTAATAGGTACATAGAAAAAAGATTCCGAGGAGTTAAGACCCTTGCCAATAAAACTTATAAAAAAAATAAATAGAAAAATAAAGGTAAATTTAAATAGATAATATTAATCTTATCGATTCACTTAACTATTCAAAACAAATGCGTAATTGTCTACAAATTCAAGTAGGTACATAATCCCATCAAAAACATAAATGTGAAAAGAGAGCCAAGTTCAATATTACGATGTATGTAGGTACTCATAGTTACCTATGATTTGGTAGTTGACTTCAACGACAAAAGAAGTGAGATCTAAATGGGTGCCAAGTTCAATGGTCAGTCCTGAAAAATATTTAGAACATAAAATATTTTATTACAACATAAAATATTTTATTAAAACTTAAAAGATTATTTCTTCTTATCGCTTAGAATTAATATTATTTTGAAGCCTAAAGACTGACTTGGCCAGTTCTCATAATATACTAGGTAGGTTCTCTTTTAACTTTAGCTTGATCACTATTAAACGCACTTAATGCTAATTAGTGCGCCACCGTCTTTTATCGTGTAAATTAGTCCCCTCCATCCATTGGTTGTCTGGAAGAAATCGCTCTTTAACAATAAGACCGCCACTTGTACATTGTAATTTTTAATTTTAATTATGTACTTATGTATTTTCTGTAACATTATGTGGTGTACAATAAAGTATCTATTGTCTTATCTTAATGATACTTCGTCGTATGGTACCCATGAGAACTAGCCAAGTCAAACTTTGGGCTTCAAAATAATATTAATTCTAAGTGATAAGAAGAAATAATCTTTTAAGTTTTAATAAAATATTTTATGTTGTAATAAAATATTTTATGTTCTAAATATTTTTCAGGACTGACCATTGAACTTGGCACCCATTTAGATCTCACTTCTTTTGTCGTTGAAGTCAACTACCAAATCATAGGTAACTATGAGTACCTACATACATCGTAATATTGAACTTGGCTCTCTTTTCACATTTATGTTTTTGATGGGATATCATTGCTTTTTGTACAGTACTTTTTAGTATGTAATAGGTTTAAGACACCCAGTCATAATAAGATTAATAGCAAATGATTATTTTATTGCACCTCCCCCACCCCACTGCTCCATGGCACGCCCGTAGCACCGCGCACCGCGGCCCGTGAGCCTCGCTGTGCTTCGATATACCTATACCTATAATTAATTTAGTACTTACTACTTACTTATATATAATAGCATTTATTTGCACTATTGATTTGAATATAGTATCAATTGATTTTTAAACAATACTAGTTACTGATAAATTTATCTATATTCACCCAGCTATCTTATATGTACCTACCGCCTACCTGGATGGAAATTTAACTTTTTAGATCATCTGGAACTGGATTAGAATTTCGATCAAAAGAAACCTAAGCCAACAAGACTTGTAATGACGACGACTTGGCGGGGGCACTGCCGTGCAGGGCCGGTTTTAACGTTACACATTCCAGGATTTTTTTCTGGGCCGAATCCGATGGGCAAAATCATGGGCGTATCTAGAAAAAATAAACACCTTTCCAGCTAGCTGCGAGCTCCGAGAAAATTTTGAATTTTTCAGCACGAAGCACGAGCTGCGTTTAGCTTGCTCCGAGTGGCAAAGAAACTTAATAAGTATTCTTATTTATAAAAGCGCAAGCAGCTCGCTGCGAGCGCCGCGATAATTTAGATTTTTTTAACACGAATGAAGTGCGTTTAGCTTGCTTCGAGTGGCAAAGAAACTAAATGTCCTTATTTATAAAAGCGCGAGTAACTAACTGCGAGCGCCAAAAAAAAATTTGAATTATTCAGCACGAATGTTGTGCGTTTAGCTTGCTCCGAGCGGCAAAGAAACTGAATAAGTATTCTTATTTATAAAAGCGCGAGCAGCTCGCTGCGAGCGCCGAGAAAATTTTGAATCTTTCAGCACGAATTATGTGCGTTTATCTTCCTTCGAGTGGCAAAGAAACTAAATGTTCTTATAAAAGCGCGAGCAGCTCGCTACGAGCACCGAGAAATATTGAATTTTTCAGAACGAATGGGGCGCCACGGACGCCCCATTATAGAGCCTGTGGCGCCCCTTTTATCCGGCGCCCTGGGCGGTCGCCCAACCGCGCCCTACCCTAACGCCGGCACTGCTGCCGTGCCCCCAGATACCGCCACATACCTATAATATTATATGACTAATGACTATACGTTACAGGTAGGTGCGTATGTATCTAAAATGTTTACACCAACTAGCACCTAAGGCGATATACATACATTATTTTTATTGTAAACAATGTTAATATTATTACCTCTATGTTACTGAGCCGCCTTGTGCTGGTGAGTCGATATATTGATAGGTATTTACATAGGATATACAATTGTTACGTAGGTACCAGGAACCTATTTTTATTAGTGACCAGCTGTGCCTAGCTATTTTACCCGCTATACAGTTTGGTACAGTAGTGTATATTATGTTATTCCAGGGGTCTAAGCTATATTTTTTATTATACCAAATTTAAAGTCAATCGGCCCACCCGTTTAGGCGTGAAAAAGTAAAAAACATATATCCATACGTACAGTAGGTATAAAGTTTGTATTTATAATTATATTAGTAGGAATAGTGGACTCGCGCGCACTTCGTAGTATCTAACAGAAAATAGCCGCCTACACAAAAATTATAGCAACATGCAACATGTATTGCTTTATGCGTTCCTAGGCGTCCCAAACTTTAATATCATACATTTTTTTAAAAATTAATAATAATTTAAAATGATAAAAAAATACTAGTTTCTGATTTTTCCCTTTGTTACTACGACATTACCTATCGGGATGCCAAATTTCAGCTTTCTAGGTCATCTGGAACTGGGATATTACTTTTGATCTATCCCTCAGTATGTATTAACTTCACCGATTACTGGATGTTTATATCTAAATAACCGTTTGAGCTGTGTTATTAGAATTTGGAACAGAGATATAGTTCGTATATTTAAGTATATGTGCCAAATTTGACTTGTCTATGTGTAATAGTTTTTGTATAACGAGGGTGTAAAAAGTCGCCAAAACGCGCTTTGGACGGTTCGTGTAATATAACACACGGCGCGGTCGCCAGTTCCTTTGCTTGAACTTGGCTTGACTCGCTGCCGCGTGTCTAGATATGTATTTTCAATGAAATGCGCATTTTCCTGCACTTCAAATATTAATTTTATAATTAAACGGTGAAGCGTGCGGTCTCGTTAAAGAGATTGGACAAAGTATTTCGGAAAAGACCGGCGACTCCCGCTCCGGGTCGTTTTTGGTGCAGAGGATGGCCATCGATCGCTATTCAGCGTGGCAATGCCGCTAGTGTGATGGGCTCATTTGCACCGGGAACTATATCAGGGGCGGGTTATTTAATGACTAAGTTTGATATTATTTGTATTTTTTTTTTTTATTATTAATGTTTTAGTTTTTAAGTACTGTTTTTTTATATTCTTAGGGTTTTTTAGTTATTTTTAAGTCTAATTTTGTATATTTTTCTGTTCTTATTACTAGAATATACTTTTGAATTTAGTTTTTAAAAAATTAAACGGCATGTTTGAAATATGTTATTGTAGTATGTTTTCATTCGATTTTTTTATGACATCATGTTTTCATGCTAATATTTTTTAGTTTATTAAGTACTAGCTTATGCTCGCAGCTTTGCCCGCGTGCAGAAATCCTTTCTAAGCGGATGTTTACGCCTTAAAACCTACATGTATGCCAAATTTCAACTCAATCCGTGCAGCGGTTTGGGCTGTGCGTTGACAGATCTGTCAGTCACTCTTTCCTTTTATATATTAAGATAACATAAAGATTAATAACGCTTTATTGATACACATAGAAAAGAAAAAAATACAACTATAAATTAACACTAATGATGTATATGTACTAATATTACTCGTATATTTGTTTACATGTATCTTCCGGTCTACCGGTCTATCTTTTACTGGGGGCAGACTTCCTCTGCAGGAGGTCGACTAGGTGGGTACCCCAACAGTGCCAGTTATTCTACCGGCTGAGCAGTGATGTGCTAACATTACTGTGCTTCGATAGGAGGGCACTGTAGCTAGTGAAATTACTGGGCTCTTCAATCTTAACATCTTATGACTCTCAAGTAAGAAGCGTTAGTGGAGTGCACTCAGAATTTTAATTTCGTAAAACCCTGGGTAGCACTATACTAATTATGGGCAGCGTTATGTCTTACCATCAGGAGAGCGTCTTGGTCGTCTTCTTACTTCGTTGTATAAAAAAAATCAACGTAAACAAATTTTGCCGTGGTTGAGACATATCTCAACGAATAATTACGTAGCCGTGTCGCATTTATAAAATATTGACGGTCTTCAGTTTCGTATTCGAAGCCATGTAAAGTAAACTTCAAAAGTCAAGTTTAAATTAAACCGAGGTTCAAGTAAAGTTATGAAACATGTTGCAAACACCAGCCAACCGTCTCGTTGCAACATTATTATTGTTATACTCATAGATAAACATTACGAATAACCGGGTTTTGTAATACGGTCAGATATGGCTATTAGCATCGATTTGATTATTTTAATCATCAATTTTATTATCCCTAATATCGTTGAAACAAAAAAATAGAATAGAATAGGAAACATTTCATTTCACACCATAAATAGAGTGATTCCCAGCTCGTCCTACAAGCCTACGGCCCAAATGGGACGAGTTGAAGAAAATCTAAATTAATTAAATACAGTAAAATATTACACAACAAACAACAAGTGAAATTATTATTTTTTTTTTAAACAAGGTTTTATTATTATTACAATCTAGCACCAAAGTACTCGTCAAAACGAATCAAATGAGCACAAACTTGATGGCAATGTAATCCATGATTTATACATGCACTAGCTTTCGCTTGCGGCTTTGCCCGCGTAGCAAAATCCTTTCTTAGCGGAGGTCTACGTCATAAGAACTATCTGTGTTCCAAATTTCAAAACAATCCGTTCAGTAGTTTGGGCTGTGCGTTGATAGATCAGTCATTCATTCTTTCCTTTTATATATTCAGATGCCAAATTTCAGGTCAATTAAATATCGGGAAGTGGATCAAATTAAACTTCCAAGATTTGATTACAGACAGACAGATAGACAACTGACAGGTGAAAGTAAATAAAAGCTTGTAAAAAAGTGTTACTATTGGCGGTCTTATCGCTATTAGCGATCTCTCTCCCTCGCGAATTGGGGTTTATTCCTCAACAGAACAGGTTTCCCTATTTACACTGTTAGAGTCAAATAACAATTTGTAGGTTGTGTGGCCAACCTACATATATATCGCAGTTTTAGATCGCCTAGATAACTACGAGATCTTTTTTTTTATACAAAATAGGCCTACGTTTGACCACATCCCACCTGATGGAAAGTGAAAATACGGTCGACGATGGATCACGTATGATGCCTAGAAAGGTACCAATTCACTCGTGCCTTGAAGATACCCAAGCAACAACCTAAACATGACCTGGCGACTTCCTCCTACATATCTTATCATATCGTTGATGGTGGATAAAAATGAAAGAGGGTATGAATACACACACTATGTTTTTATTTTTTATATTAACCAGATCTCTTAAGGGCTTCGTCCCTACGTGCGGCACTCTCGTACTATAATAATATGACGAGTTTTTAAAATCTAAATTCATAGTTTTACTTTCTGAAAATGTTTCTTGCGGCCCGGTGCGGCGTCTGTAGTGTGCGTTAGTTCATATAAAAAAATCTACAAAATTGATGCAGAATGCAGGCGGATTTTTGTTATGAGATGCGCTACTGTGTGGCCCGGCCTAGTTTGCGCTAGCCTTAAAACTTAAAAGTATATTAATTATGACGATTCACGACAAGTCAACGCATTCCTCAGAAACATGCCTTATCACAAATTAATATAAATGTGACAATTATTAATCAATTCATTACGTTATTTATAATAATTACGACTACAAAGTGCATTCATATTATAAAAATCACGTTTGAACAGAAAATAAAGAAACTTACTGAACTAGATATATATTATTAAATGCTATGTGAACAATCGGCGGTCTTATAGCTATGATAAGTTAATTTTCTTATGGATAATTTTATTTTGTATAAATTTTTGTTTTTTATTTTTGCGTACTTTTCTTGACCAAATAAATGTCGTTCTAAGGAAAGGCCAGGTCAAGAGTACCAAGAACCGGCGAGTGTGCATGAAGAATGTGATGAAAGTTGAGGAAGCGAAAGAGGTGTGTCAGGATCATACCAAGTGGAGGGAAATAGTCTCTGCCTACCCCAACGGGAACCAGGCGTGATTATATGTAGGTATGTATGTATATTTGGTAGGTCTGAAAATAAGTCGTAAGTCGTAAGGCCTTATATCTAGACACGCGGCAGCGAGTCAAGCCAAGTTCAAGCAAAGGAACTGGCGACCGCGCCGTGTGTTATATTACACGAACCGTCCAAAGCGCGTTTTGACGACTTTTTACACCCTCGTTATACAAAAACTATTACACATAGACAAGTCAAATTTGGCACACATATATTATTTATACCAATGTTTTTGAATATTTATTTTATCATTTGTTGTTGAAAATTATTTGTAGTTTGTATCGAATATATTATTTAGGTCTAAGAAACATTTGTTTGTCTTACAGATTAAATGATTAGATTTTTAAGTCTCAATTTATTTAAGCAAAAAATAAATGCCGATGTTTATTAACATTAAGAAACATTTTAAAAACATTTAAAAAATGTATATTATTATGGTGGCGGAAAGTTTAAGAATAAAAATGGTATAAGAAATAGGATCTTACTACCCGTATACAGGCGTACACTATAAACTTGAGTATTTAATCTTAAAATAGGTTTTTTTTACTTTTATTATTGTGCTGTTTATCGGCGGACAATGAAGAAGAATTCGATTTATTCTAAACCTTTTTTTTTTCATGCATTGTCAACAAACAATTACAACACACAATATACTCTGTATAACTATTTATATAATTTTTTAAAATACCTATTATTTTCCACATAATCCCTAATCTTCATAATAAAATGTATTCGTCCAAGGGTTGCTTGCCTCGAAGAGATCGCATTGAGCGATTTGGGCCAATTTGTTTATATGTGATTTATTTTAAGTTATAGTAATTTTAAGTACTTACGTTTTTTTTTTTAATTTGGACACAATAAAGAGTATTTCTATTCTATTCTATTGTCTGGTAAAACTGCTTTTATTTTTTTTATAAAGCAGCAAATTTCGCTCTTAAAAATAGTAAAGGTTTTCCTATGTTGCATAATATGCATAATCAGTATTATATGAGAAAACAAACTGACAATACTACAGCTACTACAGCAGTAAAGAACACTTTTATTAACCACAGATCGGCCACAAGCCGATCTACAGAAAATCCAAGTGCTCCAAACCACTGTCAGTTGGCAGAGTGCCCAGAATGCTGGCAGCATTGCCACGTTGAATGGCAATACTTATACGTTGGGCCAAATATACCCCAGCATTTCGGTCACACGTCGCCTCGACCAAGCGCTCAGATAAATTTTGGAAAATGCGGTGAGCTCCCGGACCCCAAGGTCCCAAAGTCTCTACCCCAAACGGCTCAAAAATGTAACCGCTATCGAGGTTAGCATATTTACGCCGCTAAATCACATTGCAGACGGTACGGACGGTTTGATTAGACTACCGTGATTAGACGGTAAAGCGATGTCGCATCGTGATTATGTGTTTCGACTGTAAAACTTGTTGCTGTTTTTTTGTCAGGACAATCACTCCTAATTACACATTACACTATATTATCTAATAGTATTAATAAACATTATTCATTGACCAGCAGCACATACGGGGGTTTTTCTGTAATCACGCTTTTTAATTTATGCCCGATTTTTTTTCTAGAATGTCTAACCGGCTCTTTTTACACATAAATTATCCATATCTCACTGGAACATACTTGCTTTAAAAAAGAAATGCAAAAAAATTGTAGCGCGTCACAATTACGCCCTTTTCACTCCCCGATCCTCCCCCAAATAAAAAGTTACGTTAACTTAAAAGTTATTATTTTATATTTATTTATATTAAGTTATTTTGAGAGCCAAAGTTACCGACATAGCCGAAAGGATTAGCAGGCTGAAGTGCCAATGCCCTGGCCACATTTGCGATAACTGATGGGGTTGACGTGTTCTAGAGTGGAGACCGCGGCTCGGCAGATGGGGCGATGATATCCGGAGGGTCGCTGGGAGCGGTTGGAGGAGAAAGACGGAGGACCGAGTTGAGTGGCGTGCCATGGGGAAGGCCTATGTCCAGCAGTGGACGAACATAGGCTGGTGATGATGATGATATTAAGTTTCTTTTTTCAGGTTTAAGAGACCGCTAACTTGAGTAGATATATGATGTTAATTTTAACTCGATAGCTCCACGCGTTTCCGAGTAAAATGGAGGGATGAGGAGGGTGGGATTCCTCGGGGTTTCCGAGGGAAATACAGTCATGCGGACAAACGAGTGATCCTATACGGGTTTCGTTTTTTCCTTTAGAGGTACGAAACCCTAAAAAGGCTGTGGATTAACACTCTTAATATATTTTTAACCCCCGACGCAAAAACGACGAGGTGTTATAAGTTTTTAACCCCCGACGCAAAAACAACGGGGTGTTATAAGTTTGACGTAGTCTGTCTGTGTGTGTGTGTGTGTGTGTGTGTGAATGTCTGTGGCATCGTAGCTCCCGAACGGATGAACGGATTTTTAATTTAGTTTTTTTTGTTTGAAAGTAGAGTAAGTCGAGAGTGTTCTTAGCCATGTTTGGTGAAAATCGGTCTAAGATGGCCGCCGTTACAAAATGGCGGATTACTTTTTTTCTCCACGACCCCTTCAATATGGGTATCAAATGAAAGGGCTTAACTAGTAGAATACAACGCACTATGATGAATTTATATAGCGTTGGGGGTTTTTTAAAATTTTAATTTAATTCACTTGTTAGCAGATAAACGCGATGCGTCACTAGTGCAACACATTTAAAGAGATATGTACAATTATCTATTTTATCCGATTAAGTGACAATCAGAATTAAGGTTTATTAATACGATAAATGGTGATTATCACACTATTTTTGTAAAGGAAAACATGATTAATAATTATCTATTTGTGTCTTTAAACCCGCAGTGCCGTATTACATTATTTACTTTAATTTATACGCAATTAAATTGTATCTAAGACGATGAGTTGATAATACTACAGTTTTAAAAATAATTGAAATCCGTGTACTTTGTCTGATTTCAATCGAACAATCTAGGTAGGTACAAATTTCGAAACAATTTGTGACCGAAGTCTGGATAAATCAGAACTATTAGGATGTTGACAAAGTTAAAAAAAATAAAAAATCACCATCGCCTATACGACTACGACATCAATGATGTAGATTTAGTATTGTTTGTAAATCAGTGAACCAAAGATATTTTTAGTGAAATTACTAGGCTGAAGGGTCTTAGTCTTTTGATTCTTGAGTAAGAAGCGTTGGTGCACCTAGAATTGTACATCATTGGGAAATTCTAGGTAGCACTGTGTGCTGAGTATGGGCAGCGTTATCTCTTACCATCAGAAAAGTCTTTCTAGTCTTCTTACCTTTTTGCATAAAATAAATATAAATTATTGCCGTAAAACCTATAACCGTTGGGGTAGACAAGTTCTCGAGTGGATACCACGTCTCGGTGACCAAGGCCCATGGGCGAGATGGGGCGATGATATCTGGAGGGTCGCTAGGGGTGGGTGGAGAAGAAAGACGGAGGACCGAGTTGAGTGGCGTGCCATGGGCTCCCCCATGGCACCCCTATGGTCCCCTATGTCCAGCAGTGGACGAACATAGGCTGATGATGATGATGAAATATAAATATTTTTATTTTATAAAGCCCTTTATTAGTGTACATCCAAATTTGTATTCAACGCATGGTATACGTTTCCTATACAAATACGCGCAAAAAAATTCTGTATTATGATATTTTAATGACTTTACAGCCTTTGTACTATCAGTCTCGCCTTCAGAAGGTTCTATATAACACGGAAAACTCACATGTTGTAAAACAATTAAGCGTAGGTACACCTAATTATTAATACCTAAGTATTATCTTGTCGACCGAGCGAAGCGAGGTCTTAGAGTCGAGAGCCGCGAAATGCCTGCGTTTTGACCAGTTTAACGGTTGACCTCTGGTGATTGAGTTCGATCGACATTTACTCAAAAACGGTTAATCCAAATTAAATGAAACTTTGTACACAAGTTAAGAAGGGTAATTGGATAATTTTAATAAAAAAAAAATAGCCAAATAGGCTCCAGAATTGCAGAGTATAGGTGACTTAAAGTTTTTACGATAGGTCTAACGATAATTTCAAAACTGGTGCGCTGATAATTTTTTTTTTAATATATAGACATTTTTTATAACCGACATAAATATATTATCAAAAGTGTATGTTTGTATGTATGTTTGTTACGCGATAACTTGAAAAGGGATAGTCCAATCTTTATGAAACTTTGCAAGCACGTAGTATGAAACAATAGAATTTTTAAGTTCGAACATGAGCCAAATCGGTCGAAGAGTTTTAGAGTTATAGAGATTGCTTGATTACAACGTTACCGTTAATCCAATCTTGATAGAACTTTGCAAACAAGTAGTACAAACTAAGATAATCCTCAAGTCCAAATATAAGCCAAATCGCTGTAAGGGTTGTAGAGCTATAGAGATTATTAAATTACAATGTTTATATGAGAACTGACATATAATAATATGAATTTAAATGATCGCAGAGTGCAGGATAGGCTCATAAAGTGGAAGTAGGCACCTAATTTACCTATTTTCAAGTATTCACATAATAGCTATAGTAATGTCCAAGCATCCGAGAGTTCAATATTATTATCCATAAATTTAGGTATGCTATATAGTACTATTAAAATGATGATGATCTGAGGACTATTAAAATGACTTCTGATGACTACATATTATGTAATTAATTCATATTATATGCTCAAAAAATGGCTTTATTTAAAAATACGTAATTAGCTAAGAGAAGCAATGTTATGCGCGTACGTATTTAGATACGTAACCCAGTGACCTCAAATTTTGCTGACTTTTTTGAACAAAAAAAAAAAAAGGGCAAGTCCAACTTGCGCTTGTTAGGGTTTATTTAAAATATGAATTAAAATTAAATTAAATTGTGTTCGTTTGAATGGCATACCATTAGAGATCACAGATTAGATCAAAGATAGGTACTATGCTAAGCTACGACAAAAATGTTGGCATTTGCTACAATATATCAATAATAGGTAGTATAGTCGTAAAGTCGCGGTATTGGTTTGTTGTAAAACACAAGTAAAACTAGATATTTTTTTCAGGGTGATCTGATGTTACGAGTAGTTATTATTAGTAATATCAATCTTATGGTTATATTTAGCTTATTAAAAACGTTTAAAAAATCTGATAGAAGCCATTCCGATTCTTCTAATAAATAAATAAAAATCATTTAATTCGGACACACAGCCCATATCTCACATCATCAACATACATACATACATCCATACATGCATACATCTTAAATCGTATATATAAATTAAAATAAATTCTTCAGTTTTTCAATAATTAGCATTTACAATATTATCAAATTAAAAAATAATTAAAAATTAAAATTACTATCCAAAATTAAATTACAAATGCAGTGGTTGTAATTTTTTTTCTATACAAGAGCTACAACTACGGGCCGCAGCCACATTTCATTCGTCTGCCTGCACTAGGTAGGTACTAACTCTACATAATTGAATGCTAGCGCCTAAAGCCTAATCGCTCTATTATATTATTATTATTGAAATTTTGATCACAACAATAGAACAGTGATAAAGAAGATCATGTTGAAACATTTCCGTTACGTAGGTATTTTGAGTTTCAATTACTTTGAATTTTGGTATTATTAAAGTTTCCATAAATGTATACACATTGTTAACCCTATATTTTTAACTTTAGGTACCTAAAAATCTAAGGTTTTAACATTTTCAATGAAATTAGGTCTGCGAGGTCCCAGTTCGAGGCGAACTACTAGTAATTAACACCCAGATTATAATAAATGACTGTCACAGTAGCGCAAACGTGCGGACTCATTACTACTGAGGAATAAATACACTATTAAAAGTGATTTTCTTGGGTTATTTACACTATTTTAGTGATTATTTATTTTTATTATAATATTTTTCCGGTTCCATTACCAAGTTGTCTGTAAGAAATTGTCTAGCTATTGCCATGCTATAAGACCGCCGATTTATTATTTATTTATTTATTTCATAGCAAATAAAACAGTTTACAACACAAATTAAAACCGCCGACCGACCGCCTGATTAGACCGCCGATTGTTTACCTCTAGTTTTATGTTAGTCATATTTTATGTTTATAACTATTTCTTTGCCCAGCAGTGGAACAGTATAGACTAGGAAAAAAAAATATTTCTTGTTTTTTGGTATGCAATAAAGTATCATTCTATTCTATTAAAACAGTATTATATCTAGCGATAAGATTATAGACCTATGTCGCAAACTTAAACATGTATGCCTAAATAGGACAAATTATACATAGAATTGTTACGAAATCATTCACAAGAGGAAACATTAGAATCAAATCTAGTGATTACTTGTGTTTATTAAAAATGATGATTATAATATTGACATGAAAATTAATCATTAACATTTATGGCGTCAGCTGTACAAAACAATATACGGTTTAGAAATCTATGGAACTATATATATATATATATACAAAGGTTAGTAAGTAATTTTGTAATTATTTGGTATGCAATAATACACTAATACACAAAATATGCAAAGTTTTATTCATTTCTATAGTTGCTTACATATTATTAAGAAAAACTACAGGAAATTACTGGGCTAAAGAGTCTAAACATCTTATGACTCTTGAGTAAGAAGCGTTGGTGCAGTGCACCTATAATTGCACATAATTGTGAAATTCTGGGTAGCACTGTACTGATTATGGGCAGCGTTATCTCTTAACATCAGGAGAGCGTTTTGCTTGTCTTCTCACTTCTCCACATAATTAAGTAAATAGCAATGAATGTAGACAAAACATTTAACGTGTAGAGTCCTTTTTGAACTTCTAAAGGTAAAATTACACTTGTGTGAGTCCAACAATCCATTGAATTGATCCACTTTTTGGAATTTGAATCCACTTTTGGAAAATGGGTTTATACATAGCCTCCGTAAAGGTAAGGGATATCAGTCAAAAAATAAAAACTACGATATTAGGATCAGACTTTATAGTAAAAGAAATAATCTTAATTTATTATACTAAATTAAAAAAAATTCAAAGCGCTCTTAGGCACTTTCAGATGGCAGCAAGTTCAGAATGCTGACAGCATTACCTCGTTGGATGGCTGATGGCATTACTTAAACGTTGGGCCTGATTATACCTACTTCAGATACTTAGCGATAAAGAACGAATGTCTGTCTACCAAAGTTTTATAACTATTATAGGTATTATCTACTCTAGAATTTTATATTTTTTTAGAACGAGACAATAATTACATTTTATCAGTATTTTTTACAATTTAGGTACAATAACGAAAAACCTAATAACCTAATCAGTAGGTGCAGACTTTTTCTGAATTTCCAAGAAATTTATTATGTGTAATAAGCATAAATACATATTTTTATTACATGGTTGATTACTATTTAAATACTTTTACGATGTTAACACAAAATTGGCGAGATTACAGAATTACAGCTATAAAGCTACTTGACTCATTTGAAGCGCGATCTCCACATTGTGCAAATGTTCGCGCTGAAATTAAAATAAAAAGAAAGATACTCTACAGGCGTCTCGCAAATAGACCACTCAAATTATGTTCATGCACATAATTTTACTTCGGCGCGGCAACCGAGACTTTCCGACCCAGCAGGTCCAAGTTTGGCATAGCAACGATAGCAGCACGGTGAAGAGATATACAGTAATTTGACTCCCTAGAAGCCGTTGAACTCAAGGTCGCGTGAGTTTGCAACGAAGTGGGTAGAGTTCGGTAGGCAGCGAAGTGCCGAATAAGCGTTATTATTGTGAATTACTCAAAATATCAAAAAGAATTAAATTACTTTGTGATATTTTTACTAATTCACAACCATTATTCGGAAGCCTACTGCATAAAAACGTCTATTCGGCACCTCGCTTCTTGCTGATTCCTGTCGACCGCGTTGCAAACTCGCGCGACCTTGAGGTCAACCGCTTCTAGGGAGTCGAATTACTGTATATATCTCTTTACCGTGATAGCAGTCCACGATACGAACGATAGCGTACCACGTTCCGGATCTTCCCTTTTTATTTTAATCTCAGTCGCGCAGCAACAAATTCTCTTTTAAAAAGTACTGCAGGATATTTTTTTTTATTCATAAAAAAATTACACTATCAACATCTCAACATCCTTTTGGTAATAATTTTTACATTACGGCAAGCTTTAGACGTGAAGAACAAACATACACATCATTTTAAACTTGTATATGTATAATATTATTAAGTACACAATAAAATTGCCTCGTGAATTGCACGTGATGTATCTCAAGCATTTTGCAATTACCTTTTTCTTATTATAGTTAAACGCACGATTTAACCATTTTTCATTTCATATTTTTATTATTTTTAAATATTAATAAAAAGTTAGGTTAGTTGTACTGTGTTGTTAGTTGTAACTATGCACATTAGTGTAAGAAAATTTATTTATGAAATTGTATTAAATAATTTAAATAAGAAAAAATTAATAATTCGTCAAACTTATTAAAATCTTGCATTTTTTTCTAAAGACACTGCGCTCCATATAACGCATTTTCGTTGGCCTCAAGTATTTAATCAGTCGCATTATTTTATTAACATGTTTATTTATACACAAACTGGTCTAGACTTAGCTTAATCAGGGCAAATAAAAAGATTTAAACGATGCCAAACATGATTATAGTTGCGAATGTGTTATTTATTTTGTCCTAAGTTCAAACACCTCTAAATGATTGTCAAGCAAAACAATCCTAATTACGATAAAATATAACAGGCCGGATCGAGAATCTATTTTTTTTAAATTAATTATAGGTAAGTCTTAAAATCTTATGACTCTCAAGGAAGAAGCGTTGACGCAGTGCACATAGAATTTTGCCTTTGTAAAATACTGGTTAGCGCTGTACTAATTATGGGCAACGTTATCTCTTACCATCAGGCGAGCGTCTTGCTCGTCTTCTTACTTCGTTGTGTAACAAAAAAAATCTGACCACTATCCCGCCTGATATTAAGTGACGATGCAGTTGTAGATAACATACTTAACCTAGAAGGCGGGATAAATCCCTCCCTGGCTACACTGAACATCATGCCGGAGTACGGTCATTGGTCATAATGCCCGCTTGGCGACACGGTTTTACCCAGGGTGGTAACTAGCCACGGCCGAAGCCTACCGCCAGAATTAAACCTCCTTTTTTAAATTAGTAAAAACGTGCTTATAATAAAAACTTAAATGTTAATCGTAATGATTAAAAGATATGATAATTGTTACGAGTACGTATGTACTTTAGAGTATCTCAAGCTTAATTTTGTGGTATATAACCACCAATTTTTACATACATTTTGAAATATAAGTTCGTAAAATAAAAAAAAAAATCTTTTAATTTTCTTTGGTCAAGCTTTAGTTTATATTTTAATTTTTTAATTTAATTAATATATTTTTTTATAATTTTAATTTTTTAATTTAATTAATATATTTTTTAACGTATTCTCACTTCTAAACTTTAATAATGGCTAAACTAAACTTTAAAAAGCGTTTACAAAATACAATTCCTTATTTGAAAAATAACTTTCTTGTTAAAACAACAAAATTATTTTTAAAATATATCTATACGAAAAATTGCCTACAGAACATAGGATTAAAAATATTGTAACTCGTACATAATATTCTAGAAAACCATACCATTGTTTTAAGAAACTAATGTATGTCGTTTGTCGAGGCCTTAATAATATTGTAATCATTGTTATTACTTTTTATAGAGTTTATTTTTAGAACATTATAGTTAAGTATTTCGTGGTTGTATTTATTTTGAGACATTGTTTTAACTAAGGTCAAGAAAAATATGGTTTCTTTGGTATTTTACATTCGTATATCTTGCGCTTAATTTTCTTTTTTACTGAATTCTTTAAATTAAGTTTTTAGGTTTTATATTTTTGAATGTTGCAGTCAATGACATTTAAAATTTAGTTTATTATGAGTTAATGTAATAAATTAATTTCTGGAGGATGTCTTTGAATACATAGTTAAAATGGGCTGTGTAATCTATATTATAATATAAAGACTAATATTTAAGAAAAATCATTTTTGTTGTTGACGCTGAGAAAAAGCGCATTACGTGTTAGTCCCGTGGGGGGTAAGAAAAACTTAAAATAAAAATGTAATATTTTTTTTTTTTTTTTTCAGTATTTAATTTATCTACACAGTTTTCTCACAGCACCACAGAGGATCACAAAATTTCAAATCATTTTTCATTTTGGAAAAACAGGTTACATAGTGGTACATGTGAAAAGTAACGATGATGCCTGCAGCAGTCGCTAGACTGTGTCGCAGTCACCAACGCCCTCCTCCGGATAAATAGGTTTACAAAATATTACATTTTCCAAAGATATTCTAGTTAATTAATTATTATAGTAATTTAAGCTAAGACAAGATTTCCCTTTCTTAGGCAATAAAACTCTTTCGTTGAGCACAATAGTTAAATAATACACATCTATCTCATAAGAATTGATACTGCAAAGACAATAATATGAATCCTTATTATAATTTATTATAGATTTCGTATTACTTTACTTACAGTATTTATTAAAAACTGTTCTTGAATGAAAAATAAAGCCAATTCATTACTGGGCTAAAGAGTCTTAACATCTTATGACTCTTGAGTAAGAAGCGTTGGTGCAGTGCTCCTAGAATTTCACATAATTGTGAAATCCTAGGTAACACTGTACTGATTATGGGCAGCCGTTATCTCTTAACATCAGGAGAGCGTCTTGCTCGTCTTCTACTTCATCACATAAAAAAAAAAAAAAAAAAAAAAAAAATCGATTCTTGTTTGCAATAGGTATTTAATTAATCGAAAATTCAAGAGGAAAATTTGTTTGTAGGTCTAGGTCGAACCTAGGAAATTTGGGTACATTAACATATTTTAATTAAAAACCTATTATACTGTAATACTCGTTAATCTATTTTGTAATTAGCGAAAACTTCCTGGATTTTTTTTATTCAATATAGGTTAGCCTTTGACCACGATCTCGCGATGTTAAGCGATGATGCGGCCGTAGATGGCACCAGACTATACCTAGAAGGCGGGATAATAATAATAATAATTGGGGTTTATACTCCAACCAACAGGTTACCCTACTTACACTGTCAGAGTCAAATCACAATTTATAGGTTGCGTGGCTAACCTATATGTTGCAGTTTCAGATCGCCGAGATTACTACAGGGCCTGCAACATGACCTAACGACTGCCTCCTACATATCTTATAGGAAACAGGCGGGACCCACAGTTTTACGTGCCTTCCGAAACACGGTAGCGTCCAGGCGAAAATCTTTGCCACACTGAGATTTGAACCCAGGGCCTCTGGCTTACAAGCCGGATGTATGACCACTGAGCCACGGACGCTACTACGGGATAAATCCCTCCCTGGCTTCACTGAACATCATGTCGGAACACGGTCACAATAACCGCTTGGCGGACACGGTTTTGTCCAGTGGGTGGTAACTAGCCACGGCCGAAGCCTACCACCAGTATAGCGAGTGGAAAAACCGCACATAACTAATAAGTCATAGGTGCGGGGCCGGGATTCGAACTCGATGGTCCAGATTTGCATCCGCACCACATAACCCTTTGGCCACCACAGCTTCAAAAGCGACAATGCGGCCGTAGATGGAAACAGACTAAAAAAAGTTGACTGTGGGACTAAACCGGGACTAAAAACTAAACCTAGATAACCCTAGGTAGGACTTCGAGGCCCTTAGGGCACGGTAACTAGTGAAATTACTGGGCTGAAAAGTCTTAACTTCATGACAGGTAAGAAGCGTTGGTATAATACCTACTCCTTGAATTTTACATCATTGTGAAATCATTGGTAGCACTGAACTGATTTATTTAAAATTTGGATCTAAAAATTGAGTTTGTAATTATAATTTAGTAAAATGTTTAAATTATTGTTTAATAGTTAGGTGATGTAAATGCTTTGTCATACGTTTTAAATACGATATAATATGTATATGTACCTATTTAGTAAATATATGAATATCCGAAGTCATTGTTGCACGCCGCCGCTTTATTTTACCATAAATTCCCTTCCAACCAGGTTGGCTGTAAGAGATTGCTTTATGCGATAAGACCGCCGATTGTTTACCTCTAGTTTTATGTTAGTAATATTATGTTCATAAATATTTCTTGTATTTTGGTATGCAATAATGTATAATTCTATTCTATTCTATATTTTCTCCGGTAGGAGGGCACTGTAGCTAGTGAAATTACTGGGCTAAATAGTCTTAACATCTTATGACTCTTGAGTGAGAAGCGTTGGCGCAGTGCTCCTAGAATTTCACATAATTGTGAAATCCTAGGTAACCTGTACTGATTATGGGCAGCCGTTATCTCTTAACATCAGGAGAGCGTCTTGCTCGTCTTCTACTTCTTCACATAAAAAAAAATTAAATGATCCTTATCATAGCAGCTCCAGACTACAGACGAGACAGATTCTGTATAAAATATATTGAAAACAATTAAAACCTGCTTTTTGAAAGCGAGAGCATCTCAAGGAGGGTTAAACGTATAGAATTGGTCGCAGGAGGGTTAAGGTCATTGACCTCGATGACCTAGGGGATCCTGACCTTTATTAAAACCTATTTAACAGCTGTTTAATATTTTTTGAAAATTTGAAGCAAAACAGATTGAAATTAAAATATTAGATATTGATCTAATACTTGATAGTTTCAGTTAAAATATAATATATATTTTTTATATTATATAGGTATATTTAGTAGTATTTTTTTACAATATATTCAAATTTGTTTGGATAGTATTAATATTAAATTTTCCGTATTTTTTAAAGAGAAATGGAAAACCTTTATTAAAGGTAATATAGGTTTATATAAAAAAATCGTGTGACAGTGTTTATCTAACTCCTCTAAAAGGGATTGACCGATTTTAATGAAATTTTTGTTAGACGAAGTTGCGCTGGTCAGCTTATCTTTATACCGATGATATTTTTAACATAAAGTAAATATAATATTGTAAAAACGTCACAAAAACATTTTAACACATGTATAAAGTAATGTTCGTAATTTAAAAATGTATCTATAATATTTGACATTAAAAGAGGTTGCAAGCTTGACAGCTATTGTGCCATGCTCTACCTGAACTTGACCGTAACGAATTCACTTTTTTCTAAACTTATTCACGCTTCTAATTTCAAATATGTAACAGAATGTAACTGGCATGCAAGATGTTTTAAATCTTTTTTTTTTTGTTTGTTTTTCTTACTTGTTCATTCAATTTTAAAAACTGAATTTAGTTACATGTAAATTATAATAAAATAGTAATAATTTATTCTAATAATATACATACGGGTACATACTCTTTGTGTTTTACTACAATATCTAATAATGCAATTCTAACTTTTATATATTACTTACCTTTTCCACTTAAATAAAAAACAATTTTTTTTTCTAATATTAATAAGCCATGCAAAGTCTTAAATCTAGAAAAAAAATAAAAAAATACTCACTTGCGAATTCCTTAAAGCTAATATCACAGGATTTTAAAAAACGAACTATTTACACTCACTTGGATCACATAAAAAAAACGAAAACACTGGCCGGATTCGATTATTCGAATTACATTCCCGTGCGAAAAAAAGAATTGTTTATTTTAAATTAACCGCAGTGAGCGTGCGACTGACGGCGCGATCGCTTGTACAATGCGGCAGGTAAGTTACTACCTTCCTTTAATATGAATATCGAGTATCGAGTCTTCAATCGTTGATAATGATAAGAACGCAAATAAAGGGGTCTGTACACGACCGGTTTCAGTTCAATGTGCTAAACAATAGATCGTGAGAACTCGGCACTTTTTTTTTCGGTCCACACGTGTTTTCGGCCAATAATTTAAATATTTATGTAGGTTAGTATTTTGATACGAAATTGGAACATAATTGGTGATTGAATTAATGCATTATATGTATAAGTATACAATTTAAATATAATATGATTTTAAGTACAATAAAATAATAAAAAATATATTAAGAAATATTTTTATTTCTTCCTCAGGGAAAGCAGTATAGTCATAAAGACTGTACGAGTATGTCATAAATAAGTAGATGACTCATATATTTTTTATATTAATATCATCATCATCAGCCTTTAATAGCCCACTGCTGGGCATAGGCCTCTCTTTGATTATGCCATTCTCCCCTGTCTCTTGCCGATGTTGTTTATATTAATATATTCTAATTTTTTAAAGGAGTCTCTGATTGATTGACTGACTAATTTTTGCTACGCGGGCAAAGTCACAGTTAACACAAGTTAAATCTTACTAATATTATTAAACGTGAAAGTTTGTAAGAATGGATGTCTGGATGTATGTTTGTTACTCTTTCACGCCTAAACGATTGGACCGATTGAGCTGAAATTTGGTATATAGGTAGCTTAGACCCTGAAATAACACATAGGCTATAATATAGCGAGTAAAACCGCTGGGCTCAGCTAGTATGTCATAAAGTAGACTGATAGATAAAATAGCGGCTTTTGTAAAGCAATACATAGATAGTTTCTATAAAAATAAATGTTAGGTACCTATTTATGAAAAAAAAACTTGAGAGGTGTCAAGGGACACCCGGATGGAACGAAGTTCCTATAGAAATGAAAATAACTGGCTTGCTTTCTATAAGAGAGAGAGAGAGACATACAGAGAAACATGCGCACGCCGCACAGCTTACAATAGCTTACTATAGCAAAAAGTGTCGTGACAACTTTTCGTAAGAATTTTTTCCGTCTAGCCCCCTTTCACAACGCGCGATAAGGAACTTCGTTCCAAAAGAGTGACTGATTGATTGTCTGACTAAGCGATCTATCGATCTGCATAGTCTAATAAGCGCTGAACAGATACGGTTGACATTTGGAACACAATTAGGTTTTATCACGTAGATCTTTTTTTTTTGACCCAGGAAAAATGCATTACGCATGATGATGCGTAATGCATTTTTCCTGGACCCCACGCTGGGGGGCGCGGGGCGGTATGTGGGACTCCCCCGCCGAAGATGGGCGCGGCGGGAACACCCACTAAAAAACCTGGGGGTGTTCCTGCGGGACGCCATAATGCCGGGGCAACGGGTACGCCGAAGCACTCATCCGCGGCCCCGACGGTTTATGACGTAAACCTATGCTTAAGATATAATTTATAGACGCAGGCAAAGCCGCGAACATTAGTATTATTCTAGTATATCTCCTCCTTATTATATTTTTACTAGGAAAAGGGATGTGCCTCATAAAATATAAGTTTACGTGCGTCAAGTTGAATATTAAAAAATATAAACACGTTTCTTCATTTGTAGATCTACAAAAAAACGACTGATAGAAATGCACTAAAGATACTCGGTGGAGGGACCATGACGACACAGCGTACAACGTTTCAGAAAGTGACGTAGCGCGTCCCCATCCAAAAGCTTATAAGCGTTATCTTAGCCATTTTTTATTATATTTGCAAACTAAAAAATATGTGTTAAAATATTTTTTTTATTATTTAAATTACAGACTAATATTATAATTAATAATTAATGGAATTAGGCGTTACTTTGCGGAAATCCATTACAATATATATTAGCTATTATTTAATATTTAGTGTTAATTCCGCTCTAAATTATTTAGAGCGGAATTAACACTAAATATTAAATAATAGCTAATATATTATAATTAATTATATTTTTACCTTGTCAACATCCCTATTGTCGGTATGTCTAATCTATTAATGATAATATCCATGATTAAGTGCCGTTATATTATTTTTAGGGAGATTACGAAATCACAGAAGTCATTATGGATTATGGAGTCGTTTTGGTTTTATCAAATCTAGTCGATTGACGTGTAATCGAATAATTATTAATTATACCTCTTTTGTATCATGCTTTTTATAATAGGGCAGTTGATTAAAAATATTTTTTGTCCATAATGGCTAAATCTTAAAATAAATAATATTTGTATAATAATTGATTGGTGGCCTGCCGGGAGACCAATGGGCACTCAAATAGGAGCCGAATCTACAACTTTCTTCTGGGGGACGAATTTTGGGGGACGAGTGGGTTCTATCCCCTAATTCATCATGTAGAAAAATTGTTAAAAAATAATGGACACGTAACTTGATAAAAACGTATGCGGTACAACATTAGAGTTACTTGGTTGTGACGTCACTAGCCTAACCAGAAAGTGACGTAGGGCGGGGACGTCCTACGTCACGGGGTTTAAAAATGCATGGCTTTCATAAGTCGTTTTATATCGCAGCCATTTTTTATTTTTTGCATAATCCAAAAAATACGTAAGTGTAGTTTTTTTTATTATTATTTTTTGATCTTGTCAACATACCTATTTCTCTTGTGTATTCTCTGTTTCGTTTTATCAAGTAATCGCGAGAATAGTATTTGCTACTAAAATTCAATTTTTTTCCAAAATTTCATGGCGTGTTCCACGTGCCTTTTTACGTAATTACAGTAAGCTAAAATATTTATTGTTATCTAAAAGATTATTATTAAAAATCACTGATAAGAATCAGGATACGAAAATATCAAAATGGTATACTGTGATAATAATGGAATTTATATTACTTAATACTAGCTGCGCCCAGCGGTTTTACCCACTGTACTGTAGCCTATGTGTTTCTTCAGGGTCTAAGCTATCTTTATACCAAATTTCAGCTCAATCGGTCCACCCGTTTAGGCGTGCAAGAGTCGAAGAAAACATACATCCAGACATCCAGAGTTCACACATCCATACATTCTTACAAACTTTCACGTTTATAATATTATAATTATTAGGATAATCACCACATAGTAGGCATGACAAGTTAAATTTTAAAAAAGCTTTTTAAAAACTAGCTTTTATTATTATTACCATCTAGCATCAAAGTACTCGTCAAGACGAATCAAATGAGCACAAACTCGATGGGGTTGCGTCGATAAACAAAAATATGATAAAATACAGACTTCCTCATTATTCTTTATACTGTATAACCTTACTTGGGTAATATTTTCTATTATTTACTATACATATAAAGTTATAATTAATTTTAAGTAAATAAATAAAAAAAAGACGTGTGGTACTCGGAGACTGCCGCGGTAAAGCTATTGCATAGCATTTTTTATCAACTTATGTAATTATAGTATCACCGCTGTGCCGGTCGGAGTGGGGGGTGTTAGGTTTTTTCGTTACGGAATTTCTGGATTCGGTCCCCACGCTCAAGGCCCGCGATAGAAGCTATGCAATAGCTTAATAAATCATTCCAGGACTATATTCAGGACTCAGGGATTATTATTTCAGGACATTTTACGTTACATTTTACGTTTTTTGTGTTATTTTGGTTAGGATAACGGATATAATACTTATATACTTTTCTTTTGTAAATACATCTTTATAATAGATATTGAAGTATAACAATATTATGTTCTTTTAATATATATTTTTTTTATTTTTCCTCTTTAGATTAATTTATATAAACATGGTTTTATCAAATATCATTCGTAGGGTGCATGACAATAATTGATACATATAGAAAATACTTATCAATATAATATAATAATGATTATCGTAACCAATTGCCAATGTAATATTATGTTTATTTGATATGAGATTTATTTATTTATTTATTTAATCCATTAAATGTAGGTTACAATATAGATGTTAAATATTATTAAATTTAGACCTATCTACATTCTACCCTGTTAGGGCGCTGTGGTTCGTTCGAGCATGCATATAACATACTAGCTTACCCGGCAAACGTTGTTTTGCCATATAAATAATTTCCTAGTAATTTCTAGTGTAGACAAAAAATAGCTTACTTATTGGAAGTATGTATGTATTTTAGAATGTGTATATTGTATGTATGTAAGAATGTGGTATATGCGTGAAATAAGCATTATTTTATGGAAAAATTTTTCAAACAAAAGTAAAAAATTAAATTTTATGAAAACATTGTCTCTTATAATTTTTTCATACAACCAATATTTCCATTGACATTTCAAAATAAAGATTCATAATGATTGATTTTTTGGAAACTATGAAAATCTTAATTGTTCAATTACATTTTTTTAATAAAATTAAATTAAAATTACATTTTTATAAGATCAACAACATTTTCGATATAAATAAAAAAAAAAGTGTGTGCGTGTAACCTTTACGCGCGATTGAAGTAAAACTTCAATTTAATATCCCGTGAACATTCACGAATTTTACTCGACACTGGCAAAATGCACATGTTGCCATATTATTAAAAAAAAAAAAGAAATTAGACAGACCATAGTATATGACATATACTTACAACCAATCAGAATTATTATTTTTAAATGGCAGAAACTACACAGACTATAGTAAGCGTTACTTCCGTCAGAAAAAAAAAAGTAAGCGTTACTTCCGTCAGAAAAAAAATCTGAGTTACTCCCTAGTCGCGCCTAAAGAAGTTTTACTTCAAAAAAGTATACTTACAACACAAAATCCGTTGTTATTGAAAGCTCGTGTTACGTGTTGAGTACTTTTGAGGTTATAAAATCACTTGATTAACTAATCGTGCAAAATACACTCAAAATTGATAATTTAATTATTATTGATAAAATAGGAATGATTAAAAGTTAATATGAGAGTTACACTGAGATAGCAAAATAATAATTGTCAACGTTACTACTACACACTTGATGCATATAAACAATAATGATGGCCGACAACTGTGTAGGGAGTGAGAAAGAAAGGAGACCGGGTTCGTTCTCATCCCTACTCCTTGCTGTTTACTGGGTCAGAAGTGACACCTGTAGACATCTGGCGGGGATAACTAATTAAATGACGATTGATCAGTTTTCGACCGGAGAGGAAAAATGATTAAATTACTAAAATGGCTATTAAAAAATAAGGGTTGATCGTAGAAGGTTGAAAATTGAGGATTGTATGTATTTTTGTATGTTGTATCATAAAAAAATAGAAATTAAAAATTTTGTCTAAAAAATAAATAAAAAAATTTAGGGGTGGACTACCCCTAACATTTAGGGGGATGAAAAATAGATGTTGGCCGATTCTCATAGATACCGGATAAGCACAAAAAATTTCATCAAAATCGGTCAAGCCGTTTCGGAGGAGTATGGCAACAAAAACTGTGACACGAGAATTTTATATATTCTGTGTAGGGAGTGAGAAAGAAAGGAGACCGGGTTCGTTCTCATCCCTACTCCTTGCTGTTTACTGGGTCAGAAGTGACACCTGTAGACATCTGGCGGGGATAACTAATTAAATGACGATTGATCAGTTTTCGACCGGAGAGGAAAAATGATTAAATTACTAAAATGGCTATTAAAAAATAAGGGTTGATCGTAGAAGGTTGAAAATTGAGGATTGTATGTATTTTTGTATGTTGTATCATAAAAAAATAGAAATTAAAAATTTTGTCTAAAAAATAAATAAAAAAATTTAGGGGTGGACTACCCCTAACATTTAGGGGGATGAAAAATAGATGTTGGCCGATTCTCATAGATACCGGATAAGCACAAAAAATTTCATCAAAATCGGTCAAGCCGTTTCGGAGGAGTATGGCAACAAAAACTGTGACACGAGAATTTTATATATTAGATTAATTTAATTTTTTCCATGAAAATAGTATACGATTATGTCAAAAAAAAAAAAATGACATCTTTTTGAACATTTAATTTAACTTTCTCCCGAGTAATCTTTACTCCTCCTGGTCGACTTCCTGCTGACTCTGCGCGCAACACGTCGCCGGCGGTGTCACCTAGTTTTTAAGTTTATAAAAATTTTATGTATGTTAGTCTGTAAGGTATATATGATATGGGCCTCTGGTACACTGCGTCTGTGGCAGTGTACTATTGCCTGAAATAAATGATTTATTATTATTATTATTTAATCGAAATATATAAAAGGAAAGAGTGACTGATTGACTGACTGATAGATCTATCAATGCACAGTCTAAACCGCTGAAAGGATTAGTCTTGAAATTTGGAACACAGATTATATAACATAGACGTCTACTAAGAAAGGATTTCTCTACTACTTTTAAAAATTTTATTTTAGACTGCCTGTCTGGAATAAAATTGTTCATGTCGTAGATATTCACGCATATTTCCAGTTAATGTTATATATTATTCAGGAGCAATGAGTATCTATACTTGAGCCATAAAAGAAAGTTATTTAATGAATTAACAGCAAATCTAATGGTTTTGTAACACTTCACTTCGTAATAATATCACACACCGTTGTAAATCTATGGAATGCTGATAAAATCTGTTTGAATTACGAATAAATAAAAAACAAATGAAATTATAACACAAGTGAAATTTAAAAAATACTTTTTAAAAACAAGCTTTAATTATTGTTATCATCTTGCATCATAAAGTACTCGTCAAGACGAATCAAATGAGCCCAAACTCGATGGGGTTGCGTTGTTTTATGACAGAGTTCCTTTGGCCACCTTCCAGCTCCATCATCAGATCAGCTCGATGTCATAAAAATATTGCATTGTCATCCGATTTACACACGCATGCAAATTTTCAGCTCAATTGGAAACCGGGAAGTGGGTCAAATTAAACTTGCAAGATTTGATTACAGACAGACAGACAGACAACAGACAGGTGAAAGTAATATAAAGCTTGTAAAAACTGACTACCAGCGAGCCGAAATTATATCATTCGCTCAGAAAACTCCTTCCAGCAGGGGTCACATCATCGCATCGTGGCCACCTGTGAGACAAAAAACAGTTTACGGATTTTCATTTTTTTAGAAAATACGCGATATATTGATATTTTAGGTATATAAACTAGTTGAATAACATTGTATTATCTCAAATTGCTTAAAAATATTGGAAAAAAACGAAACACATAGGTATTATTTTCACAGTGAAGCAGTTTGACAGAGTTTGACAAACAACATAAACCGGCCACGCTGAAAGGGACGGAAAAAAATATTATAGGTTCTCCTTTTTCTTCCCACAGAATTTTCCCTATTGCCATCACACTCACACATAAAATGGGTACTTCTAGTTGTATTAGTTCTGTGCCTTCCAGGTTGTCCGTAAAACTTTTTAATTGTGTTTATAATAGGGGTGCGGATCAGGTCAAAAATATTAAAATATAATTAGTCCGTAATTTAACATTAAAAAAAATATTTTTGTTTGATAATGAAATAAAAAAATGCTGAGATATATCGCTTATAAGTTTTTAGGTGACGACGCGTGACGTCACATGTGGATGTATTTTGTATCGACTCGAGCATTCATATAACAAATACGTATCGAGTATTTGTTATTAGAATCTATTAATCTATCTACATTCATCATCATCATCTTCCGGCCCTTATCCCACACTAGGTAGGGTCGGCACAACACGTTTTTCTCCTCCATTCTACTCTATCATCCGTCATATTATATTCATCCACTTGGCTAGCACGCATCTACATTATGGACAAAAAAAATTGTCTGATCCCCTATTATTTCTTGTAACTTGATTTGCAATAAAGAGTAATTCTATTCTATTCGACCGAGCGAAGCGAGGTCTTAGAGTCGAAAGCCGCGAAATGCCTGCGTTTGGACCAGTTTAACGCTTGACCTCTGGTGCTAAAGTTTGGTTGACGTTTACTTGAAAACGGTTAATCCAAATTAAATGAAATTTTACACACAAGTTAAGAAGGTTAATTGGATAATTGTAGTGAAAAAATTTGCTAAATAGGTTACAGGGTTGCAGAGATATAGGTGACTTAAAGTCTTTACGATAGGTCTGACGATTATTTCAAAACTGGAGCGCTGATAATTTTTTTTCTAACATATACACATTTTTTATAAGCGACACAAATATATTAGCCAAAGTGTATGTTTGTATGTATGTTTGTTACGCGATAACTGGAAAACCAATGGTCCAATCTGCATGAAACTTTGCAAACGCGTAATATAAATCCATAGAATTTTTAAGTTCGAACATGAGCCAAATCGGTCGAAGGGTTCTAGAGTTTTAGAAAATGCTTAATTTCAACGTTACCAAAGTTCCAATCTTAATGAAACTTTGCGATCAGGTAGTATAAGCTAAAAGAATTCTCATGTTCGAAAATGAGCCAAATCGATCCAAGGGTTGTAGAGTTATGAAGATGATTAAATTATAATGTTTTGCACAATTTGTTAGGTACATTAAGTTTGAGAAAGATCCTACAGGCAAAAATGAGCAAGCAAGTTGATAAAGTTAAAGAATTAATAGCGATAAAGTCCAACAATTCGAGAATTTCAAGCAATTTATCATATTTTCAATATTTATTATTTTTAATTATTTTCATATAATTTTTTAGTACATTGCGTAATACCAATAATTGCGTCAATTATAGTCCGGCCGCCTAAAGTTTGCTATTGAAATAGGTGTCACATACATGTAGGTAAGTACACGTTTTGTGCTGTTTTTTTAATCTTTTTATAAACCTCATTTCGCTCTATAGATAAAATATAATGTTATATTAAATTTAAGTAGTATGTAAATAAAGTAAAATAGTTATTTAAAAAAAAAACCTTATTAATAGCGTTATTTTACGCCCATCGCTAAAGGCAAGCAACCAAAGTTGGACTTAGTAGTATAGGCATAATTATAATATAATATTATATAATATAATTATGACGACATAACTACGTCACATTGCCTAAAATTTTGTATAAATTATCCCGAGCACAATGTACTGGACTATAACTCGCTGTCAAGTAAAATAATATTTTACAGTGGTCTTAGCATGCCAAACGAGATCCCGCTGAAATGTCAAGCGTAGAACTGTCATACCATACATTGTAGTTTTGTGAATGTATGGGATGACAGTTCTACTCTTGAAGTTTGGTCGGGATCCTGTGTGGCATGCTACGGCCACTGGCAAAACACGAAAGTGGAGACCATAAACAATAATAAGCAGGTAACAATGTCTGTGGAAGTGGTGATAGAATAAAAAAACTCGCTGAATCGTTTTAAGATAAAATATAATTTAAATACATAATTTATATGAATACATACAAATATCATCGACCGAGCAAAGCGAACTCTTAGAGTTGAGAGATCTCTCGGTGGCAGTAAGGTTATTTGAGTAGTCTGTCTGCATAACTTTTTAAAACCTAAAGTAATTGTTTGTGCCGGCACATTCAACAATAAAGGTGCACGAGCACACCATAATGCATCGCGGGCCGTGTACTTATAGTCTGCCAAATTTCATAAATACATATATGGTAACGGCAAGTTCCCTATGAATGTTGATTTATTCAGTGGGTCAAAAAAATGTAGGTACGTTTTTGAAGGATAAACGGGTGTATATTTCTCTACGTTAACTCAGAAGTTTAATTTAACGGGCACTAAGCGGCTATAGACCTGTGTATTATGGTAAAAATATACAATTCTACGGGATGTAGAGTATAAATTGGTCTTGACAGACATACGGATGACCAAGTGATCCTATTTATTAGGGTTTCGTTTTTTCCTTCAGAGGAACGAAACTCTAAAAAGGATTATATTCAAATAATCTCGGTACGTAGGTTTATTGAGTTTTAATTTCTCAGAATTTTTATATTTTAAGTTTTAATATTAATGTTAAAGTTCTTGTATTAGGATATATATTTAGTCGAGACCTAAAGTCTAAGGTTTACCACGGAAATTGGGCTGCGAGGTCACAGTTCGAGGCGAACTACTAGTAGTAGATCTGCACAATAAAATTTGTATTTTGCACCGCAAACGTAATCACAATGCTTGATCAACAAAAAACAAGTGAACTTTGCTCAGTTAATAAACAAACTTAGTAGTTTAATGTACGCGATTGGAAAACACAGGTTGTATTTTAAACAACTTGGGATTTCGTCTACATAAGTCTAATGACAGCTTTTGTGCCAAAAGTTCAAAGTTCAAAAGTCCGAGAACAATTTGTTATTGTAGTGTATTTTCAACTCTATTGCGTTGATGGAAAATTTGGACGTTCAAAATTTCAACCGCAAAGGACTTTAGACTTTGATCGTGGTACCTGTTAACTGTTAGTTTAAACCGGACTTCTTTTTCTATCTTATTCTTTTTTTATTAGCTTACATTGTACACGGTGCAAATTTCATCAATATCGGTACATTCGATTTTAAGATATGAAACAATACGTGAGCCTTGTCATAGATATACTTTTTACCGTGGTCTAGTCACCGCCCGCGGAAGCGCTCGCTTTCGTTAGATATTAAAGCTATTTAAAAAAACGTTAAAGGGGTGAACATCATTATAAAATCTAGTAAAACTCCTCTCTTCTCTTCCCTTCCTACATAGTTGTCTGAAAGAGATCGCTATTAGCGATAAGACCGCCAATTGTAACACTTAGTTTTTTATATTGTTTTAGTTCTTAAGTTATTTTTTGTATATTTTTTTGTTCCAATAAAGTGTTATATTTAACTATTTTTAAATTATATGTTTTTTTTATTTAAATGTCTTTTCCGTGTCAAAACGTGATCTAAATATATATAAACAAACACGTATTTTATGTTAGTCTGTAATTATGACGTTAGATAAGCAGACTTTGTTGCTTTCTCGTAAGGAAATATTTTTTTTTACTTAGTTATTTTACAGTTATTTAGGATTTTTCAGGTACATACAACTGTAGGTCCTGTTTGCTTGATTCATGTTATGGTCATAAGCTCATTCGGGCTTATAAGCTTTCTGCATCTCCTTCCGTCCAATCTGGCACACACATCACTTTCTGCATCTCCTTTCGTGCTGGAGGTAGGAGGGGGAAAACTATTATATTTTATACACAGATACACACGCTAAAAAAATCTCTCCCCACAAAAATCTCCACAATAGTACACGCTAAAAAAATACCGCAGATCATCGCGCAAGAGATTCATAAAGAGATACACAGCCCTTTATTTCATCTCCTTGTTAACTTAAACACCCTGTAGCTTATAAAGTATTGATCGTACAACAAAAATTATTATAACCAAATTTGTAGGAAATTGTATATCAAAACTTTTGTCAGAAGTAATTATAATGCTATTCGTACAGTTCGATATGAAAATATATAAAATCTGGAAAAAAAAGCACCTTCAACCCCCTCTTGCACTCTTAACTCACTCCCCATCCTCGAGGACTTTTAATATATCTTTCTGGATACCGAAAGGTATAACTGTACCAATTTTCAAAACTACACGAGTTATATAGTTACAGAGCAGAACTCTACTCGACATTAATACCTAAGCTATACACATACATACATTTTTTTTTTTAAACATCTGCACATGCACACACACGCTCGTACTCACACACACACACACACACACACATAATGAGCAACATACCTCTTTTGTAGTTAATTTATCTATTTTTTAAATATTATAACATAGGAACTGTCAGCTGTTTTTATAAGCTCAGAAACGTCGGCACGAAGCCGAAGTAAATACAAGTGAGTTTATGCCGTTACAAAGATGAGCTCAGAAAACGATTTTTGTATACACCCGCTATGACTAACTACTCGACGAACCATCTTAGTTCGAGCAAGGGGGCAACCTGAAAACCAGCAACTACGCTAACTCTGCGTTACGTAGTTATACGCTGAGGCTGTCCCTTTTGCCAATATCTGTGTATTTCTGTAAATTGTTATGTTTTTTATTATGATTATTACTTTTTTTTTTTTTCTCAAAAAAAAACTGTAACTACACTTAAACTGTTGTGGTCTATGTTATGATTGGCAATAAATGTTTTTTCTTTCTTTCTTTAGTTATTTTTTTTTTGTTTTATTATTTTTTTTTTGTAACAAATTATGATTACTATAGCACAAAATATTTGAACGTCAATACCACGAAAACAATTTTTTATTTTAATTATTTTCATTGACATTAACATTGTTTTTTTTTCTAGTACATGTGTAGTAAATACAAATAGATAACATGGCTTATAGCTACATTTGCATGCTAAATGATGTTAGCTCAACATGTCTGGCACTGTTGGGGTACCCACCTAGTCGACCTCCTACAAAGGAAGTCTACCCCGGTAATGACGTAGTTGCGAAAAAAAAAAAAATGTTTTGCCTCATTGGTTCGAAAGCTTACAGGTTCGAATTTCGAATGACGTAGGTATTGTTCGCTACACTGCCGCTTCGAAAACCGTTTAAAATGCCTCATACTTTCGAATGCTAGAGACTCCGATTTGTTATCCCTATTATACATAGTGTGGGATAAGGACAGGAAGATGATGATTATTATCAATTTTAATTCTAGTTTCTGAAATGTCGTTTTTTTTTTAATTCATTGCTATTATTAATTAATTATTACCATTGTTATATTTTTGTATTTTAAAATTGACGACCTCTGTGGCGCAGTGGGCTAATACCCGCCTGCAACGCAGAAGGTTGCGGGTTCGATTCCCGCATGAGCCAAATATTTGTGTGATCTACAGGTATTTGTTTCTGGTCTGGTTTTCAATATCTATTATAAGTATGTATTTACAAAAGAAAAGTATATAAGTATTATATCCGTTATCCTAATCACCATAATACAAGCATTAAGTTGCTTAGTATGGGGTTAGGTGGCGCTGTGTGAATTGTCAATAAAAAAAAATTTTTTTGAAGTGAAAACTTCTTTAGCGGCGCTGAGCACTTTTTTGTATGGGTAAAAACTTTCAAACTCGCGTCAGGGTCACGTGATGCTGATCGAAAAAGCGTAAGATCGAGGGGAAGGGAGAGGAACTAGTATCTCCCACTCTTTCTACCGTGCCTGAGTGTGCTGCTCTGTTTAGGCGGCACAGGGGGCTTAGATTATATTTTATATTTTTATTTTTATATTTTTTTTATTAGACACTTAAATAGGTTCGAATTAAAACTGTTTGTTTCTTACTTCAGTTATCATAAACCAATTGTATCAGTTGTAAAAATTTGCGATGATGATTCTGATAATAACGATGGTGTAAAAGTCGTCGAAATTATGGATGGAAGTTGATTTTTCTGAGAGATAAAATTTAATGTTATATATAAATAACGATATAATATTATAAATAACAACATATAAATTGTCATATTTGTGTACGATAGCGCAATAAATAAACATTGTATTCTACCTCATAATTGATAGTATTTTTATACTTATAATTAAACACAACGTTAATATTGAAGTTTTCACTTCTGCCGGCACTCCCGGAGTGCTACCTTTTTTTTTTTCTTGTATTTTATTTTAACTGACATACATTACATTACACATTTTTTTACATTATATTACGGATAATAATATGATTCGATTTGATTTGACTCGTGGATTAAACTTCGGTTTTATAATTTTAGTTGGACTAAGTCACGGGCCAAAATCTAGTTTTTAACTTTCCTTAATCAGATATAGGTAATTATTATTTTTAAATAAATCTGACGTCAACTGTCAAGAATTAAAATTGTGATTGATTATTTATTAACTGGCGATTAATAATTAATTAGCGATAAATTGATTGATTTGGAAAATAATGATTAAATCTGCGAAAATATTAAATATATAAAAGTTTTTATTTGCGTATATGGAAACCTATGTGTGGTCGTAATATGTATATGAGTAGGTATATAAGTTTTGCTAGCTGTGTCCAGAGGTTTTACCCGTTAAAAAGTCACTTATTATTATTTATTTATTAATACTTTATTGTAACACACATGATAATTAAAAATTTACAACAGAAATACACTTATGTGTTGTTCTAGGGTCTTTTGAGATTTATTTTTATTGCAAAGAAGTAACAAGATGAGCAAGACCCTCTCCTGATAATAAGAGATAACGTAATCAGTGGGTTCTACAGTGCCACCTAGGATATTACAATGATTTAAAATTTTAGGTGCACTGCGCGAAAAAGTTTAAGAGCCTTATGATATCTCTATAGATGGACTCAGAAATAGACTTTGTCGGAGTGTTTAATAAGTGTATTTACATAATATAGCCATATCCATTTGTTTCGAGTATTAATTATTAAAAATACAGACCAATATTATATACGAAAATGTTTCTGTCAGTCTGTAACTCTTTACGATTTATCTCTGAACCAATTTGACGAAATTCGCGTAAATGTCTAGTTGAAATGTTTTTTTAATTACCTACACAGATAAAATTTGATTAAGATAGGGTAATTTGACTTGTGAGGGAGAATATATAAAATACAAGGTGTTAAATAGTTTTTATTCCAGAAATCATTTTTAAATAGTGTGACGAGGAGGTAAAAGTTTGTATGGGGTATCAATAGCCGTCTAAGGCCTAACCTATTTAGGCGATAGTAGGGAGTGGGGGGGGGGGGGGGGTTAAACTCTGTCCCTACCGTGTTTCACAGAACATTATGCCGGAATATGGATAAAGTCCGTTTGGCGACACGGTTTTGTCGAGTGGCTGGATTTACCTGCATAATTTTATTATTATGTAGTAAAGATATAATTGTAATAAACCATACATAATTATGTAAATGCGATTAGTTAAGTTTACTAATAAAACATTATTAACAATTATATTATTGTACCTAATCAGAAGTTTATGACCATGAAATGGTAAAACCAAAATAGGGCTATTGGCATAATTAGGTATTAAGATAAATAACTCTACGTATAGCCTGCAGTTTCACTTGTAGAAAATGAAACATTTTTTCTAGATAACTTCTTATATAGATAGATGATAACTACTTACATATATTTAGTGTGGTAGGCCACTATTGCAGAGAGGTAGGTACCTATACTTCGTTTCAAAAACAAAGATAATTTTTTCAGGCTTCGAAGGTTATATATCAATGAAAATATCATTGATATTTTTACAAAAACTGTTATATCCGATTTATCTTATGATATATATCTGATATATTATAACAAATATCCGATATATACCGAATTTATTATGATATTGATCCTTTGAACCCTGCAAAAATTATCTTTGTTTTTGAAACGAAGTATAGTTTATAATATTAGTAGGATTGCATAACTTATATTATATGTATGTACAGTCAACTACAAAGAGATGTATCCATGTTAGGCTTACAAAATGAAGTAAATTTTCATTTGCCACAATGAACTACCCTTGGTTCGTGACATTTCTAGTAGCAATCAAACTTTATATTATCATCGACTCGTTTAATATGCAACAATGTATCCCACTATTTTTCCTTAGGTGATACATAATAATAGCATTTAAAATGAATCGAATATAGTATAAGATTTGGTGGATACTGAAAATGTCACGAAGGGTAAATAATTTTTGCATACTAAAAGTTCCTTCATTTTGTAAGACTAACATGGATACAACTCTTTGTAGTTGACTGTAGCTAATCATACATTTATATACTAAATAAGCGATTATGTTGTTAGGTAGTCAAACAACGGTAATAAACTGTATCGTACCTATATCAATACAGATTAAATCAATATGCCGTATTTAATCAATTATCGCTTGTATTGATTGCTAAAATAACTATTGTTCCTTTGTCGCTTTCTGAATCATAAAAAAAATTCCACATCCACAAATAATCTTCATAATAATACATTATAAAGATTAATAGGTACCTTATAATCACTGAATAATGAAATAATTCTGAATAATAATCATTCATGATTATGCATTCCCTAATAGGGATGTTGATTATAAAGTTTTTTTTGTAGGCACAGATTATAAAGCCCATTTCACACGTCGCTATATAGCGCTATATAGCTTCACATAGCGCGGCATAGCTTCAGTACAAATCGGCATCCGTCACACACGTAGCTATAAATGACATATAGCGCTATATCGCGCTATAATTTACAGTTGATGCGTAGAATGCGCTATTTTTCATTTTGACTAGGTGATAAAATGACTAAGCCGTTTTGTATTACGGAGACAAAAGAAAACAAACTCATATTACCTACGCGATATATTAAACTAAATAGTAGCAAATGCTTAACCGCTGTGTAACAAATTAGAAAAAAATGTTTTTTATTTTTATTAAATATTTTGTTGTGTTTACAGTTCTTTGTGTTAGTATTTCGAAACAAATTAATTTAATTTGTATTTTAAATTTCACCTCCTATTTACTTGTAATAGATGCTCATATTATGCATAATGATTATTTGTCCGAATAACTGAAAGCTTTGAATACCTTGCAGTAGACTTTCGCTTAACCGGCTAAGTCATGCTACAAAACGGCTACGCATTTTTTTTTTATCTAGTTCAAATGAAATTTGCCAAATTAGATGGTTTTACAGCAACATGGCTGTTGACAATGTCAATTTTGAGTCTTATACAGGACGTGTGAAAAATTTCATGATTTTTTTTTCACATTTTTTAAAAGTACGTACCAGGAGTTTGCCATGGTTTTTTTTTTACAAAAGTGATTGTTAGTTAAAACTGTAATAATGCAAACACATTGTTTCAAGGGTTTTGTAGGTACCTCTAAAGAAAAAAAAAACAAATCATTATTTTTAGTTTTTTTTCGACATTTATGCTCGGAAATGGATCGTTTGGAGTTCTTCTCCTTGTCCTTGTCATATTCTCTATTACTGGGAGTCATGACCCCTCCTTTGTAGGATTCGATTTCTGATAATGGAGTGCTATCTGGGTTGGTTGGATGCGATTTTCATGGCCAGGAGCCACGAGACAACAGGACAACAGCAACAGCGTCATCTTAGTCGAGCACGGGGCAGGCTGAAAATCAGCGCTGTGCAGGACCTCCCTGCCCAGCATTATGCTGAGCCTATTCCATTTATCAGTGTAGGTACCTATTGTTTATGTTGTTTTATTATCTTCTGTTCGTATCTCATACTAACATGTCACTATATTTATGTGTACCTATAATTTTTCATGTATGTACTTTTTGGAACTGATAATAAATATATTTTTATCTTATCTTAACAGGAACTTCGAGGGTGGTGCGGATCTGATCTGACCAGCACATCGGACCGCCTTGGGACCGCTTTCCTTTGATTTTGCCCGAAACAATGACCATCTCTAGTTTTCCATCCATGCCATTTGGCCAAAGTACTCGAGAATTCTCTGATAAAGTCGGTCTGAAAATCTAACTCAAATCGATCTTATTCGATGAACTCTCATACTTTTAGTAAACGATGATAATTTCGAATTAAGTTTTCTGGATTTCTTGATACGTCAAGAAATCCAGAATTCGTTGAATCGTCATTTTTTTTAAATTATACCAGGAGCAGACTGGAACGAAACCAAAATCAAGGAAAAAAGAAACATCCTTTATGTAGAAAAAATTGTCAAATTCATTTGTTTAAGTAGTGTTGGGGAATCATTGTGGAACTATATGCAATCATGTGATTGAATCTCCGTTCCTACTTCTGGTACTCCTGGTACCTACTTCCTAAAAAATATTAACTAGCTTTTAACTGATGAAAAGTGGTCGGTTAAGCACAAACGTGCGTGCATATATGAAAGTGCATAAAATAGACCCCGCATAGGAAAAAAAAAACTGTTGTGCCCTTTTTGAAGACTGAACCACGTTAATATTAAGAGAGAAGAGAGATAGAGAGGAGCAGCGGTTACAGATTTCCAATTTAAACGCCGTATTTTTCCCCTTAAGGGCAGATTTCTGGAATAATAATATTTTATATGTAATTTTATACGCAACATGTTGATAACATTTTTTCATACAAGTATGTGGCAAGTCCAACTTGCACTTGTTTGTTTTTATTTTGAAATAATATAAATTTTCTTTATTTTTGTATTAATAAACCTATTCTAAATGCACTCAAAGCATTCATTGACAAGTTATTCCAAATATTTGAGTGCGTTTGTAAAGAGGAAAAAAGTAGTCATTAATATCACTTGATTTGTGAAAAAAGGAATGTTAATGTCACTTGATTTTATTTCAAAGATCGACTCAAGATTCAATCACAAAGAATGAACTATTAAAAAATATAGTTCCGATCAGTAACCCGGCCATCACTAAAAATAATATAGCACGGCATAGCGAGGTATAGCAAGGCCTTGCGATACGATACTATATGGTACCAGGAGTCATATAGCAAGATATAGTATAGCGCCGTGTGTAATGGGCTTAACTCTCTAGTATATATTATGTTCGTAGGTTATTAAGAAACTCTATGTTAAAAAACAAGTGAAATTAAAAAAAACTTTTTAAAAACATGCTTTTATTATTATTATCATGCAAAGTACACGTCAAGACGAATCAAATGAGCCCAAACTCGATGGAATTGCGTCGTTTAATTACGAAGTTCTTATGGCCACCTTCCAACTCCACCATCAAATCAGCTCGATGTCATAATAATATTGCATTGTCATCCGATTTCTGCATGCATACAAAATTTCAGCTCTGTCGGATACCGGGAAGAGGGTCAAATTAAACTTGCATGATTTGATTACAGACAGACAACAGACAGGTGAAGGTAAATAAAAGCTTGTAATAAAATATTGGACACATCTGGGAGCACGGCTGTGGCCCCGCCAAGTTCAGCAAAAAGCTATTTTTACTTCTTACGAAATTTATTGATAAAAAAAATCTCTCGAATTAATGTACCTACCTATGTATCAAAGTCGAGTCGTCTATAGAGTCGCTTGTTAGTGATTTATCGAATACTTTGAAAAACCTTCTTAAACCGATTTTGGTAAAATATCTTGACGACCAGAAGGAAGTGTGCACTTTCAAACAAAAAAAAACGTTTTAAATTGGTTTAGCCATCTTTCAGCAATCGGTGAACATTCTTAAAAAAAGTTTTTAAAACAAAAATCATGATCATGAATTCGAAATCTTTTCTCCTTTTTGTAAAGTCAACTAAAACTTAAATAACTTAAGTGTATTATAATATATTTGCTTGCGTAGGTGGAAATAATCAACCGCATTGCCAGAATAATAATGAATGAAGAGGAAAACCTATTAAACCGACAGCTTAGCAGACAATACCATAATATTAGTATTACCAGCACGTCTTCTTACGTCTTACGTCATGACATATGGTAGGTAACCCCCGGACGAAACAGGGGGTTTTGTGGGCAACACAGGAAAAGAAATTGTTAGAGGAATTTCCAAAAAAATGATTAGGTTTACCTTCCTTTCCATTCCTTCCTTTACTTTTGGTTGGAGAGGTAAATTTTGACCAGGGAAATCACTGTTCTTGTAGAATTTAACAACATAGACATAAGTTAAATGTAGCTTGTACCTATAACCTCGACAAAAAATTAGAGGCCCTAGTAATAATAATGTACTCTAGGTACAAACTGGAGCGATATTCGCTACCGCCTGCGGTTAGTGAAACAAAATGCAAAGAATTATCTACCCAAGAACCGCCTTCTAAGTTAAGTCTGCTAACGGAGAATAATAATTGGGGTTTATACTCCAACAGAACAGGTTACCCTACTTACACTGTCAGACTCAAATCACAATTTATAGGTCGTGTGGCTAACCTATATGTTGCAGTTTCAGGTCGCCGAGATTACTACAGGGCCTGCAATATGACCTAACGACTACCTCCTACATATCTTATAGGAAACATCCGGGACCTACTGTTTAACGTGCCTTCCGAAACACGGTAGCGTCCAAGCGAAAATCTTTCCCACACAGATTTGAACCCAGGACCTCCGGCTTACAAGCCGATCAAGTATGACGACTGGGCCACGGACGCTACGAGAAGAATGTGAGAGCGTAGTTACGTCGTCCTGCTGAACAGCGGCAGGAAGGATCCCGGGGTTTTAGTGGGCCGGTGTCTCCGGCGGGGAGTCCCAAATAACCTCCCTGTGAAGCGTTACAACTCCTCAGGGTGGTATGCGAAAAGCATTTTCCCCGGAAAAAAAGTATATTCTGCTACCATCTACTCAACGGCCGTATCATCGCTTTACATCACGCGAGATCGTGGTCAAAGGGAAAAAATACAATGAATAACAAGTGAATTAAATTAAAAATTAAAAAAAAACCCCAACGCATTATGTAATTTGCCATTTTATGGTGGCGGCCATCTTGGATTTAAAATTTTATATAGTGAGCTGTATTCTACTCGTTAAGCCCTTTCATTTGATACCCATATTGAGGGGGTTGTGGAAGAAAAAAATAATCCGCCATTCCTTGAACCGATTTCCACCAAACATGGCTAAGAACACTCTCGACTAACTCTACTTTCAAACAAAAAAAACTAAATAAAAATCCGTTCATCCGTTTGGGAGCTACGATGCCACAGACAGACACATACACACACACGTACACACACACACACACACACTCACACACAGACAGACAGACAATCAGACAGACAGACACGTCAAACTTATAACACCCCGTCGTTTTTGCATTGGGGGTTAAAAAAATACAATGAATAAAAATTAGAAATATCTGCTATGTACTTTTTCGCTCCCGCCATCGGTGGTAAAAATCGCTCAGGTTTGAACTGGCCTTTATATTAATTGATTTTGCGATTTTATGTCAAAAAAAACTTGAGAGGTGTCAAGGGACACCCGGATGCACAGAATTAATACAACTAGAAGTAGCCATATTATGTGTGAGTGTGTCGGCAATAGGGAAAATTCTATGTGAAGATAAAGGAGAACCTATTTTTCTTCCGTCCCTTTCAGCGTGGCAGGTTTACGTTGTTTGTAACAACACGTTTAAACGGTTTCCTTGTGACAAACTTACCAAGTCATTCGAATTATCTTTTATTTTTTAAGATTTTAAGTGCTTTCAGGGAATAATTAATGGTTTATACACATAAAATACGGTTAGTGAAACAAAATGAAAAAAAAACTCAAAGTGGTAGTGAAATGGTAGGATGTGCAGTTTTGGGCTGTAAAAGCCGTAGTGAACAACATTAGGAGAAACTATTGCTGTCGCATAGGCGGGCACGCAGTGGTGAACCACCTGCCCGGATGGAACGAAGTTCCTATAGAAATGAAAATATCTGGCTTGCTTTCTATAAGAGAGAGAGAGAGAGAGAGACAGAGAAACATGCGCACGCCGCACAGCTTACAATAGCTTACTATAGCAAAAAGTGTCGTGACAACTTTTCGTAAGATTTTTTTCCGTCTAGCCCCCTTTCACAACGCGCGATAAGGAACTTCGTTCCAATTATCTTCTGCGCAACTTTTACCTTAAAAGCTTCGAATTACATAATTAATAGTTAAGAAAACGATGGGTCAAGCTTTAAGGAAAATTAAGGGACTTTACAGAATTTGCCCTTGTCCTAAAATACTAAAAGTACCTAGGGTAATGTACCTCAGTACTAAAAAGATTTTCCAGTAGGTATACATATATTATTAGATTTAAGTACTAACCAACTTGGGCTGGTTTTGAATTTAGCGTAGACCTCTAGAATAAGTACCTCGGCATTGTATTACTCACATACACATAATATTAATATGCCACTTTGTTGTCTATCCGTCCGTCCGCGGCTTTACGGAAACACCCTGACAAGCGCTTGCCCGGTTTATATATTTTACTAGCTGACCAGTGTAACTTCGTCTGCGTCAAAGTCAAAATTTTCAAATTTCGCTCGCTGATGGTGATGATTACTATTCCTTCATCATTGGTGATGATATTATCATAAAATAGGTTATCCGCCATTCCGCCATATTGTAGCTGCGGCCGTCTTTAATTTTTGCATTTTATTGAATTTTATGTTAATTTATTATAGAAATGAGTTAATATGTGCGTGTTTGTTGTTGTTACTAAATATAATTTTTATGTAGGTACTAGGTACCTATTAGTAATTACTGGGCTAAAGAGTCTTAACATCTTATAACTCTCAAGTAAGAAGCAGTGCGCTCGGTAGCACTGTACCAATTATGGGCAGCGTTATCTCTTACCATCAGGAGAGCGTCTTGCTTGTCCTCTTGCTTCATTGTATAAAATAGAGTAATTAAAATAGAATTTATAAGTTTCAGGTATCCCGATAAATATTGTTATCTACAAGGAAAATGCCTTCGACTGTTGTCTATAAATCTCCCTACAAGTGTAGCCTCGATATAAAGTGCTTATTTTCCTTCATATTATGTATACATATATAGGCAATACTTAATATATTATGCTATTTATTAAAGGAAGAAAAAAAGAAAAGTGAAGGTGTAGAAAATTAATTAAAATTAAATTACTTTCTTTATAGGAAAAAATCGAAAATTAATAAATAATTAATTAAGGTTTTTTAAATGGAAAAAACATATTGTAATGATTTTCATATATAAAATTAGTCTATGAAAATATTGCGATCCTAGAATCAATGGGTCAAACGAACGCTAAAAAATGTATTTCCACAACGACTGAAATCCCAGTTCCCAGTACATTTTTCATTGATTCCTAGTAGTTCCTTTACTTTAGACAGTTTCTTTAAAGGCACAATAAATGTAATTTTCTTCCCATTTGTTCGAAAATGTCCTATAAGTTCCTTTGACCTCCTGGACAAAGGAACCAGGACCCTAGGTCCTGGAGAGACGTAGAGTGAGACCCTAGGTCCCTAGGCCCTAAGGTCCCCACCCTAGCGCCCCCTAGGTCCCTAGGGGTCAATGGGGAGCCCGCGCTATTGGGCGTCCTGTCTCTGGCGCCCAGGACGTTTTCTTGGGAGGAACGTCTTGGGTCCTCTATCCCGTGTCTTAGGCCTTAAGGCACTACTGAAAATAAACTCTCTTATCTCTCACTTTTTCTTATTTGGTGGTGGTAGGCTTCGGCCGTGGCTAGTTACCACCCACTGGACAATACCACGGTAAAGTCTAGTCCAGTCTTGTATCTTTTGTTTACTTTAAAAATATATATAAGTAGATATATGTATTCTGAATGTTTATATCAGTGGAAATAGTTGTTGGCTAAGCATATTTTGTATACTTATTAACTTTGTAAGCTTTACTTAGAGCTGTTGATTTTCCAAATAAAATAAATAAATAAAGAGGTCTTTGTGTCCGAGTTCCGGTATGATGTTCAATAAAGCCTGGCAGTGATTTATCCCGCTTTCAAGGTCTAGTAAGCTACTATCTACGATCACATCACGCGCGATTGTGGTCAAAGTCTACGATAAATTAAAAAAAAGACTCATTTTTGTACGATTATAATAATTAGTTAGTACTCTAGGTACCCCAGCGTGCTATGGAAAGGGCTATGCTCGGGGTTTCTCCACGAGATCGAATCAGAAATGAAGAAATCCGTAGACGAACTAAAGTCACCGACATAGCCCGGCGGATTAGCAAGCTGAAGTGGCAATGGGCAGGCCACATAGCGCGCAGAGCGGATGGCCGATAGGGTCGAAAAGTGTTCGAGTGGAGACCACGGACTAGCAAACTAAGCGTAGGACGTCCACCCACAAGGTGGACAGACGACCTTATAAAGGTCGCCGAAAGACACTGGATGCAGGTCGCTTCCAACCGGTACATATGGAAGTCCAAAGGGGAGGCCTATGTTCAGCAGTGGACGTCCAATGGCTGAGATGATGATGATGATGACTCTAGGTACCTACGAAGTACGAAGGTACTATAAGCTATTCTGTGACAATACGGGAAGGCAGATGGGTAGAGTATTATAGGAAACTACTCACAGGCATTGCAGTTTTCCCGCTTAATTGTAATGCAGTGAATGTCGGTCATAGAGTCATAGTCATAAATGAATTGTGCTAAACATACATGTTTTGGGGAAATTCCCGTGACTAAATGATATGACACCATAATATCACGGTAAAGAGTATCTTTACCGTAATAATATCAAGGAACTAGATATTTTTTACAGTAATTTAAGCGATTAGGCCGCCCATTGGAATCCTTAATACTTATACCTACTTGTTTAGTTTTGAATTTTTTTATACAATTGGACGCTCTATTAGATACATTTTGAAATATAAATAATATTCATAGAAATGACTTATTGAATCAAAAGAAAACAAAAAAGCACTCAAAAGAAGCCTTGCATAATATTATTGCACTCATCACACAAAGTATTTCCAGTTTGATATAAGTATTTAGAAATGGCATGGGGATATATAATAAATATATTCGTGTCATTTTTTTAAATATCAAACTGAAAACACTTTTAAAATGTGTGCAATTAATATTGTGCAGGGCTTCTCTTGAGGAATTAAAAAATAATAATTCTGTGAATTTATATTTTTTTTAAATTAAATAGTATGAGCAAGAGAGCGTCCAATTGACAACCTCTGCTGTGGCGCGGTGGGCTTATACCCGGTTGCAACGCAGAAGCTTGCGGGTTCGATTCCCGCATGGGACAAATGTTTGTGTGATCCACAAGTATTTGTTTCTGGTCTGGGTGGTTTTCAATATCTATTACCATTATATATTTACAAAAGAAAAGTATATAAGTATTATATCCTTTATCCTAACCACCGTAACACAAGCGTTAAGTTGCTTAGCTTGGGGTTAGGTGGCGTTGTGTGAAATGTCCTGAAATATTTATTATTATTATTAATATATAAGCGCTCTTAAGTTTTGGTCTCAATAAAGAGTACATAATATATTGTATTGTAATCATCAAAGTTAAGCAATGTTATGTGCGTCTGTATTCAGTGCCGGCGTTAGGGTAGGGCGCGGTTGGGCGACCGCCCAGGGCGCCGGATAAAAGGGGCGCCACAGGCTCTATAATGGGGCGCCCGTGGCGCCCCATTATAGAGCCCATTCGTTCTGGAAAATTCAATATTTCTTGGTGCTCGTAGCGAACTGCTCGCGCTTTTATAAGAACATTTAGTTTCTTTGTCACTCGAAGGAAGATAAATGCACATAATTCGTGCTGAAAAATTCAAAATTTTCTCGGCGCTCGCAGCTAGCTGCTCGCGCTTATATAAATGAGAAACTTTACTTTCTTTGCCATTCGAAGCAAGCTAAACGCACATCATTCGTGCTGAACAATTCAAAATTTTCTCAGCGCTCGCAGCGAGCTGCACGCGCTTTTATAAATGAGAAAATTTACTTTCTTTGCCATTCGAAGCAAGCTAAATGCACATCATTCGTGCTGAAAAATTCAAAATTTTCTCAGCGCTCGCAGCGAGCTGCTCGCGCTTTTATAAATGAGAAAATTTACTTTCTTTGCCATTCGAAGCAAGCTAAATGCACAGCATTCTTGCTGAACAAAATCTAAATTTTCTCGGCGCTCGCAGCGAGCTGCTCGCGTTTTTATAAATAAGAACATTATGATTCTTTGCCACTCGAAGCAAGCTAAACGCACATCATTCGTGCTGAAAAATTCAAAATTTTCTTGGCGCTCACGCTTTTATAAATAAAGACATTTAGTTTCTTTGTCACTCGAAGCAAGCTAAACGCACATCATTCTTGTTGAAAAAATCTAAATTTTCGCGCCGCTCGCAGCAAGCTGCTCGCGCTTTTATAAATAAGTATACTTATTTAGTTTCTTTGCCGCTCGGAGCAAGCTAAACGCACAACATTCGTGCTGAATAATTCAAAATTTTCTCGGCGCTCGCAGCGAGCTGCTCGCGCTTTTATAAATGAAAACATTTACTTTCTTTGCCACTCGGAGCAAGCTAAACGCACATCATTCGTACTGAAAAATTCAAAATTTTCGCGGCGCTCGCAGCAAGCTGCTCGCGCTTTTATAAATAAGAATACTTATTAAGTTTCTTTGCCACTCGGAGCAAGCTAAACGCACATCATTCGTGCTGAAAAATTCAAATTTTTCTCGGAGCTCTGCAATTTTTTCCTTTTTCGTTTTTAGTATGGGTTTGAATTGCTTTTTAGGGGGCGCCGTAGAAATCTCGCCCAGGGCGCTGGTCATGTTAAAACCGGCCCTGTCTGTATTAAGTAATAGATGAGTGACCCAATGGTCCCTTAACTCTTCGTTGATTTTTTGCTAAGATTACAATCAAATACAAATTTTAAAAATGCTCGGTAGGCAAGTCCAAGGTGCATTTGTCCGGTTGTATTTTAATTGGAATTACCTAGTTAAAAGTTAAAAATGTCCAGACATGCTACTTCCTTTTTTCCTATTAATCAAAATAACTATTATCATTTTTTATGACGCAAAATGATAATTAATATTAATATAGATAAGTAATTATTTAATTAGTCATGAAATTATTAAAGAAAAACAAATTGTTATCTACTATCCAAAGTTATGGAAATAAATGTTTAATTTTAGTAATGCTTATGTTATTAAGCTACCTATACATAATATTGACCAATAAAATTATAACCTTTAAAATAAGGAGTAATTTAACCAATGGTTGAGAAAAATAAACAAGTCATTAGATATTATTTTAAAGCTTCGGTAGGCACAAGATTCTGATATCAAATCCCTATGCGATTTATCATATCGTAATTAAAGTTTATAAATCGCACTCCCATATCAATACAGCGCCAACTCAAAAAAATATTTTTTTATTATTTCAAACTTAAACAAGTATAAATAAAATTGCAATTGCTGTAAAAATACCTTTTGAGTTGACCCTGTATTGTACTAGGTGTGCGAAATTAGCTTCCGTCATAAAATCGATCTTGTTTGTGTTCTCAATCTTTTCAGCGCGTTAAAATTAAAGTATTCAATGTAGAATTAAATTTAAATTTTCGACTACTTTGACACGAGGTAGCGTGGCCGAGCGGTCTAAGGCGCTGGTTTAAGGCACCAGTCTCTTCGGAGGCGTGGGTTCGAATCCCACCGCTGCCATGACTTTTTGCTTATTATTGTAACAGTTTCCTATTTATGTAACAGCATGCATTGTGCATTAGTTTTAAAAAAAAATAACAAAGAATATTTTTTTATTATGAAAAAATTAAGAAATATTTTATTGTAACCAAAATAATATTAATAATAAATAAGCCCTACATTTTAAAATTAAAACAATCTGAAAAACGTTACCAAATTTACGAACTTAATATTATGCAACATAATCATTTAAAAAAAAAAAATTAGACTTGCTTAGAAGATTGCTCTAACAGAAATTTAGGCGCTTTCTTTTCCAACACTTACACAGCAACAATAATTATTATAATATAAGTATTATTGCGATAATGAAAAATTGTTTTATCAATACATTTAATAATAATATGTATGTGAGTATTTTTTTTCATTTAATAATAGCAGACCGACTAATCGCATTCTTATCATTATCTTTTTAAATTAATATCGAACATTGTACTCGCAACATTCGAAAATAGAACTCAATAATAATTAATACAACCCTTGCGTAGGTACCACGTGCGTGCACAATCGATTCTAAATTCAAATAAAATCATAATCTAATTAAAAGTGAACTACCACACGACCCAACTAAAACACATCTCTAAACTAAGACTAAGCATTCCAATTTTGAAAATTCTAAATTCACTTTTCACTCACCATTACATTATGGCTAGAATTTCGTGTGCACTTCGCGAAATGTGACGTCACACTGAATTTAAAAAGTAGGCATTAGATTTTTTAAAACAGCTGAGACCAGATAACTAAGAGCTCTAGGTTTATGGAATATAACGTGCCGGGAAGGTCAATTTAGACTGGATGTTCTATTTTTTATTTCGTGTCAAAGGTCACTAGAAATGCGAAATCGATAACGTAAACTCACATGCTTTTTTTATTGGGTTGTGTTATTTTTCGTCAGTTATTTCTAAGTTATTCACTTTCGCGTATTTTCTCAGCCCATTTTGTAGGTTCTGAGGTTATGAGATCGCCATTTTAGTTATATAAAGCTGGTACTGCGCATGCGTGAGTTTTAAGGGCAAGGGTGAAAAATGCCATTGTCTGGAGTACATAAGCCTAATGAAACTAAGGGCAGATCGGCAGATGAGACATGCCACCCTTTCAATGTCATTTGGAAAATTATATAGGTACCTGTTTCACTTCCCAGAGTTTGGGGAGTCTGGGTCCCAGACTCCTTTTAAATATTGTCAAAATCGGCCGAGCGCTTTTTAACATAATAAGTAAGTAGATACACTCATAAATTAAAAGTTCATTTCGGTTTGTGAAAACGAGCACGAAATCTGTGAAATATAATTTATTATGTACATTCTTTAATTAGGGGTTTATACTCCAACAGAACAGGTTACCCTACTGTCAGAGTCAAATCTCAATTAAAGGTTGTGTGGTCAGGGCCTCCGGAATACAAGCCGGACGTTTGACCACTGGGCCACGAACGCTACAATGACGGACGGTTCTTTTTAATTTCCCTCATTTTAAGTAAATTTAACAGTTATTTAGTTCTATTGTAAATCTCTACTTCTAAAAGCTTCTCAATGAGCAGATGGACGGGCGAGAGACTGTAGAGACCATTAATCTATAAACCATTTATCTATAAGCTTAAATTAGTCCATAGTTTTTAAAACTTCTAATTCTATTTCTAATTTTTAGCATCACAATGAGAACAAAAGGCTAGAAACCATTGCCTAATTAATCCTAAAACTGCAAAAATTAGCGACTAAACTGAAAGCGAGCTCAAACACTTAAGAAATTTGTCTCATCTATCTACAGATAAATTACACATCTGTGGTCTGAAACCTGGATTTGTCTAAAAGTCGTAAACGTTAACTAATAATAAGATATTCAACTTTATAACTTGCCGTCTCGTTGCTTTTATGTTTTCATTGCTGAATAGAAAATATTATTTATAAGCTATTTAGAAATAGGTATCTAGAGGGAGAAAATACCTAATATAATTTAGTTACTAATCATTCGCAACGGCATAATACTAGCTAAAATGCCTCTATGTGTTATTCTAGGAACTAGGGTTTAGGCTAGGCCCTGGGTACCAAATTTCCGCCCAATTTGTTTAGCTATTTATACAGGGCATTTGGTTATTCAGTACATTGGTGTATAGGACCTTATTGGGGAGGTCCTGAGACCCTGTATATGAGGCGCGATGGGATTACAAAAAACCTTTACAATTAGGGAAAAAGATAAAGAATATTAAGCTAGTTACTAAAGCAAATAAATATTTTTTTATTTTATGTAAAATACGATTTAATTCAGGGCACTTCGGGGTAAATTATAATTGTGGACGAGCGGCTTAGTAACACTCACAAATACTTGAGTCTGTGAACTAGAGTTTACAAAAAAACTAAACGTGCTGACAGCTGACATTGACAGCATATTTTAACTATTTTTTTTTTTTTTTTTTTTTTTTTTTTAATAATATGGCAACATATGCATTTTGCCAGTGTCGAGTAAAATTCGTGAATGTTCACGGGATATTAAATTATGGTCTCCACTTTCGTGTTTTGCCAGTGTCAAGTTAAATGTTATTTTTTAAGTAATAAGTTAGTTAGTCAGGTCAGAGTCAGAGTGAGCTTAATAGCTCGTCTAGTCACGTGAGTCTTCCAGTAAAATGGGTGGAATTTTACTGAAAGTTCGGAGGAGTTTTGGAGGGGGCACCAAAATTCATATTTCAGCACCATATCACTTGCCTACATCTGTGCACATTCAAAAACACTTAACACGCAATATTCCACCATTATTACACGCTAACAATCAAATTCTACACGATTATTAAGCAAAAGACGTGGAGCCAATGATATGATCAAGGCTTGCCGCCAAAACTATTTTAACTATTATCTGTCACTTATACCACATGTCCTCTTCTTTGTCTATGATAATGTCAAACACAGAAGTTGTCAATTGTCAAAGAATCAAACGGTCAGCAAAATTTTAAAATATTTATTTAATTATTTATTAAAAACGATAGGAACGGATTTATCTGTAATGTGCACTAATTATACTACAAAATGAACACAACAAAGAATAGTAGTAGCCAACAATCAAGTAAGTTTTAATTATTATAACAAACGAATAGTGCTTTTGGACCAAGTGTGCATAAAACATTTTTATTTCAGGGTTTTTAAAGCTTTCTCTCAAGAAAAATAAGTTGAAAAATGACGAGAACTGTAAAAAGTTGAATCTTAACTCCGATGTCATCGTTTTAGACGAATCTTTGGATAAAATGAACTTTGAAATACCGAAAAGAGTGAGTACCTACATCTACCTACAATATTTAAAAAATCTTATGTTAGATGCATGTTAATTGATGTTAGATTAGTTTTAGATCTCTATAAAACCATTTATAATTATTATTAACATCGCCCAACAGTTTCACCTACTAAAAAGTAGCCTACACAATGTTAATCAGTAGATATTTGTCATAATTATGTCTTTTTAAATTTCAGTTACACATTAAACCCGTGGTGTATTCTCCGATAGTAATAAATGACTCAAGTGAACATTCTGATGAAGAATCTAAGATACATGTAAATGAGAAAGAACCAAGTAGATATGGCAATGTAAGTTTACTTTCCTCTTTTTTAAATTCATTATACCTAGGTAAGCCTCTCGCTCAGATGCGACCAGAATGGAGGCGACATGTCCAGAAGAAGGTTTATTCTTTTGAGGATGAAAGAAGGCAAGAACTTGATTGTAAACGTGACCAGCTTAAAGCGAGACCACCTTCTAACATCCACTATAACTACGTTAACGGTACTCTAACATGCACATCTTGCTCTCGCACGTTTACTGCAAAAATCGGGTACATAAGCCATATGAGGGCAAAACATTTACCTGCATAACATAACCAAGTCACTGAAGCCGAAAACGGCTAGGTGGATTATATATATAGGTAAGCCTTTGACCATGATCTCGCGTGATATTAAGCGACGATGCAGCCGTAGATGGCAGCAGACTATACCTAGAAGGCGGGATAAATTCCTCCCTAGCTTCACTGAACATCATGTCGGAACACGGTCACAATGACCACTTAGCGGACACTGTTTTGACCAGTTTGGTTTGGTTTTCCTTTATTAACATACCTATTTACTTTATATGTGGATCAAAAAAGAGTTTCTTGTGTTCGTTTAGCCAGCAGGCAAAAATTTTCTATTTACAGGTGTCATTTAATAATTCAGTAGATCAATTGCAAATCAACGACCAACCCAGCATAGGGGGATGGTCACCGGCCCAAAATATACTTACAGCCACCCCCAGAGACGACCCCATACCTTCTACCCCCAAAGATAAAATGAACGAATCATATGAACAATGTTCCATTAAAAAAATACAACAATCACAAAAGAAAATATTAAATGACCTATATGGAGACACATGGAAGTCCATACCGAAACTATTAAAAACTATTACACACAAATATGAAAACTTTGACGGAATAACGAAAAAGTTATTCGACACAGAAGGTGACAAGGAAAATATTAGACAAGATTTGAAGAAAAATAAGGAACTGTACTTGACATCTTCGGATGTTAAACGAAATGAAGTTAATTACGGTGACACAGAGAAGAAATCCAAGAAAAAATTGTACACAGAGAAAGTACCAAATACTCCAGACGTGAAAATTAGAGACAGAAATGTAAATAGTACGACTAAAAAGGTTAAAATTAAGAAGGGTATGTCTGTAACTGAGTTGGTGCAAGCTATGAAAACCGATGATATTTTGACGAATAAGAGTGATAAAATTTTGACAAATAAAATTGATAATATTTTGACAAATAAAACGGATAATGTTGATGTACCGAAAAAAGGAAAGACTGCTAAAAAGGCTGAGAAAATTGACGAATTGATGAAAAGAATAGAAAATGTGACCGTAACTCCAAGTATAGAAGTAAAAAGGTTAAGTTTCATGGGTTCTTTAGCAGGTAATATTTTTACTGAATTTTTTGATAGTTTAGATCTTTTGGTGTGTGAAAAAAATGATAATGAGGGTATTTAGTACTTAAGAATCTGGGTTAGTTCATCATCATCATCAGCCTATGTTCGTCCACTGCTGGACATAGGCCTCCCCCATGGCACGCCACTCTGTCTTTCTTCTCCACCCACCCCCAGCGACCCTCCGGATATCATCGCCCCATCTCGCCCATGGGCGCCCTACACTACGTTTGCCGAGACGCGGTCTCCATTCGAGAACTCGCCTACCCCAACGGTTATCGGTTCTACGGCAAATGTGACCAGCCCATTGCCACTTCAGTTTGCTAATCCTTTCTGCTATGTCGGTAACTCTAGTTCTCTGTCGGATCACCGGTCCTTACCTATCGGTCTGGGTTAGTTACCATGATTTTATTCAATATTCAGTCTAGATTATGGCTTCTTCTTTCACATGACATTTTGACATTCTTGATCAAGTGAGGGTAGATGTAAATCTATCGTCTCGAGCGCCGTAGGATGATCGTCCCTGCAGTATTCTCGTGACCACGATACATGCAACTGTATCGAAACGTCGAGGTTAGTTTTATAATGTTTTTGTAAAACTAGCATTAAATACCAACGCGATAAGTCCCGAGTTATATAATTAATATTAGATTATGGCTGTCTTTTATGAGCAGTCAGTATTTTATTCAGCTGCTTGCACTGAAAAGAATTTTATAAGTAGCTTTTGCTCATGGCTTTGTCCATGTCCAGAATTTTTTTGGTGGCAGGTTGTTTGTAACTAGTGCCCCTGAATTTTGGACTGTCAGTTCATCTACGTATAATGCTAGATTTATGACCATATTATGGTTCCAAATCCAAATATTAACTCAATAATCAGTGCTCAAAAAAAGATTCCCGACAAACGAGTTGTGAATCTATTTTTCACTAGCTTGTGCCTGCATGGCAAAATTCTTTCTTAGCGGAGGTCTACACCCTAAAACTGACCTGTATGTCAAATTTCAACTCAATCCGTCTAGCGGTTTGGGCTGTGCGTTGAGAGATCAGTCAATCAGTCACTCTTTCCTTTTATATATTTAGATTTCTCTAGGTAAAATATAAAAAAAAAACATTTATAACAGCTAGGAGAATATTGAGTAATGACTTCTTTATTAATTAATGATTAGTTATATGCATAGGCGGATTTAGGGGGGGGGCCAGGGGGCCAAGCCCCCCCCAGAATCATTGTAGAGTTACAAATTTTGCACATATTTCATGGTAAAGATTTTTTTTTTTTTCTCGGCGCTCGCAGCAATCTGGTCGCGCACATATTATTAAGGAAGTTAAAGCTTTCTAACTGCTCAGAGCGAGCTAAAAACACACTTTTCGTAGTAAAATTATAATATTTTTGCCCGTCTGCACCTTGGCCCCCCCCAGAACCAAATCCTGGATCGGCCTATGGTTATATGTATCATGCTTTATAATTATTTTTTAGTACTTTGTTGCTATAAGAGATTGTGTAAGTGGCTTTATTATAATATTGTCTATTTACATAATAAATATGTTTTAAGACTGCTCTTGACTCTGTTTAACGCATTGTTACTATGTTGGTGCTAGCCGCGAGGACCTATTATTGGCTTTTTGCTACTATTTTAAGTTTTTTTATAATTTTGTTTGTAAGCTGTTGGTCTTCCTAAGATGTATTAAATAAATAACATTTCAGATAACGTACCCTCCTGGCGTTGTCATCCAGAAGCAATACAATACATAGACAATTATAAGACAATGCGGGAGGAACTCACCGCTAGACTTTACAAGGAGTTCAATAAATGTGTGTTCGACAATGGTCTGGATGCGGATATGATTATAATGTGGGACGGTAAACTTAGGAGTACGGCTGGGTAAGGTTTACTTTTGATATAGATGACTAGCTGCGCCCAGCGGTTTTACCCGCTTTTCTATAGCCTATCTGTTATTCTAGGGTCTAAGCTATCTGTATACCTAATTTCATCTCAATCGGTCCACCCGTTTAGGCGTGAAAGAGTAACAAACACACATCCAGACACCCTGACATCCAGACATCCATTCTTACAAACTTTCACATTTATAATATAAGTAAGATATTGAAAACCTCTGTGGCGCGGTGGACTAATACTCGCTTGCAACGCAGAAGGTTGCAGGTTCGATTCCCGCATGGGACAAATGTTTGTGCAATCCACAAGTATTTATTGTTCCTGGTCTGGGTGGTTTAATATCTATTATAATATGTATTTACAAAAAGAAAAGTATATAAGTATTGTATTTGTTATCCTAACAACCATATCACAAGCATTAAGTTGCTTAGCTGGGTGTTATGTGGCTCTGTGTGAAATGTCCTGAAATATATTTGTTTTTTTTTTATATTTTTTTGTGTATGTTGGTCATCATTGTTGTAATATGAAACAAGTGAAATAAAAAAAAAATGTTTATAAAAACAAACTTTTATGATTATTACTTACTAGCTGACCCGCGCGCACTTCGTAGCGCGTGACAGTAAATTATTCATATATTAATGAATTTGATGCAGACCATTTAATTCGATTTCCAATTCCACGGAAAAGAGGGATTCAATTCACGGGTTTTCTGCGACTTAATGGGCGTAGAATTAGTAAAGGCTGGCAAACCTTGCCAATATGTAACTACGATCGAATCACCTACTATTCAAAATGTCTATTGGACGTTTCGCCTACGTTCATAATAACTATTGGTTGAAATCAATATTGGACGATTCGCCTACGGTTAACTCAGCTACGGTCGATTGAGCTATGGTTGATTAAACTATTCAAACTCAAACTCAAACTCAAAATTCATTTATTCAAATAGGCTACAATGGAGCACTTTTGCAAGTCAATTTTACATTTTATTTTAATATTCTACCGCTCATTCGCAAGGCACCTCTATGAGAAGAATGAGCAAGAAACTCATAGGGATTGCTTTTTTTAAATATGTGTTTACAATTATTATCTTGGTTACATAATTTATTTACAGGTGGTTGCAGAGGTTTCCAGGCATCTTTGTCTTCTATGTATTGGCTAATTTTATAATAGGCTTTCTTTTGTAATATGTCTTTAACACGGCTTTTGAATTTACCTTCTGTGAGCCCCGTTATTTCATCAGGGATTTTATTATAAAAACGTACACAATTCCCTAAAAATGATTTATGGCTCGTTTTGGACAATCTGAATCGAGGTACAGCTAACTTATTCTTATTTCTAGTATTAAAGCTATGAGTGTCACTATTTAACTTGAATTTATCTAAATTTTTTATTAGACGATTTGCCTATTTTTGACCGAACTAACGGACGGTTCACGTATTTTTAGACCATGTTTCCGGCTGCTAGTCAGGTATGACAGCTAAAAAATACTTGTTTATAGTACAGAATTCAGAAACGTGTTGTTTTTGATACCTGAATGATTTCTATCTGTAGGTGCGCAGACAGCTTATTATGCCACTTTGCCATGATGAGGTAGATGAAAGAAGATGCCAAAATGCCTGAAGATGCCATGACACAGGATAAATAATTCAGTAATAAGAAAAATATCTGGCGCTTCGCCGGCCGCTGCCGCGGCACGCTCGCTTCGCTCGCTCGGCTCGCGCATTGTGGTCACTGTTCAAACCTAACCTAACCAACAGATTTCGGTTTGCCCTGAATACTGTGCTAAAAACACGCGTAGCAAAGAATTTATAAACCGTAGGTGAGTCGTCCATAGTTGAATTAACCAATATATCAAATGAACATTGGCCGAATCGCCCATTAGTTCACATGCCCATAGTTTAATCAACCGCAGGCGAGTTGCACTGTAAGCGAGTCGTCCAATATGTGAAATGAACTTATGCGAATCGACCGTAGTTATATCGACCGTAGTTGAAACGACCGTAGGTATTATGAAACGTAACCCGTCCATGCGGGCAAAGCCATGAGAATAAGCTAGTGACTGATGTATCTGTATAACGTACAGCCTCAACCGCTAGATGGATTGGGTTGAAATTTGGAACATAGAAAGGTTTCATGACGTAGATCACTGCTAAGAAAGGATTTTGCCGTGCGGGCAAAGCCGCGAGCATAAGCTAGTAAATAATATTATGAAACATTTTTTGTGAATAATACTTAGATTTCAGAGACGTCCTGGGATAAGTCCCAGAACTATCGTTATACCTATACCACAGTACAAATTAGAACGGCAATAAATTACCACTTACACATATAGTACATCAAGATTAAATACAGTAAACAAAAATATATCAAATTATCATTAAAATCAGAAAAACTAATAAAAATACGGAATAATAACAGCTTGATTCCGTACACTTACTCTTGACTCTTTTCCGCGTCATTTAATGGTGATCTCTTTACCGTGGGTAGACTTCCTCTGCAGGAGGTCGGCTAGTACCCCAACAGTGTCAGTTATTCTGCCGCCTGAACAGTGATGTGCAGACATTACTGTGCTTCGGTAGGAGGGCACTGTGGCTAGTGAAATTACTGGGCTGAAGAATCTTAACATTTTATGACTCAGCAGTGCACCCAGAATTTAACCTTCGTTAAATCCCAGCGTTATCTCTTACCATCAGGAGAGCATCTTGCTCATCTTCTTACATCGTTGTATAAAAAAAACTAAAATGAAATTTTCTGAAATGAAACTATGATATACCTACGTACTCAAACTATTTATTATAATATATCTATCAAATTTCAGATATTATTAAGATATCTCATACCCGTCGAAATAACGTTAAATCCTTTCTTTTTTAATATTAGGTATTAAAAGTAGAATAATAATAATATAAAAGACCGTGTAACGACGAAATTCGACTAAAATACAAATTCGCCTTATTATAATTTTAGTTTTAGCAATATTATAAAATGATATAATGTAATAATGCTAACTTTAAATTACGTGGTTCCTGTTACCACCTTCCAGCTCCATCATCAGACCCTGGTTACTATAATATGCATAGTATCAAAGTACTCGTTCAGACGAATCAAATGAGCCCAAACTCGATAGGGTTTTGCCTTTTAATCACGGAATTCCTATGGCTACCTTCCAGCTCCATCATCAGATCCTGGTTACTATATAGTATCAAAGTACTCGTAGAGACGAATCAAAAGGACACAAACTCCATGAGGTTTTGTCTTTTGTTTACGCGGTTCCTATGACCACCTTTCAGCTCCATCATCAGACTTCAGATCACTTCCATGTCATAAAATTATTGCATTGTCATCCGATTCCCGGTATGCAAAATTTCAGCTCAATCGGGAACTGTGACTGATAGGTAGAGTGCTTTTCACGAAAGGAGTTCTTTTTGCTGGGCGCCACTATCGCAAATTTTAAAAGTTAGCATATTAAATAACTTTAGAATCTTCGATGTATCCTTCTGCAATCTTGTTACACTTCCAGCCACCATGGCGTTTAAGAACTGTAATATCAGCGCCTGAGTCAGCTAAGAGTGTTGCTGACGTCCGGTCCGCCTCAGGCAATGCCCAGTGTAAAGATGGGAGTCCGGAAGCTGAAGAGATTTAGCAATCGTTTTTGGCATATCACCGATTTTATTGATGCCTATGGGCTGTTTTTTACTATTTCCATTATCATAATGTAAGAAAAATCTTGAAGTTTTTGTATTAGCGGGTCGTAATGCCATATACTTGTCCACCACATTCACATATTCTTCACTAATGACGAATGATCTGTCGATTTTAGTCTTTGTGTTCAATAATTTTACTAATATTAATTTGTCCGAATGCTTTTCAACGTCGTTTACCTTAAGATTCAACAATTCATTTGAGCGGCACGCACCATTTATGCCAATAATTAATACAACCTGTAAAAAATAACAATAATTTAGTTTACTTATTTTTAGATAGGTACAGTTAGATAGGTTTTCTTTGAAATAAATTAGCTTTTGTATCAATTTACTTACTTTTAAAGCGAGGTATTTACTGTCTGGTGCTTCATTCAGAAATTTTTCTATTTCAAGCGCAGTAAAAACTTTTGACTTTTTAGCCCTGAATCCTTCTGATTTTCTTTTTAAAAATGCTATCAACTTATGATATTATGTGGCTATATCAAGGTCACGTTTCGTTTTCAAGACAGCTTTTATCATAGAAAAAATGCTCCATAATGTACTGGATTTTCTTGTTTTAGATAGTTCCATGAAATATGATAGTATCACGGTCTCGGAATATGTTTTTGCTTTTTTTGAGAGGCGCCAATTATTGAAGGATTCGTACGCCTTTACATATTTCACTTTAGATTTTTCAGGCAAATAGCTGAACTCGGCATTCGAAACTTGTTCTTTCAACTCTTTTGGCGTAAGACAACTACCTTTATCACTGAGGTCACTCATTTCTTTGTAATTAAATAGACTATTAGATCACAAATAGAAATTTGCAAAAGTTTACAACTTAAGTTGAAAATATTTATTTGAATCTTTACCAAGAGGTTTAGAACCAAATGGAAAATGTGTCGTGAACACCACTGTCGCAAGAAAAATGACAACTATAAGTGCCATCTCACTTACCTCATACAAAAGAGACAAAGATGGCATTTATCGATGACGTCACAACGCATTCTCCATTTGACTGTAAACTCTAAACTTCTACATCCCGCCATTTTGTATTTTTTTATTTTTATTAAAAGAGTTGCGTTCGAAATTTTTGTGTGTGTGACATATTTATGAAAAACAAATTGTAATAATATTTAAAAAAAACTCACTTACGACTTATTATTCTATAATAGTATTTTATTTAAAATATTATTGAAAAAATTCAATTTATAAACTTAAAATTCAATAAATAACATTAAAAATTATGTGCATCTCAGTTAAATAAAAATTGTACACAAATAAGTTTCAGAACACACCAACTTCTTCATAGCCAATAAAATTGTGTTCGAAATCTAGACACGCGGCAGCGAGTCAAGCCAAGTTCAAGCAAAGGAACTGGCGACCGCGCCGTGTGTTATATTACACGAACCGTCCAAAGCGCGTTTTGACGACTTTTTACACCCTCGTTATGCAAAAACTATTACACATAGACAAGTCAAATTTGGCACATATACTTAAATATACGAACTATATCTCTGTTCCAAATTCCAATAACACAGCTCAAACGGTTATTTAGATATAAACATCCAGTAATCGGTGAAGTTAATACATACTGAGGGATAGATCAAAAGTAATATCCCAGTTCCAGATGACCTAGAAAGCTGAAATTTGGCATCCCGATAGGTAATGTCGTAGTAACAAAGGGAAAAATCAGAAACTAGTATTTTTTTATCATTTTAAATTATTATTAATTTTTAAAAAATGTATGTAATTAAAGTTTGGGACGCCTAGGTACGCATAAAGCAATACATGATGCATGTTGCTATAATTTTTGTGTAGGCGGCTATTTTCTGTTAGATACTACGAAGTGCGCGCGAGTCCACTATTCCTACTAATATAATTATAAATACAAACTTTATACCTACTGTACGTATGGATATATGTTTTTTACTTTTTCACGTCTAAACGGGTGGGCCGATTGACTTTAAATTTGGTATAATAAATATAGCTTAGACCCCTGGAATAACATAATATACACTACTGTACCAAACTGTATAGCGGGTAAAACAGCTAGGCACAACTAGTCACTAATAAAAATAGGTTCCTGGTACCTACGTAACAATTGTATATCCTATGTAAATACCTATCAATATATCGACTCACCAGCATCAAGGCGGCTCAGTAACATAGAGGTAATAATATTAACATTGTTTACAATAAAAATAATGTATGTATATCGCCTTAGGTGCTAGTTGGTGTAAACATTTTAGATACCTACGTACCTGAAACGTATAGTCATAATATTATAGGTATGTGGCGGTATCTGGGGGCACGGCAGTGCCCCGCCGCCCCGCCAAGTCGTCGTCATTACAAGTCTTGTCGGCTTAGGTTTCTTTTGATCGAAATTCTAATCCAGTTCCAGATGATCTAAAAAGTTAAATTTTCATCCAGGTAGGCGGTAGGTATAAGATAGCTGGGTGAATATAGATAGATTTATCAGTAACTAGTATTGTTTAAAAATCAATTGATTAGGTACAATATTCAAATCAATAGTACACATGAATGCTATATATAAATAAGTACTAAATTAATTATAGGTATAGGTATATCGAAGCACGGCGAGTGCCGTGGAGCAGTGGGTGGGGGGAGGTGCAATAAAATATTCATTTGGTATTAATCTTATTATGACTGAGTGTCTTAAACCTATTGCATACTAAAAAGTACTGTACAAAAAGCAATGATATCCCATCAAAAACATAAATGTGAAAAGAGAGCCAAGTTCAATATTACGATGTATTAACAATATAAGTCAGTCTTTAGGTCTTAACATATATAATTCCGTAAAATTTGTTTCCTTTAACTGTCATTCAATTAAAAACTGTATTCCCGACGTACATAATATTTGTGAAACAGCTGATGTTATTTGTTTACAAGAACATTGGTTAATGCCACACGATCTAGGTTTATTGAATAATATACATAATGATTTTAGTTGTTTTTCAAAATCCTCTATGCATCCCGAAATAAAACCGATAAAGGGAAGACCATACGGTGGGACAGCCATACTTTATAGAACAAATTTGTTTACAAGTGTGGATGTCCTGCCGTGTGATAGTGACCGTATAATCGCAGTGCGTCTAGCGCAGGGTGATCGTAGCCTGTTAGTTTTTTGTATATATATGCCTGTAAATGGGGACGACGACTTTCCAGAATTCATTCACTGTCTTGCGCTTATCAGCGCTGTCATTGAGAACGCGGATACCGAGTGCGTTCTTGTATTGGGCGACTTTAATGCGCATCCAGGTACTCTTTTTGAAAAAGAGTTGATGAATTATTGTGGTGAGGAATCGTTGCGATGCATAGATATGGATAAGCTCAACTCGGATGCATATACCTTTGTGAGTGGCGCGAATGGCGCGTGTCGCTGGCTCGACCACTGTCTCGTCACTGAGGCAGCGGCCGATCTAGTGACTAATGTACGTGTTGATTATCAGGTCACGGCGTCAGATCATTTTCCTTTGGTAATTGATTGTAATTTAAATTTTATTAGACCGAAAATAACGATTAACTTAAATGAAAATCTTGACATAAAAAATAGACATATATGGGGTACACGTGAAAGGGAACAATGTATTGAATATCATAATATATGTGACAAAGAATTATTTGATTTAATTAATAAATATGACGATATAATTTGCAATATGGAATGTATGAGTGTCCGTAGGGACATTTTATGTAAGAATGAATCACACTATAAATGTATCGATGCTTTTTATAATATTATTGTCGAGACGTTGCAGTCAGCGGCAGTACAGAGTTCTGAGTTTAAAAATAGTAAAAAACGTAATATGACTGTTGGATGGAATTTTCACGTCAGAAGCGCTCACGCGAAGGCTAGGGAAATGTTCTCAAAATGGGTACTGTATGGTCGGCCGCGCTCGGGATATCACTACGAGAATATGACTGCCTCGCGCAGAAAATTCAAAGCTGCTATTAAATACGTTCGAAAACATAGAGATAAAATCAAAATGGATGTGTTGGCTCGTCATCATTCTGATCGTAATTTTATAAAATTTTGGAAAGAAACGAAAAAACTTGATTGTAAAAGTAGTTTACCGGTATGTGTAGAAGGACAAAAGGACAAAAAAGGTATAGCTAATATATTCCGCGAACATTTTGAAGTTAAAACTCAGTCAACCGCCACCTGTACTTCAAGACCGCGTGACTCGGAGACTCATCACGTTGTAGTCACTTCAGAAGAAATTAGAACAATACTAAAGAACATGAAACGTGGTAAGTCTCCGGGCCACGATGGTCTCAGTATAGAACACTTGCAGTATGCGGGCCAACACATCTGTCACCTATTGGCGAAACTTTTTAATTTCTGCGTGAGGCATAGTTACTTACCTCAGGCTCTGATTCGTACGCTAGTTGTACCTATAACGAAGAACAAAACAGGCGATATCTCGAGCGCGGCAAACTACCGACCCATTTCACTGGCTACTATTATGGCCAAGATACTTGAGAGAGTTATATGTTCCCACATCAGCTCATTGAGTATCGATGACGCCCAGTTTGGCTTTCGCCCTCAAGTCTCAACGGATATGGCCATTTTCTCTTTAAAAGAAATAGTCAAGTACTATGTCAAGCATGACACGACCGTCTATGGATGCTTTCTTGATTTAAGCCGCGCGTTCGACACGATAAACCATGAGCTGCTGTGGGAAAAGATGTACGACGCTAAAGTTCCACCTGAGGTTGTTGGTCTATTGACATATTGGTATGGCAACCAGACCAATAGCGTCAGATGGGATTTTGAGTTCTCCGATAGTTACCGGCTGTCCTGTGGCGTTCGTCAAGGGGGGATAACTTCACCCGATCTTTTTAACCTGTACGTGAATGATTTAATCGTGGAACTGAGCAGCACTCCAGTCGGGCTCAAGTTGGACGGTCGGTACGTCAACAATTTGAGCTATGCCGATGATATGGTGCTGCTCAGTCCCTCGATTAAAGGATTGAGGAAACTAATAACTATTTGTGAAAGATACGCTCTAAGCCATGATCTAAAATACAATGTTAAAAAGACCGAGATGATGATTTTTAGGTCGGGTGGGGGACCACACAATGTACCCGAGGTCCGTCTCAATGGACAGCCGGTAAAGATCGTTGACAATTTTAGGTATCTTGGCCATGTCGTTAATTCCAGTTTGAAAGACGATGGTGATATAGAGCGACAAAGACGTTCGCTATGTGCAGTAGGGAATATGATAGCCCGAAAATTTTTTAAAGCTGCTTCTGACGTGAAGATTACGTTACTCAAGTCCTTTTGTCAGAATTTCTATACGTGCCAGCTCTGGACAAAATATACGAAAAAATCTCATGATACTATCCGGGTGGCCTACAATAACGTCTTCAGACACCTGATGGGTCTGAAGTGGCATTGTAGTGCCTCCGGGATGTTCACTGAGGCAAGGGTTGACTCTTTCAATGCAATACAGCGAAAACGAATAGCTATGTTCATGTCCAGGGTTGGCACGTGTAGAAATAAGATAATAAAAAGTTTGGCAGATAGGCTGCCGCTGACTGAAACGTATCGACGATGGCTCGACATTGTAACATAAAGGAAAAGGCCGACAAATTACCATTAATATGGTATTTTATTCTATTTTTAACCTAATTTAATTTTTAATCTTAATTAGATTTAACTATGGATCTTGTGTCTGCAATAAAGATATTTATTATTATTATTTATTTATTATTATTTAGGCTTCAAAATAATATTAATTCTAAGTGATAAGAAGAAATAATCTTTTAAGTTGTAATAAAATATTTTATGTTGTTGTAAATATTTTTCAGGACTGACCATTGAACTTGGCACCCATTTAGATCTCACTTCTTTTGTCGTTGAAGTCAACTTCCAAATCATAGGTAACTATGAGTACATACATCGTAATATTGAACTTGGCTCTCTTTTCACATTTATGTTTTTGATGGGATTCAAATCACTTTGCCTCTCTAGAGAGCAAAAACGGCTTTTGCTCACTGAAATCGATGACCAAAGACACTATTTTCGTGCGAGAGTGGTGAAAAATTATTTATGGCATGAAGTCCAGAATTTATCGAAAAAATTTAATTTAGTTCCGCAAAATTCCGTGGGACCTCATTCGTGAGAAGGACTCTACCACTGAGGTGTATACCTAAAATCATAGGCGGATCCAGGATTTGGTTTTGGGGGGGGGGGGGGGGGGGGGGCAAGGTGCAGACGGGCAAAAATATTATAATTTTTATTACGAAAAGTGTATGTTTAGCTCGCTCTGAGCGGTTAGGAAGTTTAAACATCCATTACAATAAGTGCGCGAACAGCTAGCAGCGAGCGCCTAAAAAAAATTTAATCTTTACCATGAAATATGTGCGAAATTCGTAACTCTACAATGCTTCTGGGGGTGCCTTGGCCCCCTGCCCCCCCCCCCCCCTAAATCCGCCTACTCGCTCTGAGCAGTAAGAAAGCTTAAACATCCTTTACCTATATAATATGTGCGCGAGCAGCTTGCTTAATGACTCGGGGGGGGGGGGGGGGGGCTTGGCCCCTTGTCCCCCCTCCCTAAATCCGCCTATGATTATCTATAACACAGATAAAAGGTTCTATAATAATCATTGCAAAATTTTACTAACATTATAAACGTGAAAGTTTGTGTCTGGATGTATGCCTAAATGGGTGTGAACAGATTTTATGTCTGTGTGTCTCCGGATAACCAGTGATTTTTACAAAAGATCCCCCTAGATGGAGCGCCACAATCGCGTGATTTTAAGTTAAAATATCTACAGATTTTTAACAATTCATAATTTCTCATATTTAATTTCTCAATTAAATAGGTACATAATATTTAATTAATCTAACAAATAAAAAATATATAATAAATGAAGTATTCACAGTAATTATAAATCTATTATTTAGTTCCGCTAGGTTACGCGTAGAGATGAAAATGTCCGAATGTTTCCGAAACTTTCCAGGAATACTTCCAATGTTTCCGGAAATATAGGGAAACATTGCAGGAAACTTTCCAAAATTTCCAGATTAACACTGAATTTTTGAATGCGTTTTTTTGACTACTACGGCCTTCTGGGTTTATTTTTGTTTTGTTATTATACTTATCTATCTGAAAACTATAATTAATGATGGTAATTGCCATGAATATTTAATTCACGATGGAAATATACAAAGAAAAGGTGAAAACTATGATACTGGTAACTTATGATAGCTGAACCCATAATTTTTTTTGACTTACAATTATAAAGATTATAAACAACCAAAAAGGGCATTGATACCGACTTATATAAACATAATTCATATAATTCTGTTTTAACATTAGCTCACCAAGCAGCCAGGTTATTACTTGAGAATCGGTCATTTCACTGTTTCACCCTTTACATACAGACACGTGTATATACTTTCATATGCACAAGAATAAGTCTATTTAACAAAGTAAAACAAAAATAAAATGTTTTTTTGATAATTGGTATGATTTTTCCATCAATGAACAGCGTATTTCTTTTCCTTGGTATATCAGTTAGAAATCTAATCTTATAGTCAAAATTCTTGATTGAGTATTGTAGACAGGCACTAACCCTACTATCCTATCAGCAGTAATTTTACTTTACTTAGCATTTTCATTTAAAAAATCAGATTTCTGATTTGGGGTTTATTCCCCATTGTTTCTGTCAAATTTGGAAAGTTTCATGGAAGTAATGCAAACTTTCGGAATATTTCCGGAAATTTTCATCCCTAGTTACGCGGGACTTCTTTTCTAAAACTGTTTGCAGAATAAACGATATTTCTTTTTCTTAGGACATTAGTTCCATTATTTTCCGTGGCGCTAGCTTGTATGAAAAATAATTTACTTTTACAATGAACTTTAAATGAATTTTTCTATTTATCTTCAGATGATTTTACATGTTTTAGAAATTAAAAATAAGCAGCAAAAAGATATTTATTACTGATATTTACACGCATCATGCGCACATTAGATTAGTTCCATTATTTTCCGCTGGCGCTGATTCATATGAGAAATAAGTTACATTTACTAATTTAAATGAATTCTAATTTGTTTCCTGATGATTTTACATGGTTTAGAAATTAAAAATAAGGTGCAAAATGATACCTACCTATGTACAGACCCTGGCTACTATATAGCATCAAAGTACTCGTCAAGACGAATCAAATGAGCCCAAACTCGATGGGGTTTTTTCTTTTAATCACGGAGTTCCTATGGCCACCTTCCAGCTCCGTCTTCGGACCCTGGTTACTATATAGTATCAAAGTACTCGTCAAGACGAATCAAATGAGCCCAAACTCGATGAGGTTTTGTCTTTTGATTACGCGGTTCCTATGACTACCTTTCTTGTTTATTAGCATTTTATATGCGAATCTTTAGATTGATATAACTCTTTTATTTATGAACCGATTTGACTAAAACCAACACTAAGTTTCAAGTAGAGAAAACTGCAACGTATTAGTGAAAATTTTATTCAAATCGGTGGTGTTGTTTAACCACACCAGTGACACAAACTATTTACAAATTTAGCCCAAATTAAACTAAAGGTCGTAGGTTCGTTTACAGCCACATCGATAGATGGCGTATTTTTAGTTTGTCGCACTTTTTGCTTTTTGATTTTTTTGAATTGAATTTACTTTATATTCTATTACTTTTACTTCGAAATTTTGATGTAAATTAGGGGCGATGTGTCCGATATAAATGATTATTATTTATTTTATTATATTATTTTACGTTTCCCTAGGAAAAATTGACAAAATGTTTTACGAATTAGATCGCGCAAGCGACTTTTTCGCGTCGTTTTGTTCATATGCGTATTTTCACGATTCATCTTAGTGAAGGATCACAATGAATGGGGAGAAATTTCCATTCTTATTATATGTATGGATTACCAAAAAGTACTCGTCAACGAATCAAATGAGTCCTCTTTCCCCTCAATGAACTCGATGGAGTTGTGTCGTTTAATTACAGAGTTCCAATGACCACTTTCCAGCTCCATCATCAGATCAGCTCGATGTCATAATAATATTGCATTGTCATCCGATTTTTACATGCATGCAAAATTTCAGCTCAATTGGATACAGGGAAGTGGGTCAAATTAAACTTGCAAGATTTGATAACAGACAGACAGATAGTCAACAGACAAGTGAAAGTAAATAAAAGCTTATAATATTATTGTTTCCAGTACAACAAGAAACCGTCTAATCAAGACATCAGCAGGTGCCCGTTTACGGTCATCCAGCATCAAGCTGTCAACTAAAGTGGTAGACGGACCGGAGAGGCTTCGAGACACGTTGGTTCACGAGATGTGCCACGCAGCCACCTGGGTCATCGATGACGAGTTAAGGGCTGGACATGGGCCACTTTGGAAGAAATGGTAAGACTTTTTTGGTTTTTTAAGTAATAAGTGACAAACAAGCAGACGGCCCACCTGATGGTGAGTGGCTACCGTCGCCTATGGATACCTGCAATACCAGGGGTACTTGACTAGGGGTTACTGACTTGTATTTTATGTGTTGTTTATTTGATTAGGTCAACATGTATACATACATTATGTGTAGGCTTTTTCTTATGAAGGTATAATAATAGTAATTATAAATATTAATGGTTTACATATAATATGGTATTAGTATAAAATGTGGAATTATCAATACAAATAATATTGTTGGTATATTATTATGATGGTTATTGCATTAATTGATTATAATATTAAGCGACTGCTATACTTTGTACTTCTTGTTTAATTGGGGTTGCGTTATTATAGCAGTATGATTTAATATTGGAAGAATAATATATTATGTTTCTGATTTTATCTTGCTTTGTTGCTTGTGCGGTGAATAATATGTTATGTTAATGATTAATTAAAATTATTTTATTGTATAATTATTAAGTTAGCTTTTTACTAATGATTGTTAGTATACAAAGTTGGCTAGGCTTATTTTTCTCTGATTTGTAATTTGCTAAATTTTATATACCTATTTGATGTAAAAGTATATAAAACAATTAGTGCTATTTAATAATAGAGCTTAGTAGTGCGTCAGGTGTTTAGATCGATGTCTTGTGATTTGTTGGGTACCTTTATTTAAAAGAAGAATGAATAGAAAAGAATATAGCATTAAAGGAAAGAAAGAGGAAAAAAAAAAATTATATATATATAATATAATAATAAATAGGTAGCAATAATTAGTTATTAGTAATATTAGGATATTGTTGTGTATAATTATTAAGTGACTTTGTTATAAGGGTGCTGCAGCAACGATAGCAGCAGGATTTATAATTGTATATAAATAAAAAAAAAAAAAAAAATACCAGGGGTACCGCTGGTACGTTGCCTAGCTTTCAAGACTCTATTTACTTGCCTTTTGAAGAGTCCCATGTTAAAGCTCATCGGAAATACCGCGGGCGGAAGCTCATTCCACATTTTGCAGGTATACGGCAAGGAGCGAGTGCCCATTGTATTTTACCAAAATGTAAGATGAGCAAGACTGGTAAGGTAAGAGATAAAACTGTCCATAATTAGTTAGTGCTACCCAGGATTACACAATGAGTCTAGGTGCACTGTGCTTCTTACTCAAAAATTATAATGTGGACTCTTCAGCTAAATTCACTACTGTACCTTAACACAGCACCCCAAAATGGTAAGACTGCTCATATTGTCTAATACTAGCTGACCTACTCTGCATAACAGTCAAAGAATGCTGTGTTACATTAGTTTTTGATAATTAGGAGGCAGTCGTTAGGTCATGTTGCAGGCCCTGTAGTAATCTCGGCGACCTGAAACTGCAACATATAGGTTGGCCACACAACCTATAAATTGTGATTTGACTCTGTCAGTGTAAGTAGGGTAACCTGTTCTGTTGGAGTATAAACCCCAATTATATTATAGTCTACATACGAAACCCAATACTGGTGGTAAGCTTCGCTTGTGGGTAGTTACCATCCACTGGATAAAAACCATGTCGCCAAGCAAGAAAAAAAAAAGAAAAGTATATAAGTATTATGTCCGTTACTCTAACCACCATATTACAAGCATTAAGTTGCTTAGTTTGGGGTTAGGTGGCGCTGTGTGAAAATGTCTTGAAATATATATATATATATATATATAAGCGGTCATTGTAACTGTTCCGGCATGATGTTCAGTGTAAGGGAGTTCAGGAAGGGATATATCCCGCCTTCTAGATTTTGTCTGCTCCTATCTTCGGCTGCATCATCGCTTAACATCACCGGAGATCGTGGTCAAAGGGTAACCTATAAAGAAACGGTCATTCAGCATCAAACAGTCAACTAAAGTGGTAGACGGACAGGAGATGCTTCGAGACACGTTGATTCACGAGATGTGCCACGCAGCCACCTGGGTCATCGATGACGAGTTAAGGGCTGGACATGGACCGCTTTGGAAGAAATGGTAAGACTGCTCATATTTTTCAGCAGGATTTCACAATGATATAAAATTCTAGGCGCACTGTGCTTCTTACTCAAGAGTCATAGTGAGTGTAATTTTTTTTATTTAAACATTGACATATATTAAATTACTTACTACCTACTATTACATCAGTACCAGAATATGATGCTTCAACATGGGGCACTCTCATTTACCTCTACATGACTATTACTACTCTACATGACAATGCAGCTATTTTTTTGCGCATGATGGCAGCAAATCCATCAGAGCGTGCTTCCAATTGTACACGCAGTGAATAAACACATTGACTGCTGAAAACTTAACAGCTTTGTTTTTGAGGTCGGAACGCGAGTGCTGAAGAAACACAAACGTTGAGTTTTGTAAAAGGATTTTTATTTAATTTCATTAATTTAATTAATTAAATTTAATTAATTTCAGGCACCTAAGATGGTTCTATAAAACGGCGCCGCATTCTGTTATGTTGGGTCTATGTTAATTCATTTATTCCAGCAAATGTAGTACATATTACAAGATCTTATTGATATATTTTAAAAGCACTACATTTTACCCTGTCAGGTCGCTATGGTTAAGTGCATAGGCGGATTTAGGGGGGGGGGGGGGGGCAAGGAGAGTGGAGAAAGCATTGTGGAATTACGAATTTTGCACATATTTCATGGTCAAGATTAGTGATGAAAATTTCCGGAAATATTCCGAAAGTTTCCATTACTTCCATGAAACTTTCCAAATTTGACAGAAACAATGGCGAATAAACCCCAAATCAGAAATTTGATTTTTTAAATGAAAATGCTAAGTAAAGTAAAATTACTGCTGATAGGATAGTAGGCTTAGTGCCTGTCTACAATACTCAATCAAGAATTTTGACTATAAAATTAAATTTCTAACTGATATACCAAGGAAAAGAAATACGCTGTTCATTGATGGAAAAATCATACCAATTACCAAAAAAAACATTGTATTTTAGTTTTATTTTGTTAAATAGACTTATTCTTGTGCATATGAAAGTATATACACGTGTCTGTATGTAAAGGGTGAAACAGTGCAATGACTGATTCACAAGTAATAACCTGGCTGCTTGGTGAGCTAATGTTAAAACAAAATTATATGAATTATGTTTATATAAGTCGGTATCAATGCCCACTTTGGTTGTTTATAATCTTTATAATTGTAAGTCAAAAAAAATGATGGGTTCAGCTATCATAAGTTACCAGTATCATAGTTTTCACTTTTTCTTTGTATATTTCCATCGTCAATTAAATATTCATGGCAATTACCATCATTTATTATAGTTTTGATATAGATAAGTATAATAACAAAACAAAAATAAACCCAGAAGGCCGTAGTAGTAAATAAAACGCATTCAAAAATTCAGTGTTAATCTGGAAATTTTGGAAAGTTTCCTGCAATGTTTCCCTATATTTCCGGAAACATTGGAAGTATTCCTGGAAAGTTTCGGAAACATTCGGACATTTTCATCCCTAGTCAAGATTATAATTTTTTTCTCGGCGCTCGCAGCAAACTGCTCGCGCACTTATTAATAAGAATATTTGAACTTTCTAACTGTTCAGAGCGAGCTAAACACACACTTTTCGTAGTAAAAATTATAATATTTTTGCCCGTCTGCACCTGGTTGAGTGCATGTGTTATATAATAGTTAGTAACGTATAGTTAATAGTTATAATATTGTAGGACGGTGCGAGCGCTCCGAGTGTACCCGGAGTTGGGCGAGATAGCGCGGTGTCACGACTTGCAGATACACTTCAAGTACTCCTACAAGTGCACACAATGTGGATACAGGTACATTCATTATTATTAAATAAATAAAAATAATAAAAAGTCCGACATAAAGCACGAAACTTTGCATGCGTGCCTTTACCGTTCATAAGAAATTTTAGTTGAAACACCCCCCACGACAATGTTTCCACCTCTCCCCCCACTTTTATGTCCCTATTTTTGATTTTTTAAGTTCTTGAAAAATATGACAGCTAGAATAAAAATGTCAAGGAGAAGTTTATTCTCCATAAAATTCTCTACAATATTTAATGTACTCGTAGGCCAGTGATTTATCCCGTCTTCTTGGTTTAGTCTGCTACCATCTGCGGCAGCATCGTCGCTTAAAATGACGCGAGATTGTGGTCGAAGGCTAACCTATCCTACTATAATATTATAAACTTGAAAGTCTGTATGAATGGATATCTGGATGTTTGTTACTCTTTCACGCCTAAACGGGTGGACCGATTGAGCTTTGGTATAGAGGTAGCTTAGACCCTGGAATAACACATAGGCAGCAGGTAAAACCGCTGGGCGCAGCTAGTAATGTGTATAAAATGGTCAAACAGCTAAATTCAGATCACTCTAAATTATTTGCGCGACTTAGTACAAGGAGAAAATTATAATATTATGATATCTTTGACTGCTAATCATACAATTAACATATTTTTCCAGCATCCAACGCCATTCAAAATCGATAGACGTGACAAAGAAATGCTGTGGCTATTGTCACGGTACATTCGCATTGGTTCTCAACAAGAAAAACAAAGATGGCGTCGTGGTCACTACGCCGGCAAGAAAGGGACCAACCAATGGATTCGCACAATACGTCAAGGAAAATTACGCGACGGTCAAAAATGGCGTAAAAACTCATGCGCAGGTCATGAAGTTATTAGGAGAACAGTTTTCAGCGAAGAAAAGTAAACCTGCAGACAAAATATAAATAACTCTTTTACAAAAACATTATGTATCTGTCGCTCTTAAACACGGGCTAAGCCCGGGCCTTTTTATAGGCGTACACGGAGACAAAAAAGTCCAACGCGCAGAGGCCTTTTTGAGCTTTTAATATAAATGTAATGGGTGACACTTATTGGAATCTGTCTGTGAGTCCATCCATAGAAAATGGACTCAAAGACAGTCTCCGCCAAGTGACAGGATTATATGTATATGATTATTATAATAGATAATATTTCGTGTGTGTAAGTATTCTAGGTATTATTATTTTCTTATAGTGATTTCATAAACAAAAAAGCGGCCAAGTGCGAGTCGGACTCGCCCATGAAGGGTTCCGTAGCAGCAAGTTACATAATATAAAAGTTCTCGTTGTAACTTACGAGTTAATTGAATGAAAGGTAAAATGCGGTCTACGATTTTTTCGGTGGAAGTTTACATGGTAATGAACATAATATAAAATTATTTTTACATTTATCATTCCCTTATTTTAGAAGTTACAGGAGACACACATTTTTCCACTTTGGAAGCGTCTCTCGCACAAACTATTCAGTTTAGAAAAAAGTGATATTAGAAACCTCAATATTATTTTTCCAGACCTATCCATAGATACCCCACACGTATTGGGTTTGATGAAACAATATTGAGTTTCAGTTCTAAGTATGGGGAGCCCCTAGAATTTATTGTTTTTCTATTTTTGTGTGAAAATCTTAATGCGGTTCACCAAATACATTTACTTACCAATTACCAAGTTTCAACAGTATAGTACTTATAGTTTCGGAAAAAAGTGGCTGTGACATACGGACGGACGGACGGACAGACATGACGAATCCATAACTGTTCCGTTTTTTGCCATTTTGCTACGGAACCCTAAAAACGCTTTCACACACGATTTCACTGACCAGCCTTTTTTTATTTATTTTTTCTGGACAATTTTCTTGTAAAATACGAGCCTGTGTGCGAGTAGTTAAATCGCATTAAAATTTTTTAAAATTGTTGTCTTTTAAAATTGCTCACTTTGACAGATTTTAAATTTGTTTAAAATCCATTATAAGATCCTTGGTTTAAAAACTGATTTTTGAGGTAAGTATACATTTATTTGTTAAATCATTGATTTTAGAATAGTTTTTATATTTATATTAATTAGATTATGTACTGGCTACATTTATTTTTATTATGATAATATTTAAATTAATTATTACGACTTACAAACGTAAACTTTGTATATAATAAAACATGTTAATAATTATATATTATAATGTTTGTTTTCGATATATGTACCTACAACATTTTGTATGAAAAATTGTATGGATGCCAACAATATCATATTAAGAACTCTTGAATGACGTGTTTCTTTAATTTCTACTCTCCTAGTACCTTCCCACCAAAAAATAAACCAAAATGTTACAAGAAGTCGGTTTTGTAATAAAATTCTGTCTACCCTCCACGTGATAAGAATGAGATAGCCACAGAGCACTATTATTGCTATCTCTTTCCAGTAAAACGATCTCTAAGTTTCTGGACGCCTAGTGCTGCATAAGCTAAAACTAGTATCTTATGCAAAACCTAATGAGTTAAAGGAAAGAGATAGCAATAGTAGAAAAGGACAAAATTATTCTATCGAAAGAGATATAATAGTAGAAAAGAACAAATTTTAGAATGAAAAAGATTGTAATAGTAGGGAAGGATAAAACTTGAATGACGCTAAAGAAAGAGATAACAAGAGTAGGTAGAAATGGACATAATATCTTGAATGAATTGAAAGAAAAAGATGCCAATTACTAAATATCTCTTTCTAAAGTAATCTCTTAACGTTTCTGGACGCCTAGTGCCTCAAAATGCTAAAACCAGTATTCTTATGCGAAACAAAACAGAATGGAATGACAGCGATAGCAAGAGTAGAAAAGAACAAGACATGAATGAATTGAAAGAAAGATATCTCTTTCTTTCTTCATTGCTATCGCAATGACTAAATATCTCTTTCTCAAGTAATTTCTTAACGTAGTAGGCGCCCACATTTGCTGGAGAAAATTATTACTCTAAGTTAAACCTCCTCCTGACTTACGCGCTGTCTAATTTAGCTTGCTAATTTTGACAGCTCGCGCCTATGAAGTTTCGTGTTTTTTTAGTTTTTCTCTCATACAGTTAATGTTGTACTTCATGGATGGTTACCGCCCACTTAGTGATGTGCCATGTATAACGAACAAACCACAGACTATAAAAAATCGGTTTTGAATTGAATCGAATATTTAAAATCGCGTAAATTATGTATTGGAATTAGCTTTTCATTGGCAATTTAATATATTCTATTAATGGCACTAATTGCGTGTCACCCTTATATTGACAGGTGTTATTCTTAAAATAAAAATGGAAATCAAAAATAGTATAACTCTAATATTGTGGCAACTGGCAACACTACAGCCTGTCATCCTTTTGTGGATTCATTTTGCCGCGCTTTTGGAAAGCGGATGAAATTTTTGTGTTCTTGGATAATAATTTTGCAATAAGTGCTAAACGCGTATAATTAGTGGGTTTTATAAACGTTGAGTGTTTGTGAATGTGATTTACTGTCGAAGAATGGAAAAAAGTTCAACAGTCTGCTATTTTCAAGAATCGTCACAAAATGAATCGATGTGATTCGATCAACGCCCACACTTTATCGAATCTTGGAGGGAATATCCTCTCCAATAAACAATGAACTTAAAATTATAATAAAGATTTCGACTGAAGGACTTGTATCCATGGTCAGAATAAATTAATAAAAAAAAAAAAAAAAAATCATCCTTTTGTCAGCCAGCCATTTTGTAAATCAGTACGAGTTCTGACGTCGCGCCGTTAGTGCCTTGTATACGCTTTTGTTCAGTTTTTGTTACTTTCTGCTATTTTCTGTTTTTGTTGAGTTTTTGTTTTTGTTCTGCTAGGTACCTACTGTTTTTGTTATTTTCTGCTGTTTATTGTTTTTGTTGAGTTTTTGTTATTTTCTGCTTTCTACTGTTTTTGTTGAGTATTTGTCGTTAGTTTTTGTTATTTTTGGTTTCTCAATGCCGAAAAGAACTAAAAAGACTGTTTTGAACAGCGAATGTCGCGAGTTTGTGGTTCGCTTGCAAGATTATTTTGAACGTGAGTGTCAAAATGGCGGACCGTTGTTGCCTTTAACCCAAGTTGGCAACAGAGTTGCGGACGCTCTTGGCATCGGTCGTGCAACTGTATCTCGTATATTGCAAGAAAAGCATGGCAAGCCCTCATCAACTCAAGCGACAGAGGAAGACACGGAAAAAAAATTGTCGACGCCGAATAAAAAACGAAGGAGACTCTCAAGTGTCACTGCGATTGACGACTTTGATGCCGCCGCAATACGCAATCGTGTTTACGCGTATTATAGACGTGATGAATATCCGACATTAAGAAAATTATTAGTGTCCCTTAAAGACTCAGATTTATTTAAGGGCAGTTTACAGTCATTGGCCATCATACTACATAAAATTGGTTTCGCTTATAAAAAATGCGATAAAAGAAAAATAATAATGGAACGCACAGATATTGCCTTGGCACGGATAGACTTTTTGAAAAAAGCCAAACATATTTCAAATTGGGATAAAGTCGTATTTCTAGACGAGACGTGGCTTAATGCAAACCACACTGTGCCGAAAGCGTGGACTGATGACACAGCACAGTCAGTCACCAAAGTGCCCGAAGGCAAAGGTCAACGGCTGATAATTGCTCACGCAGGGACGGCAAACGGTTTCGTACCTAATTGTTTGTTGGCTTTCAAATCAACAAAAACAACGGAATATCACGAAGAAATGAATTTTGATAAGTTTAAAGAGTGGTTTTTAGCATTACTGAAAAATCTAAATGAACCACATATAATTATAATGGATAATGCACCATATCATTCCGTACAAAAGGACAAAGCTCCAACATCCAGCAGTAGAAAACTGGAGCTAATATCCTGGCTGCAGAGCAAAGGCATTGAAGCCAATGAAAATATGTTGAAACACGAATTAGTCCGATTAGTGAAGGAAAACAAACCCAGAAAGCCAACCTACATATTGGATGAAATCGCTGAACAACACGGCCATACTGTGCTTAGATTGCCACCATATCATTGTCATTACAATGCCATCGAACGGATTTGGGCTTATGTCAAAGGTTTTTTAAATTAAATTATTACCTACTTACTATTTACCTACTTACAATACAATACAAAAACTCTTTATTGAGACTAGTAAAACATACAAGAAGACTTATTATTACCTATGATACTTATCATACCTACTTAATTTTTACTTATTTTTTTAGGTCATGCAGCCAAACATAACACATCTCCACCGTTTACGGCTAAGAAAATGTTGACTTTATTGCAAAATGCCTGTGATTACGTTACTGCGGATGACTGGAGAAGAGTCGTGGAACACACGAAAAAATATATATTAGAAGACTGGGAGCGAGATGTCCACTTTGACAGCGTTTGTGATCAAGAATTGATAATCAACTTAGGGGAGAGTTCCAGTAGTGGGCCTAGTGATGATGATGACGAAGATGAATTTAATTTAGGATGTACCCCATTATTTTAATAATAAATAACTCTATGTTCCATTTTTTTGTGTGCATCTGCACTGAGTGTCTTTTTTTTGAAGTATCAGTAAAAAATCTGAAATTTACAGGGGAGTTAGTAAAAATATAGTAAAAAATAATGCACAGGGTCTCGAATTTCTAAAACTTGAATTGAACGAGATATGACCAAAAGATTAGGACACTCAATCCTGATGCGCCGCTAAATACGAATATTTTCAAAAGTATTGACCCTAGGATTATAATTTTTAGTTCTGGAGTTAGTAAAAAATTTCTAAAAACTTTTGGGAAATTTTCAAATCAATAGAATGTACCGTTACAGATTTATAACGGTTTAACTAGGACACTCAGTTCTTACGCCGTAAGGATTGAGTGTCCTGCTAAATATGGGTTTATTGGAATAAATACATAAAAATAACATTACCATCTTGTAGTCTGACCCTCAAAACAATTTCTAAAAGAGAAACTATGTCGAAAAAGCTTACCCTTTTAAAATAAATGAAAGATTTCATTTTTACGAAACGTCTGTACTGAGTGTCTTTTATTTTTGAAAAAAAAGGGTCAAATAGTAGTTTTAGAAATTTGGCACTTGGTGCAAAAGTTTTTACTAATTGAATACTAAAACATGATATATAATTTGTTTTTCTAAATTGTATATTTTTAGAGTAAATCCACTTTTTGCGGTTTTCTGTGAGTGTCTTTTTTTTTTCGAGGTTGAGCAAAATTAATGAAATTAACAGGGGAGTTAGTAAAAAATTAGTAAAAACTTTTGTAGTAAGTGGCGAATTTCTAAAACTAAAATTGAATTTTTTATGAGCAAAATACTAGGACACTCAATCCTTACGTTTTAAAAAAGTGAAAAACCTCGATATCTCGGTAAGTATTAACTTTTTTTTCAGGATTTTTTTTTCTAGAGTTAGTAAAGAATTTCTAAAAACTTTGTAAAAAAAAAAATACAGGCTAACACGTGGTGTTACTGAGTTATAGCGGTTTAATTAGTTTCACTGAGCGTAAGAACTGAGTGTCCTAGTTAAACGGCTCTACAGATAAAACTAAACCTCGTAGATAAAAACAACTTATATCCACGAGTTTTACTAATTTTTTACTAACTCTGGATATAAAATTCATTTTTGTAAGTTTTATATTTTTTGAGAAAATCCACATTTTCATGTTTTTCACTGAGTGTCCCATTTTTTTCAAAATATCAAAATGATTTTTTCAGGAGAGTTAGTAAAACATTAGTTACATCGTTTGCACTAGGTGTCGAATTTCTAAAACTAAAATTATTCTTTTTATGATCAAATAACTACAGTCCAGACGCCCGAAAAACATGAAAAACCTCGATATCTCGATAAATATTAACTTTTTTCCTAGGATTTTTTTTTTCAGTAGTTAGTAAAAAATTAGTAAAATCTTTTGCACTAGGTGCCAAATTTCTAAAACTGAAATCAAATTTTTTATAATCAAAAAACTAGGACACTCAATCCTTACGTTTTAAAAAAGTGAAAAACCTCGATATCTCGGTAAGTATTAACTTTTTTTTCAGGATTTTTTTTCCAGTAGTTAGTAATGAATTTCTAAAAACTTTTACAAAAAAAACCAACAGGCTAACATGTGTTGTTACTGATTTATAGCGAATAATTAGTTTCACTGAGCGTAAGAACTGAGTGTCCTAGTTAAACGGCTCTACAGACAAAATTAAACCTCGTAGATAAAAACAACTTAGATCCACGAGTTTTACTAATTTTTTACTAACTCTGGATATAAAATTTATTTTTGTAAGTTTTATATTTTTTGAGAGTAAACACATTTTCATGTTTTTCACTGAGTGTCCCATTTTTTTCAAAATATCAAAATGATTTTTTCAGGAGAGTTAGTAAAACATTAGTTACAACGTTTGCACTAGGTGTCGAATTTCTAAAACTAAAATTATTCTTTTTATGATCAAATAACTACAGTCCAGACGCTCGAAAAACATGAAAAACCTCGATATCTCGATAAATATCAACTTTTTTCTTAGGATTTTTTTTTCAGTAGTTAGTAACGAATTTCTAAAAACTTTTACAAAAAAAACCAACAGGCTAACATGTGTTGTTACTGATTTATAGCGGTTAATTAATTCTGTTTTACAGAGCGAGCTAAATGAATAAAGCCGTGAGTTGTTCTCACCATGAATAATTCTTATACCTAGGCACTATTATTCAACTGACCACTATTTAATTTGTTGGCAATACTTTCTCTCTGATAACATACACGTTCAAACACTTGGTTGCCTCCCGACTCCCGGTGCCCAACTTTTACGAGGCTGCTGACTTTGGGAGATCAACTTTTGCACACAGAATTAACACACTCTCACACACGCACATACACACACACACACACACACACACACACACACACACACACACACACACACACTCTAACACACATAATACACCTAGTGAGCTGTTTAATTGGATAAGAAGGAGGGCGCCGGCAACTGCAACATAGTTTTATAAACTATCGCAATTTCCAACGTTCATGGCGTTTAAGATTAACGTGTATTTTAAGCGCAAATAAAGATTTATTATTTATATTAAGGGGTACGATTTTGCAAATTTACGCTAGGGCGTATTACAAGACGGATGTCGCAAAATTTAACAAAATTTATAAGAAACCAGTTGTTTAAGGATTGCAATTTTAAAATTGGGCCAAATGTATTTTTATTTATGTTATTGGCTTTTATTTATATTGTTATGATTTTGCAAGTTTACGAGGGCGTAGTGCTAATCCATTCGCAGCTAGCAAAAGGAGCTCATAGTGAATAGGTCACTCATACAAATGCGCACGAGTGGTGTATATTAGCGTTGCAAACCTGCACAACGGTAAGTAAATCATTATACTGCCTGAGCATAGGCTCAGGTTGAGATTTATTTTTTTAATTATTAACCAATCATTTATTTATTTATTTATTTATTTATGTACATACAGTAGTGCTAGATACTAAATTACTCAGGGAACTATGGTGGCCGTACTAGTAATAAAACTGTATTACAGCCACCAAAGCCACCCGTTTGGATAAGTGACTCATAAGGAGGTAGGTACATAATATTATTATAAGTAGTTAGACAATACACAAAATTTAGAAAAAATGAAATTAACAAATAAGGATAATAAGTTATACATAACATACTTTTACTATAGTTAAAGGTTTGTTACTTCACCATAAAAACTACATTACAAAAATAATGATAAGTTTGAATAATTAAGACAAATGGTTAAATATTTGAAGGTTACTTAAATTTGAATAATATTAAAGTATAATTATACCTAATATACAAAATTCAAAATTCCTGCGGCGAGCGTATGTGGGTGTGAGTGTGTGTGTGTGTGTGTGTGTGTCTGAGTGGGTGCGTGTGTGTGTGTGTGTGTGTGTGTGTGTGTGTGTATGTGTGTGTGCATGTGTATGCGAGTGAGTGCGTGTGTGTGAGAGGATGGGTGTGAGCGAAAGTGGGTGCGAGCATAAAGATAATGTTTTGAAATACGTATATGTGGTAATTAATATACCTTGTTTAGTTGTCTGAGATCGGTATTAGCGATAAAACCGCCAATGTAACACTGTTTATGTTACTAGTTGTGTTTAGTTCTAGTTCTTGTAAGTTGGATCAATGAAATGTTAACAATCTAATCTATAATATCATGTCATTCACCCTACATTACGACTGGCATAATAAGCTCTTCTGATTCCTTATAATTTAAGTGCTTAAGCCACTCGCTTACGGTTTTTTTAGTCTTTCTATATGTTAGGGGGTTTATGTTTAACATTTTGTTGATTCTATTGTACAGTCGATGGCTAAGCACTGGATAATGCCTGCCAGCAAAGGCTGTGCGATAGCGAACTATGGGACAAACTCTATGTGGAAATCGTCGTATTCGATGACCAATAGTAAGTGGCACGTTCTTATTAATAATAAAGAGTATTTCTACTCTAAGAGTAGAAATACTCTTTATTGTGTCCAATGTAACAAAAGGTACTTAAATTACTATGACAATATTATAACACATTGGCCCACAATGGGCGGCCTTATCGCTTAAAGCGACCTCTTCCAGGCAACCAACTTTTGGATGAATACATTATTAGCGATAAGACCGCCAATTATAACACTTCTTTCTGTGTAATCTTAGTTCTAAGTTTATATTGTTGTATTTGTGTGAACAATAAAGAGTTTTCTATTCTATTCTTGCCTGACACGTGTTACTGTAAGTATATGCGAGCCCGTCTTACTTACGCGGGAATGAGGTACTGCAGCGCTAATATACACCACTCGTGCGTATTTGTATGAGTGACCTATTCACTATGAGCTCCTTTTGCTAGCTGCGAATGGATTAGCACTACGCCCTCGTAAACTTGCAAAATTATAACAATATAAATAAAAGCCAATAACATAAATAAAAATACATTTGGCGCCAATTTTAAAATTGCAATCCTTAAACAACTGGTTTCTTATAAATTTTGTTAAATTTTGCGACATCCGTCTTGTAATACGCCCTAGCGTAAATTTGCAAAATCGTACCCCTTAATATAAATAATAAATCTTTATTTGCGCTTAAAATACACGTTAATCTTAAACGCCATGAACGTTGGAAATTGCGATAGTTTATAAAACTATGTTGCAGTTGCCGGCGCCCTCCTTCTTATCCAATTAAACAGCTCACTAGGTGTATTATGTGTGTTAGAGTGTGTGTGTGTGTGTGTGTGTGTGTGTGTGTGTGTGTGTATGTGCGTGTGTGAGAGTGTGTTAATTCTGTGTGCAAAAGTTGATCTCCCAAAGTCAGCAGCCTCGTAAAAGTTGGGCACCGGGAGTCGGGAGGCAACCAAGTGTTTGAACGTGTATGTTATCAGAGAGAAAGTATTGCCAACAAATTAAATAGTGGTCAGTTGAATAATAGTGCCTAGGTATAAGAATTATTCATGGTGAGAACAACTCACGGCTTTATTCATTTAGCTCGCTCTGTAAAACAGAATTAATTAACCGCTATAAATCAGTAACAACACATGTTAGCCTGTTGGTTTTTTTTGTAAAAGTTTTTAGAAATTCGTTACTAACTACTGAAAAAAAAAATCCTAAGAAAAAAGTTGATATTTATCGAGATATCGAGGTTTTTCATGTTTTTCGAGCGTCTGGACTGTAGTTATTTGATCATAAAAAGAATAATTTTAGTTTTAGAAATTCGACACCTAGTGCAAACGTTGTAACTAATGTTTTACTAACTCTCCTGAAAAAATCATTTTGATATTTTGAAAAAAATGGGACACTCAGTGAAAAACATGAAAATGTGGTTTTTCTCAATAAATATAAAACTTACAAAAATGAATTTTATATCCAGAGTTAGTAAAAAATTAGTAAAACTCGTGGATCTAAGTTGTTTTTATCTACGAGGTTTAATTTTGTCTGTAGAGCCGTTTAACTAGGACACTCAGTTCTTACGCTCAGTGAAACTAATTATTCGCTATAAATCAGTAACAACACATGTTAGCCTGTTGGTTTTTTTTGTAAAAGTTGTTAGAAATTCATTACTAACTACTGGAAAAAAAATCCTGAAAAAAAAGTTAATACTTACCGAGATATCGAGGTTTTTCACTTTTTTAAAACGTAAGGATTGAGTGTCCTAGTTTTTTGATTATAAAAAATTTGATTTCAGTTTTAGAAATTCGGCACCTAGTGCAAAAGATTTTACTAATTTTTTACTAACTACTGAAAAAAAAATCCTAGGAAAAAAGTTAATATTTATCGAGATATCGAGGTTTTTCATGTTTTTCGAGCGTCTGGATTGTAGTTATTTGATCATAAAAAGAATAATTTTAGTTTTAGAAATTCGACACCTAGTGCAAACGTTGTAACTAATGTTTTACTAACTCTCCTGAAAAAATCATTTTGATATTTTGAAAAAAATGGGACACTCAGTGAAAAACATGAAAATGTGGTTTTTCTCAAAAAATATAAAACTTACAAAAATGAATTTTATATCCAGAGTTAGTAAAAAATTAGTAAAACTCGTGGATAAAAGTTGTTTTTATCTACGAGGTTTAGTTTTATCTGTAGAGCCGTTTAACTAGGACACTCAGTTCTTACGCTCAGTGAAACTAATTAAACCGCTATAACTCAGTAACACCACGTGTTAGCCTGTATATTTTTTTTTACAAAGTTTTTAGAAATTCTTTACTAACTCTAGAAAAAAAAATCCTGAAAAAAAAGTTAATACTTACCGAGATATCGAGGTTTTTCACTTTTTTAAAACGTAAGGATTGAGTGTCCTAGTATTTTGCTCATAAAAAATTCAATTTTAGTTTTAGAAATTCGCCACTTACTACAAAAGTTTTTACTAATTTTTTACTAACTCCCCTGTTAATTTCATTAATTTTGCTCAACCTCGAAAAAAAAAAGACACTCACAGAAAACCGCAAAAAGTGGATTTACTCTAAAAATATACAATTTAGAAAAACAAATTATATATCATGTTTTAGTATTCAATTAGTAAAAACTTTTGCACCAAGTGCCAAATTTCTAAAACTACTATTTGACCCTTTTTTTTCAAAAATAAAAGACACTCAGTACAGACGTTTCGTAAAAATGAAATCTTTCATTTATTTTAAAAGGGTAAGCTTTTTCGACATAGTTTCTCTTTTAGAAATTGTTTTGAGGGTCAGACTACAAGATGGTAATGTTATTTTTATGTATTTATTCCAATAAACCCATATTTAGCAGGACACTCAATCCTTACGGCGTAAGAACTGAGTGTCCTAGTTAAACCGTTATAAATCTGTAACGGTACATTCTATTGATTTGAAAATTTCCCAAAAGTTTTTAGAAATTTTTTACTAACTCCAGAACTAAAAATTATAATCCTAGGGTCAATACTTTTGAAAATATTCGTATTTAGCGGCGCATCAGGATTGAGTGTCCTAATCTTTTGGTCATATCTCGTTCAATTCAAGTTTTAGAAATTCGAGACCCTGTGCATTATTTTTTACTATATTTTTACTAACTCCCCTGTAAATTTCAGATTTTTTACTGATACTTCAAAAAAAAGACACTCAGTGCAGATGCACACATTTTTTTTTATATCACCCAAGAGATTTTTCTCAAAAATTATTTTGGCACGTACCTATTCCACTAAATATTCTGACTGACCAAATAAAAATATGCACTAGGTGATATTGTGGGAGAGCTTTTATTAACATACCCACCTATTAATAATTTATAATTAATAGATAAGATAAGAAATTTTTCAATATTCGATGAATATAAAAATCGAATCGAGTCTTTAACGATTATACACTACCCCATCCCTATAGTGAGCTGTCAAAATTATCAAGCTAAATTAGACAGCGCATAGTATAATGTTATTTCATACGTAGGTATCAGATAATAAATAAAACATCAACATTTTCAATACCAGGTTTTTATTTTACATACATTTTAATTGTTTTATTAAAATAATACCTAAACAATATAGGTACAGTCTTTAATTATAAAAGAAAATTGTATTTTACAAACATTGGACGCTATGTCCTCGGGTACGCGTGTGTCCCATAATATTATGTACAAAACTTGAAATAAAATGATAGGTACATAGCCTATCTTATGTTGCTTATCCTTTAGTTTTATTTACATAGGAAATTTTTATTTCTAATGTTCCGCAGTGTTAAAAAATGGCAATATTTTTCCGCTGGCAACTTTTAGCCATAGACAAAAAAGGCGCGAATTTTCTTTATATTGCAGAACATTTTTTTTATGCATGTGATTTGCATTTGCTATTTTTGTTACACTTATTTTTACAATTTCACCTATCTATTTAGCTTTAACATCGAATTGATAGTTGTTTTTACACCTAATATAAGATACCATGTTAGAAAACTACAGTATTGAAAAATAAAAATAAACTTCGTATCGTGGCGAGCGACGAAAGATGGCGTCTTATTTTTTTTTCATGATTTATAGTCGCTAATTCTTGTCATTTTGTTTTCCAAATACTGTAATTTTAAATATAATTAATGCAATAAATATCTAGCTCATAAAGCTAATTCAATTATTCGGGTTTAATTATAAATTATGGCAGGATGATGGTAAAATTCAAGAAGTCATTATGACTAAGTGAAAAAAAAGTTAAAAAAATTAGGCCTCCGATTAAATTTTTTATGTTTTCAAGCCAAATATTTAGGCCATTCAAAGCTTTAAAAATAGAAAAAAAATAGCTGCCTCAATTATTGCAAAAAATTCACATAATTATTTAAGAATATGATAAATATATCAAACTTTATTATTAATTCTCATAATTATTACGTAATTAAGTAACATTTTCGCATTTATTATATTTTTATGACGGAACAACAATAATTTTAAACATTTCGTAGAATTCTCAGTTTAAATAAATTCGGTAAGAATTTTAAGGGCCGGTTTCACTGACATATAGTTAAATCGGTCCTTTTTACAACATTTGAATGAAATTGGTGAAAGACGGACTTAAATACTTTAATCTATGGACAGAGTTGTTAAAACAAAATTATATTATCACAATAATTATTACAATAATTAATTATACTAATTCAAGTTAACATTCGGTTTAAAACTAAATGGCATAACTAGGGGGATTATTAAATGTCCAGAATTTATGACTTATAAATTAAAAAAAGAAAATGCTATGTACAAAAGGCCGTATTTCCGATTAATTTTATCATAATTTTAAAACATTTACAATTTTACATATCCTTAAAAACGATACATAATGATATTTAATATGTATTTAAAATTATGTGATAAGTGATAACACATTTTTATGTAAACGTTAATATTTTTTATTAATTTTAATATTTATTACATTTAACATTTACAGTAATAAATAGGGTTTCGCTTAATGTATTTGTTAAATAAGGGCCTCCGCACACGAAGTACGTAAGCGTAGTGTAAGCATGAGTGTTTTGTCAAAATTATGCCTCGCTACGGTTAACGATTCGTGTGCAGAAACCCCGAATAAGATAATTTTGACAGATTTTATAGATAGCCAAACATGGTGGTTATGCTTTCTTTTATATTTGTTATATTAACTAACCATTGTCAATTTGGTCAAAAATAAAATTACGTTGAATAGCTATCATAACACCCTAGCATGCGAAACTAGCTCTCATCTACGTCTATTTAAGGCCTGTTCAAACCTGGGCGATATTCAGTATCGTCTGCTGTAGCGAAACGAAACTGCATAGAAATAGCGCGATTATTTTCCTCTACCCAGAGCGGTAGTGAATATCGCCCAGGTTTAAACAAGCTTTAATAGATCGTGGTTGCAGTTTCAACGTAGATTTCTCAATAGAGTTCAAAAGTTAAGGTCTGCTGTGCTAGACAGCACAATAGTGAATCAAGTGGACGGGTCTTCTAAAGGTCGAAACCTGACGAATCCACCATGTTCTTCTAACATACTATTCCCTTCCAGCTCGTTAGGGATCCCATCCTGGGGCTGGGAGTACGACGCTTCGTACCCACAGTTCCTCGGAGCTGGGGTAGGGTACGATCTCTCATTTGGGTCTTCTGAAAACCCGTAAAGATCAGTCGACTTTGGCCTATCCAATACATTCCCTTTACCACGTTTTTGACTTCCACTCGTATTCACCGTCAAAGGAGAGTTCCGTCTCTGCGAACCTCGTATTTGACATTCATTACTGTAACTCCTATTCGGATTGAGCGTTTGAATACCAGACGCATGGTACGACGCATTTTCTGTGTCGTAATTCCCATACTCATCAGGTAAATGAGGCTGATGGTAATGATGTCCCATGGAGTCGTACCCCATCGTCATACAATTCTGCACGTTTTTATTCTTAGGCCTGTGCTTCTTTCTAGGGTTGCTATTCGTTCTAGAAGACACTCTGTCGTACGACATGTGCTTGAAGTTGTGCGAACTTCTGTTGGAACCACCGTTGTAGTTCTGATTTTTGATGTCTCTAATGAAATCGCTGTTACTTCCGTATTGGATCACGTTGTACTCGTGATCTAACGGGTCGTCTCCTTGGAGGGACTGGATCGCAGGATCACAGTTGGAATAGTGATCATCAGACGCTGACTCCATCCCATTGTATCCAAGGTTCGGGTGATGTTTGATCAAATGATTGGTCACACCCTGACTGGAAGCTGCATTCGATGATTCTGTAGAACTGCTGTGACCGGCGTTGGCTATCGAACTGTGACCAGAATAGTTCTCCGTGCCGGAATTATTGTCACAGTTCCCAGTTAAAGTGTTTAACTGGAACCTTGGATGGTCACAGCATTGTTCTGGCATGTTGGGGTGGTGCGCCCCTTCGTATATGGGCTTCCCAGTTCTTAGGGTGTACGTTTGAAGGTTTGTGTTAGTGTTGCATATAGCGGGGTAGTCCTGATCGAACTGTTCGTTGCTGGACCCAGCTCCGCAGGCGAACAGACCCATGCCGGGGATCTTGTGTCCGTCTGCTTTCTCATGAGGCACAGCAACGATGTTCACTTTTAGACTTATCACCCAGGAAATAAGAGCTACTATGCTGATTTCGATCAGCCGAAGCGAGAACTGGTTACCCCATTGTAGCCAGTCAAACTTCATCATGCTTACTGGATTCTTTATCCCGAAAATGCCGAATATTTGCAACGCGGCCATCAGAACAAATAGCAACGCGGTCGCCAAGTTTATATGTATCGCTTGATACAGATTTTGGAAACCGTTTATGAAGGTGTGACTCTTTTTCTGCAGCACTGTCTTGAGTGCTTTATACACATATACGTAGCACAGCCCTAATATTAGACATGCTATAATGAATATAATTTGACATGTAAGACCTAATACCCTTTTTTCGACTCCATGAGAAGTTCTGTATATAGTATTACTATTTTCGAAGATATGTAACGTTAGACAGGACAGCAAATGGATGCCACCGCCGATTATAATAGTTCTAGGACGTACAAGGAATGAGCAACAGGTGTTCTTAAAATTTATGCTATTGTTAAGAAGGAATAATATGGTACAGGCGAAGGCAATGCTGAGAAAAATCTCGGGAATGTGAAGAAGGATATCGCTCAAAGAATTTGGCAACGAGTTGTTGATATTGTACGGATCGTAACACATGTAAAATATCCTCATAAGACAGACTAGAACCAAAATTAGATGCAAAATAATGAAGTAGTACTGAGTGAAGAGATGCGTGAATTTGCTGTAGCAGATGATCTTAAAAATCGAGTAAACAGCTAGAATTGTGAACATGATCGTGGCTAAATAAATATGTACATTCCACGCGAAAGACCAATTCGCTGCAGACCTTTGAATGGGCTCTGAACCTTTATCTTGTTTCAAGACTTTCTTATCAGAGTTTACATTGGCTAGGTTATGATATCTTTCAGTAGACATTTCTGGGTCTTTCAATTCGAAGCCAACAGTAGTAGCTGGCATGATGTCTTCTTTCCTACTATCATTGATTTTGGTTGAATATTGGAGATTTCTTCTCGTATTCGTTTCTCCATTTTGGTCAATGATTAGTGGTCTATCCAGATTGTTCATTTCTGGGTCTAAGACTGCTAGGACTCCTTCAGTGGAAGTGTCTCTGGCAGTGTCCGATAAAGTGACTCCTGTTTCTTTAGTGCTGTAGACGTCACTTTTGGAGGTTTTCTCTTGGTGTTGAGGTTTGGCCGTGACGGTTCTGAGGAGGACATCGGGGATATCTTCTTTACGGCCATTGGATCCAGACAAGATGCGAGAAATAGTTGGGATGTTCAAGGAATTCGGGACGAAGTCTGTGAAGTTCGCTTGATCTGGTTTTAAGTCGCTGTCGAGCTCATCCGGCTGAAACAAAAGAACGAAAAATTAATTAGGTACATGAAACTGTTATTCAATTGATAATAAAATGTGTATTTTTAGAAAAATGTTAAAAAATAATTATTCTGCCCTGTCAATTTCTTCGTAAAGGTGTAAACTTTAAGAACAAAATTAACTCAACATTTAGTTTGATCACGTGTACATTTTCACGTTTGAAAGGAATCTCACAATAATATATCTCACCATAATTGAGTACTATACTCAATAGTGATCGTGAAGAAATTGATGCTTTCTATTTATAGGTCTCTAAACTTCTATTTATTGTCTTAGAAAATAGCTTTTCCCAAGAAGTGTTAAGTCTTTAATCAGACTTTATTAAATGCAAGGTAAGTACACAGTTAAAGAGTAACGGGACGGCATCACAATCAAAATTCCCAACGGCTTTATTTTAGCACTGTAAACCCCAATTAGCACTATTACCACCTCGCTAATTCCTTTCTCGAACCTACTTTCTCGAATTGACTCATCTTGAATCATGGTTCATGATTCACAGTTCAATTATATCGAATGATTCCACCATGTCAAGTGGTTTTCGAGTTATTTGGACTCATTCATCGGATAAGTGCCTTTTGTTTTATGTTTGAATTGATTTTTAATCAAGAGGTTCGAAGAAAAATCATGTTTGGCTAAACTTATAATATTATAGTTTTGTAATCAAAAACTTATTGTAGCTCTTATGACTCAAGCAAGCACTTTTAAAACAATTGGACTTTAGTTATTATAGTATATGTACTAAAAATATTATAACAAAAAAGGTTAAACTTAAACAAGAAAATAACATTATTAAATTTTACTCCGCTTCATAGAAGATAAATGGGCCTCAGGGAAATTTAACATTTCATGGAATTTGTTTGTTTTGAAAGTACCTTAATTTGAAAGAACTTAGGAACTTTGAGCCAACTCTTCAAATCGTAATTCTGTAGAGATTTTTTAGATGACGCGAACTGAAGCTGATGCTGCCGATGCTGGCTGCTGCTGCTGCTATAGGAGATAATTACCTTATGGCTGGGAGTGTTGAGTGGTTTCTTCTTCTGCGGCTCGATGTCTGCTGGAGGCATCGGCGGCGCTGGCGGAGGCGCCGGGACTTGAGGGGACGATGTCTCCTGGAATTCACATAATAACTTGAACTGTTGAATTTGTAACTTAAGAGTACACATTTGCTGCAGAACCTCCTACATATAACATCGGTTATCGGTCGGTCGATGGGGTAGACGTGTTCTAAAGTGGAGACTGCGTCTCGGCAAACATAGTCTCTACACTGTGCGACGATATCTGGATGGTCTTTAAGAGGGGTTGAAGGAGGAACACGAAGGACCGAGTTGAGTTGAATTAATCGAATCTAACAAAGATCAAGGGAGGGCGACGTCACAACCCCCAGTGATGGAGAATACGATTCATGGATAAAATTCTTTAAGTAGTAGTAGTGTAAAATCCTCACCTGTCCAGGCGGCCTGATGGGTATCCGGTCATGTCCGGGGCCCAGCGAGGGTGGAGGGATGGGCCTCCGGTTGAGATAGTTGTTCCCGTCTGTGTTTGTGCCTGGAATGTTACGAATGGAACATATAGATAAATTGGAAAAAGTCGAATAAATTTACTTCAAAACTGGTTTAGGCCGCCTTTATATGTATTGGGTGACGGTGACTTGTGACGATATCGCCGCGACACTTCGATTTGATCGTCGTTATTCTCCATATTTAATATACCTATCGTCGAATGGTTGACGCGATTCTGGGACTGGGACTGCCTCATGTACCTTAGTACTTAGTAGTAAGCGCAACATATAGCTACACACACAAATCTAGGTATAGCTAGTTTGTTATTTACAGCTTAAAGCCATGTACACGAAGCCCGGCAGAGCGTTGGAACGAAATATTTATACAACCGGCATTATCGCTTAACATCTCGTTGTAGAACTACCTACCAGCAGTTTAGGGGAACTTCGTCTACGTCTGTTAAAAAAACTCAGCCCTATTCAATATACACAAAAAGATTTTTGAAAACATCAGTTTAAGCCATTTGCAGATCGCTGAACACTGTGATATGAAATGTTTAGGTACATAATTAGATATGGAACTAATTTATTTATTTTATTATTTACATTATAATAAAGCTAACTATTAAACAATCATAAAAATTTTAAATCCTACTTATACCTAAATAAAAAACGTCATTGTCATTGGGGTCATGACCTGCAGGAAGTGTACCTAATAAGATTGTCTCTTAAAAGACTCGTATCTTACCTCTAAGTGTAGGCTTGTCAGCGAATGGGTTCCTATACTCGGGCGGCAGAGGAGGCGTGAAGAAGGCGCGGCCGGGAGGCGCGTACGAGGGCACCGCCGCGCCTCCCACGCCGGCCAGCAGCGCCGCGCCGTGGTGCTGCGGCGGCCTAGGGACAACAAATATATCGTTAAATATAAAATAATAATCATAAAAATATATTTTAATGTTATTTTTTTTGTTATATCATATGTTGTTTAATAAAGTGTGTCTTTCTTTCTAAATATTTTGAGGGTAGCAGTTTTGAGGGTAGTTTTTACTCTATACCCACCGGTGTATAATATCACTTAACCAACAAAAATAAAGTCTAAACAAAAATAAAGAGTGGCAAAGAAAAAAAAGCATTTTTCAACTTTGTTGCGTAATCGACTAACACGTTACACGACAAATTTGAGAAACGTCTTAGCGCTATACACAAGTGCATAACAGTCACAAAAAATACCAATAATTTGCAATAATTTAAGCCTGTAATTTATGCCACTAAGTTTACTTTCATAATGAAAATCAAACAAATAAAAACAATCGTGACCTCTCAATCGTGAAAAACACACCCAAAAAAAATTTGGCAAAGAAATTGAAATGAAGAAACCTATCCTTGTGTTGGCAAGTGACGCGCACGAATTCTATTTATTTATATTCACATGTCACATAGTAAAACTTGTTGTAAGCTTAATTTTACGCTTACGATACGTTAACGCTTATTAGCATCGTGTGCGAAGGCTTTAGACTAAAACATTTATACTGGCAATACGTTAAACGTCAAACTTCAACTTTCGCGCCATAATTAAAAAGTAAAATATTGCCTGTAGAAAAAATAAGTAAGTAATCCGGTGAAAAATACTTTTTAAATTCACTTCACTTCACTTTTTTTAAATACTTTTTTAAGTTAAATAATTCTACAGTTTAAAAATAAATCCGCATTCTTATTATCGGACAAATCCGCCAAATCCAAGCGATGTAAGATAATGGCGGAATAAAATTTCAATAATACCCTGCAATGGAAAGGATATAAGACATGCCATTTCGGTGCATTTATGCTGATAGAATCTCTGTTCTAGATTTTGTGGAAATTCCTTTACATTTTGTCTGAATATCGTATGAAATAAATGGGAATAAGTATTTTCATGCATTAAATTTTTTAAAAATCCAAAATTTGTTAAATCTATTTGCCATTTTCTATATATTATATGACTAACTTGACCTGGAAAGGTTGTAAAATTTGCTCTCAAGTAAAATCAAGCTCGAAAGAGCTAGTTAGCATAAACGTTAAAACATCATTACGAAATAGCTTTAACTGTAATAAAATTGCAATCGTCGAGATTACACTGTTTATGTCCGCAATGTATTTATAAATTCCAATAATATCCATCTACGTACTTAATTTTCATGCCGGTAACTATAATATGGAAATGACGAAAATTGGCAAATCTCCAACGCTATGGTTCCATTCAGTTAGCTGTATTCTGTAAACGCAAACCGCATTTTAATGAGCAGAAAAAAAAAACAATAGCGCGGGAAACGACAAAAACAGTAATTTTTATTTTTTACGGCTTAACGCGGTTGTACATTTGCGAAACGTTTGTAGCATATTAACATTTCCGCAATGTTCCAGTTAAAATAAATCTTTTTTCTCTGAAGATTACTTTGTCATGGATTGTGTAGCAAAATCTCTTTGATAAAAATATTTATTACTCTGCTGGTTTTATTTTAAAAAATAAAAATATTTTAGGCGGTCCTGAAGTTTTACCACTCCCTCATAGATGGCGCTATTTTAAAGTATTTCAGTTATTATTATAAATCGTGCGGCTTTCAATAAAACTATTTCGTACACATTTTAATAATAAATATAATATTATGTAAATAATTTATAATATTTTTTAATCGATGAGAAGACCGTTAGTTTTGATCAAGCCGTAGAAACCTTTATGCGCATACCTTTTGAGTTTTTGCTACTCGCTGATAGATGGCGTAACTAGTACTAACTACGCTTATATCAAATGCATACTAATATTATTAATTTACGAGTACCTACCAATAATTATGAGTTATGAATACCTATACAATATAATTAGACAGATTTAATCCAAGATAACATAATGAATTTAATGATTTATGGTTTAGTGTTACGACATCGTATTAAACTATAATCTATAATAATTGGGGTCAATATTATTAATTAATATTAGCAATTTATGAGAAATGAATTGAGATATTGCGAAAGTGTTTGGATATTAATTATTAAGTACTCTTTCACATGTTCAGCACGTTTCTATTCGGTCGCGCTGCTTATATTTTGATCGGCACGTTGCGTTGTTTTTTATCATTTAAAGAAAAAAGGTACTCAATTTATTTCATGGAATAATAAATAATCCCAGTTCTAAAATCTCGGAGAGTAATGGTAAAAAATTGTACGTATTGGCGATGATAAGTTTTCAAATGCGTTAAAAGTGCAAATCATCATTTTAAAATCTAAAAGCTATTATTTCGAGGAAGCTTTCCTAGATTTTATTAGTCCCTTTCCTGTTGATACTCATTAAAAAGATACCTAGAACATGTGTTTTACATGTTTTACATTCTTCTTCTTTCAATTCTGATCAATAGGCATAATTTGGCACTTATGAATGAAAGTATAATTTTTAGAGGTCTATCAAATTTGACGATGCGTGTCATACTAGCGTACGTATGAAAGCTAGCTTAATCTTTAATTATGCATTTGAGATACCGCTACTTCAAAAAAAGTAACATAAAAATATGTCATAAAAACATTCCCAATGGCAGAACTGAATATTGAATAATTTAAAAGTAGCAAAACTTTTATAGCATATTTAAGAGTAGAGTTTCTCGCCATTTCTTACGTTGAGAAACGACTAAATTACGGTAGAGTACACTAGACTATGCTATAGTTTGAAAAATATTTTTAAATTAATGTTTGTCTCCATTTTTCTTGTCTTTGATACCAAGATCTAACTTTTATTCTTACGCATGGAAAATATGGCGGTATGCGATAGTGCATTTTCCATGAGTGTAATGCGTTATTTTACGCATGCAACCTTTTTTTACTGTAGAGAATTTTATGTGAAAATTGGATGACTAAATAGAATCTTAATTTAAGGTTTACGTACTTTAAATAAAAGTAGATTGTAGTTGATCTTTCCTAGGTGCCATAATATTTATCTACATATATGTAGAATTCCATTCAGTGGCCCAAAGGCTATGCGTCGTTAAATTAGTAGTCAAGCTTTTCTTTTACTAACTGTACCTTTGTTTCAGCGTGCGTGATTCAAACTGGTTAAAGGCTTTATTGTGAAAAAATACCTTTCGGTTTTTATTTTTTTTATACTGACAGAAGAAGAAAAAAAAAACTTTATTTTTTTAGCAAGTAAAACCACAAGTTGTTATTAGTGCCACAATAACGTCCTAAATTCCCAGCGAAGCCTGAAAAAACAAAAATTTGAATAAAGCCCTTAATTCGAATAAGTATGCCGAAGTTTGTCTTTATAATTTTCGTTGAGACAAAACTAAGGCCAAGTTATAAAACTTTATGCTTAGATTACTTCATTCAGTGGGCACATACGCTATAGACTCGTATTCGTAATATTCTCAGTTATTAAGTATAAGTATTTTGGACGTAAGCTCTGGCCATTATTTTCTTATTAACTTTGAAAAAATACGAGAAGTTTCGCAATTCATCGATTTTTTTTGTGTAGGTCCTCGATTATACTTTTTGAAGACGTCTGAATCGATACAATGCAATACAATACAAATACTCTTTATTGTGACCAGAAATAATTTTTCAATAAATGACTTAAAATTAATTAATAAAACTACGAAAACATCTTTACAGAATAAAAATTAATACGACCATTGGTCCTATTATTTTTTTTTTAAATCGACCCAGCGAGCGATTTAGTCTCAATTCTCAATGCGTTCAATAATTTTGCCGAACATAAAACATCGATCATACATACTATATCTATCGAATTTACTATATCGGTCATCATCATCATCAGCCTACGTTCGTCCACTGCTGGATATAGACCTTCCCGCAGGCACGCCACTCAACTCGGTCCTCCGCCTTCCTCCTCCAACCGCTCCGACATTCCAGATATCGCCGCTCCCATCTCGCCCCAAATAAGCGCAAAAAGGCTAACTACATAAAGTCTTATATAATTTGTCCTCTTTTCAAGTCGTTAAGTTAACTCGAGTCATTCTGAGACAAGACATAATTTTTAAAACAGATTATAAACACGCTTATTCGTGAGTTCGTGTTTGAATTTCGACTTTACATAATTACTGACAATGGGGTAATGTTAAGAAATCAGAGAGGCACAAAATGGCGGAGGATTTGTAAAAAAAAATAGATAGACCAAGAAATATAGCTAATCAAGCTAGCTATTTCTTGACTATGAAACTAGTACTAATTCACAATAAAAAGGTTAACAAATAGATTATTGAATTAAACAAAACTACAATTTATTTAATTTACTTGACTTTTCGGCAAATCAGTATAGCGTTTTCGTATTACGATTTTGATGCAAAACTGGTAAAAGCTTATTTTTCACTTTAAATGAAAGTAAGATCCGAGGTGCAACATTGACAATATATAGGTAGGTATATTTTTATACATTATAGGTTAGCCTTTGACCACGATCTCGCGTGATGTTAAGCGATGATGCGGCCGTAGATGGTAACAGGCTTAATCTAGAAGGCGAAATAAATCCCTACCTGGCTAATATTCGCGTATTATGGTGTGGAATTTTCTTGGCGCTCGAAATAAGCCCATCGCACATATTTAATAGACCTCACTCCACTGTCCATCCGTCCGTTTGTCTATGTCATAGAAAGTGACCTTTTCGTAGGAAAATATAACCAGGGTAGATTGCTAGTTACATATTATTTTAGACTATTGCCTCACCCTGGCTGGCTACGGTCATGAGTGTAAGTGTAAGCGTGTACATCCATTAGAGATGGGCTTACTAAGCATGCTTCATTCCTTTGTAGGTTCCTAGTTCCTGTATTGTTCTAGGTACTTGATTACAAAATTAACGTTTCGCAAAATGCCGTCTTCGTAATAACAGTCACGTCTTAAGTCTTAGCTAATTCACGAACATTCCGAATTAAAAAGTTGGGAATTCAAGTTTGGAACGGATTAAAATAATCTTTTTTATTTTATTTCTGGGGTTGCTTGTAGGTTTTTATGAACGGTAGGTTAAAAATTCTGAAACCAATATTTTAGAAAAAGTTAGTAGTAGACTTTTTAGACCTCAGAAATTCGTCATAGGATGATAAAGGAGTGAAGCTGCAAGCAGATTAGTAACATGAGTAGAAAACTATTTATGGAAACACCCCAAATATAGGCACAGAAAACTTTAAACTAAAACACAATTTCGTAACAACTATTGGTGATAAGAAATATTTTCATTAAATAAAAGAACATAAAAAATCCCCATTTTCTAATGAACGAGAACCGCCAAAAACTTCGCAATCAAATATTCACCCTTTAACACTTTTACAACAAAAGTAATTAAAAATCATTCGTTTGCCATCAATTTGGGGGAAATCCGACCCTTAGGAATCAAACATGCCAAATTGCTAAATTGCCGCTGAAAAAACTTTTTCATTCGAGTAAGTCCTCGAGCTTCAATATAATCTATGTTCATACGATAATTTTTAGGGTTCCTTTTTCACAAATATCTTTATTTGCTAATATAAATTTGTGGACTACTTTTTTATTTTATTTAAGATAGACACTCTCAAATTCAAACACAAAATGTATTAATTAAAATATTATGGGGCACTTTGTAAGAATGTTTTAAACAGTAATATTCTTTAATTTATGCAAGAACATAATATGCTAGTACTCGCTAGTATAAATCAAATCATTATCATGCAAAAGTTTATGAATAATATATAAAAATCTATGTTTGGTGTTAAACAAAGCCGCTCCCACATAGGCTGTGACTCAACAAGGTTGTGACAACTCGACGTTGTCGCGACTCTGGCGATAGGCGTGTGTCGCCAAATCGCAACATCGTATCATTTTAAGTGCTTGTTTACGCTATAACACGCGGGCGCGGGCGCGACAGACTTTGCTCACACCGCACGTGCGTTGTACGTGAACACTTTCATAGCACGTCATATGTTTGATATTTCGCGCCCGCGCCCGCGCGTTCACGTGAACAAGCCCTAACACTTTAAACTTCCGCGATCTGAACTCATATTAATTTTATTAATCGAGACTTATCGCGTAACATAATATTAAATTAACATGATCACAACCTTGTCTGAAAGACTCTCCGACGACTTTCGATAGTTGCTTTCGCCCAGTGTGTGTGGTGAGCCAAATAGGACATCAATCTATCATAAATCCGTCGATAAAAATCCAATAGTCCACAAACAAGTTGCACGGAACACTTGGCACGTTCTCGGTCTCTCACTTGACTTGTTTTCAAGTTTGTTTTCAAAGCAAAAGTTGTGCAATCCGCGACGTTGATTGATCGCACTGAAAAGTACGATATTTCGATAATTCTGACAGTATATCGATCATGGAATAAATAAGGGAATAGAACGGCTTTTGATGGCATAAATAAGGGGAAAGAATCTTTGTACACGCGCACATTTTCCATTGTGTACTTACCTTTATTTTTACAGTCGATCTCTAATCGGTTTAAACCATCATCTTCATCATCTCAGCCATAGGACGTCCACTGCTGAACATAAGCTTTGGACTTCCATATATACAGGTTGGAAATGACCTGCATCTAGCTTCTTCCGGCGACATTTATTTGGTTGTCGGGGTTAAAACCATAGATCTAGGATATACGTAAAAACTATTGTTTGCACTGTACTGTACTGACATTCATGACACCAACTTTATCTGTTACAAAATTAAAATTCGGCGCTACTTAGGACTTTTGTAGACCATACATACAAACCTATAAACAAAAAAAAATATTTTGTTTGCTTGTCTTGCGCGGATTTATTTATCTATAGCTGTTTCTTTGTTTTCTTCGTAAATATATGGTTTAAAAATTAATCTTCTTTGAGTTCCCGCGCAAATTTAAATCAAAATAGCTGCGTTCTGAATAATTATTATCGATTTTGTGGCGTGTTCAATTTGTGATAATAATGGGATATTTCGTGTTAAAAGTGAAAAAAAAAAACGGCGTCCTCTCGGCCACTAAGTAATACAATAATCCTAAGACGGCCGATCTATTTTTAAAGTATTCTGTGGATATAATATATCGATATTCGAACTCGGAAGTTTTCTTTTGTTATCGAGAAGTGTTTTACGTTGTTTTTTATGGCGCCTTAAAAACTTCTGCACCATAATTATTATTGTTCTTATTATGGCGAATGTAGGCCATATTATGTTCTCAAAGCTGTTTTATTCTTTACTAGCTATTTCTGATTTAACCCGCTGAAACACATGAGTCCATGAGAGCCTATGGGATTTAAGCTACCCATATACCGAAGCACAATCGGTTTAGTTGTTCCTTTGCAGGAGGTCGACTAGGTGGACCCCAATAGTGCCAGTTATTCTACCGCCCGAGCAGTGATGTGCACAGTTTTAACATCATTGTGAAATCCTGGGTTAAACTGATTATAATGAACAGCGTTATCTGACCTACCATCAGGAGAGCGTCCTGCTCGTCTTAATTTTTTCATAAAATAAAAACATCTATACAAATTTTCTATGAAATATGTGTAATAATATGAAGGATGTAGGTACTTGTTTATAATATTATTCGTTTCTCAGTAATAATATTTTGCTTTATTATAAGTTCTCGGTAGTCATACATATACATAAGTGGCTCCATATGATATGGTTGAAGCTTCAGCCACTCTGTTCTAAGAAATTTGATATAAACATTTATATCTAATTTGGTTTCTATAATATAGGTAGGTACATGTTTATTTTTGATAATAAAAGGTGTACAAAATTGTTAGGTGACATTCAAAGGAGAAAATCTGAACTGACTGATTATAAATTTTAATATAGCTGATTATATTATTATTTTTATTTTTTATTTTTTAATTAGGACCGCCAAACTGACCACAACACATACATATAATATAATGGGAACAGCTTGACATACACAGCTTAAGATTGTGTGTGGTCTTCTTGAGGCGGACACAACCTGCATTAATAATATGTGCCATGTTAATTTAAATAAAGAATAATTAAAATACTAATACTAATTTAAAAATCTACACTGCTAATTAGGAGTTATAAAGTCTTAGGAATTTTGAACAATTTAGTTAATTTTTTAAGTTTTTTTTTTACAATTACTTTTATGTAAGCCCTAAATAATATTGTAGTTAATTTTATTAAAAAATATTGGATAAATAAAAATTAGGTAATACATATTATTATCAGTTGTATGTATTTATGATCGGTTTTTCCAATATGTTATGAGGGATTCGATCCGGAGGTTGTGAGATAAACAATAACCGATCTCTGTCTGTCTTCTGAATGACGGATTCGAGACGGACGTAGTGTGGAACCACCTTAATGTAGGTAGGCGCAAAGAATATTTTGGATCACGTTATTCAAAAATTAATTTTAAACGAAAAATTTATTAACTTTAAACATTTAACCTTTTTACCCAAATCTTATTATCTAAAAAGATATCTAAAATAAAACTGAATTGTCTACGGTTCAATTTAATTAATGCTTTTTATTTTAAACATTCCCGTAATATCATGATAAAAACTTTTTAAAATATCGCCCGCTCCGGCTCTGGCCGTTTTCAATTTAATTTAACGGTTTATTCAGGGTTGCCAGTGGAGGAGACATAAACTTACCACAACTTTTTTTTTATCTACCTACAGGGTTGCCAGTGTGGCTTATTACTTATTTTTTTTACCAAAATTAGCAATGGTTGTGTATTTTGTGTATTTGTTACATTTTTGCACCTAAAGAGCTGAACTGATTGAGTAGAAATTTAGTAAATTTGCCACAATTTAGCAATCGTACATTTGTCCTACATATATTAGTTTAGCTTGGACCCTGGAATAGCAAAAAGGTTACCATAGCGGGTAAAACCATCGACAACGATTAGTTAAAAATAAAACCCAATTTACACAGTGAATTAATCCCTATATACATGTAGGCAATGAATTACCTTCAGTCGTATAAAGTCAGTATCTTAATACTGAAGAGTAATTTATCAAATGAAATCCTAACAGTAAATCCGCGAGTTTAAAACAGAGTTAAAATTCGCGTAAAAAAGTTAGACACGATTAAGACGCGCTTTTCAGCCGTAAAACGCGCGTAAATTACATATTCGACGAACGTTGAATGTTAAGGAGTGTTCATATCTACTGAAAGTTAGCGTGACTATTGCGTAGGTACTTAAGAGCGTATATATCGAGTGACGCACTCTCGCTCGCACTATTTGACAAATTTTGAAATACGCTCTTAAAGCTGACAGCAGACAGAGGCAAGACGGAGCGGAAAAGCGGGAGCGAAATTCATTTTGTTCCTGCCCGAGTCCGCTTTATACGTGACTAGCTTATGCTCGCGGCTTTGCCCGCATGACAAAATCCTTTCTTAGCGGAGGTCTACATCATAAAACCAATCTATGTTCCAAATTTCAACCCAATCCGTCCAGCGGTTTAGGCTGTGCGTTGATAGATCAGTCAGTCACTCTTTCCTTTTATATATTTAGAAGTTACAAGTTACTTTTATAAGTTACTTACAAATTCGAACACTAGAAAAGTTCCGTCCCGCACCGCGACCGCTTTTCTGCCTGTGTGTGGCGTAAGCATATTTGTTAATAGTACAATTTTTTTTTTATCATAGCATAATAAATTTAACTAAATCATTTTTACATATTAGCGTAAAAGCGTTTTTTTAAATTCTCTAAAATAAAGAGAATAAACTTTAAATCAAAACGAATCTATATTAAGTATTTTATAATTAAACACATAATACTCGTATTATGTTTTGCATCATAAACGCTTGTCGCGAAAACCAATCGTTTTTAATGCTAGCAAACATGAGAAGATTGCTTAAGATACGCTGCGTATCAGTAGATGTGAATCCTCCTTAACATTTAAACCAACGTAATTGTTGAGCGCGTTTCAAGTTATAGAAACTTTTTAATCATTGTTGTAAAGATAAAACGTTGAATGTTCCATTTAAGGTACTGCGATCGTTATTAACTGGCATTTACCCGCGACTTCGCACACGAGGAAATAGCCTAGTATAATTATTATAATAGTTATATGTATATTATGCAGTGTGTAGTGTTTGTTTTTAAAATGGCAACACTGGCCGATGCCAGATTTTCCAGCGGCGTAAAAATCGTCACTTTTAAGACAATAATGAAATTCCTTATTTCTTTTCAAATTCCTTATGGATCACTATAATCTGCTATATATTAATGACTAGCTTGTGCTCGCGACTTTGCCCGCTTGCAGTAATCCTTTCTTGGCGGAGGTCTACATCATGAAACCTATTTGTGTTCCAAATTTCAACTCAATCCGTTCAGCGGCTTGGGCTGTGCGTTGATAGATCAGTCAGTCAGTCACTCTTTCCTTTTAAAATATACATATTTAGAAGATTATAATTCTTTCAGTATATTCCAGTTTACCGCATAGGCAAAATACAAAAAAAATACGGGGAGACAAAATATTCCAGTTTACCGGACAGGCAAAATACAAAAAAAATACGGGGAGACAAAATTAGGTATTTTAATAAAGACGTGGCTGGAAATGAAACTATAATATTTCATACATTACAGCTTTAAAAAACCGCTAATTCACAGACGCTAGCGCCACCCACATTCATTCGGATCGTAGTCATTAACTTTTTTAAACATTGCGAATGTCCGGTATTTTACGGCGTCGCGCGGTTTTTGCAATTGCCAGTATTAAGTCATAAAATTCTATTGCTGTGTTGAATGAATGAGGGGTCTAAAAGCTACACACGTTAGCATTGACAAACTTATTTATATCATCAATAGGGATGATGACTAAAAAAATTTTATTTGTCCATAATGTAGATTTAAAAAAAATATTGGACACGTATTTTTATTCTAGTAAATTTAATGAAAAACGAGTAAGTTACAGCGCCTTAAAGTTGCGGAGAGGGAGGTAATGACGTCACACCTAGGTACGATTTGTACTGAGGTGTGACGTAGCGTTTCTCCCCCCATAATTTTAGATTCCTTATATCTCAGTCAAATTCAATGATATTGACAAACAAAAAAATACGTATCGAATATTTTTTTATTATTTAAATTACGGACTAATAAAATTTAAAAAATGTTAGCCTTGTCATCACGCCTATTATTGTTTTGCCAATATGTATATGTCACGGTGATATAGTAAGAAACGATAGTCTAAATATATAACCTATCTAAATATATAAAAGGAAAGAGTAGCTGACTGACTGATCTATCAATAATCAATACACAGCTCTAACCGCTGAACGGATTCACTTGAAATTTGGAATATAATTAGGTTTTAAGATGTAGACCCCCGCTAAAGGATTTTGCCACGCGGGCAAAGCTGCGAGCACAAGCTAGTTTATGATAAAGTGAGATTCTCTGTCGAAAGGTCTAATCTAAAAGAATGAGCAAAGAAACTATGAACTGAAGGGACTTGTCGAAGGGAAGAGAGACTGAGGGTATACTCCAACTCGCTGGACTGACCTCATCAAGAAGGCCACAACTCTTCAAGCACAGACGCTGCGTAGACTTGTCTTGCTGCCAAGTCAACTGTCATCCCATACTTTCACAAAAGCACAATGTATGGGATGACAGTTCTACTCTTGAAGTTTCGTCGGGATTCCATACGTCATGCTAAGGCCACAGGTGGACAGGCTCTCATAGCTCTCTAAAGGGACGTGCTTGTTCGGATGATGATGATGAATAGGTACTCACCGAGGCTTGTGATAGGTAGGGTTGCTATTAGTCTTGAGTATGTCAGCGTTGGGCACGGAGGTCGGCAGAGCGTGTTCTCTCTCCAGCTCACTCTCATAGCTCTCTAGCGGGACGTGCTTGCCCGGCAGTGGGTCCGCTGGAACAAAAAAGAACAAATTTAGCATACACGTAAATTTATGTTTGTAAAGTCAAGGAAATGAGAGTAAAAATTTTGGGCGATAGGTAGATCAAGTTATGGTAAATATCATTTAAAAATATTATAAGAAATTGTCACCGAAAGAGTTGTTGTTCCAACACCGTTTTAGCCGAAACGATAAGTAAAATAACCTTTTGATTAAAAAAAAAATGTAAGTAGGTAGGTTCAATAAATATTGAGAGAATAAAAAATATATCTACCATAATGGTAGTTCTGTATTATTGTTGGTAACCCTTCTATATAAATTTTAATGTTGATAAAATATTATCCCAAAATGGCGGTTTTTGCATCATGTTGGCAACATAATTTAGATAGATTCAATTTTTTCAAATCTACGTTCGAAATTATGAAAACAAAAAAAATAGGTAAGTTATGACAGTTTTATTTAGTGTCAAAAATTATGACCTTTAGCATTAATAAAAACAAATAACTATTTCGAGTTCCGTTATCTACAGATAAAAACACCATCTAATTTATATTTTAATCAAAAACAATCTAACAAGACTTCAATGTATAAAATATTGAAATTTTACACGATTAACGTTGGCTTATCACGAATAGTTTGACTACAAAACACTGTCACTTAATTAAAAAAATGTTCTCAGTCATGAAAGGTGCAAAGGTCAGGGTTGATTTTGTCTACGATAATAGTGCATGCGGTAAAAATTGGAATTTATTTTTCGCCATATTACACGTGAAAACACTAGCGCCGTTGTCCATACTGATTAAGATACTAATCATAAGCCTATATTACGTGTCGTAAATTGGGTGGTTTTTTTCTTATTCCATTTTAAAAATGTTTAAGAACCTTAGCGCGTTAGTCATATGAATGAAAAAATTGTTAAATGTTCAATTTAAAAAAAATCTATTTATTTTAAAGGTATAAAAAGAAAGAATAACTGACTGATTCATCGCAGCATATCTAAAAACTATAGATAACGTTAGTTGTCTGTGGTCTATCTGAAATTTGGCACAGACAAAAAAAAGCGTGACGTAGACATCCGAATCCGAAATAAGAAAAGATTTCTAAACAGATTGCAAATGTTAATATAATTTGATTAAATCTACCCACACTTTTGTTCAAAATAATTCTGCCCTTTACCAAAAGCAATGTTTGCCTTCAGGTGTCGAAATACAAAGCCCTTGTGCCTCGTAAAAACCTTTAACCGACTAATAAGCAGAGGTAGCCTTTAAACTAAATATTTGTATTAACTAATCCATTGTTTGTATAATCCTCAGAAGATTCATTCACAGTTTACAAACAATTTGAGTGTTTCAAGAGCAAACGTGGGTTTAATACTATTTTTAGGTTATTTTTCCACTTTTTAATGGCAACACTCATAGACAAGGGAACTTAAAAAAGATATTAAACAGACCAGCTCGTTTTCATGTTTTTTCAATACGCGAAGGCTAAACGAACATTTCAATTCAAAATAACTTCAAAACTGCTTGACCGATTACGATAAAAATTAAATGGGTGACCATCTAAGACCATTTGACAAAAAAAATCCAATCGATTCACGCGTTATCGAGAAAACGATTAACTTAAAAAAAAAAACATTCGGACAAATCGTAAACGTATTACCTTCTTTTTTAGTTATTATAAAAAAGTAACTTTAATTTTCGTAATAAAATCAATAAAAACTCTTTCAATGCTTTTAAAGCCAAGGTAATTAATACAACAATAAATCCGATCGGTGTTGCCATATCGGCTGTCATTCGAACAACGTTGGCGGCCATGACAGTTGACCTGATGAAGGTTGACATTTGACATTTTGTGGTTGAATAAATTGAACCTTCGGAAATAGAGATACCGTAAACGCTAAAATAAAAATCGTAAAAATTTCGCAGCGTTTAGATTGGATTTTACCGGGGATAGACTTCCTTTGCAGAAAGTCGACTAGTATGCATAAACGCATTTCCCCTTGTAAAAAAAGTGGGTACCGCAACAATGCCAGTTATTGTACCGCCTGAGCAAACATTAAAGTTTACGTCAGACTGAGCCGGTAAAGCGAACGCGATCCGGGACGGAATTTTTGTAATGTTCTAGTTTGTACGTAACCTGTCACATATAAAGCGAACGCGGGCAGGAACAAAATGAAATTCGCGACCGCTTTACCGTTCGCCTCTGCCTGTCGTAACCTTAACTGTGCTTCGGTAGGAGGGCACTGTAGCTAGTGAAATTACTGGGCTGAATAGTCTTAACATCTTGGATTTTATGATCGAAATTAAAGAAACGATCTTTTACTTTAAACGTGACTTTAAGAACATGTATTGAATCTATGTTATATTAAGTTTTATAATTAATATTATTGAATATGTATTATAATGTAAACTAGTATTAAAATTAATTAATCCCTATGGGTGTGTCGGCCGTCGGTTTGGTCGTCGAGTAGTTTTGGCGGAACGTGTGAAACTCAATATTTATTAATTCTTTAAGATCCACTTGTACCACTTTTCATGCAATAAAATTCATTTCATTTCAACAATTTATTTATCTCAGACTAGCTTATGCTCGCGGCTTTGCCCGCATGGCAAAATCCTTTCTTAGCGGAGGTCTACGTTATAAAACCTATCTATTTTCCAAATTTCAATCTAATCCGTCCAGCGGTTTAGGCTGTGCTTTGATAGATCAGTCAGTCAGTCAATTAGTCACTCTTTCCTTTTATATATTTAGATAAATTGTGATTGGCACCAGTTATAGCCTATTCGGCCAAAGATAATAAATAAAAAAAGAAGTTACATCTGTGACAACAATAATGTATTTTTCTCATATATATGTATTGGTTACACAAGGTTTAGCATTATTCTATTATGATATAAATGGGAAAAACAGAATTTTATCATTGTTGTGAGTGAAAGCATTGAATTATTCAATAAAATAACTGAATTATGTAGTAGTAGTATTATTCACTATTCAGATTGTTTCGAACTGAATAATGGAAATAAATAGTGTAATGTATATTAATACCTGGATTTGTTTCAATTTTGTCAATGTCGCAAAATACTACGAAAACTTTAAAAGAAGTAAGATTAAAGCACAAACGAGTCTCTACCATAACTCAACCATAACATTTTATTTTTCCAATTAGTTAAGTCCTCCTCCTCTAGTCGTTCGCTCAATTCTGAGCGTCGTGATGAGCCCGCCGAAGCTTTTGGTAGATAATTTGCCGCCATTTTTGACGGTCCGCAGCACAGTGTATAGCTTCGGTCATTTTGGTGTCAAGTTGTTCGGACACCTGATCGGACCATCTCTTGGGGCTACAACCTCTAGCGCGTTTGCCGTCCACCTTGCCTGTGATCATCAGCCTCTCCAGATTATCGGTAATTAGTTAAGTAGTATTGGTATAAAGATGTACGAGTATTAACCATTTACAAATTCACCTTCCTTTATTCATCCTTCTTCCTTCATAATTAATGATCAAAATTGCGAAAAGCATCGGCCGAAATTAAAAAACCTATCATACCTGTGCAATAAATATAGATTTTTAAATACTTTAAAATCACGATGACCCTTCATCAAACGACATTCACCAAAATTGTACACAAATATTTCAAACAAGTATACTTTGCGAAAGAAAAAGGGCAAAGTCCAATTAATAACAAAATAATTAAGAGAATAAACCTTTGGCACTAAAAACTAATGGACTAGCGGAGTCAATTAAACGAGTAGCAATTTTAGCGAAAAATAAATATGTATTAAGTAATGGCAACCCTGTAAAAAAAGAAACTATTAAAATTTTGAAATTAGAAATCGTTTCAATTTTCATTATTTATTAGAAGCTAGTAGATGACACAATTTAAATTTAAAAATAACTCAGTTTTATTTTTTAAACATAATTTTTAAATGTAGAGAAATGTGTTTTACTTTTTCACGCCTAAAAGAGTGAACCAATTAGGATAAATTATTGTAGGTATGTAGTTAAATGATGTTAGACTTTTAAATCCTAGAAGCTACTTTTTAGCGAGAAAACCCGTCATGTTCAGCTGGTTATTGCATAAAAACAATCTTAAACACATAATATATTAGGTATATAATATTGGCATATTACTTATATACTTAAGACGCTCCACATAGCTTTACTTAGTAGGGAATGAATAACATGACCATGAATTTGGTCGTCAAAACGGGACATTATAGAAATCTAGAAAATTTGCGATTTTCGTACCTCTAACAAAAGCTTAGCGCCATATTGGATTCTCAAAAAAAGCCACATATTATGTTATTTTGTATATAAAAAAAGGTTTGTTAAATTTTGTACCTAAAAACGGTCATCAGCTTTATTGCGAATCTAATTTTGATAGAGCGGAACAAACAGCCTCAAATCGGGACATCTCATCCACAACGGGACAGACCACCCAAAGGAAGATTTTCCCGCCCAAATCGTGAAGTGTTGTCATGGTAGGTATGAATAAGTCATTATGACTAATGTGTTGACATGAAGAGGTCCCTTAGTACTTAGTTCCATACATAGTTGCGTAATATATTATTGTTATATTATGTTATGGGCCTATCTATTTGGCCCAAACATTTGTGCCAAGTGTGCATAAATATTTGGGCCAAATGTCAAATTCTTAAACAAAACGTCAAAAACAATTTAAAGAAGATTTTACACGACCTTATTGTTATTTTATCCTTTCCCTTTTGTTGTTTGAAATCTGGAAGTGGTCGCTATTACCAATAAGACCGTCAATTGTAACACTGAACAGCGGTTAAAACCACCGGGCACAAAAATAAATTAATAAAACTTAATTTAAAATAACATAATAATTAAAACGGCACTGAAAAGAAAGCAATTATCGAGAGGTTATTATGAATAAAGCTATCGACCTATTCGCAATACAAGAACACACGCTTTTGTTTTTTTTAATCATACTGTGGGTTGCCAGTTGCGAAGATCGATCGATTAAACTTTGCGAGAGAAAAGAAACAACATTAGTTCTGTTTGAAAAAAGAAGACGCGCAGGAATTATGTACCTACTTGTAGCGTATATGTTAATTTTGTAGTAGTAGGCCTGTATTGTAGGATTGGATGCCAAGGCTATGCCGATTCCCAGTCCTCCGTCATAAAAACGATCCGGGAGTGCCGCTGAGTTGTTTCCACATAACCCTCCCATACCCTCGGTTGGAGGGTATGCGTACCTAATGCATTTTTTTTCGGCGTTATCAAAAAAAGGCCTCTATTGCAGAGGTCGCCTAGGGAAGTACCACGCCTTTGCTAGTTATTCATCCGCCAAGCAGAAATTTGCATCGTTGAGGCACGATGAGGTTCGACCACTAAACTCTCATAGTATCAGCAGAATTTTGTATTTAAAAACACTGGGTAGCACTGTGTGTGTATGGACAATCATGATGCTTATTATCGGTTAACTGATCGTCTTATCGCTCTTTTAAAAAAAAACAAAAAAGTTTTTTTCCCAAGTTAACGCCACGCTTCTATATTTTATGCACAACAGTGCCAGAAAAGTTTAACGTACAATTTTCATCGAGCAAATTTTTCTCTCCTGGCAATTCTTAAATAGGAAAATACTAAAGACTCTGATGATTTTTCTAAGATTAGACAAAAGCATAATTTGAGCTTTAACAAAGCCATTGTCGTTCTCTCTAGAACATTTTAAAGCACATTTCTTTAATAGAATTTCCTTCTTAACACTCAATAAGTCGACTATTGTGTTTTCAGCGCTGCAGCGCTTTATGCTTTAAGCTTCCAGCGCTATTATCCTGGAGATTGCTCGTTTGCTTATTTTTATAACCTGCCAGTATGGACTGTTCTTTTTGTGGAGTTATTAAGAAAAAAATAAAAGTTTATATGTAATTATGTTCTTTTGTTTTTAAACGCAGTTCATTCTTAAATAACTAAGCTTTTTTATCGATAGGAATTCATAATTGAATACCAAATATACAAACGTGCGAGTCTAATTTGTCTTTGGCATGTTTTAAAAGTCTTAAGTTTTCGCATTGAACATTCACTATTTAAAACTCCATAATATTCCAAAATTCTAATCTAATGGCAACACTAACATGAATAGAGGCACTTTGTATAGTATAGCTATGTATTTCCTTACCATCTCGAAAGTACAAATTGCAAGGTTTTCTCGAGAAAAAATTGACCGTCTCCTCTCCTGAATTTTAAGTGGCGCGAATACGAAACTAGCGTTGCGTAGCATCGCTTTATTTCGAATTTAGAATACAGTCACATTCCCCTTATTTTTGTAATAAAATGGAACCTTTTTCAAGTTTTTAGATAATACTGACTACTGATATATTTTGCCTTGAAAAAAAAAACCAAACTGCATAAGTATTGCTAGAATATAAATGCAATAAAGACAAAAAATATATACAAAGAAGGAATGACTGGTTGACTGACTGATCTATCTATGCACAATTTTTGCCACTGGACGGATAGGATTGAAATTTGGAACATAGATAGGTTCTGTGAGACCTCTGCTAAGAAAGGAATTAATTAAAATGGATCCTTTCTTCTTTTTAGATAATATAATTTATAATGGATAGTTAAAATTTGCCTGGGATAAACAAAAATGCATAAGTGTTACTATAATATAAAATACAAAAGAGATAACATGTGCTATTAAGATTTTTGGAGTGTGACAACATGCGTCTGTAATCTTACTTAAGATCCCACACACATATTTTATGAATAAAAATATGAACCCATTCGCTTAAGCACCGTTACTTACTCGAACACTTAAGTTATATGTGACCCTTAAAATTCTAGGCAATGCTTTTTGTCCTTAAGTGCTTCAGACGAAATGACGCATTATTTCGTGAATGTTTTTTTTTATAAAAGAGCATAAAAAGAATTGCCAGCTTTAAAAACACTGAAATGCTTGCGGGTTTTTAAAGCCAGTAATTTTATTTATGCTCTTTTATTTTTTAAAAAATCACACACTATCAGGTAATACTCAATATGAGATACCTAATGGATACAAAAGAACAGACAACGTTAAAGTTGTAGATACCTTAATTTAACATAACAAGGTAAGGGAACATGAAAAATTAAATAGATATACTTTTCCATATTTCTTTTCCTGCATGTTTTTCTGGAAGAGATTGCTTTTAGCGATAAGACCGCCAATTGTTACACTTAAGTCATGACATTGTGTTTTAGTTTTCTGTACATTTCAATAGAGTGTTTTTTTCTATTCTAAATACAAAAATTAGTAAATTTAGCCTCTCTATGATTGTTATGACTTGGAGCCAAATATGGTTATAAACTTTTACTATACACTATACAGACAGTTATAATCAAAACGTAAAATGAAAAATAAAAATTACTGTCAATTTTCTACATTTAAAATTTGTTTTCTATTGTGGCAACCTCCAAAATTACACCAAATTGGTGACATTAACTTTACATTTAAAAACTTTTTATCTATGCCTATATTACCGGCCAGTTCAATTTCAAACATGGAACGATTAAATGCAAAGGAATAAATCGTTTCAATAGAAAACCGATTGGAATTGTTACGTTATCGGTGATTCAGCTGTCATTAGTGCGTAATGCCGACGTGAGTCACTGAGCGATTGTGATTCTCTTTGCATTTAAAAATGGAATACTTAGGCGCTTGGTGCTTACCTTTTTATGGCGTTCGAAATTCAAATGTATTTGGATTAAGTTTTATTGTCTTTTTTAAGGTTTAAGCTCTTTTTTTAATTTGGTTTATTTTCTTTAAACCTTTAAATCTTAAATAGAACTCTTTTAAGAGAGTTTTTTGTTTTATTTTTATAAGTGTAAAGGTTTGAATTGTAAATGAATAAGATTCATGACTGCAATCGTTGTCTAAAAAACCTGCACGTAGTAATTTAGTTTTTTGAACTAAAACCTAAATATTATTTTAGTTACACAGTTTAGTTGTATAGTTACATATATAGTTACATTTAAAATATTTCTTCAGAACAATAAAATAGTAAGATTAAAAAATTTGTACTTAACCAATTCCCATTTTCTTTTTATTATTGCAATAACGTCGAACATTTAACTCATTCGCCAAAACCGAAGAAATATTCCGACCGGCCGGTCGTTAATAAATAAAAATTCGAACACCGAACGGCGCATAAAGAAAAAAACAAAAAGACCACAGACAAAGCGCAATGAACGAGTGCAGTGCGGTGCCGAAAAACCGGAACACTTCAATTAATATCGGACGAGACCCGCAATTGGCCCGCGGCCCGCAGTTAAGGCACGTCTAGACTTATGATTTATATTTTTTAATTATGAAAAAAAATACGTCGTACGCGTGGGTTTGAAGCAATTTAGGGACTTAATTAAAATGTAATACAAAAATATGAAATACACGTGAATGTAAATATTATTCTCTCCTTGCACGGTTATGTGGATGAGATAGCTGTTAGCAATAACACCGTCAGTAATTTTAATGTTTAAATTATATTATTATTTTCAATATTATTTCTACATACCCACACGTGAAATCCATCAATACTCTCTCCTGAATAGTCTTATACACATTCACATTATATTACATTAATCTATAGACTATAGATTTACGTAAATAGGTTAGAAAACACATTAACACAACATTACCTAGGAGTCGTGATTCGGAAGTATATTAATAGGGAACAAATGGGACCGGCTCAGTGGCCCGAATAGATAATACCGATGATTCATAGCTGTTGACAACGAATGCTTTCTGATGCCCACACTAATAACTATTGCGTTGGCAAATACACAATCGTGTGGCGCCATGCTCTTGCAAAACGGGTAAAAAGTTGTCTTTGATTTTGTTATCTGTAGAGATGTCAATGAATTCAAAAATGGAACACATTGAGCCGCTAAAGCTAGCGACGTATAAAAAATTGTTAAAAAGTATTTAATATTTCGGTGTTACCCGATTCTGCGAAAATATTCCAATTCCAAAGTTCGAAATGTAATAAAAAATATGATAATTTTATTACAGATCGTGTCATCGTATCGCGCGTAAATAAAATTATATAAGAACTATAAAATATTAAAAATCGTAAACTGCGAGTTTTTATTAATATTCCCTTGAACTTCAAAATGAATACATTTAGGTGTCCAGTCCTTCGCTTGACCCACTATATAATTGTGAGATAACCTCTTGGATTTAACGTGTGGCAACACTGGTTTACTACCAGAAGTCCCTCCCTATCGGCGCGCTACGTCACTCTCCCCACCACGCGCCGGTCGCAGCGGCGGGGCAGGCGCTTGCGCTTCTTCAGTACGTCTTGGATTTTTGACGAGTTAACACTGATGTGAATTTGTAAAAATGTAGTACTAAAGTACTTACCAAATACTAAAGTATTGTGGTTAGAAACAGGAAAGCCCTGGTTTCATAACATTTGTCTTGCGCTTTTGGCATGGGAAAGCCCCATGTTTGATTTTATATTAATATATAAAAACAAAAGCGCGTACATTACGGACATATAAACTGGGAAAGCCTCAGTTTCCGTGCAGCATTCTAAATTAAGAGTGCATTGTTGTCTGCTTGCTAGCTAAAGCATTGACAGCCGTCCTGTCGCCTGTGCTACCAGACGACGTCGACTGCACTAACAGACGACGTCGACTGCGCTAATAGACGACGTCGACTGCGCTAACAGACGACGTCGACTGCGCTAACAGACGACGTCAACTGCGCTAACAGACAACGTCGACTGCGCTAACAGACGACGTCAACTGCGCTAACAGACGACGTCGACTGCGCTAACAGACGACGTCGACTGCGCTAACAGACGACGTCGACTGCGCTAACAGACGACGTTGACTGCGCTAACAGACGACGTAGACTACTTAGCGTCGACTGTCCAGACAATATCGGCTGTTCAGACGACATGTAACTACTTGGTCATCGACCTATCACTCGTTGTCTCGCTTACCATGAAAAAGCTCATGGAATATCAGCCTCCGCATGCAGATGAAACCTTTCATCAGGCGCTCTTACATCCCTTGACCCCGAGGGTTGGAAAGACTGGGTGATCGAAAAAGTCACACCACAAGTAAAATACCTGTTTAGTAAGACACTCACCTTAGCTATGGAGGCTAGCTTGGCTTTTGGCCTAACGGGAATCTTTCATTGTAAGAAATCACTGAGCAAGTGATCTTTGAGTACAGGGCGTTGAAAAGAAAGCTATCGGATTGGATCCGTCTCTGTCGCATAGTTGGATGACCGTCCCCTTTTAATGCTTTGTGGCTATGAGTTCCGAGTTTGATTCCTGCGAGGCAGTCGCAGTGTTCTATTGGATTAGTACTGATATACCAACCCTTCTCTGTAATGGTGAGAGTACACCGATACTAGAAGTACCTAATCTCCTGTGAAGAGCCAATGCTTTCTCTAAACGACAGGAACTGCACCCAAGGAAGTAGAAGCTTGTTAAGGAGAATCATTTACCAGAGACCTTGGGTAAATGCCACAGTAAACCAAATTCTATGCGAAAATCTGTTAAGAATCCCCGAAAAATATCGAGCCTACTGTGTGTAAAAATGGTGTGAAAGTTTTTTTGAGTATCGGTATAATTCTACACTTTGCCATTATTTGGACACTGAGGGGTAGCACAATAATTAATATTTAAAGTGGTTTCAGGCACGCCTGTTTTTACACTTCCCCTGAAAAAGTAGACCTGTGTTGGGGAGCTATTTATTGATTTTGGTCGTATTGAAACGTCTGAGATGTCAGAAGAACTTGCCATCCCACGATAGAGTTTCACGTCATCACTTCAGACACCTTGCCATAAAAGGCCCATGGCCTTTTATAGCAACGGAAGTCATTTGAGGAATCATGCATTTGTTGTATGTGTGTGTGGTGCGTGGTTATGATGAAATGATTATGGGGCACTAACGTTAGTGCCCATCAGATATAAAGACTTAGCAAGCCTTTCCTGAGCAAGGATAAGGAGAAAAGTGTCTGACGCTTTGCTACAGCAAACTCTACTCGCGGGAAGGGTGAAAACCATCGAATAACGAAAAGCGCTGCACAAACTGCAAATAAGATCAGTGAACTTATACATACCATCCCGTCAGCAAGGACTCACTAAATTTGGCGGGGATTACTAAACCTAAAAAATAGGCAAGGTACAAAGGCTGACTGCTTAAGCTGATGCCTTAAGCAAAACCGTCGAGCTCCGGAGAAGTCGAGCGTAACTTTGACCTCTCATATGAGCAGTCTGCGAAAAACAAGAGACATGATAAAGCTATGGAATGGGAAGATGCTCCACGTGCTATATTATCAACTATTTCATCTGGATATAGAATCCCGCTTTGAAAGCGCCCACCTCGTTTCAAGTTAGATAAAAATATCTGCGCCCGATATGAAACTAAATCATCAACATAGATATAATATTGAGAAATCGGGAAATCAAAACAAATTGGGGCAATAAACGAATGTCAACATGCACACTTTCGGTCATTTATGGGTTTATGAGAGAAGGCAGATAAGTCTAATTCTTGACCTCAGACACGTAATTTTTTTTATCTACTTGCGCCTAAACTTCCGACTTAAAAGTCATCATAAAATTCCTGAACTTAACATTCGGGAATATATGATTAAAACTGACCTATGCCAGGCATACTTCTATATTTTATCTCATCAATAGATATCTTGCACTAGTGTGTACGAGAGTACAACATATTATTATGAAATGTCCTAGCTCCTCTTTGGCTTAGCAACTGCTTCCTGTACATTTCCTAATATTAAATAAATAAATTAATCATTTATTCACCAAAGACTTACAAGTATAAAATAGAAAAGGAAATACAAATATTAAGTGGAACTTATTGTTATTAGGGGCATTTATATAACTTAATTAAAAATGTAGACAATCTGGATCATAATATACTTGGACGACTGTCTGTAGAATGACTGGTAACCCAGACATTGTATAAACTCAGATTAACCTTATTGTAGATCAGATCAAAAAACTAGGCCGCCTAACTTGCGACCGACAATCAACGCGAAATACCTAGGACTAACCTGGGACTCTGGGACACACATCTCATTATCAACCCAATATAACAGAAGCTAAAGAAAACATTATGATCGTTAGTGGTTTTCTATGGAAAACACTGTATATTGGACATGGAAATCTGCCAGTCTTATTAGGCAATACCAATTTTGCTTCTTGCGTCGTGCCATATAATATATACCTCTTCATTGTCAAAGTATCCAGTTCCATGCAAACAGAGACAAACGAAAGGAACACTACAAACGGTGTTACTTACGGAGCAGTGTATTACACTATTTGCAGAGCTTGTAAATGAAGAGCTTACCAGCTCTTGGTACAAGACAAATAATGCGCGACGGTCTATGATCCAGGATCCATTATAAACAACCTGATTTCCTTCGTGAGCGTCGCTCTCGTCTTGAGAGCTTCGCTTAATGTTCAAAATCTGAGCGAACTCTAGAATCGAGCTAAGCTCAAGTGACACAGCAATCAAAAGGAGCCTGAACAACCTCGGAGGTATTAGATAAAACGTTATTGGCAACTTCTAAGTGAAACAGATAGACAACAAAACGGTTGTATTATATATTGCAACGTAAGGAGGAACTAAACCCTTGACACTTCTAAAAAACGACATTCCAGATTTTTAAACTAGCGGAGAGAGGAAAACACACCTCATAGCTCAATATCTCCCGGGACGATACAATCTTTTTGCCAACAGTCTCTCGAGTCTAAGAGATACAATGCGTGGTCAGAATGAACTTTATCAGGAGACATTCTGAAAACGGTCATCCGAAAATTGGGCACACCAACAATAGACCTTATTCCCAAGCAAACGCTCTGCAGTAGTAACGACGTATGTCAGCGAGAACGCGGTGGACCAGCAATTTGTGTTCGCGGATGATTTCAACCGCACGTTAAGCAAGGCAGGATATTTCCCCACTAGCACTAGTCCCTAGTGTCATTCGACACCTCCAGAAGAGAAAAAGGGGTCTTCTGCTTGTAGTACCCTCCTGGGGAAAAGACCCTCTGAAAAACAGAACTGAGGTAATGCGCCCTATGTTCACCAATGGAATGTCAAGAAACACTTGATAGTTCTAACAACGGGCCGAGTACCGGTTGGAGTTACCCAGTAGCGTTTGCAGGTTTGAAAAATTCAGGCTGGCCCATTTTAACCTCCACCTGGCCTGAAGCCAGACAGACAGCCGCTAGAATTATCCTGGTGAAAGTCAACAATAAAAACATATATTATAGACACGTGTGGGAAATATGGGAACAATGGGCTGAGAAGCACGGAATATAAGCAACCGAGATGCAAGCAATCTTGCAAAATTCATTTGCTATCTACTATCTATACAAAGATAACAGATATCAAACGTGCCCTCCGCACCATTTACTACACATGTCTGTTGTAACGATGTTTCCAAAACCTACTAGAGCCGATGAGCTCAGTGATCATTAACTTGTGCGTCAAGCTCTGAGAGCTGTCGCCCTCAGTGAATCACCCGTAATAAAACTTTGCACTTGGGAAGTCACCGACTTCTCAGTCTTCCTTGGTTGCCGTGGTGGTACTACGCTATTGACAACAATAATTAATTCTAAGTGTCGCGGTATATAGCCATACTTCTCCTTCTCGCCACTTGAAGCAGAATTCACAACCTCACCCTACTCGACACTGTCGCGGAAGATCTTGAAACAGTTGAAAATAATCTCATCCTATGGCCCAAATTCGGTTCAAAGACGGACTGCGCAACCTTTCGTTAGTCTGGTGGGAGATTATCCCTTAATGACAACCAACGTTTCAATTTATTGCATTGGTTTCGAGAATAAATATCGGTATCAGGAACCGTGGATTTAGTCGAGACATCATCTGCAGCCTCTTTGATTACAACAAGGGTAAAAGTTGGTCCTGTCTCTCGCACAGTCATTGCAGACTGGATCCAAATAATCTTAGGGAAGATATGTGTGATTCACCTCCAGCTTTAGGTCTGCTGTGAACAGTAGACGACTACTAGAGTAGTACTGGTAGAAAATGCTATCGTTGCATTAAGTTAGTACTAGCTATGAGCTGAATAATAAATAAATAATACAAATTGGAGAAATTACAATCTAAATTTAGACTAGGTGCTAAAACGCGGTAACTAGGAGAGCAGGGACATTTTCTTAAAGCATTACTTTAAAGAAACAGAAAGCTAAGTACTCAAAGAAAGGAGAAATATATCGTTGCAAACGGTTTCTCACCGTTATGCTTCATTTATTAAGGATCTCTTCAAGGTTCCTATTTTCGATAATAAGAGTAAGATCTGCACCTGGTCTCTCATTAAGATATTTTCTGATCATGAGAAATTATATTTTCTATATTTAGTGATGAAGAATTATTTAAGTCTTGTTACTTTGTATCTAATAAAAAGAAGACTAAATTATGGTGTTGTTCACCTAAATCGTACATTTCGGGAATAAAAAGGCTTGTGATTCGTACCTTTTTATGCTTATCGGAATGTTGGTTATAGAATTGAAGTCTCCCTACACTGTCGCAGCGCCAGCAGATAATAAACACCTCTCACAATTATATAGTGGGTCAAGCGAAGGACTGGACACCTAAATAGCAACGTTTTCCCCCCGAAGGGCAGAAAACGTATATTTAGGTTCCAGCCGAAGCTTGACCCACTATGAATTAACATTCTTGCTGGCTTGTGAGTACTGAAGAAGCGCAAGCGCCTGCCCCGCCGCTGCGACCGGCGCGTGGTGGGGAGAGTGACGTAGCGCGCCGATAGGGAGGGACTTCTGGTAGTAAACCAGTGTTGCCACACGTTAAATCCAAGAGGTTATCTCACAATTATATAGTGGGTCAAGCTTCGGCTGGAACCTAAATATACGTTTTCTGCCCTTCGGGGGGAAAACGTTGCTAATGTCATACTGAACATTGAATTCTGCTGCTCTTAAACGAACGTGCTGCATAATCCAAAGAAGCAAAGAATTTTAAGGAGTCTGCGATCTTTTTAATTAAAAGCAGACAATGTTCATTTCTTTATCCATCATCATTTATGGACAATAACTGTAAAACGGAATGCCGTTGCAATAACATAAAAACATAGCAATGGCTATGTTTTTATGACATTGACGATTAATAACGACGATTTAATTTTGAATGTGGTGCTCGATGTTAAGCATATCATGATTGGCCATATAAGACACTGTGCTACCCAGTGATTTTAAATACAAAATTCTGCGTGGCACCTCACTGTCTCTTCATGCTATATTTTGAATAATCAGAAGGCAAATGCATTGCAGTTTCTGGGATTCTCATTAAAATACCGCAGATCTTCAGTATAAACTTGTCATCAAATTAGTGGATTTCTCGAAAACGACATTGACTCACCTTAATAAAAAGGAGCCAAAAAAAATAAAAATTAAAAAATATGACACGCATCTTTCGAATTTCGACCTCCCACTCGACGGCTTCTTTTTTCTTTTGGCTTCGCACGTTTGGATAATAGGCGCTTGAATAATAGCAATCGTGGACTCTGTGGCATTGAACCTTTTTTACCTGAACGTAATATTATACTTTTTTTAGCTTCGCGTCGGAATTCGTGTCTTCCTGTACCTTTATTGTCATTTTATCGACAGTGGATTTTCAACGTCGGAGTCTTATTTAATGTCGATGTTGTTTTATCTGCCAGTAACTTATGCTAGCTATTTCAGATATTTTACTTATTAAAATACCAAATAGGTTAGTAATTTTGAGGTTCGTATTTGTAAAAAAACAATGAGGTTGTTTTCAATAATGGCAACACGATTCTATTCATTCACCGATCTTTTATTAAAATAAAAAATCGAAATAAGAATCTGACCGCGTTCCTAATTCGAAACTCCAAACACTGGCCTGTCAGTAGCAATTAAAAAGAATAAATACGCGCCAGTGCTTTCTCCACGCACGAATATTCAAAAGTAGAATCTCTTAAACGTCAAAATCTGAAAGTAGGTCGCCGAACAAAGAGGTTGGCTGTGATAAACAGTAACGTGAAGTTATAACACTATTTGACCCGACGTTTTAAGAACAATGGCGTCTATCTTGTTCCGATGAACTTTGAATTTGATAACCTGTGGGAACGCAAATACTTTTAATTTGATATTGTGCGTGATATTGGCTGCATTGTTTGTGCTTGTGACATTTTGATGACCTTAATAAAAATTTGTTTGTTTGACGATTTATGTGTAGTTCTGATTTAGCAGTTGTTTTTTATTTATTACACATAATATTTAGTATGAGCTCATAAAAGTAATCCGAATGGACAGGTAACAAGTACTTTTTTAAACAAAAGTAATATCATAAAGACTTACTAAAAATGTCAAAACGGTCTCCACATAAAATTAAAACACCCCAAAAATTTAATAAAATTTTATCACACGGCAACCTCAGGATAAAGGAAAACACACCGAAATCGAATTCAAACATGGAACGACGGAGTTCAAAAGTGGAAATAGAATTTTATTATAAGGACAAGTAATTACGTTAATTCGAGAAGTTTCCAAATTCCAAATTATCTGGGAAAGGAAATTTCTGGATAATTTTTGAACGACCCTGTCCGAAAAACCGAACAAACACGGTTTTTGTCTGAAATTGGGGCGTGATGATAAAAACTTCAATAATTAAGGTTTGATTAGATCCCCCCGACTAATTAGGAATACGTGTTGGTTTTGCCGTTGTTTCATTTCAAAGTTTAATGAACATTCTAATATACCTACTTATGTAGCACGAATCTCGTTAATACCACTTTTTTTTATAAAATTACCTAAATTGGTTAGCAAAATCCCCCAAAACATTGTGAAATACTTAAAACTTGCAACACTGAATACCAAATCACGTAATAAAAAAAACTAGTGATTTGACAGATTGCTTTTTTTTTACAAAACACTTGTCTGACAGCGGATGGTAATATCATGTATTTGCTAATTTGTTGTAAACGAAAGATAATGAAAAGCACAGATTAGGTTCATATTTATTCGTAGTGTACCATAATACCATCATAAACTATCTAAGTCCAAAAAATCACATTTCCACTACATCATAATGTTACGGGGAAAGTGAAATAAGGAAAATGTATTATTACCCATTTTTTCTATAAACAAAGGGAGAGGAAGACACATTACTAACCCAGCAAACCGTTTGACATGCCTTTGATGTATGGCGTAATAAAAAAATATAAAGTTCCTAGAAAAAAGGCTGTATATCTGTTGGTGCTTTGTAAGACTTTTTTGTCCGTGTTTGTGAAGGAGCAATTACTGTTATTTGCGATGGTGAATATTTTTTATTCATTTACTTTATAGATTTTAGTATTAAAAAATTATGTAAGTTATCTACTAGTTTAAGTTTGCAGCATTACCTACTCCTTTTCGAAAATCCTTTAACGGGATACTTCGCAATATATCTGTCAAATTTCATACCAATAATCTCAGCAATTTGTCTTGTTCATTGATTGCAATGAAATTTTCATTTTATTTTCTTACTATATATACCTATACTGGAAAACACAAAAATCGTGCAGCACCACGACAAAAAAAGAAAACACCGTTGTTTTCTTTTTTTCAGTTTTATGGCGCACGGTCCATGTATTTGCCAGTGACGAAATCGTTCCGTAAAATCGTAACGCTCGTATATGTCTAAAAGTCTAAACAAACGTACACGTAACGTTCTGAAAACAATAAAATTGTTGAAAAGAGTTTGTTTACCACTTTCTTGGTAGCCAGTAGCCACCCGGAAAGTTCAGCTGTCTTAGAAAACGCATAAAATGTTAGAACAACATGACGCTGTTAAACTTGCGTTTGCAACTACTAATATGGTCAGTATTAAATTTTCAAAACGGACTAATGTAGTAAATTTTAGCAGCTAGATTTTTTTAGGATTTAATGATACTACTGATGAAGGTAACTACTGATGAACATAGTAATTTGTTTGCAACCGTGGTTGAGATATTCTCAACAATATTACATGTAAGTTGTGGCGTTTTGTTGTTTAGTCACAAGATTTTAAATTTACTTTTAAAAGGAAAGGGTTTTTCAATTAATTGCTGTACCTACCATGTTTGTATGTAAGGAGTAACGTACATGCTATGTACCGATTTTTTTAATAGTTAAAATATAAAACAATATTTAAAAAAATCACCGGTCAGCTAGCTACGATTCTTACATTTAGATAGGGTAGATTTATCTTTATTAATCTGTGTTTTTTTTCATTTTGCGCGAATTGTTAATCAATTTTTATTCTTTCTTTTCAAAAATGATTGCCGTTGAAATTCGTTTTGAACAATACCTACGAAAGAATGTTACACTAAATGAGCATAATAAAATTATATTATTACTCTTATACTCTACACTACACGGAACATCCCAATTCAACCCTAAAATACCATCAACTAACATTCTATAAAAAAATCGAAAGCACAATATTGTCTGATAAATCACAAGTTATAACTTACAGTTTTAATAGTTAACCATAAGTTATGTCGCGGTTAAAATTAACAACCGGTTAACTCTTTAACTGCGGCAGTAAACTGGAATTAGCTGTGCACAAACATCCTTGCCATAAAAAAACGCCTATTAAAAATGTCAGACGTTGTGTTGCCAGCTTACATAACAAAATTAAAGCCAAATGTAAATTAAATTTGTTTAATTTGTTTATAAAAACAAATTAGTGATTTGATTTGTCAATTTTGGTAATGTATTTAATTTAAATAAATTGGTGTGATGGTAATTAATTTGAGAATGAATATCCATTTACTGTTTTTTATACGTTGCATGTTGTAGTATTTTTGTCATTTGTGTGAATGGTGCTTTTAATAATATTATATAGGTATTATCCAAATTTACGTAGGGAGGTACTATCTAATATTATGATAATTACTATATTATTTAGCTTTACGTGTTAAGAATTACCAAAATTTTACAAGTTGGCAATTCGTACAAAATAAAATTAAATCACAAAAAATGTACAGTATAAAATATTATATAAAACCAGTAAAAAAAACAAATATCTTTTTTTACGACGGCTCAGCAGGAGTTGAGAAAAGAGTTTACACGATTCCTTTTTTAATTTCGGCCTCTAGGAAAGATCAAAGGAGTTATGAAGTTTGGAGATTAAATAAATGCAAAAAATGTTTGGACGATCTTCAAAGCTGTCCGTTAAACTTCCATCTACTAATTAGACCAGGTTTATTAAAATTTTAAATGTTATTAAATGTTCCGGATGTACAATAAAATCATATTTTTTTATAACTACCTTTATGATATTTCTCTACCTTTTAAATATTTCATATTAATTGTAACAAAAAACCACTTCGAAATTTAAAATGTTTTCAAAACCACTCCGTCCAGTCCATTTAAAAACAATCAAATTTGTCTATGAAAAACCTACTTTTCAACAAAAACATGCACCGAAACGCTGAATGCAAGAACTGTGCTGCATAAACATAACTAATATCAATAATTTAAAAAATGCAATACCTAAGACGAGCAGGCTGAACCAAAAAAAAAGTTAAGAATTTAATATTTTTATCAGACACGAGCAAGCTGAAAAAAACGCTTGTAAAATTAAAAACCCTTTCCCGTCAAAAGAATGCTATCATAAACGTTTTTATTCCGTTATAAATCAAGCATACAATATATTTACCGAACTTCCTTACACCACTTAGTAACAGTAAAAACACGTTTCCCTTTCTAAAAATAGTTTTGTAGCATCTTGAGCGGAATGGAGTTACTTCCTCGTCTTAAATTTAGTTTTTGTTACAACTTTTTGTTAATTTAACATGATAGCACTCACAAATTTTTGTACTGTCTATGATAATAAAATAATAATTAAAAAATAATTGGTATTTTTTTCTTTACATGGCAAGGCAATTATTTAAGTCAAATCTTTTTTCGATCCATTAGTTTTTTTATTACTTAACTCGCAAATACAACACGTGGGACCGTATATATATTAATATACTGTGAAAATAGTAGAAAAAAGTCTACGAAAGCGGTAATTTAAATAAAAAAATATATTTGACATATTTTTAGGCTGTACCACCGGTCATTGATAAATTATTAGTTACTGAAATGTACTTATTTAGTATTAATCTTTGTTACAATAAAGCGTTATCTATCTATTTATCTATCTTTTCTTTAAATTTTTCGCTACACTCGGATTGTGTATTTAGCCAGTGTTAAGTTTTTTTTTTCATTTTTATTATTCGTTTCTTTTCGATAAATGGCGCAATAACATAGTCAAGTATTGCCAGTATAATAAATGAAATTTACTAAACTTCTGTTATCTTTTCGGAGCAGATTTGAGTGAATCGCACCCCCGACGACACTTAAAACTTTCCGACGACTGTTTTTGAAAGAAATTAATTTTTCATTTTCTTTTCGAAAATTCGTGTTGATTTATTAATGAAATGTCATTTACATAACCAAGACTAAATATTTATAGATATGTAGGTACTTTGTTTAGTTCTTAATGAATTTGAGACCAAAATAGATTTTTTAATAATTTTTACATTTTGAAAGTAGAGTTTTACTCCTGGCGTGATAGAAAATAATGAAAAAGAAAGTGCTTTACCACACTTCTATTTTTTATCAACTAGAGAATCTTCAAGGCGCAAGAAAATAGAGTTCCCCAGAATTTCTCCCGCAACATAAAACAATGCATTTGAAGGGCGGTTTAGGAGGAACATACTCAAAGATGACAATGAAATGCCGCTCAAACTTTGCATATTCACTTGCGAATGCGACATTTTATCGTCGGTCGCAATTCTGAAGCGCGACGAATGCGTGATAATTACTAAACTTCCAAATACTGCTGTGTACTTAAGGATACGTAAATAAATACACTGAATAAGAAATCTAAGAAATTCTACAGGCAGTAATACTTACTGCCTGTCCTTTTTTGTGTTTGGCTGAATTGGTCAAAAATTAACGTTTTAATTTTAATATTCGGTGAGGTGGTTCTTGGTCAACACAGTTTAATTATATATTCAATTTGAGAAAAAAACCCTATTGCATTATTATTAATTCCTCACTGTAGAGCGTTATAACATTTTGCGATATAAGAGCTAAATATGGCTTTTAAACTTGATAATATAGTCAAAAACTTATATTATGGCTTCACTGTAAAATTATATATCACTAGCTGCGCCCAGGGGTTTTACCCGTTGTTTCTATGTGTTACTCCAGGGGCAAAGCTATCTCTATACCAAATTCAGCTCAATCGATCCCCCGATTTAGGCGTGAAAGAGTAACAAACATAGGCCATTCTTACAAACTTTACCGTTTATAATAATAGTAATATTCTGGAGCGTTACTACTCCATGCCATAGGCATTATAATACCTATATTCTTGAAACTCAAACACAGGCATAAAATGTCAGCTACAGTAAACTTAATACACTGCCACATTACAAGCTCTATGGTCCAAAGATATCCCGGGTTATATTATACCCCTGACTTGTGAGGGTTCCCAGCAGTTTTGGAATGTATGTCTTTTTGATGTTACATTACACCTACATAAGTAGGCATTAAGCCGGGACGCGCCCCGGCTTAAGATGAAAGCGTGCGCTATCTCAGAATTAATTTCCACGGACTTAAAATTCAAAGTATACAACCTCCTCGGAACATAACCTTTACAATGTCACTGCCAACTTTATGACACTTCATTTTGACAGCTTGTTTTTTTTTTCAGATTATGGATTCGATGTTGATGAACTACATTTGCCATTTTGATTTTACACAGGAATGAAGGAAGGCAATTTATATTGGCGTTTGGTAACCTTAACGTTTTCTTGGAGTCTTATGGTCTGATCGTTTTTTAAGATGGTCACATTGAATTAGGTTTGCCATTTAGACTGTGCATTTAGATTAAATTTACGAATTAAGCTAACAAAATAGGTTTACAACTATATTACCTCTGTATTAGTGAATATATTTCGGATGTGAGTAAATAGATAGAAAAGGTTAACACATTGAAGATACCTTTCTATATTTTAGAAGGATAAAAAAGCTAAGATCTTCTCTACAAAAAATAACAAAAGGCTTTCTTTACTATATCAATAGATCTTTCCTCAGGATAATATTATCCTAACCACTGACGCACTTAGTGAAATTTATTGTTAAGAAAAGAGGTAAAGTTGGACTTCTTATTTTTCCCCTCTTAATAATTATCTTTTTAAATAAAACCTGAGAAGGAAAACTGGAAAGGCGTATAATTTATGACATTATCTTGTTATTTTCATGCTTCCTTCGTAATATTCGGGAAAGGGGAAGTTCGGGAATCACTTCCTCATATTTTACGTGTATTTCATGTAATTTGTGCAAATTCTACCTTATTCCGGATTTTATTTGAGAGATGTTATAACGAAAGGTCATTTATTTATAATAGAGTGATATATCTTCTAAATATATAAAAAGAAAGAGTGACAGATTTACTGACTGACTGATATAATGATCAACGTACAGCCCAAATTACTAAATGGATTCGGTTGAAATTTGCAATACAGGTAGGTTTTATGACGTAGACCTCCTTTTGCCGCGCGGGCAACGCCGCGAACATAAGCTAGTAGTTTGGTATATTTTCATATTATTATAAAGTAGGTATTTATAATATTATTAATTTTTCAGCGATAATTTTATGACCATTATAAATATAAATGTCCAGGTATAAAATATAGAACATTTCGTGTTGAACATAATAATATTATGATTATCAATTAAATATATAACCGCCGAATTCCACTAATTAATTATAATATTATGAAATAATTAGTGGGATGAGAAACTGAAAACGTTCGTTGTTCGGAAATTACTTACTAATTAGATGTAAAAATATTTTTTTTAAAAATCGCATGTTCTACGATTTTTGACTCAGGTAACCAATAATATATCCTTGAAAAAAAAAACCAATGCTTTTAAAATTCTGTTCTTATATTATAATGTTAATAAACCTGCATAAAATAACAGTAAAAACTAAAAACATAAAAATCTCAAAGTACCAAGATATAGTGTCGCTACTCGTCAATAGATGGCGCTAGTAGTCGCGGCGCGGACAAGAAACTATACAATACAGCTAAAACTAAAGTTATAACTTTAAGCTGAAATTCACAGACAAAACACACAGTAGCGTTTATAACAATGTTTGTTTGTATCACCAAAGGCTGCTGCAATGAAAATTTACTGTTTAATTAAATGTTCACATTAGTTTTTTTAGCGAATGGATTCACACATTTCAACATTAAGTAATTGCACCACGAAGCCTCTGGCAAATACAACAAAGCTCCGGCTCCAAATTAATTTACGTACAAAAAACATCCCTTTGAGCGATATTTCAAAGAATCCCGAGGCGGAGTAAGTATTATACCCACATTATTATCTCCCACAAATGTTTAGATGACAGAATTATTAGGAATTCAATATTACGAAAATTATTATGTTGCCAGTTGCCTGCTACAAATATCTACCGTGTTTGATTTTAATTGAATGTTTGATCATAATCTTAATTAAGATATTCTCGAGAATTATAATTTGTGTTATAACACCGAGAAGCAAATTTGACAGGTGCTATTTATTATGGTGCTGCACGGTTCGTTTTTTGCCAGTTTCCTTCCCTTTTTTTGTTCCAAATTCAAAATAAAAATATAACGTTAGTTGAAATTCCATCTTTTTTTTTATTAAAGCGTTGCACGATACAGGCAAATACAGGCTTGCGCGTTATTTTCGTGTTCTATATTTGAAATTACCAAAATGGCGAGCAAATGCCAGATATAACCCCAACAAATAATCGAATAAAAACAAAATGAGCTGTTCCAAAAAGGAAAACAGAAATCGTGCTCCGGAGTCACGTCCCCTTAATTTAGTTCGCTACGGTTTGTCGGAATATACTTTCTAAAAAAGCACTTTAAAAATGATTTATCGTAAATATTGAACGTCGAATTGGAGTTTTCATTTCACGCATTAGGGATGTACAAGTTTATTTTTCGGCCAATTTCGGGAAATCTCGATTTTCATTAAATCTGTATTTTTACTTCGCCGATAAATCGAAATTTCGTGATTTCAATTTTAGAATTGAATTACTACATCAAAAGTTCATTGCAAAAGTTTAAATGCAGATAGGTAATTTACAAAATATTAAATGTTAATACTCAAGGCAAGCCTGTTTTTTCACGGATTAATTATTGCGAATTCTTCACTTAATTAATCAAGTTTTAAATATGAATGCAACTTAAATAATATTTTTATGTATATTAATATATACGCAAATAACTTAATTAAATGATGTTGCACGTATTTGTGCTTTGATATCTAATTTATATGTAAGAATTTTATTTTAATTTAGCTGACCCCGAAATGTCATCCTGCCATTTTACCAAAATTTGACATTAGCAAATCTAATAAACATGCCGCATTGTATAAAAATATACCTGTCATAAACATTGACATCAGCGTGGATGTAATTTTAGGTCTGAGTTTTTAAATGATTAATAATTGTATTTCTGTAACTCAAAAATAAAATACCATCTTATATTTTAAATTTATAATATACACGATACCCACACAAATAAAATACTTTGTTATAGTTTTTCCCCAATTATAAATTGGTTCATCGGAAACATTATAACCCTTACCGACTAACATAAAATATTTTTTATGAACAAGTATTTTTCAATCGTTAATGGTCAGAAGAACCTGGATAATATTACAAAAAAATAATAGCTAAGATGTTTTAAAAACTAACAACGTCCATTATTCTCTTTAGGAAAGGGAATATCGGATTCAGGGCAATATTTATAGCCTTAGTTATACCTCACAAGATTAGATTAAGGATGGTTTACCACATATGGGATAAGTTTATGAATTTAGATTATAATTCATGATGGAGTTCGGTGTAGCCTTTATAGATTATGGAAATATATTGGCTTCACGGTAAAGTCTAGGCTTTCTATTTGGATTTTATGTAAACTAGCATATTTTTATGGGTAATTTTATGTTACATTATTATGGTTAGTCATAAAAGGAAGCTTTTATCTGTCTATAAATTAATAAAATTACTACGTAATGTAATGATGGGTACTTAGCAAATTATATCTGATTATGAGCATATAGCCGGACTTGTATTGAAGATTTAAGATTTCATTCAATTTCTTTATGAAAAATCCAACTATTCTTGTATTTTACAATTTTTGTAATTTTTGCGTTTATTACACAACCAATTTTAATCATTACCGACATAGATGCATCGTTATTTTTCGCATAAACTAGATTTCCTATTTTTGTACGATTAAAGTTTCTAAATTACAAAACTAATTTTAAATGCTCGCATCACTCGATTAAGTATGTAAAGTTCGTGTATATGAATATTTCGCAACTTCTGTCTTTCATCTTGTGGTTTTAATTTCTCACCTAAACACTTCATAGTTTATCCTAACAAAACATGTCTTAGTTTTACCGCAGTACGTCTTCGCTGCGTCGTTTTCTCGTCTCGTATATCAGGGGTTTCAGGTGAGAGGTCTCCAGAGATACATGTTGTGGTAGGAAAATACTTCATCGCGACTTACTCGACGATTTTAGAGGTCCCCTGAGTCATTGTTACAATGGTAACAAACGCTTGGAGAGTTCCATTCTCATTACAAAGGCCGAGGTCGAGTACAATAAACTCTGTAACAGTTAAATTAGGGACTCACGGCTACAAATCTGTTAGTTATGTTTAGAGGGTTTGACAAACCTTGTAACTTAGTTTAAACTGTTAACTCCCCCGATATTTTGAGCTTAGTCGAATTATGCTTGTCAAAGTGGACGTTTTCAATTATTGAACATTTTGATATTGAGAGGGATTGCGGGAGCTTGATTCGGTTATGATTTTAGCTATTAATACTTGAAAAGGTCATGCTATGGAGAGTTTAGAATTTAAACGTTCCTCAGCAAAGACTTTCTGATTGAAGATATCGTAAAGTCGGGATATTTTGGTAGCTTTGACTTAAAAATGACTTGAATAAACTTTCAACCACGATTTAGTCGATTTTAACCACGTTATTTTACATTTAACAACAGAATTATATCAATTTCTAAGACTTTTAAGGGACCTAAGAACCAAAGTAGACCTCCCTAAACATTTTTAGGAGAAACTAGTTAAGGAAAGGTCAGACACAGACAACTGAATATTAGTAAATTTGTGTAGTAAATTGATGAGTGGTGTCATCTTATTAGTCACAAAGTTACTAAAAGAAACCCTAAGCCAAAAGGGACCTGTACTGTCACTGTTTTTGAGAGAAACTAATGATGCAAGGAAAGAGACTTGTTATCAGTAAGTTATATCATTGGTATTATCTTATTACCCAAAGGTACTATACGATTTTAAAACTATCGCGAGTGTACAAAGGTCCAAAGGTACTATCATAATTGAATGCTCTCGCAACACTAATTGCAAAAATGTAACATCGCAAAATCAATTAGATGAGCCTAAAATGAAGACCCGTCTAACCACACGACTTACACGAATATTTCGAAACATCAGACACCTCTCACTGTATGTGAACACATCAAACGCAGAATAATATAACTCCATTAGAAATAAGAGCTTTACACGAAATATATTCGGGAGAATTATATTTGACTCAGACGCTGTAAGAGTAACGTGGGATCAGTTTTTAATCAAATTTAGGATATTTGAAAATTTGCTTTATGAAATAGATTAGAAAACTCTTTATTGAGTATAAAAAAGAAAATTGAGATAGAGGTACAATAAAGTCTAAATTATACCTTTGAGAAAATGTGTTACAATTTTCGCGATCTCAACGTTAATAGCGATCTCTTTCAGACAAACAATCAGAAAAAGGGAAGAAATTAGATACACTTTATTAAAGTGCAAATAGAAATCGGCCTATCGACTATCGATATAGTAACCACTCATTATTCATTATTTATTTCTCGCAATGAATTCACTGGTGCATCAAATTGCGGAACTATACTTTAAAATATTCATTATTGCTTCATAAAATTTTATCACAGTCGTTTCGATTTCAAAATCGTATAAATTAACGTTGGGCAAGGTAAATTTAAATTGCAGTTCAAAATATGTGTTTTAGTGATGTTACGTGTGGTCTCATGTGTAAGATAATAACTAGCTACTAATTGACATAGAAGAGCGGTGGCAGCAATAATGTCAAGTTAACCAAATTTGTGTGCTCCACTATGCCCGGAGATCTATTTAGTTTATGGTAGGCCGTATGCGGGCCTCCCTCCGCGTTATCTACGTTATTTATACTCTTCCCAGATTTTAATATCAGTTATTGAGACGTGGAACATCTGAGCTTGGGCCCGTTGTTCCGGAAAACAGACTTTTAGCTTTGTGAATTTATTATCAGGGATCGGCGGGAGCTTTTTTGGAATATATTTTTGTTGATATTTTGTGTGCGACATCCATTTTAGGATTTCGGATTGATTTATCGTCAGAGGTTAATTTTATAAGGTCAGTTGCATCATGAGTAATGATCGCTGTCATGATTTATTAATGTAAATGAGATCTAATAAATTTTCGCGATAAGACAAGAAACTATTAATTATAATTATTATGTACTCACCTAAAACTACTAATATAAAACACAAACTAATGTACAAGATCATCAGGAATCTTTGGTAACTAATAACCTAATATTTATATCACACACAAATACGACAATCATCTACGCGATTGCCGAAATTTCATATCACAGTACACATCACTAACTACACCAAGTCGGCTACACTGCGATCCCATCGGGCCCTCACTATTACGAGCACATATTTTTTGTGGACCCGATTGCATTCGGCACCACAACTTTTTCTTCACAACTTAAAGTTTCGGTCATCGTACGTTTTCGGCACTCGCGCTCGGTTTATCGTCACTTCCCATCACTATTTGTTTTGTTGTCAATTACGATTCGATTTTGGAATCGATTTGAGTCACTTTGATTGGTTCTAATGTTTGTTGTTCGATAGTTTTGGAGGAGCGGCGGACGTAGGTCCGTCACGCACGAGGTTCGGGACGCAACTGGCGTGAAGTTAGTTCATGTGGAGTGAAGAATGCGCCGCGCATCGTCGGCACACCGGTCTCTCGACCGAACTCCGGCCGAAATGAAGAGGCGTTCTCGAGCACCTAATTTACAATAATCCGATGCGTCCCGAACTTTGCCGGTTAATATAACCAGACTGACGGGCGTGCATTGTCCGTGGCGTCGCCCTTAGGCTTGCTCGTTGATTCTATACTCGGAATCTTTGTGTTCCATCTCTCTCTGTAGCTTTCGAATAAAAAAAACAGGTAAACGCTCGGAGCCTACAGTGCAATGTTAAGTTATGACGGTTTCGAAACTGGATTTTTATATTCCGTATCTCGTTTCCAATTTAACGCATTTTATGGATATTATTGAGTAACTATGGGACGGGAGATGTTTCAGCGGTGATAAATGTTTTTGTATTTGGAGCAATAGCCTTGTTGGAGATGACTTGGCAGTCGGAACAGAATAATCGCCGCTCTGACATTGTAAATAGTCTTACTCTACTAACATAGTTGAGATTACGCCTCTAGTACCAAATTCTGGAATACAAACGGTTTTATTATAACATCGTCTGAACAAACACGCATTTCAATTTGTAGCAAGAATATAATATTATAATCAATATGAAACATGTTTTTGTTATCTGTTAAAAGACAGTTTTGAGGTACGATTTTGGAAACTACCGTGAGTGTTATCCATATTATAAATACGACACGGCTGTACTCACGTTAATCATCGTTAATGTTTACCGTGAGTACACCGTGTCGTATTTATAATATAGTTTTGAGGTACATCAACTCATCTTCTAAATCTAAATATATTCTATGAAGTAACTGACTGATCTGTCAACACATAGCTCTACCACTAACCACTGAACGAAGCATTGGGTTGAAATTTAGAATATGCATAGAATTTATGAAAAAGAATAGAAAATAGGCAAAGCCTAAGAGACTAAGCTTAAGCCGAGCATAAGCTAGTATGGTTTTACCCGCTGTTCTATAGCCTATGTGTTATTCCAGTGTCTAAGCTATCTCTATGCCAAATTTCAGCACAATCCATCCACCCGCTTAGGCGTGAAAGAGTAACAAACATACATCCAGACATCCTGACATCCATACATTCTTACAAACTTTCACGGTATTATTATTAATAAGATAATTATGTAGACCTTCGGTAAGAAAAATGTTTATATGCAGGTAAATCGGACATAAGCCTTAAGAATTCAAGCCTTTTTTACAAGCTTTATATTACTTTCACCTGTCTGTTGTCTGTCTGTCTGTCTGTCTGTCTGTCTGTCTGTCTGTCTGTCTGTCTGTAATCAAATCTTGAAAGTTTAATTTGACCCACTTCCCGGTGTCCGATTGAGCTGAAATTTTGCATACATGTATAAATCGGATGACAATGCAATAAAAACTTGTTTTTAAAAAAAAAAATTTTAAAGTTCACTTGTTTCTTACTTAACCCGTTAAGAATTAAAAGTCATTTTGACAACGGTAATTTTTATAATGGTGTTACTTGTTACACGTTTCGTACATTTACTAGAATTTACTAACGTCATAGTCTTAATAAAATTACACAACGTTTCTTGAAATTAACTTGACAGCTTTTCCTAGAATCTCTACAAATAACCTACCCAGAGCTGACAATAAAGCTAAATATATAAAATGAAAGCGTGACTAGCTGAGAACTCAAATCATTGAACGAATCGGATTGAAATTTGGAATTTAATATACCAATGACCAATGCCCACGTTTTATAATGTTGCTAAAAGGATTTCTCTACGAGAGCATAAGCTAGTTTTTTGCATGTATGTATCAATCGGATCGGATGACAATGCAATATTATTACGACATCGAGCTGATCTGATGATGGAGCTGGAAGGCGGCCATAGAAACTCCGTAATTAAACGACGCAACCCCATCGAGTTTGGGCTCATTTGATTTGTCCTGACGAGTGCTTTGGTACTAGATGGTAATAATAATAAAATATTGTTTTTTAATGTTTTTTTTTACTTGTTATTTTTAATTTAAAAATGCAACGAAATACTGCAGCAGTCAAAGTCGCGTATCGCTTATAATCAAGCCAACGTCGAAGTCGTCATTTTATCTTCTTGCATAAAGAACATTACAGAGGTAGAGTTCATCCGTTTTAATATTGCACCTGTACACCAAACATTACGTTCCTACCTTTAAGCAGATGACGTGCAATTTAAGTTCGGATCTCTACTTTGTATTAAAGTAACTATTTTTATATCAATTTGCATGCACAATGTAGATTTAAATTTATGAATGAATGAACTGAGAACGAGGTTAACGACTTTGACTTAAAGTAATTAATAACACTAATTATTATTTCTATAGCTTATTGATGAATCAGTCTTTAATTATGCGGTACTTCTTGCTATAATTATTATTTATTTACTTATTACGTCATACTTCGTGTATTTGCAAAAACGATGTTAAGTGTGTGTGAGTAGTAAAAACATAAATAAAATATAGAGGGTAGATACATTTTTGTAGCAAATTATGCATTTTTGAGAAAATAACCAAGAAAACAAAACTAAATCAGTAAAGAAAACTTGTATTAACCACAGATTGGCCACACTCTAATCTACAATTTTACTTTTATTCCTCTACAAAATTAAAAAAAGTTAACTTTTAATATTGTCATATTATGTTCATACCTTGTATTAAGTTTTTAGTTATTAATCTACATAATATGTTAATGGTTGTAATAAAAGTAATTTAACCATAATAATATAATGATGCTAATTAATATTCTATCACTTGTATTTCTGTGTATATCTATGTACTAGTATAATATGTGTATTTCTTGTATTTTGGTATGCAATAAAGACTCATTCTATTTTGTATATTTTAACTTTTGTATTAAGTACCTATGTTTTTACTTTTGATGACTTACAATAAATTAACCTAATGTAAGTAAAACCATTAAAATTCTCGTATAATTTATTAATTTTTATCACTTATGAAAACATAAATATAAATTCGAAATAACAGTGAAAAATCGAGAAATTTTGTGAAAATCAGGAAAAATCAAGAAACCCGATCAAAATCGGGAAATCCGCAAGTACGTACCACAGCACTATATAACGTGATTATTTTCGGTTTTTAATAATACTTTAACTACATATTAGATTACTTTTTAAATACCTTTTTGAAAATATACTCATATACATATTCACTACATTCATACAAAAAAATAATCAATTTGGGATTATAGGTACTCCAACAGAACAGGTTACTCTACTTACACTGTCAGAGTCAAATTACATTTTTTGGTTGTGTAGCCAACCTATATGTTGTAGTTTCAGGTCGCACATTTTTTTTTTCATGAGTAGGTATTTTGTTTTGCCATGCTTTATCGCCCGCTATAATTTACGCTAGTCTTAAAGCTTATTTCGTTCCATACCATGTAAGAAGTACTTAGGGTACCTGTCACTGTAAGTTTAGACCAAAACCACAAAAGTCTAAGCTCCTAAAAGGATTTAAGGGAGTTCCCGACTTACACCGCCAAAGTTAAGGGACTTCCCTCTACCTATCACTGGCACTTAAACTTTACTTGAGAATAATTAAAAACTTAACAGTCAAGTGTTTCCAGAATGCTATAACGTGGGTTCGTTCTAATCAAGGTTCTTACTGAACAAGCGTGCTACAACTTAGACTGCATCGTCACTTACCAACAGGAGGCCTAGACAAGCGCGATCGTTTGTCGCTATCGCTAAAAAAATGTACTGAGATGACATTCGTTATCGAAAAACAAACGACAACGACTGTCATCTCAGTACATTATTTTATCGATAGCGACATCGCGTTTTTAGTGTTTAGTACCTCTAAGGGTAAAAACGACACCTTATAGGATCTGTCAAGACCATTTTACTCGGGAACGCGTGGAGTTTTCGAGTCGAAATTTATATCAATTTTATATCACCATATGTAAACCACACAAGTGGATATGGTAGCATAGAGGCGAAAATCTTTGCCATACGGAGATTTAAAATTTAAACCCAGGGCCTTCGGTTTACAAGCCGAACGTACCTACGACTTAATCTTTATTCCTACCTAGAATCTTACAGTTAAGTCCTAGGTATTCTAAATGAATAGAAGCGTTTCAAATGCAAGTCTAGATTGATAGCTGCCAATTAGTTATAGAAAATCTTGTTTCAGGTCATTCGTTTCCTGCGGTTTAACGACCTAAGTTCTAACTTGTTTTCTAGGAACTAAATGGGATTTGAGGGCGCTAGTGTCTTTAAAGCTAAGTACATTTTTACTATAGCGTAAGGTTAGTTCATTTTTTGGCCGCAATACTTTGAAGTTAGGTTAACTTAATTACTACCGCACGCAAGGTAAAACGAAATCAAAATAAAATGGAATTTACATGAAGATCGTATATTTTTTTACTAACCAACATTATTTTACTATGTTATAGGATATGATTCATTAAATTCATACAATATTATATTTTAATTTATTTTCTAAAGCTATGCAACCTTTTTAAATATGTACTATCAAATGTGTGTTACTGCCAGGTTAGTTACAGAATCTTTTTACTTTTTTTTTTGCGATGTTACGGACAGTAAGCAATAAATTCAGCCAGTATCAAATAATAAACTGCAAAAAACGTTCCATTATTCCATATTTCAATCGAAAAAAAATCAATGATAAAATAATGTAATGAAATGACAAGGTAAGCGCCACCGACCATGGAACCACAGATTAATAAATAGTCAATAGACCGAAGCCAAGCCGAAGATTTGGCAACTGGCAACACCGTATCGAACCGATTTCGTAGCATTTCGAATTTTAAATATTCAATTAAGACCCTATTCCTTTCCTTACCTGCTATTGTTACTCCGTCTCTCTCTTCGTTCGTCGACCCAAAAAAAGTTGGGCAACTTTTTTTTTCGAATATTTCAATGGATCATGCAGTTCGGTTCATGTGCCAGTGAATTTTAAAATCCGTAAAATTGTTTAGGAGGTTTACGTCGCCACGGGTTTTAGGCAAAAAGTTATTTTACTAATGATCAAATGGAACTAGGCAAGCGTGATGTTTTTGTGAATTATTTTGATTTTATAGCCCGGAAGTTTTACCTGTGAGATAAAAAAATGTATTTATTGCAAATATATTCTGTATTTTAATAAATAATATTACACACGTTGTAAAAATAAAACCCAATAAAACCTTGGAAACATAATCAACCCCAAATAAAATAACTTCTAAATTGAAAATTTGAAACCACATAAATTCCAAAAAACATTGTTATACAAATTGAACGCAAAACAAAAGAAACTTGATATTCCGCCAAAACGTAATCGATATTCGAAATTCTAACTTTATCGCGACAAAACAGAAGAACATTAATTTACCACAGAGAATCGAATTCTCGACCTCCTTTATTTATTACCAGAGACAATCAAGATCTGTTATCATGCGACCTTTTTTGTAAGTGACATGTAGTAAAAAGTGTATTCATTTGCCAAGCGAATATGAATGTTAAAACAAGGTATTACAAACTATATACAAACTAACTTTTTGTTGAAAGTTTTTATAAACAAAAAGTAGTCGAAATTCGTTGAGTTTTTTGAGGGTTTGACTCGACATGAGACATTTTTTTAAAATTTTGGGGTGGCACTGACCAACCCCAAATATTTAACGGTTTTGTGACTTCTGTAAAAGGTGTTCGAAATTTAAAAACTTTACAACCTTTTTTTGTTAGGTCTTGTATTTTGGTGACCTGGATCTCAGCATTTTATACCTACCTCCGCGGCGCCGTTTAGGGTTTGGAAACAGTCTAAAAAAATATATGTATATTCCCTTCTAGTCTTCTAATATTTTCCTAAACCTATCTCGCTGATAACAAACCAATATGATACATATTCCATAAAGTACTTAGTCAGTGCGATAACCTGTCAGTCAGTTATTTAATCGGTCACGATTTCCTTTACAATATATGCAGCTGAAACAGTTATTTTTCACAATATACTGCTTTATACATATTATTATTGCCATTATTTTAATAATATTTTTTTTTTAAAAGAAAGCAGTTCAAAATTGCTTGACTTCTTCTTCTTTTCGAGTCGAAATGGCTTTATATATATATTATTTTTATTGCTTGACCATTTGAAAGGATATCACTGATTACCACTAGCCACTAACCCTGTATTTTGTTCTCGTATTTTCCTTTCCCAGCTACCTTCCGAGGTCCTAATTGACCAAAATTGCTTTGTTACTGAACCGTTTCTGATACACCTGAACGCCGGGAGGGTGTCATTAGTAGGTTTAACAGGTGGAGTAAATAACTACACGTTTGAATAAAAAATATAGCTAAGAAAAACTTGAGAGATTTGACACAATAAATACCTACCTATAATAAAAATGTAAAAAGAAAAAATGATAAAATAAATAAATAAAAATGTAAAAGGTACGTATTCAATAATATACTAATTAAAAATATTGTTCTACTTACTAATATTAATAAACTAGCTGCGCCCAGCGGTTTTACCTGCTGTTCTATAGCCTATGTGTTATTCCAGGGTCTTAGCTATCTCTATACCAAATTTCAGCTCAATCGGTCCATCCGTTTAGGCGTGAAAGAGTAACAAACATACATCCAGACATCCATACATACCTATATTCTTACAAACTTTCACTTTATAATATAAGTAAGATGCGAAAGTATGCATGTGTGTGAAATTTGTTATGCAGGTAGCTTAGACCGTACAAGAACCTAGACCACGTTCAGAGGGTAAAACAGCTGGGAACAGCTTGCTATATACATATAAAACAGTATTTAAAAAAAAACTTCATCAATAAATTCTACCGGGGGTAGATTTCCTTTGCAGGAGGTCGTCTAGGTGGGTACCCCAACAGTGCCAGTTATTCTACCGCCTGAGCAGTGATGTGCAAACATTACTGTGCTCCGGTAGGAGGGCACTGTAGCTAGTGAAATTACTGGGCTAAAGAGTCTTAACATCTTATGACTCTTGAGTGAGAAGCGTTGGTGCAGTGCTCCTAGAATTTCACATAATTGTGAAATCCTAGGTAACACTGTACTGATTATGGGCAGCCGTTATATCTTAACATCAGGAGAGCGTCTTGCTCGTCTTCTACTTCATCACAGAAAAAAAAAAAAATTTTACTTATTCTTCTATTTTTCTTTTCTTTATTCTTAAGAATAAAGATTATAATTAATTATCGGATTTCTTTAAAAAATCCGATAGCTTGGTAAGGCAACATACATAATAAATACTCCAGAATTGACTTCCCTTTCAAATTCGTAAAAAATATTTTTAGTATGTGTAAATTAATTTGAAAACAATTTAATTTGATTTTATCTTTTTCCCATAATCAATCACACTCAAATGTCATTTTATAACAAAGTTTTACGATTGATATCTATTTTAATAATCTGAATATTGCGTTATCTACCTATATTAATGAAGTTTTTTATTGTTAAAAACAATTTTTATTTGTGAGTAACTTTATTAAACAGATTTTAATTAAATAAAACACGCGATGGCTTTGCATCAATACTTTTAATGATTAAAAAAAAGAATAGCATAATAGGTGACGTCACAAACTCCTGCCAAGCAACTTTAGTACGTTGCACATTTTTTTATCCAATTTACAAAGGAAAACACATATTATCTACTATATAAAAATAAGTCGGGTTTTCCTCCCTGACGCTATAACTCCAGAACGCACGAACCGATTTCCACGCTTTTGCATTCGTTGGAAAGGTCTCGGGCTCCGCAAGGTTTATAGCAAAGAAAATTCAGGAAAAATTTCAAAAGAAATGAAAAAAAAAGTAAAAAAAATAAGTTATTCAATTGGAAACCACGCGCGTATTGGGCAAATGTCAACAGCAGGCATTTGTCTTTAAGGTGGTAATGGCCGTGTCGGCGCGGAGGATATTGATAAGTTTTATAGCAACCTTATTTCGAATTAATACTGGCAACGTAGTAGCCAATGGCTCTCCTTGGATGAATACAAAAAAAAGCGTGTTCTTGGGCAAATTTTTATTAAATTTCAACAGCAGGCATTTGTCTTTAAATTGAATGCTTGCCTGAAGGCATCACCTTTATGGAATAACGTAAAAACATTATCGCTAACCACTAATATGAGAGTTCAACTTCAAAATGATCAAAGTGTTGCACAATTTTCCAAACAATTGTTAGCTGTTGGAAATGGAAAAGTCCCAGTTGATGCGACATCTGGATTAATTACTCTTACCAACGACTTTTGCCGATTTGTAGACTCTCAATTAGCTCTTATTGAAAATGTTTTCCGAAATATTAGTGAGAATTATCATAATTATGCTTGGTTAAGTCAACGAGCAATTCTGGCCGCAAAGAATAATAATGTACACGCACTAAATTTCACCATTCAATCAAAAATTGCTGGCGATTTGGTGACATACAAATCCGTTGATTCCATAACAAATCCCGATGATGTAGTAAATTATCCAACGGAGTTTTTGAACTCTCTGGAGTTACCAGGATTTCCACCACATAACTTGCAACTCAAAGTTGGTACAGTTATTATGATATTGCGTAATTTGAATCCACCGCGACTTTGCAACGGTACTCGACTTTCGGTAAAAAGACTTATGCAGAATTTGATTGAGGCAACCATTATTAACGGAAAGTACGCAGGTGAAAATGTATGTATTCCTCGAATACCAATGATTCCAACTGATCTTCCGTTTGACTTTAAACGATTGCAATTTCCAGTTCGCCTTGCGTTCGCAATGACAATTAACAAGTCGCAAGGCCAATCGCTTAGTGTTTGCGGGATAAATTTAGAAAATCATTGTTTTTCACATGGGGAGTTATACGTTGCGTGTTCACGAGTTGGGAAACCATCGGCTTTGTTTGTGTTAACGTCAAACCAAAAAAACAAAAAATGTGGTTTACCAAAGAGCACTTCAATGAAACGGATAATTTGCGGACACGTATAACGCTTCGATTCAGTATTTACTTTGGATTCACTTTCATTTACTTAGAGAAGTTCAACTAAATAACACTTCATTTTTGTAATCGAAATGACTTCATTACTGTTGTGAAATGAAATAAAATTTTTCCTTTTCAAATATAAAACAAAAAAAATTCTTCATTTTTTAATCACTAAACGAAATGTTACATAAAACGAAGCCTCTGGTGGCGAAACGGAGTTCGCCGGGTTTGCTAGTGCCCAATATTTTTGAATAGCATACTTCATCTTACCAATATTGTAAACGTGAAAGTTTCTAAGAATGGATGTCTGGATGTTTGTTACTCTTTCACGCCTAAACGTGTGGACCGATTGAGCTGAAATTTGGTATAGAGATAGTTTAGCAGCTTAGACCTTAACAGATAGGCATACAGTACAGCGGGTAACCGCTGGGCGCAGCTAGTAGATAATATTTTTTTTGGTCCCTTTTTTTTTTTTTTTTTTTATGTTATTTTCGAAGTCCTACGTAACACTAGTACTCGTCATCCAATATTAAAGTCACGCGTAGAAGTTATCTTCTAAATATATAACAGGAAAGAGTAAGAGTGACTGATTGATTGATCTATCAACGCACGGCCATAACCGTTGGCCGGATTGAAATTTGGCATACAGGTAGGTTTTTGGGCCTAGACATGCGCTAAGACAGGATTTCTCGACGCGGGCAAAGCCGCGAGCATAAGCTAGTTTTTCTATAAAATATTTAATATTTTCGGCCATTCCCGTGTTTTAGGGCTGTCCCAAACAATCAGCGTCCGCTCATTATGGAATTTCACACTTTACGCCCCTTTGACGGGTGGATGCAAATTGGGTGATTTTATTTACATATTTTTTGGACTAACGAAGAGTTTGACAACCCTTACGGCTCTGAACTCTGAGGTATACAATTCAGTTGAAATTTTAGATAAAATACGAGTACTTTTAAAAGTACACGATCGAAAATATAGTCCGAATTTATGGTTACAGTTAAGGCACGTTTCAGTGTAGCTATATTTATGCAGTTTTCTAATTGCGACAGATTCTATCTTTATTATGATGTTAAAAATGTATGTTCTATATAAGGGACATAATATCTTGTTTATTGTTATAAGGATATTCAATAGGTAACATAGATTATTATATTGTGATATTATTTATTATTTCCTAGCATTAAAATAGATTTTTAAAAACAAAACAAAGTATTTTATCGCTATAAAATAACTCGTCGTTAGAATGTTGTAAATATTTTAAATAGTAAACGAATAAGGTTATGTTCTTTAAAAAAGACATAATAAAAGTATTTCTTGGCATTCAAATCAAAACCTAAAAAAAGTAAATCAAGATATTGTGTTTCTCATCGTTGGAAAATTGCAAACATTTTGTTAAGTTGACAAGAAAGGTCCACAATATGTTCTTCAAAAAATACACAATTATGGTAAAAATATTACTTAGTGAATTCTAATTTTAAAATTGAATTTCAAAGTTTAAAAAACAAAGTATCAAAATCACTGTTAAATTGCTTGTCGTTGGAATATTATGCCGACGACATGGTCCTGCTGAGTCTAACAGTGAGAGGACTGAGAGAGATACTGAATTTGTGCGAAGACTATGCCAACAAACATGGTCTTCTTTATAATGTCAAAAAGAGCGAGTACATGGTCTTTAAGGCCGCCGGTAAGTGCCTTGAGTCAATTCCACCCATAACTTTAAATGGCATGAACATTCAACGGGTATATCAGTTCAAATACCTTGGACACTATCTTGCCGACGACCTTAAAGACGACGTTGACATTGAACGTGAGCGAAGGGCGCTAGCGGTTCGCGGTAACATGTTGGCCCGTAGGTTCGCCCGTTGTACAGACCAGGTGAAGATCACGCTCTTCAAGGCGTACTGCCAGGGAATGTACACGGGCGGTCTGTGGGCGGCATATACCAAGAAGTCGTTGGATACCCTCCGTGTTCAATACAATAACATCTTCAGGATGATGTTGGGACTCCCTCGCTGGTGTACTGACGGTGACTTTACTTTACTTCCACGCAGTCATCCGCAAAAAAGTCGCTTCGTTGGTGAGGAGAGTGCGAGGGAGTCTCAACAGCATCCTGAAGATGGTCGCTGAGGACCCTCGGGCACCTGTGCTGAGACACCTTGTTAGGGTGATGGTCAGATGAGAATTTTTATCTGGCCTCATCTGGACAAGGTGTCTACAATATTGTATTTCATAAATTATAAGAATATTTTGAATGATTATTATAAAACCTTGTGTTACTAACCCTAGTCTTTAAGTTTTTATTTTAAGTTCTAACCAGTGGACCTATGTTGTCTGAATAAAGAAATTTTAATTTAATTTAATATTACAAACATTTTGTTCAATTGACAAGGAAGGTCCACAATATATTCTTCAAAACGGACATTATGGTTATCTCATATGACGCATCATATATAATTTATAAAATCGCAAAGGTATTCAAAACAAAAAAAAAACAAAACACGAATAACTCCAAATGGGCCATAATTGGAACAACATCGGAACTATGCTTTTAAATGCGGGTATTAAAATAAAATGAACAAGTTTTTGTTCGCGAAGCCATTATATCGATTCATATTTGATTGGCGGCCATATTTGGACACTGCGGTCGAATCTGCATTTTATAAATATGTTAACTAGCTTGCGCGCCCGACTTCGTATCGTATTTATTGACTGCATAATAAGATATCGGAGGCTTACTGCAATTTCCAAAGTTGTGCCAATATCTAAGTAGGTAGTATGTAGTAAGTTATACCAAGAACCGGCGAGCGTGTGTGAAAGTTGAGGTGAAGTGAAATAGTCTCTGCCTTTTTTATTACCCAGGAAAAATGCGTTACGCATCATCACCCCACGCCGGGGGGCGTGAAGCGGTATGTGGGACTCCCACGCCAAAGATGGGCGCGGCGGGGATACCCACTAAAAACCTGGGGGTGTTCCTGCGGGACGCCATAGTGCCGGGGCAACGGGTACGCCGAAGCACTCATCCGCTGCCCCGATGGCGTTTGGTCCTCACTGACAGGAGGACCCCTCCGCGGTGGGGTGAAGAGGAGTTTCACCCCACCCTCACCCCAACGGGAACCAGGCGTACGTATGTGTATTTACGTGCACATAAATAAATAAATAATAAAAATAAATAAATATTTCAGGACGTAACACAGAACCACCTAACCCCAAACTAAGCAACTAAATGCTTGTTATTATGGTGGTTAGGATAACGGATATAATACTTATATACTTTTCTTTTGTAAATAGATACTTATAATAGATATTGAAAACCACCCAGACCAGAAACAAATACCTGTGTGTATGTGTGTGACACTTGAAAAGCCGTAATTATGAACGCGTTCCGACCTCCGGCACGATGTTCAGTGAAGCCAGGAAGGGCTTTATCCCGCCTTCTAAGTTTGCTACCATCTACTGCCTCATGATCGCTTATAATCACGATCGTGGTCAAATGCTAACATAAAAATCATATGCATTTTCGGATGAACAGACAGACAAAACTAAAATTAATATATATACGAGTACATGTTATTTATATGCAGCTGTCAATTTGAGCTGATGAAACCAGTACTTAATGAATTGATTGGTCTACATATTGATTACGGCCTAAATAGGATACCTAGACTTGGCACTAATTTGGTTGAGGACATTTAGGACACTAAGGTTAAACAAGGTAACTTGGTAGTGACTAAGTTATGACTAAGTAGGGCTCCTAATAATATGATTGAATACTGGCTAAAGGAGGTTTCTATGTCATCGTCTTTATACTATACTACTCGTAGCTTATGCTCGCGGCCTAATATTAGAAGGGTTCGATTCCCGCATGGGACAAATGTTTGTGTGATCCACAGATATTTGTTTCTCGTCTGGGTGGCTCTCTGTATCTATTATAAGTATGTATTTAGAAAAGTATTATACCCGTTATCCTAACCACCATAAAAATTTCAGGACATTACACACAGCGCCACCTAACCCCAAGGTAAGGAACTTAATGCTTGTGTTATGGTGGTTAGGATAACGGATATAATACTTATATACTTTTCTTTTGTAAATACATACTTATAATAGATACAGAAAGCCACCCAGACCAGAAACAAATATCTGTGGATCACACAAACATTTGTCCCATGCGGGAATCGAACCCGCAACCTTCTGCGTTGCAGGCGGGTATTAGCGCACCGCGCCACAGAGGTCGTAACACAAGCATTAAGTTGCTTAGCTTGGGATTAGGTGACGCTGTGTGTAAAGTCCTGATTTTTTTTAAAAAGTTTGTGAGTGAGTGTCCATGTTTATTCCATGTTTACTTCTTCACGCCTAAACGGGTGGACCGATTGAGCTGAAATCTGGTATAGAGATAGCTTAGACCAGTTACGTATAGGCTACAGTACAGGGTAAAACCGCTGGAAGTACCTTTTTTATGTAATTGGTGACAAACAAGCAGACGGCCCACCTGATGGTGAGTGGCTACCGTCGCCTATGAATAGAATAGAATAGAATAGAAAACTCTTTATTGTTCACACAAATACAACAATATAGCTTAGAACTAAGATTACACAGAAATAAGTGTTACAATTGGCGGTCTTATCGCTAATAGCGATCTCTTCCAGACAACCAAGCAGGGAAAGGAAATACATAAAAATAGAGCGACGGTGGTTATAAAGATACATAATATATAGGGAGACATAAGCCTATGGATACCTGCAATACCAGGGGTACCGCTGGTACGTTGCCTACCTTTCAAGACTCTATTCACTTGCCTTTTGAAGAGTCCCATGTTATAGCTAGTTCTTTTATAATAACTATGGGAACCAACACTAATGAATCAATCAAATCAATTACGTGGACATTAAATCGCGTTTCCATGGTTAGAACAGTTTGCCCTACATGGCCAATCATGTAAAAACACTTTTTATTAACACTGATTTTTATAACCTCTAAACTTGGCTCGGCGCAGAATAGAACCTGCGTGAATACACTGTCAATTTACTTTGTTGGACATATTTTAACTAGTAATGCGTTTTTCAATAAACTGTCAATTTACCGGGGGTAAACTTCCTTTGCAGGAGGTCGTCTAGGTGGGTACCCCAACAGTGCCAGTTATTCTATCACCTGAACAGTGATGTGCAAACATTACTGTGCTTCGGTAGGAGGGCACTGTAGCTAGAACAATTACTGGGCTAAAGAGTCTTAATATCTTATGACTCTTGAGTAAGAAGCGTTGGTGCAGTGTTCATTGAATATCACATCATTGTGAAATCCTAAGTAGCACTGTACTGATTATGGGCAGCGTTATCTCTTAACATCAGGAGAGCGTCGTCGTCTTCTACTTCATCACATAAAAAAAAATACTTGTTGAATATGTTTTAACTGGTAATACTTGGTTTTTTTGCTCAGGTTCTTTTTTTTATTCATTATAGATGGGCCACGATCTTGTGTGATGTTAAGCGATGTTGCGGCCGTAGATGGTAGTAGATTAAACCTAGAAGACGGGACAAATCCCCCCTCGCTTCACTGAACATAATATCGGAATACGGTCATAATATTTAATAACTCACGGTTTTGTACAAATTCAAGAAACTAAGCTTTATAGATTCCAAATTTTGACCCCGATCAGTGTAATAGTTTTGACGTGAAGGGGTGATAAACTTATCCATGTGCCGAATTTATCGGTAGATGATTTAAACGCATCGTATGTATATCTATACATTGCGATATTTTCCGAATGAATACACATTTACATTATACATTTTATATAACTAGGAAAAGATTTTTTTGTAGAAACTCTTTACGTTTAATATTAATTATATAACTCGGGACTTATCGCGTTGATATTTAATGCTAGTTTTTCAAAAACATTATAAAACTAACCTCGACGTTTCGATACAGTTGCATGTATCGTGGTCACGAGAATACACGTTACGTTTCATTCAACAATTTTTTATCTCTGTAATCGTTACTTATAATATGTTTAATTCAAGACTCCAAAAATTTTCCAAGTCGGTTCTCATATAAAACAAATATTTTATTTAGCATACGACAAAATAATTGAGGTTTATAATGGCAATAAAAAGTAGCTGGTAACATTGTCATCAGGGAGCTATAAAAACTGGCTGTGTTGCCAGATTTGGAACATTTCCTATGTTTTATTAGTGAATACTGAAAGATTCGTCTTTTGTGTGCTAGGGTTTTGGACATAATAAATTTTGCAATGTCACGATTACTTAGATTTTAAGTTATCTCAGAACGTGTTGGCAATAACTATGACCGACACCGCATCGGCAACCAGCGCTAGTTAACGCAATAGTTGGTCTGTTTTATAATAATTCACTAGAGGACACGCGCGCACTTCATAGAGCCTTTTTTTTTGTTATCGCCGGGAAAAATTCGTTACGCATTTTCTCCCATACGGGGGTATGGGAGGGTTATTTGGGACTCCCCGTGCAGAGCGACTGCACGGTATACCCACTAAAACCCGGCGGCACTCCCGCGTCGTCTTTGTGACGGAGGACTGAGAATCGGCAGAGCCTTGTATCCAGTCCCCCGCCGACACTTCATAGAGCCTAACAAAAAATACCAGTTGCTGTACTATATTACGCATGTATTATATCTATAAACCTTTCTCTTGAAACACTCTTTATGTTAAGAGAAAACGCTTCAAAATCCGTGTGTAGTTCTAAAGTTCTATGCATACCCCCTGGCTTCATTGAACACCGTACCAGAACACGGTCATCGGACCGCTTGCTTGGACACGGTTTTGTCAAGGTGGTAGTTACCACCGGCCACGACCGAATCTACCACCAGTATAAAAGTTAGTATTTTGTCCAGTCCCATAGCACACCTAGTACCCGCTTGATACTTAGCTATTTTTTTATATTGCAACGTATGGTCAATGGCCAATGGTCACCCCTATATTCGCCACGCATGCGCAATACGCACGCGACGTCATATGGTGGACACCTGCGCTTGCACATTGCTAACACTACACCTTTACGGCTTCTTACATTGCATTGTTAATATAACAATAGGTACAAAGTACACGGTGATCCAGGTAAAAGTTTGCTATTTGGGTAGAATCTCATATAGACGATGATGATGACGAAGTAATTTTACGGGCTGGCCTGATCATAATTTTTTGTTTGTTCATTGATTTGACTAAGCCATATTACAAAATGGCTGTTCATAATATGGCTTAGACAAATAAATATAGCTTTTTTTTTAATTCAAATCAGAATTAATGAGACTGAGCACACTTTCGTGGCTATATCAGCCTATTTAATGAAAAGGCTGATCATGTTAATAACCAATTTTACGATTTGTCTATGATATAGACATGTCCCAAAGTTTCGCCCAAAATGGAGACATAAAAAAAAGCTTGCGCAAACATCGCATAACAAAAACCCTAAACCGCCTGAAACTACAATACGCGCGAGACTTTTTGTAATGCGATGCGTTGCGACCCGCCCTAGTTTGCGCTAAGCTTTAAAGTACAAAAACTTTAGAATTTTGTGTGTATATTTTCATGGGCAAATATTATTGCTATGGAAAAATTTGTGAAAAAATATTTCCGTTTACTTTGTCGCTGAATTTTGCCAAATTGTAATTTATATCTGCGCAAAAAAAGTCCTACTAGGAAAAGAGAACCTACTCAGTCGCTTTGAACATCGACAGGATATTAAATTTACATCAATATTTTAACAATTAAGAAAGTTTTTTATTTACTTCCTTATAATCACTTTTAGCAGTAACTAGCAAACCCGGCGAACTCCGTTTCGCCACCAGAGGCTTCGTTTTATGTAACATTTCGTTTAGTGATTAAAAAATGAAGAATTTTTTTTGTTTTATATTTGAAAAGGAAAAATTTTATTTCATTTCACAACAGTAATGAAGTCATTTCGATTACAAAAATGAAGTGTTATTTAGTTGAACTTCTCTAAGTAAATGAAAGTGAATCCAAAGTAAATACTGAATCGAAGCGTTATACGTGTCCGCAAATTATCCGTTTCATTGAAGTGCTCTTTGGTAAACCACATTTTTTGTTTTTTTGGTTTGACGTTAACACAAACAAAGCCGATGGTTTCCCAACTCGTGAACACGCAACGTATAACTCCCCATGTGAAAAACAATGATTTTCTAAATTTATCCCGCAAACACTAAGCGATTGGCCTTGCGACTTGTTAATTGTCATTGCGAACGCAAGGCGAACTGGAAATTGCAATCGTTTAAAGTCAAACGGAAGATCAGTTGGAATCATTGGTATTCGAGGAATACATACATTTTCACCTGCGTACTTTCCGTTAATAATGGTTGCCTCAATCAAATTCTGCATAAGTCTTTTTACCGAAAGTCGAGTACCGTTGCAAAGTCGCGGTGGATTCAAATTACGCAATATCATAATAACTGTACCAACTTTGAGTTGCAAGTTATGTGGTGGAAATCCTGGTAACTCCAGAGAGTTCAAAAACTCCGTTGGATAATTTACTACATCATCGGGATTTGTTATGGAATCAACGGATTTGTATGTCACCAAATCGCCAGCAATTTTTGATTGAATGGTGAAATTTAGTGCGTGTACATTATTATTCTTTGCGGCCAGAATTGCTCGTTGACTTAACCAAGCATAATTATGATAATTCTCACTAATATTTCGGAAAACATTTTCAATAAGAGCTAATTGAGAGTCTACAAATCGGCAAAAGTCGTTGGTAAGAGTAATTAATCCAGATGTCGCATCAACTGGGACTTTTCCATTTCCAACAGCTAACAATTGTTTGGAAAATTGTGCAACACTTTGATCATTTTGAAGTTGAACTCTCATATTAGTGGTTAGCGATAATGTTTTTACGTTATTCCATAAAGGTGATGCCTTCAGGCAAGCATTCAATTTAAAGACAAATGCCTGCTGTTGAAATTTAATAAAAATTTGCCCAAGAACACGCTTTTTTTTGTATTCATCCAAGGAGAGCCATTGGCTACTACGTTGCCAGTATTAATTCGAAATAAGGTTGCTATAAAACTTATCAATATCCTCCGCGCCGACACGGCCATTACCACCTTAAAGACAAATGCCTGCTGTTGACATTTGCCCAATACGCGCGTGGTTTCCAATTGAATAACTTATTTTTTTTACTTTTTTTTTCATTTCTTTTGAAATTTTTCCTGAATTTTCTTTGCTATAAACCTTGCGGAGCCCGAGACCTTTCCAACGAATGCAAAAGCGTGGAAATCGGTTCGTGCGTTCTGGAGTTATAGCGTCAGGGAGGAAAACCCGACTTATTTTTATATAGTAGATTACGAGAGTTTATAAAGACACCATAAAAGCCCCTGTCGGACATTATCGGCTATTATTTCAAAATAAAAGCGAAATTATATCTTTTATAAGTTTTACAAGATGTTTTTAAGTTGAGCTTACGTCGGCTTACACTTAAAGCTTTTTTATTTAAATACACTGGAAAATAATCCTGCTTGTGTAATAGACTAGGATTTACCGCGCATTTAAATATTTCACAAGCTTTTATTTACTTTCACCTGTCCGTTGTCTGTCGGTCTGTCCGTCTGTAATCAAATCTTGCAAGTCATATTTGCTCACTTCCCGGTTTCCGATAAAGTTGAAATTTTGCATGCATGCATAAATCGGATGACAATGCAATATTATTATGACATCGAGCTGATTTGATGATGGAGCTGGAAGGTAGCCATAGGAACTCAGTAATTAAACGACGCAACCCCATCGAGTTTGGACTCATTTGATTCGTCTTGACGTGTACTAGATGGTAATAATAATAAAAGCTTGTTTTTAAATAGTTTCTGAAATTTTACTTGCTTTATTTAAATAAACTGGAAAATAATCCTGCTTGTGTAATAGACTGGGATTTACCGCGCTTTTAAAGATTTTTTCTCTAGACTTCAAGGATTTTTTTATTCAATATATAGGTTAGCCTTTGACCACGATCTCGCGTTATGTTAAGTGACGATGCGGCCGCAGATGGTAGCAGACTAAACATAGAAGGCGGGATAATCTCATATCAGCCGACAGCGACTCTCGACTCTCGAGTTAACGAAAGATGTTGGAGAGTTTTCTAAAAGTAAATTGTATGATTATACATATTTAAAAAAAATATTTTTATTTATAGTGTTTAAGGTCAGATTATGGTCTAATCATCACATTATATGGTTGTTCAGTAGTTTGGACGTAAAAAACTTAAATTTCTACCTTATTGCCAAAATTTGACTAATTTAACAGCAGTGATTAAGATTCAATCACACTAACTTTTTTTATTAAAAATATCAAAATAGATAAAGAAAACCCCACAAACTGTTCGAAAGTCAAAAACACACCTTCATTTTTCCTATAGAATATCGATGTCTAAGCCCTGGGTCTCAGTCGCAGTCGATCATCTAAAGCGCTTAAATCGCTTATAATTTCAAATGAGCTTCCATCGTTGCTTTTTTCACTCGACTCGCTTATTCCGCTTTACAAAGCGCTTTTGTAGCTGAATTCTAAATCAGCCTGAGCAAACGCGATAAATGTTCTATCAACTTAATAAAGTCGGGTGGCGAATCGGACCATTTTGGTGCTTTTTTTTCTTTTTTTGGGGCCAGTTAGATCAGTCTTTAGTTATAATAAGATTTTAATTTAATTATAATTACACAACACCCCTACTCTTCATAACAAAATTTATTCATACTAAAAGTTGCTTGCCTGGAAGAAATCGCTTTGTGTGATGAGGCTGCCCATTCTGGCCCAATCTTACTATCTTACTAATATTATAAACTTTAAAGTTTGTAAGAATGTATGGATGTCTGGATGTATGTTTGTTATTCTATCACGCCTAAACCCCAATAATCATTATAGTTGCTGGGCAGGTGCAGTGTACCATAGACCATAACCACGGTAAAGAGATATACAGTAGTTTGTCTCCCTAGAAGCGGTTGAACTCAAGGTCGCGCGAGTTTGCAACAATTTGGGTAGGGGTCGGTAGACAGCGAGGTGCCGAATAGACGTTTTTATGCAGTAAGCTTCCGAATAATGGTTGTGAATTAGTAAAAATATCACAAAGTATTTAATTCTTTTTGATATTTTGAGTAATTCACAATAATAACGTCTATTCGGCACCTCGCTGCCTACCGAACCCTACCCAAATTGTTGCAAACTCGCGCGACCCTGAGTTCAACCGCTTCTAGGGAGTCAAACTACTGTATATCTTTTTACCGTGCCATAACCTTTAAAATCATAAACAGTACTTCAATCACAATCCAAAAACCAATTGGCGAAAGGCACTCCAAAACTACGATTTCAAATTTCGACTCCATTATCTGTTGATTGATTAAAAACTCGTGACTTGACAGTTTTTGATGGAACTATTGTCCAAATCAGCAAATCATTGGTGATTGAAACCCTCGGTAATCAGGGGATGTTTGATTTAAGGGTAGCTTGGGGTAATATGGGGTAAACTTTGGACCCATATGCCGAATTCACTCCTAACTATTAGTGGTTGACTCTATTGGGGCTCATATGCCAAAGTTACTCCTGTCTCCTGAACATTAGTGAATGAATAAAGCTAATTGTTTTTGGTTGACAAAAGTCACTGATTTAACTGATCTAGCCAAGTCAGACCTTAGGCTTCAACATATTAATAATTTTTAGTAACAATAAAATATTTTATGTGTCTATTAATCTATTTCAACACTGACCATTGAGCTTGGTACCCATTTAGATCTCACTTCTTTTGTCGTTGAAGTTAAGAATGCAGACGTAGGTAATAGGTATATTTCACTTGGTTCTCATTTCACTTTGATATTTTTGATTGCATCTTATCCTAACATGATCGATGGTTTAGCTTACCTTTGAATCCTTCAGGTTAAGATGTACATGAAAGAAAGAGAAGGAAAATGTTAGTGTTAGAAATGAAAGAAAGGAAGTATGATAGTACCTTAACCGTAGTGAAATTCTATTGCAGAGGTAGCCTGGAGAAGAACCACACTATTACCTAACTTACATTGGGCACAGGCCTCCTTCATGTTGCGTCCGTGGCCCAGTGGTCATACGTCCGGCTTGTAAGCCGGAGGTCCTGGGTTCAAATCTCAGTGTGATTTTTGCCAGGACGCTACCGTGTTTCGGAAGGCACGTAAAACTGTGGGTCCCGGCTGTTTCCTATAAGATATGTAGGAGGCAGTCGTTAGGTCGTAGTAATCTCGGCGATCTGAAACTGCAACATATAGGTTCGCCACACAACCTATAAATTGTAATTTGACTCTGTTGTAGTATAAACCACTTTTTTTTTTTCATGTTATGCTACTCAACCCTATCTTGTGCCAATCTCGTCTTAAGAACGCTTAGTCCACGAGACGCTCTCTTGCTCTCACTAAAGTGATGTGTGTCTATCGCTCGCATAAAATGTGTGCAATAATATTGTGCAGGACCTGACCTTCTTGAGGAATTTTCAAAAAGTTAATTCTATGAATTTATATTTCAAAATGTGTCAAATAGTGCGAGCGAGTGAGCGTCCCGCGGGCTAAGCGCTCTTAACAATTAACCTAACAATTTTGAACAAAGTCATGTCTGAAAGTCCCAATTTTACCCTATATCGATTTAAAATTGAGACTTGGTATACCGTTTACACTTTACACTCAAACTTTTTTTTTTTACCATGGAGTAAGACAATATGGGTGTATTCCGGGGTCGAAAAGTTAGTGCAATTATATTTAAATTGCTGCCATGTAGTCTTTCATGCCCAAACGGGTGGACCGATTGAGCTGATATTTGGTACAGAGATAGCTAAGACCCTGGAATAACACATAGGCTACCGGCTACAGTAAAGGGGGTAAAACCGCTGGGCGCAACTAGTATCTCAAATTAATAAAAAACATTTTTACAAATGTAGGTTGACAATAAAACTGCAATATAAAATAAACCCGTAGGTAATAATAAATAAAACAGCTATTTATATGTATAATCGTCTGTCATTTTATATCGTAAAAATTTAATTTGCCTTACGTTTGAGAAAATTAATAGATATTAAAGTTCTTTTAGTGCTTGCATGCACATTGCGCATTTTGTTTTATTTTGCCATCCATATTCGAGAATTGCATTTGCATTTTTATGAGTCGCCAATCATTTGTATACTACCTATACCCGGGGATTTGCTTGGTCAGTAATATAGATAGGTATTATTTATGTAAGCAGGTATCTTTTTCTTTGGGTGCCATCTTCTAACGAAGGTTTTTTTTTTTTATATACTAGATAGGCCTACGTTTGACCACATCCCACCTGATGGAAAGTGAAAATGCAGTCGACGATGGATCACGTAAGATGCCTAGAAAGGTACCTATTCACTCGAGCCTTGAAGATACCCAAGTTGTACCGCTCGGGAAACACAGATGACGGCAAAGTGTTCCAAACGCGACCAGTTCTCATTAAGAACGACGAAGCAAAACGCTTGGTGCGGGCAGTAGGTAACGCCACTAAGTAAGGATGCCGCTTTGCCGTCTGCCGCGACGTCCGTCGGTAGAATGGGCTTGGAGGAATTAGTTCGTATAATTCCTGCGCACACTCTCCAAAATGAATCCTATAGAAGACCGATAACGAGGCGACCATTCTATGGTGCTCAAGGCTCTGCAGCCGAGATTCCGTGAGGTTGGCGATCATCATGGCAATTTGTACCCTCGACACAGCAGCTCTAAATAGGGAACGCGTGCTCTTGCAGTACCATTGGCGCAGATTTTTAAGCCAAGATGTTCTCCTTCTTCCTGGACTTCTTTTTCTTTGTATCTTTCCCTGTATTATGAGCTGTAATAGCTCATATTTGGGACTACGCATTATGTGGCCTAGGTACCAGTTTACGTTTCTTTATGGTGTTAAGAACCTCAACCTTTTTTCCCAAAGCAGGCATAGGTAGGTAGGTATCGCAGGTAAAATATGAATTTCTAGCTTACGCTCGCAGCTTAGCCCGCGTTGCAAAATCCTTTCTTAGCGGAGGTCTACGTCATAAAACCTATCTGTGTTCCAAATTTCAGCGCAATCGGTTCAGCAGTTTAGACTGTGCGTTGAAAGACCATTCAGTCAGTCACTATTTCCTTTTATATATTTAGAAGATACATAATTATGGATTCATATACGCATTAATATGTGTGTAGCATTCATAATGTCTATCATAATATAGATTAGTCGCACAATATAAGTATAATAAATATTATGATTTAACTCTGTCAGTAACCTGTTCTATTGGAGTGTATAAACCTAGACAATGTAATTATTATATATAAATATTTAAAAAAATATATATATTACATAATATATTATCATGTTTTTTTAATGTAATAGGTGACAAACAAGCAGACGGCCCACCTGATGGTGAGTGGCTACCGTCGCCTAATATTATTATTATTATTTACTAGCTGCGCCCAGCGGTTTTACCCGCTTTTCTATAGCCTATATGTTATTCTAGGGTCTAAGCTATCTGTATACCAAATTTCAGCTCAATTGGTCCACCCGTTTAGGCGTGAAAGAGTAACAAACACACATCCAGACATCCTGACATCCAGACATCTATTTTTACAAACTTTTACGTTTATAATATTAGTAAGAAAAAAGTTGTTTTTATTTCCCTACCTTATGTAATTGAGCCACGTCTGTTTACAAAGGGAGGTACACTCAGGTAAAATTCCTGTTAACAATATATAAACCTTTGACTCATCGGGGAAAAAAACCATGCAGTTTACTTTGACACCGGTGTCTGTGAGCTTATTGGATCGTAGAGCTCTCGGGAGAGGAGATATCAAGCGTGTACAATCTCTATCTAAACTCTGAACCTAAACCTAATGTTTGCAAATTTGTGTACCAAATGTAAATCAAACTTATTAAATTATAATCCTAAACCAAAGACCTACATACTAACACAACTTTAGACCCTGAATAGTCTGAACATGATTTTTACATGATTTTTTGATACATGATTTTTTGTCACCTTAATAATTACAATAACTTTATAACATTTATTCATACCGAATTTATAGGCGATGGGCTTATTACTCGAAACTACTAAATCAATAAATTTCAACAAAATCAGATCAGCTCTTTATGCTTGACGAAGAACCAAACATACATAAACAGACTAACACACCATTTTTCGCATTTATGAGATCAAACTGTGACTTGTGATGAGATTAAATTAAATATGTGATTTAAACGTGTGATTTGACATTGTTTTCCGCGAAACTGTATTGATCAACAAATTTCGTTAATTTTAGGAATCAGCGCTTGACAAAGTTTGGAAAACATTGTTGGTCACGCGCCTATAGAGGCAGTTGCGTTTATCAGCTCCCCTCTTTGAATGCTCTATGAATTGAACGCATTTCGTGGAATATTGACACCTTATCGTAATAATAATATGTGCCGAGTAATATAAGATATCGGAGCGAGTTGTCTATGGTTATCAGTCGATGACACACTTCTGTAATCTATGGATATCGTTTAAACGGCTTTACTCGATATATTATATGATGTACCTACTTACTTATTATTCATAATATGTATGCAAGACGGGTTTCAGGTGAACAATGCTTTATATTAATATTTTAGTTTCGCTTTTTAGATCGTGGATCTCGAAACCTATAAGGCGGGATCAATCTTTCGCTGGCTTCAATTAACATCATGCTGGAACACGGTCATCATGACTGCTTGGCGACACGGATTTTTCCATTTGTCCAGTGTCCTACCACCAGTATAACAAGTGGAAAAACCGCACATTACCAATAAAAATAGTCAAAGATTTCTAATAATAGTCATTGGAGTGAGGCCGGGATTCGAAATCGGTGATCCAGAATTACATCTGCACCACATAACTAGGCCACCACCGCTTCAAAATCACTTAACATTAAATTTCTCGAAAACCCGCACCAAAAATTAATAACTCAAAAATCATACTCCAGATCCATCTGCAGGAGTCAGATATTTCAATATGGCGGTAGTCATAAAGGGAACGTCCAAATATTTGGCCGTCCGACCGACCGCAACGAATGCTCGAGAGGGAGGCTTTGGAGACGATGATAAGGCTGGGTAGAGGCCGTTGGTTCCGGGAGTTCAGCGTGTATTCATCGCCGCAAGAACACACCCACGAAATGGCGCGCGCGGTGTTTCCGGGCGCCTCTTGAGAGGGTGGGGTGAAACTCTTCACTCCACCGCGGAGGGGTCCAGTCAGTGAGGACTGAGGACTAAATGCCGTCGGGGACGCGGATGAGTGCTTCGGCGTATCCGCTGCCCATTATGGCGTCCCGTAGGAACACCCCCAGGTTATTAGTGGGTATGCCCGCCGCGCCCATTTTCGGCGCCCACCGGCGCGGGGTGATGAAGCGTGACACATTTTTCCTAATTAGGGTTTGTAATTTAATGCATTCTATCGCGGCATCTATCTGACAAATATTGTGGTAGGTAGTAGGTACGAATACAGGCTCTTTTACCCCACTTTAGTTCCATTGAATACTAACACAAACCGTGTAACCGTGGCGCTAGCGTCTATCAATTCATACATTTTACCAGCAAAATAGTATAGCAAATTTTAGTTCTATTTTTAACCGCTTACATTGTGATCGTAGATTTCTAACTACACTAACCGTGGCGCTAGTGTCAATGTACTAATTCGTTTTAAACGCGAAACGTGTAGCAAAATTTTAGTTCTATTTTTTACCGTTCACATTGTGATCGTAGATTATTCTCTCACTATTCTATATTCTGTGTTCTTATGCTAATGGATTATCATTTCGCATTGTTTTTCAAAGCTTTTGCTGAGTTATTTTTGAATGGATTTTTGGGTTTATCCTTTGCGAGATCGCAGAAATTTCACTTGAGTTTCATTCATTTTAAATGCAAATATTTGAACGTGTGGATTTTTTGGGGTTGCCTGGTTTTGATTGGCTCGTTCAAAGACATTTGTGTGTTATGCAGAGTCAGTGCATATCGTCGGCGTCAGGATTCAGGATACCTCCAGTAATGCGCAATCTATCTTTGTGTCTTCTATAGGCTGACATGACCCGTCTAATCAAAAAAAAAATAGACAGATGCGGTACTGACGTTTCTGTCATGGTCCGCTTCAATTATGCCCAGGGCACAATTTGACTTCGGCGCGAGTCGGAACGTCAACCGACATTTTCCAACAGGCCCAAGTTTATATACATAGCAACGATAGCGCTATGCCGCATCTTCCCATTTTCTTTTAATCTAAAGCTTAATCCAATTTTAATCCCATTTGTCATTTGTCAATAATATAAATATTACCAAAATTGGCTATAAAAATTTAAACCAACAAAAAGGTAAATTTCCACCGTCAATGTTTTTAACGATCCCTAACACAATACCGCGCCAAAACCAAACCTTTGTGTTATAATCATCTATAAATTACGCCAATTAAAAACAACCCCCGTTAAACGCAGGATTACCTGAAACAAAAGAGACAAAATATTAATAAATACGTACTAATTAGATTCATCGCTTTGAATAAATCAGATGAATGGGTGTTAAGAGGCGACTCTCGGAGAGTTGGATAAAATATAGAATACAAAACACTTTATTGTGACAGACATCACAGTAATATACAAAAAACTAAGAACTAAAACAATTTATAATATAAAAAGTGTAACAATTGGCGGTCTTATCGCTAAAAGCGATCTCTTCCAGACAACCACACAGGAAAGGAAAATAAAATACGGACGACGGTGGTTGCAAGATAGATGGATAGATATAATAAGTAGTAGTATTTTTTGTGCACCTCAGATAAAAATTGTTACTTAGTTAATCAGTCACATATTCCTTTTATATATTTAGATAGCAAATGGAAGGATATATAATATTTATTTATGATTTTAGACTAAACTTGTGTGTAAACTTTGTGTTTGAATTTTGAATGCGATCTCCCCTGCTGCTGATCGGTAATGATGTCATCTAAGTAAGAGCACTGTGAAATACAGCATTTGCTTCGGATAGTTAATTTATAAAAAAATCTATTCAATTTTCTTTACAAAACATTTAATTTTTTTTTTTTTTATACGAGATAGGCCTACGTTTGACCACATCCCACCTGATAGAAAGTGAAAATGCGGTCGACGATCGATCACGTAAGATGCCTAGAAAGGTACCTATTCACTCGTGCCTTGAAGATACCCAAGTTGTACCGCTCGGGAAACACGGATGACGGCAAAGTGTTCCAAACGCGACCAGTTCTCATTAAGAACGACGAAGCAAAACGCTTGGTGCGGGCAGTAGGAAACGCCACTAAGTAAGGATGCCGCTTTGCCGTCTGCCGCGACGTCCGTCGGTAGAATGGGCTTGGAGGAATTAGTTCGTGTAATTCCTGCGCACACTCTCCAAAATGAATCCTATAGAAGACCGATAACGAGGCGACCATTCTACGGTGTTCAAGGCTCTGCAGCCGAGATTCCGTGAGCTTTTGGTCACCTACGAGCTTTTTGGCACGTCTCTCAATCGACTCCAGTGTCTGAAGCTGGTATTTGGCAGTACCATCCCAAAGATGAGAACAGTACTCCATACACGACCGGACTTGTGCTTGGTACAGCGTTAGCAGCTGTCCCGGTGTGAAGTATTGCCTCACCTTTGCCAAAATACCCAGCTTCCTGGCAGCCAATTGAGCCTTAGATTCGATGTAACTCCCAAAATTAAGGTCAGACGTGAGAGTAACTCCTAGTAACTCAAGCTGGTTAGTTATCGGTAAAGAAACATTTTGGAAAGAAGGAGCTTCGTTGAATAGACTCCTTTTAGCGGTAAATAGACACGCCTGGGTTTTTGTAGCATTAAACTTAACCAAATTAGCTACTCCCCAGTCGGAAACAGCTTTTAAGGCCAAGCTCATACGCTCAACCATGGCCTCTCTGCATGACTGGATTTCATCTCCGTTGGCTCTAGCGCTAGATGTTTATCGCTCAACTACCGTGCTGTCGTCTGCATACCCAACAATACCTGGCTTAAGCAGGTCATTGATGTGCAGCAGGAAAAGTGTAGCAGAGAGAACTGACCCTTGAGGTACCCCAGCATTAATAACTAATTGATCGGACGAGCTGCCGTCAACGACTACTCGAATCGATCGTTCCCTCAAGAAGTCTGAAATCCACGCGCATAAGCCAACGGGTAACCCGAACGATGGAAGCTTACCGATGGAACCTTAATTCCGTAAGTAAATTTTATCATAATAAAGTTCTGTTCAAAGATCTTTTTGAGAAGAACGAGCAAAAAACTCATACCGATTGATTTTTTTCATAATAATATGTATTTACAATATTTAATGCAGAAGTCTAGATATTAATAAATTAGAAGAGTAAAATACTCAATGCTATAATGTAAAACATTTTTATCTGTTACCGCGCTCTTAAGTAGGGATTTCTTAATGGGTTTATCTTTAGTATTTACTTACGTGCTAATTGCTCCGATCTGATTAATATAAATGTAAAAAGGTAGCAAACACTATTTTGTTAATGGAATAATTAAATGGGGTTCAAATTGAATACTCAGGATAAATGAAGTGAAACATTTTACCTATTTCATACAAATGAGGAAATGTTAACTAAATTCGACAGAACCATTTTTTTGTCTTTTAATACTTAAAGACACCTAAACCGATTCGGATTTTTTTGTATATCATCACCCCATCTCGCCCAAGGACGCCCTACACTACGTTTGGCGAGAGGCGGTCTCCACTCTAGAACACGTGTACCCCATCGGTTATCGGTTCTATGGCAAATATGAGCAGCCCATTGCCACTTCAACTTGCTAATCCTTTCGGCTATGTCGGTAACTCTGGTTCTCTGCCGAATCACCTCATTTCTGATTCGATCCTTTAGAGAGAAGCCGAGCATAGCCCGCTCCATAGCTCGCTGAGCAACTTTAAACTTGTAGACTAGTCTAAACGTAAGTTTCCACGTTTCATCTACATTCCCAAAATCCTATAAATACATATAACTATATTTTTCTATATCACGTTCCCGTTAAGCCCAAATTCGTCAACCACTTCCTTACCCACATCCCACGGCATTATCGTGCGCGTCAAAATTATTTACTACCAATAAACGTGTATATTATCTAATAAAGAATAAACATTATGGGTTATGTATTAACTACCTATAAAATACGATTAACGCTCCGACTACAATCATAACATGTGCGGCTATAAATGGAACAAAAAACACATAATTAGTCGCTGAAAAAACAACCTTAAGAGCTTATATTACTAGCTGCACCCAGCGGTTTTACCCGCTGTTCTATAGCCTATGTGTTATTCCAGGGTCTAAGCTATCTCTATACCAAATTTCAGTTCAATCGGTCCACCCGTTTAGGCGTGAAAGAGTAACAAGTAACAAACATACATCCAGACATCCATACATACATTCTTACAACTTTCACGTTTATAATATTAGTAAGATTGGTAAGATGCTGGGCAACAGCCAATGATTTAGCTACTAATTTTTCATTATTTTTATACATAATAAAAATATTATTGTAACCTCGATATTATGAGCTTTACTGACAGACATTTTCAAAAAGCAATATAATTTCAAAATTTGTCATAGGTATCGTTAAAATTTAAAACGAGAAAATCGCACGCAATGATGAAAAACTAAGAAAACGCTTGCGCCAATATAATTTAGATAGTTCATACAAGGAATAAAATCTACATTGTAACTTTAAGACCTTTTTTCCTCGGTGTTGCCATAACGCGCGCTGAATATTCATGAGGTTAATAAAAATGTAATTTTCGTCCACAAACTATAAGTTTAATTAATTTTTAAACTTTGATGGAATAAATTAAATATTTTAATGGAATGGACATCTTGTAATATGTCTTGACTCTTGACTATCCGATAAAATACCACTTAGTGGTTTTTTAGAACTGAATTTAGATCTAATATTTTACGAAAAATAATATATTAAATATGTATATTTATTCTTAACTAATAATATCTAAGGCGTGTTCTATAATTATTTTAACATCCGAAAAATACTGACCTATCTCTACACACCAAATTTCAGTCCAATCGGTTTAGTAGTTTACAGAAGTAATAAACACACACACACTAAAATTTTCTAATTTAGGTACGCGAATCAGTAGTTGTAAGTAAAATAGACTTTTCCATTTTCTGTTATTATCAAAGAATAATCTTAGAAATAAATTAGATTATTACAAAAACCTTTATAAAATGACCTGACATAAACATAATTTGGTAAACTCAGTAAAAATCTTTTATGTTAAAAACCTCTTAGAAGTCCCAAAATTATTGGTAATAGATTTGGATATTAAACGCACAAAATACTGGCAATATCAGTACATAAACTTCACATATAAATAAATTTCATCATATACAAATAGACATATTTAGAGGTAGTTACATATGTGTACATATTTATATGTATTAGTATATACTAACAGAGCTGATTGGTAGTCTTCTTACGTTTTCGCATAAAAAAAAAAAACGGTTTAGGTACCTGTCCAACCGAAGGCGAGAAAACAAATGACTATCGGCGATTAGCTACATTTGCATGCTAAATGATGTTAGCTCAACATGTCTATGATCTAAAACTATGTATTGTAACAACTTAAACACCTTGTTGCTTGGCAAATAAAGAATTGAATTGATTTTCTTGCTCAAGATACGTACAAAAGGTACACCATTCTGTGTAAACAAAAGAGATGAATATACGAGTACAAATATTTAGTTGATGGCTGACTGTTCACACTGCCGGCGAGGATATGTATAACAAACAGGACTCGCTTCACTAACTTGTCGCTGAGCTACAAAGGCTATGAAAGTTAACACTCGCTCAGCGATACTCGCGCTTAAGGCCTATTCAAACCTGAGCGATATTCGCTGCCGCTGTGGGTAGAGGTACATACCGCGCGGGTTTCGCTCAGGTATTTGGTATCAAGTACCGCGGCTAGAGCGACCTGAGCGATATTCACTGCCGCTGTGGGTAGAGGTACATACTGTGGGTAGAGGTTTTCTCTGCCGCAGACGGTAGCGAATACCGCTTAGGTCTGAACAGTAATATTACCGCATACCCACTGGGTTTTCTCTGCCGCAGACGGTAGCAAATACCGCTTAGGTCTGAACAGTAATATTACCGCATACCCACTGGGTTTTCTCTGCCGCAGACGGTAGCGAATACCGCTTAGGTCTGAACAGGCCTTTAATCAGAACTCACGCCGAGCGAGCAACCAACGGTCATCAGTCAGCTGACATCTGCCTAATAGTGCCTCGTCATCAGTGTACGATATTATATACCTCAGTTCTTTCTCACATAATATGACTTATTATAGGTACTTGGTATACTGTTCCATATCTTACGCTACAGTTTATCTTCAAACGTCCGTATAAAGTAGAGACCCGGAGTGTGGTAATTCTAAAATCTCTTTGTCGGTATTTTTATTCGCGATACCCTTTTCAAAGGGAACAACAAAGGGTGCGTTTTGTCAGAATCGCCCGGTGGCGTAAATATGTGAATAAATTGGATTTAACCCTACGATTGCTACGTGCCGTTTATGGAACATTTTTCTATACACTTGTAGTGCCAATATTGCCATTTGTTACACTGTTTAACCCTATGATTACTACGTTCCGTATATGAATCGTCTTTCTATATTATATCTTTCTAAATTATATTGTAGTGTCAATATAGTGCCATTATAGAGCCATTTGTTACACTTAAGTAATTAAATTGTGTTTTAATTTTAAGTTTTCTGAATATTTGTGGTGTTGTAATATAGAGTTATCTGTTTATGTTGTATAGAATTTATTATTGTCTCGCATAATGTTAAAGAATGGATATGATATAATATGCTAAGGCTGTGTCCAAGTTTGACAAAACGCAAAGGTTCAAAAATGGAACATTTTTCAAAGAAATTACCTAGGCAAGCGTGATTCTAGAGCGAATCTGCATTTTATTGATTCATATTGTAGTTTTGTGGTTCATGTAGAGCTTACTATTGTTTTCTCTATTAACATACTAGGACGATACAGAGAATTGTATTTAATAAGTGATATATAATTAAGTAAGGATTAGCAATTAATCTATTTTATTAATCAATGTAACCTTTTATTCTGTACGTAGTACCATTTTTGGAACAAATTGAAGGGTTTACTTTTTAGGCCACGTTCTTATTTCTTGAAAAGAAAATTGTGCTCAAATAATTGTTTATTTCAGTTATTTTGGAGTTGAATATCCTAAATAACAATTAATAATTATAGATTTAGGTAAGTAAGGCATCTATTTTTATCATCATATTTCCCAAAAATATCTCTGTACTAATGAATAAAATGATAAAAATCAAACGCGCTTTCAATAAGCTAATGGTTTACCAATTAGCGGTCTTACCGCTCGGAGCAATCTCATCTCCCTGATTAGATACAATTAAAAATACCCTTTTTAAAGGAAAGTCAGAAAAAAGCGTGTATATTAGAGAACTTACATGCCGTCAAACAAACTTCCACACATACGTCAAGCCTGATTGCTCCACCCACAGAACGTCTAAGACAGCGGAACGGCCATAATAAAAACTTTAAAACGGGCTGGAATGCTAAATAATGCGGGGTAGAATTTTGTACAAAGAATCGTATGAATTATTTGCGAAGAAAATATACTGACGGAACGTCTGAAAAAAGCAATAAGAAGTACCCAAAGTACAAATATGACGCGTGGTATAAAAGAAGACATTATTATGCCACATTGTGCAAAATCTATGTTGCCATGCCCACGCAGGCCTTGATATGAGAGAAGAATTTAACGTTAACAGCTTCGCATCAAAATTGATGAAAATACAAGGGCTATCGCTGATTTGTCAACAAAGGGGTAAATTTTTATTTATCATGACTGTTTTAAGCACTTCCAAATACATACCATTGCGTCGGCAACTCGATTGTTGCAGACGTCATAGAATGCCTAGGTAACTCTGCGACTGTAAAGACAATTTTGTTTGTCGGGACTTATCACCTAGGTATTTAATAGACTAAGATATTTAACACCTAAGATTTCTAAGTAGTAGATTCTTATTTAAATAATTGTTCTGCTAATTTTAACAACGTACTGAATCATTTAGTATGTAGTCGTAAAGCTAGCAATTTTGTATAATTTTGTTCTAACGTTTTTAGGGACACATATTTTTGGTTTGCGATTCGGATCCATACTTTTAAATTTATTATTCTAATGTGTATTTGATTACAAACTGTTTTGTGTTCTATTAAAAAATAAATAAGTAATAGTAAACCTTGACGTTTCGGCTTAGTTCATCAAGGTCATCTCGTGAGCACGGCTCATGTAAGCGAGCAATAATATAAATAAATGTTTTTAGCCGATCTAGTCTTACAATTTATCTGTGGGCTCACCATACCTACGCTAGATTAAGCAACCCCATTCGACCCCGACAAATGAGGGTAGGTGTTCGCCCTTATTGCGAACTAAATTAATTGCAACTATTCTGTATTTGTAACGCCGATGCAGTTCTAGACGTTACATTAGGGCTTTATTGACTTCATCTAACTTAACTTATTAATTCGTCGTAGTTTCATAAACATCGTTGGTGAGTCGACACATTCTACCAGAATAAGGATTTGTTTTTAATTACAAGCTTTATATTACTTTCACCTGTCTGTTGTCTGTCTGTCTGTCTGTCTGTCTGTAATCAAATCTTGCAAGTTTGATTTGACCCACTTCCCGGTTTCCAATTGAGCTGAAAATTTGCATGCGTGTGTAAATCGGATGACAATGCAATATTATTTTGACATGGAGCTGATCTGATGATGGAGCTGGAAGGTGGCTATAGGAACTCTGTCATTAAACAACGCAACCCCATCGAGTTTGGGCTCATTTGAATCGTCTTGACGAGTAATACATGATGCAAGATGGTAATGATACATAAAGCTTGTTTTTAAAAAGTATTTTTAAAATTTCACTTGTCTATACTAAAGTTATTAATGTGAATGTGTATTTGTCTGATACGTGCCTTTAGAATAAGTTCGATATATGAGTAGATAACTTTTTGTTAATAATATTTAATACATTTTCATTAATAATATTATAATTAATGAAAACAGACAGATGCTGTTTTTGACCCCATTTTCTATAGATGGACTCAGAGATAGACCCACTTAAGTGTTCCACTTAGGCGTTCACCCTATTAAAAGACTGGATTATTTAACGTTTTTAAGCGAGACATAAATAATAATAATTGTGGCGTAAACACTGTAAGAATCAAATAATTATATTGGAAAACGTTTTTGAAAACTATTTAACGTGAGTGTCATATATAGTGTTATGAGTTTTATATTGGAAAATGTATTATGTGACATTCAAGTTACCGTAAACGTTTAAATTGGCTGCTGGAATATTCAAAAGACTAAATTCTATTTTTAAAACAATCACCTAAGCTAATAAAAAACACTAAGAGCGACCTAACGATCGATGTAAGCTGAGCTTAATTCTTAAGGCTTCATAGAGCTTATGTAGTTGATACCTAAAAGGTTACGGGTAATCGGCTTTCTTAGGCATTTAATTAAGCTATATTAAGTGACTAATTTAACCGTTAGAGCGCTTCTGCACTTAATCCGATTCGACTGATTCGAATCCGTGAAATTGGATTCGTGAATTTTGTCGGAAAACATCCTTTTTTTGATCCAGGAAAAATGCGTTACGCATCATCACCTCACGCCGGGGGGCGCAGGGCGGTATGTGGGACTCCCTCGCCGAAGATGGGCGCGTTGGGGATACCCACTAAAAAACCTGGGGGTATTCCTGCGGGACGCCATAATGCCGGGGCAGCGGGTACGCCGAAACACTCAACCGAAACCGTCGGAAAACGTCCTGTACTATAAAGGTATACGTCCGATTCGAATCCGTGAAATGATGGTCTGCCCGTAGATGGTAACAGACTAAACTTGGAAGTCGGGATAAATCCCTTCAGCAACTAAATTCAATCTAGCCTTAATCTCTCTTCTCTCTAAATATATAAAAGGAAAGAGTGACTGACTGATCTATCAACGCACAGCCCAAACCGATGGACGGATTGAGTTAAAATTTGGCATACAGATAGGTCTTATGACGTAAACCTCCGCTAAGAAAGAATTTGTCCACGCGGGCAAAGCTGCAAGCATAAGCTAGTCTATATATATAAAAGGAAAGAGTGACTGACTAACTGATCTATCAACGCACAGGCTAACCGCTGACCCGATTGGGTTGAAATTTGGAATATGGATAGGTTTTATGACGTAGACCTCCGCTAAGAAAGGATTTGTCCACGCGGCTAAAGTCTCATATACTAGTAGCTCATATAGGTAAATACAAATTATATTATTTCTATAAACAATAGATTGGGCATTTCTTACTGCAATTTCTTTATTTATTTTCCTGTTGCAACTCACCTCATGACGAACCGCGGTGACGAATTGATGAATGTCCGTTCTACTTTAAAAATGAGTTGTCATTCATAAAGAATGGTGGAGACTGTGCAGTTTTAATATGCTCGTCATTTCATTGAATTCCTTTTTTATTGGCTTTGTCCATCATTATTGGTGTTTTGTCCATCTTAAGACACAGTGAGTGTCATCAAAATTGCTTTAGTTCGAACTTTAGCCGTGACATACATATGTATGTTACCGGCCAAACCCGATTTCAGGTCAAACTAGTTTAGCCTAGGCTAAACTAGTACATCAAATGGTGGTGGGGCAGGCTCCACAATTGTGTCCTACCCAGTTTCAGCAGCCAAAGTGCTGCTGAATATGCTCGTCATTTCATTGAATTCCTTTTTTATTGGCTTTGTCCATCATTATTGGTGTTTTGTCCATCTTAAGACACAGTGAGTGTCATCAAAATTGCTTTAGTTCGAACTTTAGCCGTGACATACATATGTATGTTACCGGCCAAACCCGATTTCAGGTCAAACTAGTTTAGCCTAGGCTAAACTAGTACATCAAATGGTGGTGGGGCAGGCTCCACAATTGTGTCCTACCCAGTTTCAGCAGCCAAAGTGCTGCTGAATGGGGCAGGATCCTAGTTGGATGGAGCTCGGTTCGGGTAACGACCTTGGGGGATCGTCCCATGCGTTGTTACAGGTGCATGGGGCTGGGCCACACCCGCCCCCAGTGCACAGCGACGGTTGACAGGGGAGACCTGTGCTTCAGATGTGGAGTCACAGGACATAAGGCGGCGACCTGTCACAGGGCTGAACCCCGCTGCGCAATCTGCGCTGAGTCGGGCAAGCCCTACAGACACAAGATGGGAGGACGGAGTTGCGTCCCTCCTAAGACAAAAGGACAGGCTCCCCGCTCTCCAGGTGGCATCCCCGCTGCCATCCCGAGAGTCGTTCGCCGGGAAAGTTCCGCGAGCGAGATTATGATGTCCGACTAGTGACTAGTCGGACATCGGAGCAGATCAGAGATACCGATGCTCTCGCTAATCCGCTCCAGCGCAGACGACGCGGTGGATAGAGGAGGCAGAATATGCTCGCCTCCTTCTCCCGCGCCTTAGTTGGGCTCACTGGTTGGTAGCCGGGGGGCTTCCGGCCGGATTGCACGAGTCCAGTACGTCTGAGGGGTGGTCTTGGTAGGATAGATCACCCCTCATCCATTAGCGTAGGGGTCCGGTGAGGGACCGGGCCACCGTCGGGGTGGGATGGTGAATGCAATAGCGACCCCATCCTGCCCCTTAAAGGCGGAACGACGGCCTACCAAGGGGTTTTAGTGGGTATTCTTGCCGGTCTTGCACTCCCTCCGGTAAGTGAGTCCCACATAACTCGTGCCTCTCCCCCGGGGGGTACGGGTATGCATAAATGCATTTCCCCTTGCTAAAAAAAAAAAAGTTTATCAAATGGTGGTGCTGCGTTTGACTAGATGTACGGTAAAAGAATGTCGATGGTGGTATTAGCTCATCATCATCATCTCAGCCATAGGTCGTACACTGCTGAACATAGACCTCCTCTTTGGTCTTCTATATACACCGGTTGGAAGCGACCTGCATCCAGCGTCTTCTGGCGACCTTTATTAGGTCGTCTGTCCACCTTGTGGGTGGACAAATTTTTCATGCACTAAAAATGTAGAGCATTATCCAAAGTAAAGATGCACGATTTGGCAAACTGAACGCCAATCTGAGAGACTCTTTTTAAAATAGATATGAACCAAAAGTGCACCATATTACATATTTCAATAAAATCTATACGTATTCAAACATTAAATCCGATTGAAAAGCTATGAAAACAATATTCGCACAAATAAATTTCATTACTAAATGGACGCCACGGATTATGCGATACGAACAAAACAAAACAATCATAAAATGTGGATAAACAGCTTTTAAACCGATTGAATAGATAGCGTGAATATGAACACAATCATAATTTACTGGTAACTACCCAATATAGTAATAAACTAGTACACACGGTGGTTTGCACACGTAATAGGATTGGTCGTTGTATTTTTGGCTGAGCTAGAGCTTTACCGGGGGTAGACTTCCATTGCAGGAGGTCGTCTAGGTAAGTACCCCAACAGTGCCAGTTATTCTACCGCCTGAGCAGTAATGTGCAAACATTACTGTGCTTCGGTAGAAGGGCACTGTAGCAAGTGAAATTACTGGGCTAAAGAGTCTTAACATATTATGACTCTCGAGTAAGAAGCGATGGTGCAGTGCACCTAGAATTGCACATCATTGTGAAATTCTGGGTAGCACTGTATACTGATTATGGGCAGCGTTATCTCTTAACATCTGGAACGAGTCTTGCTCGTCTTCTTACTTCTCCACATAAAAAAAAGCTATAAATGTATGTTATTTTTGTAATTTATTATTTCCTGTATATTTCCATATATTTTCCTGTGTCATTTGTCAGAAAAATAGGTCTTAGCTATCTACATACCCAAATTTTGGCTCAATCGTTTCAGCCATTTATATTTGAAAAGGTAACATGTTTGTAACATTTATGCCTACTTTTGCATTTATAATATAAGTAGGATGATGATGCGTAACTCACAGACTATTGAAGAAAACATATGATTTTTTTAAAGTAGTTTTTGCTCCACTAGTTTCTTGGCTTAACATCTTTTAGGAGTACACTTTTGAACAGATGCAAAATAATAAAAGATAATTTATCTTCAAAATGCTTCTTACATCTCAGAGTATTTTTTTAATATCCCATTAACTTTAACGTAGGATCTCTTTCGTAACAACCTTTATGCATGCGTGACCGCAAGTTATGCAAGAATTCACCAGAAATCCGAGCATATAAGCATCGCATGGGCATGCATGTACGCATAGCTGCTTGGTTACATACTAATATTATTAATACACTGTCAGAGTCAAATCACAATTTATAGGTTGTATGGCCAACCTATATGTTGCAGTTTCAGGTCGCCGAGATTCCTACAAGGCCTGCAACATGATCTGACGATTGCCTCCTATATTTCTTATAGGAAACAGCCGGGAGTCACAGTTTTACGCGCCTTCCGAAACACGGTAGCATCCAGGCGAAAAGTTTTTGCCACATTGCCACACTGAGATTTGGAGCCTGGGATCACAAGCCGGACGAACGACCACTGGGCCTGGACAATATCGTGCAACCGACATCTTTGTCCTAATACTTATGCCAAATTATTTCGTTCGTATGCATGTTTGTTACTATTTCACAGCCAAAACGTCTAAGCCAAATGGTGAAATGACACGCCAGAAATCAGAGCCACTTTGAAATAAATCTTTCCACTCGGTTTCAATTTGCGTCATATTCAGCTTAGAGTAAGAGTATTTTATATATCCTGAACCAAACAGGCACGAGGATGAACTAGCAATCACTTAAAGGCGTACTCAGAATATCTAGATGTACTATCTTAGTTTGGGAGATGGGGATGGGTTTGTTACGAGAGATTTTATCGGTCACCACGATAATCTTACTAATATTATAAACGTGAAAATTTGTAAGAATGTATGGATGTCTGGATGTATGTTTGTTACTCTTTCAAACCTAAACGGGTGGACCGATTGAAAATTTGGTATAGAGATAGCTTAGACCCTGGAATAACACGTAGCTATAGAACAGCTGGTAAAAGCGCTGGGTGCAGCTAGTAAGGATTTATATCCTTATCCTTCTTTTATACTGGATCTAGATAAATAATTGTACTGTAAGAAATAACGATGCTGAGTTTACGGAGAAATTAATTTATTCACTAAATATTGTTTTTATTGAGTTTTTCAGCAAAATACCGTTGGGGATAGTTACCATGACCTTACACAATTTTCTGGAACTTTTAAGTACACTGTGACTGAATTCTTTTGGGGCTGTGGGTAGGTAAGTCTAAATTGTAATATTTTATCATTCTAAATAATATAAATATTTTTTTATTTAATTAATAATTATGATTAATGAAACATTGTCAATAGATCAAGACGTTTCATGTTGTCTGATAACCAAGAAATGGTAAATTTGGCCCCACAATGTTCAAGATCGAGTATTTATCAGTAACTAAACCAATCGTCAGCTCCTAAACTAAGCTTCAGTAAAGCTACAGTGATAGGTGGGCGCAAGCGAAGTGGGATTTGAATAGTAGGTATAGCATAGCTCGTTTGATGTGCAAAGGAAGGTTTAGCATACCTATGTACTAGATATGTATCTATATGTTTTATTGTATGTTAACTATACATAATATAGCTAAGCTTTGCTATTTTTGCTGACCTTCATTTGAGGCTGTCAAATACCGGTATAACTCAAAAATGTATAATTAAACCTTTATAATTCACAGAGAGGAAAATTTGGAGAAAGATACTGAGAAAGGTGAGAAGGGAAGATGGGACATGGAGATTGCGGAAGAACGTAGAAATTGAAGACCTAGTGGCTGAGCCAAATATCATTGGCGAGACAAAATCGCACAGACTTTGCTGGCTTGGCCATGTAGAGAGGATGGGAGTTGATCGGGGTGTGAAGCGAGCGTACCAAGGACGACCGAGTGGGCGACGCGACGTCCGGTGGGCCGCCCACGGTATCGCTGGAAGGATGAGGTCGAGAAGGACCTGAGCAGTCTCCACGTGGAAGAATGGCGGGAGGTGGCGCAGGACAGGCCGAGTTGGAGAGACTTGTTATCGGAGGACAAAACCCCCTTTGGGTTCTCGCGCCAATTCAGTAAGTATGTAAGTAAACCTTTATAATTACGTGCAATCATGAATGTGTGTCTGATATGTGCAATCATGATGCTTAACGTGGATTTGCTTATTCTAGAATAGAATAGAAAACTCTTTATTAAACACCACAAATACAATAGAAAATCTTTAAAAATTAAATACACGCTAGAGAGAAAGAGCTTGCAAGTGAAAAGTGCAAATTGGCGGTCTTATTATCGATCTCTTCCAGATAACCAAGCAGGGAAAGGAAAAGACAGAAATTAGAGCGACGGTGTCGGAGTATTCTACGGATAGGTTTTTTTTATGTGATGAAGTAGAAGACGAGCAAGACGCTCTTCTGATGTTAAGAGATAACGCTGCCCATAATCAGTACAGTGCTAATAAGGATTTCACAATGATGTGAAATTCTAGGAGCACTGCACCAACGCTTCTTACTCAAGAGTCATAAGATGTTAAGACTCTTTAGCTCAGTAATTTCACTAGCTACAGTGCCCTCCTACCGGACCTCCTACACAGTAATGTTTGCACATCACTGCTCAGGCGGTAGAATAACTGGCACTGTTGGGGTACCCACCTAGACAACCTCCTGCAAAGGAAGTCTACCCCCGGTGAAGGTCGACATAATATCATCTTTCAACGGATATATCTATCAATGGTGTACCATAACTGCGAACCCTCAAACACAAAGCCCCATTGACCAAATCAATAACTGTACAGAGAGATCATTTGTGGCGTCGATCGCCATGATCTGACCGCAAACACCGCCTGCCATCGAGGGTCCCGTTTGGTATGTTATGGGAAACTATATAGTAATTGAAATAGTGGTATATTATAGAAGTCTACATAGTAATTTACATGGATTGGGACTGCGACCTAAATTCATTGAATCATACAGTTAAAGAAGCAATATGATTAGTTATACCACGGTAAAGCGATAGCGAGTTTGCACGATGCAGTATTATGCAGTATTCCGAATAATGGTTGTGAATCAGTAAAAATATCACAAAGTATTTAATTCCTTTTCATATTTTGAGTAATTCACACAATAATAACGCCTATTCGGCACCTCGTTGTAAACTCGCGCCACCTTGAGTTCAACCGCTTCTAGGGAGTCACATTACTGTATGTATCTTTACCTTGGTTATAGTATTTTAAAATTGTATGGTTTTTTGACAATGACAAGTGAGAAGACGAAATCCGGTGCCCGATGGTAAGCTCCATGATTGTCCATATCTGACACAGGGCCACCCTGTTCCGCTGCCTGTTTTAGATTACAACATTCTGTGTGAGGAGTTTCAATAAAGAGAGCAATTTTTTTTTAATAAATAGGCCCACGTTTGACCACATACCATCCTGATAGTAAGTGAAATGAAATGAAAACATTTTTTTTATGTGCAGGTGCGATTGAAGATGAATGACGTAAGATGCCTAGAAAGGTACCTCTATTCACTCTATTCACACATGTCTTCAAGATTCCCAAATATGAACGCTCGGGAAACACGGCATCAAGTTTTCACCATTATTTTCCAAATTGAAACAGTGTCACTCGTCAATAAAAGTAACCCAATCCATACTAGAGGCGCGAACATCGACCCGAATTCGCTGAATTTAGGAGTGTCCTAGTTCATATTATGGTTAATGGCACGTCGGTCTTATAGGCTACTTAAGCCTGCTATACACGGACGAATTTAATCGAATTTGATGCGATCAGTGGACTTTTCCACTTGCTATACTAGTGATAAGCTACGACCGTAGCTAGTTACCAGCCACTGGACAAAATCGTGTCGCCAAGTGGTCATTGTGACCGTGTTCCGCCATGACGTTCAGTGAAATCAGGGATAGATTATCCCGCCTTTTATGTGTAGTCTGCTACCATCTACGGCCGTATCGTTCGTCGGTCATTGTTCCGGCACGATGTTCAGTGAAACCAGGGATGTATTATCCCGCCTTTTAGGTTTACTCTGCTACGCATCTATGGCCGCACCGTCGCTTAAGATCACGTGAGCTCGTGGTCAAATCGAACCTAAATTGAAAAAAAAAATGAAACTTGAAAAAATATTTCCGCGTAATTTCCATAATATCTAAAGTGTTGCCAGATTTCTAATAATTCCCGAATAAACAGTATTTTATTGCCATGCGTGAATATTTCTCGTAATAACTTTTAATATCGGCATGGCAGATGGAGCGCAATCATATTCGGTTTAAATATCGATATTCGAATCGATGTTGCTCGCGAATCGAATTACAAATGTAGTTATCGATGAACCGTTTGATATCGAGACTGTTAATGCGGAATTTGATGCAGAGTTTCGCCTGATTTTGGCGAAATCAATTTATTTTGACGCTCGAAGATGTGAATTAGGTGAAGGTGGATGTAAAATTTAGCCTTAGTCTTAGTTAGATTTAGCCTTTTAGAGATCGCTATTAGCGATAAGACCGCCAATTGTAACACATAGCTTTTGTATTGTTTTAGTTTTTGTACATTTTCTTGTGTTTCAATAAAGGGTTATCTAATAATAAAATAAATAAATAAATATAAATATTTCAGGACGTTTCACACAGCGCCACCTAACCCCAAACTAAGCAACTTAATGCTTGCTTCTATCTATCTATCTTAGATTTTATTACATTTATTGTTCGAACGGATTTCAAATTATAATAGTACACGACAAATTTAAAAAGCTTTAGATCACTATATGGGTTTAAGAAGATTTTATTTTTGTGGATAAATTAATTAATGATAGTTACCACTGCGGCATAGATTTTAAGGCCATCAGACTGGATGCCAAGGCTTTGCCGATTCCCAGTCCTCCGTCACAAAGACGATGCGGGAGTGCCGCCGGGTTGTTTCAGTGAGTATACCGTGCAGTCGCTCTGCACGGGGAGTCCCACATAACCCTCCCATCGGGGGTATGGGTAATGCATTTTTTCTCGGCTATAACAAAAAAAAGGCCGTCAGAGCTAATTTATAGACTGACGATAACTCAAATATAGCTGCATTTACCGTACTGAAATAAAGCCTTTGTGTTCAAAGGATGTGAAAGGAACATTATGCAAGAAATTATTCATTATCAAGTATTGTTCGTCGCCTTCCAGACGTCTGGGTCGTATCCATATGTGATGGAATATCGATTGAAACTGCCGTATACAGGGTTACTAGTTTTTGTTTCAATCACCAGGACTAGAAGATAAAACGTTATTTCAAGATTTTTTTTCTACATTATCTAACCTCCCTGAAACCCCTCCTTGAATAATCAGCCGCCTGAGCAGTGATGTGCAAACATTACTGTGCTTCGGTAGGATGGCATTGTAGCTAGTGAAACTATTGGGCTGGGCTGAAGAGTCCTAATGACTCTCATAAATTTGCGTAGCAATAAATACCATATCTTCGCACGTTTCACGCTCGCTCACATTTAAATATATAATATTATACACATAAACAACACACATACACACACACACACACCAGTACATCAATATAATTAATAATAAACTCTGTTAATATTATGTAATAGATAAAACGTGAACGGTACCCGAATTCGCAATAATTCGACTAACATTTCAGTTCGAACGTAGGGGGCAGACTGAAAATCAGCAACCGTGTTAACCTGGTGTTAATATGGTTACCAGCTGAGTCTGCTCCTATTGCCTACAATGTATTTTTTTGTGTAATAATTGTATTGTTTCTTTTATGTGTGGCAATAAATGATTTTTATTCTTTTTTTTTTATTCTTATTCTTAAGTAAGATGCGTTGGCGCAGTGCACTGGGTAGCACTGTGCTAATTATGGGCAGCGTTATCTCTTACCATCAGGAGAGCGTCTTGCTCGTCTTCTTACTTCGTTGTATAAAAAAAGTATTAATTGAATTACCAGTAACCCTGTATAAACCATAGAGAACCATACTGTATGAACCATAGAGTATCGATCGGAACAGTATCGAATAACTCGACTCGAATGATTTATTGCGGCTTCAGTTTCAAGCTAATTGGGTGCTTTGAGAGTACTTTGATTAAGCGTTAGTTCATACCCACTTTAAATCTTAGAACTTTATGGGCGAGCCTTCTGAGAATTCGGTATTAATGATTGATTTTCATATAAGAACTTCAAACGTGAATGGGCAATATAAATAAATAAATACTCTTTATTGAGACGAATAAGTACGAAAAGTTTTTGTCTACGGAGTCTACGGAGACTTACAAAACATAAAATTGCAAACGTCTCAAGAACCTCCTTTTTTCAAAGTCAGTAAAATACATACAAATTACAAATTCATCTCCAACAGAAATAGTTCAGATATAGATACAATCGTTTAGGGATGAGACAAAAAGCTAAAATTACAATAATATGTCGATATTTTATTCATAATGCCATCTCTGTCGGCGACTCGTTATAAATTATCCAAATTCTAGTTTTTGTTTGAATTCTATCAAAATTGATGCAGTAAGAGCTTTAAATAGAAATAGAAGCTGGGAATTCTAAAAGCTTTGAAACAGTAGAACAGAAGTACATAAAGTAAAAAAATAAACATAGTGTATCAGTAATATGGTAAAAATTAGGTAGGATAGCCTTTGACAAAGACCAATCTAAGCAATGATGCGGCCATAGATGGTATCAGATAAAACCTAGAAGGCGGGAGAAATCCCTCCATGGCTTTACTGAACACATAATGACCGTTTGATGTCATTGTCATGTGGGTAATAACTAGCCACGGCCGAAGCCTACCACCAATATTTAGTATAGCGAGTTAAAAAGTTTTCTTTTAAGCTATTGCATAGCTTCTATCGCGGGCCTTGAGCGTGGGGACCGAATCCAGAAATTCCGTAACGAAAAAAACCTTACACCCCCCACTCCGACCGGCACAGCGGTGATACTTTTTAGTTTTTCCATCTATAGATAAAAATGCTATGCAATAGCTTTACCGCGGCAGTCTCCGAGTGCCACACGTCTTTTTTATTCTTAAATTTCTTACAGTAGCAAAGCTGTAGACGTAAGCTAGTGAATAATAAATAAAAATGTTCCCTTACTGTAAATAAATATTGATTGTTAGCAAATAAAGGAATGATAACAAAGGGCAGGCCCGGACAATTCCCAGAGGAACTCGGGAAAAAAGTTTGGAGGTTATAATTGGTAGGATTGTTTTACAGTGAGCGAAGATATAATAGAAAATAATCATAATTAAAACATAGATATTTTGTATTTAGAGAAAAACATAAATTAAAATACCTTAAAAACTAACCTATCATCTAAAACTTTAAAATACTCAGAAATCATATCTAAAACTAAATAAAAACTAAACTAAATCTTAAAAGGGCCCCCGCGGCATCGTGCCCAAAACGCTGTTAGCATTACCTCTATGGATAGCAATAGGTACTGATACGCTGTCCAAGGTAGCTGCCGCCCTTTGGTCACCGGTCGCTTCAACCAAACGCTCAGATAAATTTATAAATAACTTGTGATTCATAATTATAATTGGTTTAAAAATTATGTCCGTCAAGTAACAAGTATAGTCCATATTAAAAAATAGTGGGCTACATTCCCAGTATTTTTAAACATCTACTTTTTCTTTGTAAATTCGATAAATAATAAGATATGATCAGAAATACAACTTAAGTTAAATAATAATACATTTTTGTAGTTCCAATAATATTTCATAAACGTTCTAATTTACAATTTTTTTTGTACCAATTGCCGTTGAGACCATGGGCAGCTGGTGCACAGAGGCCAAAAAACTTATTGACGAGCTAGGGCACAGGATCCAAATTAAAAGTGGAGATAGTCGCTCAGGGTTCCTGGTGCAAAGAATGTCCATCGCCATACAACGTGGAAACGCTGCAAGTGTAATGGGCACCTTTCCATCAGGAACGGCTCGGAGCGGTCTTTTTGACAATTAATAATTTTAAATTTTCGATTAGTAGTTTTGGTTAGATTTTGTTTCCTTATTTATAAGTAGCATTTAATTTATAATTAGTTCTTATAGAAATTATTAAGAATACCAAACTATGTACTTTATTAATAAATGGTTTACCATTAAAGACATTTACAAATAAAATAATAATATATAAATTACTAGCTTGTGCTCGTGGTTTTGCCCGCGTGTAAAAGTCCTTTCTTAGCGGAGGTCTACATCATGAGACCAATCTGTGTTCCAAATTTCAACCAAATCCGTTCAGTGGATTGGGCTGTGCTATGATAGATCAGTCAGTCAATCAGTCACTCTTTCCTTTTATATATTTAGAAGAAGATTTTTTTACACTCTACTTTGGGTGTACATCTTAAAAGCATAACAAAACTTTGAACATTTAAAAAGAGTAGTTTTCTGTAGCGCTTTTTGAGATGCCCCACTGTCATCGCAAGAGGACAATCATATATTATTGTCAGTATTTTCAAGACGGAGGCTCCAACACGATACAACATTACAGCATAGAAGAATATCTGCAAGATTTTACACTAAAATAAATAAATTATAAAAATATGTACATATGTATATCATCCTCTCTAACACGTCCTATTAAAATTATTATAATACTATTATTTCATTTCTTAATTTTAATAACAATTATTGTACCTTCTAAATTGCATGTGCCCACCAGGGTCCTTAGAAATACTTATGTGCAAACTACACTAAGACCTTATTATGTACCTAATTCTAAGGGAGCAAATAAAGTATTGAGTATTGAACATCCCCTACATATCTTATAGGAGACAACCGAGAGACGGAGCTTATCTTGTCTCCTACATTCTGTGGCGTCCACATGTAAATGCCACGTGATAAGATTCAGCTACGGATTCAGTCGGCTTAGGATTCTAGTATGTGTATCGTTAGTGGTCGAGCCATTTGTCTATCGGTCGTCACTGTCACACCCAAAACAAATGTATATGTTGTCTCTTTCACACTTTTTAGGCTTTCGTAGTCAACAAGTAAACCTTATAGTTTCGTTTTGTCTCTCCGTCCGTCTGTCCGCGAATTTACGGAGAAACAATAAAACTCCTAGAAAGCTGTAATTTTGCACAGATAAGGCCAATAATGAAGGTAAGAGAACGTTACAAAAAAAAAACAAAATTAAATAATTTTAGGGTCCCTTATACATCATGTAAGATAGGGATTTTTTTTTCTGGCATATCCCATCATGTGGGGTATCGTTGAAAAGGTATTTTAAAATTAGACGGGCTGTTAAGAAACTTTTTCGATTTAGTGATCCATTTAAAAGATATTAAAGTTAAAAGCTTTTTTTCGAGCGTCCCCCCCACTAAAATTTAAACTACTGGCTTTGAAAAAAAATTGAAAAAAAAATCAAGAATATGCTTTCAATCATGAACTTTCCAGGAAAACTATAGCGGTTAAGATAGCTCTATTAGTTTTTTTTTTTTTTTTAATACCGCCTCATGCGGACAACATAACCTGCTGCTATGGGTTATTGCAGCACCCTTATATACTATTTATTAAAAATAAACATACTATTAATAATTACAATAAACATAATTTAATTATTATCTTCCTTTCATTATTTTTCTTTTTCCTCTCTCAATTTTTTTTTTCTTTTCTAGCTCTATTAGTTATAAAAATATCGTTGATAAAAGTTAAGGCTTAAATTTTGGACTTCCGTAATATACAGGTTGGAAGCGACCTGCAACCAGCGTCTTCCTGCGACCTTTTTATGGTCGTCTGTCCACCTTGTGGGTGGACGTCCTACGCTTCGTTTGCTAGTCCGTGGACTCCACTCGAGCACTTTTCGACCCCATCGGCCATCCGCTCTGCGCGCTTTTTTTTAATATAGCTTTAACTACAAAACGATCCTAAATTCTGACAGTCCGTCCTTTTGGGAATCATTCCAAAGAAATCAAGATAAAATATTAATAGGAATTAATTAATATAATGGCTACGACATTCCTAATGATAATAAACATAATGCTGGACCGTTTTTGAGCAGGTAGTTTTACATTTACAATTAGGTTGATACTTTTGATTTAGGATCGGAATTTGATTTTATCTTTATATCTTTGATCTATGTGGTTTGTCTTAAAAGATAAAGATATTGTTAGATGTTGTTTTTATCCTGTTGATTATAATAATTTATATTTAATCTCTTTTTTTTATAAGAATGTGACTATTGTAAACTTAAATTTTGTATTACCTTACGCCTTATACCATCACCGGTCACCGCCTGAGCAGTGATGTACAAGTATTACTGTGGTTTTCGGTAGCAGGACACTGTAGCTAGTGAAATTACTGGACTGAAGAGTCTTAAAATCTTATTACTTGAGAGAGTTGACTTGATTGACTTGACTTGAGTGACGGTGAAGTGCACTTAGAATTTAATATTATTGTGAAATCCTGGGGGGCACTGTACTGATTATGGGCAGCATTATCTCTTAACATCAGGAGAGCGTCTTGCTCGACATCTTACTTCTTAAATTGTGTGTGTGTTTCTTTAACTTTACTAACCCAAACTGTGGGTCCCGGCTGTTTCCTATAAGATATGTAGAAGACAGTCGTCAGGTCATGTTGCAGGCACAGTAGTAATCTCGGCGACCTACAACTGCAACATATAGGTTAGCCACACAACCTATAAATTATTATTTGACTCTGACAGTAAGTAGGGTAACCTGTTCTGTTGGAGTATAAATTATAAACCCCAATTATTATTTGTTATTATTCTTCGTATAACCTTGCACTTTGCACATTTTTTTATTCGTTATAGGTTAGCCTTTGCCCACGATCTCGCGTGATGTTAAGCGACGATGCGGACGTAGATAGCAGCAGACGTTACCTAGAAGGCGGGATAAATCCCTCCTCATTGTACAACATAGGTTGCCATAACCTAATTAGTAATTAGTTATTCCGCTCTAGATCAATAGAACATCAAATTCAGAGCACGCCTATAGAATACGTAAGTAGGTAGTATAGTTACTCCACACAAAGTCGCAAGTGTGCACTGTACCCACAGATCATAAAGCTAGAGATGGAAGCTAAAATGAGGTAACAGTCGCCAAGTCATATGCCTGAATCAACATAAGCTCGTAGCTCCGCCTCTTTTTCGTGTTCATTCCACGGCCGACATTGACAGCGTGACATTCACATACTTAATGAAAAATAATTAATAAAAATGCCGTATTGTTCAATAAAAAGGCGCGGAAAGACTAGCGCTACATTCAGTTACGCAAAAGACGAAATCTTATTACACAGGCAAGTTATTATTCCGATAATAATCATTGAAAAATGTTTAACATAAAATGCAATATAAAAATGGCCAAGTTTCTTTTCGTCTCATTCTTTCTTGGTAAATTTGTATAACATTATCTCGTTCTCTCTTATGTACGGATGAACTAGTGATGCGACACAAATTTAAATTTACACCGCAAATTTTATCGACAAAAATGTTATTGAGATTTTTGAAGTAGGTATATTAAGGTACCAAAATTATCGGGGTTTAATATTATACAGGGTTACTGGTATTTAATTCATGAATGGTTATTATGAAGCTTATAATAAGAGAAGTGTAACGAAGCTTTTAAAATACATAATGTTAAATTTGTCACTAATTTAAAAACAAATAATTCGCTATCTAACATTTATTGTTTATTCTTATATGGTGCGTATTCGCACGCATAATTTTTTAAAATTAGGACTAAAAATTTTATGCGAGCGATGGACCTATTTATATTTTAGTGAAACCATATAAAATGTTTATTCGGGTACTTTGGGAGGTAATAGAGATGAGAAAACATTTAAGCTATAATAAAACAATAATTGAAGTTATATTAAAATATCTCTCGTATACAATACAACGAACTTTCTCATTAAACTTAAGAATAACAGTAACTTATATTTTCTTATCGATACGATATAGCGACTTTACCACATCACTAGAAAGTCATGTTATGCCTCTAACTATTACCTAATCTGTGGCGTAACTGTGACGTCACCTTGAACGAGCCAATCAAATCTAGCCACCCATCCCCCGCACCCCACCATGTTTTGGTGACTTTGTTTTCCTACAAAAAATAACCTAAGCGCGGTATATATCTCTCTTGTATATGACTGTACCTTACCCACAGCCGTGAAACTGAAAAACAGAAGGTTAACCGGCATCCTTACTTAGTGGCGCTACCAACTGCCCGCACCAACCGTTTTGCTTCATCGTTTTTAATGAGAATTGGTCGCATTTGGAACACTTTGCCGGCATCCGTGTTTCCCGAGCGGTACAACTTGGGAATCTTCATAGCTAACACATTGTATTGTAGAAATTTACAATAAAGCGACCTATAGCGGGCCCTTAAGATGAAATTTGGTTTGCCAGTTGCTTGGATACCTAATAAAATAGCTAACACATTGTAGAGTCCGTGGCCTAATTAATGGTCAGGGTTGTAATCATTAAGCCTGGTGGATTCAGATCTGAGTTTGTAACTAAATTTTTTGCCTACTATAGATCCTACTGATCCCGCGCAATCGATGCATGATCCCACTGGATGTAGACTGCAAGGGGGTTAGGTTCTAAGGGCGGCCCGTGTTCAACAGTAGACGTCCAACAGATGATGATGATGTCGATACCTACCTTCTGTAGCTATATATTCCAAGCTACAAGCGTAATTATGTACGAGCAGCGAGCGAGGGGATTTTGATTTCGCATCCCGCCGTATTAGGGCCATGGAGCGACTAATTGGCGCGGCGACACAACACTGCCCGTGTGCGGCCGGCTTTATACCGGACATCGAGTGTGTTCTTTGTGGATTAGTTCTGCCTTGGACATTGGTGAAATATTGTGTGACTGGGTCTAGATTTTATTAGGTTTATTGTAATTTAAGTGTTATTTTAGGGAGTTAGTAATAATTGGTAATCTCTTCATTGAAATACAAAATAATAGACTTATCTATATAACAATAAAGATGGGTCCATATTTTTTGAAAGTTTTATAAAATTTTTATAGCATGTCACAAAATGTAGGTATTGGTTTACTTATTTTTTGTTTGTTTACCGAAAAAAACTGAATCTAAAAAAAATTGTACACATCACTTCAGTTGTATATTCTTAAGTACTTATTTTTGTAGGAACTTTAATAAAGTAATTATACATTGCAAAATAATGTAAAGTTTAATAAATTGAAGAGCAAAAATATGACTACGATAAATAATATGAAATAATTTCAGTCCATATACAACCGCTTTTAATAATAATTTCCTTTGTTTTTGAAGTCGTATCCTTAATATTTAATTGAATAAAACATCCACAAAAACGGTTCAAAAGAATCCCAAAGATACTGTCTTAAACAGGAAGGCTCGACCACAAATATACAATTACATAAATAATATTATATGTAGCATTTTGGACCTTATATCTTTAATATAAAAGTATAATACTGCGTGTATTTTTTGTTTGTACCTGCTCTAATATAATAGAATTATGGATTAAATATGAGACGTCGTGATAGTTCACAAAAATGTCCATACTAAAAGTGGAGTACGCGTGACGCGTTTCACTTTCATTTACTTTGTACGAGTAGTGAGTAGTTTTAAGAAATAGAACCGTACACGTCGTTCTACAACGTTATATTTCTATTGGTCTACAGTGGTTGCCAATAATTTAAATTAGATTCTTTGATATCTATTCAACTGTAAAGAATTCTCTACAACTTCCCCTAGGCCCAATTTCAAGAAGACCAAAAAGATTGTTAATTTCAAAATACATTTTTTTTATTCACTATAGGTGAGACTTGGACCACAATATCGCCTGAACTTAAGCGATGATGCGGCTAAAGATGAATAGAATAGAAAACTCTTTAATTAACACCACAAAAGCAATATACCGGGCTATATGCTTTACCATTTACCAGGGGTAGACTTCCTTTGCAGGAGGTCGTCTAGGTGGCTACCCCAACAGTGCCAGTTATTCTACCGCCTGAGCAGTGATGTGCAAACATTACTGTGCTCCGGTAGAGGGCACTGTAGCTAGTGAAATTGCAATTTCACATCATTGTGAAATCTTAAGTAGCACTGTACTGATTATGGGCAGCGTTATCTCTTAATATCAGGAGAGCGCGTCATATAAAAAAAAAAAAAAATTAAAAAATATATAAAACCTGGTAGCATACTAAACCTAGAAGCAGACTAAACGGGATAAATCCCTTCCTAGCCAACTCTAAACAAAAAAAACAACAAAAATATTTCCAAAGATACAATATCACTGATTATACCTGAATAATATAACGATAGAGTGAATAGAATGTTGAATAGAGCTGATTAGGTGCATAAAATATTCTGATTGAAATCGGATCAGGATCGGGGATTTTCGGTTGATTAGACCGCGGGGGATGACGTCATTTCGAATCTATGATTAGTGAATTTAAGCATCATTGATATTGTGAAATTCAAATGACATTTAGAATATTATTAGGTGCAGAAATTAGTGCATGATTTTTAGGGTACTGGACAAAACCGTGTTGCCATAATGACGGACATAATGACTTCATTATGTCCGTGTTCCGGCATGATGTTCAGTGAAGCCAGATATTTATCCCGCCTTCTAGGTTTAGTCTGCTACCATCTCCAACTGCATCATCGATTACCATCACGCGAGATCGTGGTCAAAGGCTTTGAGCAGCGTTATCCCTTAACATCAGGAGAGCGTCTTGAACGAAGTGCGGACGATTCTACTTGTAACATTATAAATGACAGTCATATTTATATACAAAAGGTTCAAAAATCAGTGTCGAAGGGTCCAAACCCAGGAGGGTCGGGAAAGGTTCTAATGAACTTATTTGCATAGGACGAACATGGGATAATAACGGATTTTAATATTATATCAAAGAAACACCCGAAGTAGTTCTCTAATGTATCACATTAGTTATTTAAATAGATCACAATCACACACTACTCTTTAGGTTCAAACACTCCATGCATGCCTGGAAGAGATCGCTCTAAGCGATAAGGCCGCCTATTGCAGACCTTTATATAGTTTATTTTTAAGTGCTCCGTAAGTTACTGTGCTCCGGTAGGAGGGCACTGTAGCTAGTGAAATTACTGGGCTAAAGAGTCTTAACATATTATGACTCTTGAGTAAGAAGCGTTGGTGCAGTGCTCCTAGAGTTTCACATAATTGTGAAATCCTAGGTAACACTGTACTGATTATGGGCAGCCGTTATCTCTTAACATCAGGAGAGCGTCTTGCTCGTCTTCTACTTCATAACATAAAAAAAAAAAAAGTCTTTTTTGTTATCATTTAACTGCAATAAAGAGTATTGTATTGTAGATATAGAATAATAGATCACAATTGAAAAAAAAAGGTAAAAAAATCAGACAAGAAAAAATGCTTATTACTAACTCCTATTTATATAATACTAGTTGCGCGGTTTTACCCGTTATACTTTAATCATGTGTTACTCCAGGGTCTAAGCTATATACCAAATTTCAGCTCAATCGGTCCACCCTTTTAGGCGTGAAAGAGTAACAAACATATATCTGAATACATGTTTATGTAGTAATGCAAAAGTATGGATGTTTGTAATAGGTATGTGAATGTGTTTTTTACCTCTTAACACCTATTTATATAAAATGTTTGTTAAATTAAAATAACATCTGACTTTTTAAGTTCACAGAAAGAGTTAATTTATTGTCTAACATTTTCTGAAAATAAAGAAACATTAGCAAATAAATTTTAGTGATGTCCACGCGTGAAAACAATAAAACAAAATAATGAAACTATTAATTTATTACGGACTCTTTCAAACTCATAAATAAAAACAAAAGCCGTTAGAAAATAGAATACGCTCATTCACTAACTTGTCACTGTTCTTTTCCATATTTTGAAACAGTACCACCACAAAAATACGTTACATAAAAACCTTCTTCGAAGGACCATCTCACAAAAGCACAAAAGAGGTATAGTTCCTTTGTTTAAAAATTAAAACAGTAATTATTACTTTGAAAATGGAACGTCCTGTCAACGCTTTTAACTTTTTTTATTTATTGCTTCGGAAATTGTCTATGGGAGCGTTCGGAGATTTATTGGTGTATTTTGTAAGGGATGTTTTCGCTAATGTGGGACCGGTAGTAAATGCTATTGTTTGTGATTTATTGCTTATTGTTGATGGCAACACTTCGCAACGTCTTAATACTGGCAACACTGTTATTATCACCCTATGTTGCTGAGAAAATTAAAACATACCGTTGGCATTCATATATGATTCTTAATTTAAAATTTTCTGTCGTCTTCTTTGTATAAAAACACCGAGATTTTGTTTTTATGTTCACATTTTCTGGAAGCAAAATATGCGCACAAATTTTTAAACTAAATAGAAATCTAGATTCTGCTTCAGCTTTTTGTTTAAAATACAAGTAAATTGGAGAATACGAATACTTTTTAATACGAACGTTCAATATGGCAGACGGCAAAATGTTGGCCATTCCGCCGATATCTCGGGTTAATGAGAGCCATTATGTTTTTTTAATAAACATTATGCTAATGCGATCTCCTTCGTTCCATTCTTGCATCCTGGCAACATCGAGTAGAGGTGAGACACCGGGATTTTTCCGCGGGAATTCACAAATATTATAACGGACTTAATTTAAAATAAAAATTGAAGATGCGATACGCGCTATTGTTGCTATAGACAGACGCGCTTGGGTCGGAAAATGTCGGTTGGCGCGACTACTCGGGCCAAAGTAAAATTGTGTGCATGATAAGTTCATTGGAACGGTCCATTTGCGAGACGCCTGTACCGTATATTGCATTTTATTTTTATTTGATTACGGGATTTTTGCTAATGGTTTCATTTCACAAATATTAACTTGAATAAATATTATATGGAGGACAATGAGAGAACAAAACAAAGATTATGAGATAAGAAATCAATGTAATTTGTAGAGTTTATCTTTTAGTGCGTAGTTAATAGAATTAGTCTGCAAGCAATGGCGTTCTGCCAAATTAATTTGTGACTTATTATTCGTAATTGCACTTCATTAAATTAACAAATAACATCTCAGATACTTTAATTAACAGTGATTTAGGACACTGGGATTTTATAGGTTAATGCGTAGGCTATGAAAATGTGCTATATTGTAATTATAAGCTTCAATAGAAAGTAAGTCGCTGTAGCAGTGTTTGTTACAAGCTTTATTTAATTATTTTTTCTATAATGAAATATGCCACATATTAAGAGCGATTCATAGAACTCATATAAGTACGTTACAAATGACAAGATTTTTAAAACATGACATTTGGCTGCCTTGATTTTTAATTAATTTGTCTTTGTTTAGTAGTATGTAGTTCATTTCTAAGAGAATATACATATTAGTTCATTAAAATATTAACATAAGTTATAGCTGTACGTAAATCTTTAGTTTGTTAATTTTGGCACAATAAAAATCCCGTAATGTTCAAAAAACACATTTTTCCCCTCCCTACTTCCATAAGTGCAGCATGCTACAAATTCGAACGCTTAATACACTCTTATTTAAACTGTATATTCAACTGATACGTAAACTGCGTAATTGATATGTAACTGATACGTATTGATGCGCATATCTCATTCGCGTCGCATACTGTTCTGATTGGCTGAGATTTTCAGTTTTAAACGACACTTTATTTTCAGGTCACAGTTTTTTATTTATTTATCGCAAAATCCCTTCTTATCGGTCGCCTACGTTACCTAAAGAACACGCTGTCCAAATTTCAGCTCAAACGGTCCAGCGGTTTTGTCCCTGCGATGATGAGTCAGTCAGTTTTCTATTTTATATAATATTTAGTATAATTACGTAGAGTTATTTGAGTTTCTTTGGAGAGTATTTAAATATATGAAAGGAAAGTGTGACTAATTGACTGACTGATTTATCAACGCACAGTCCAAACAGCTGAACGGATTGGGATGAAATTTTGAACATGGTTAGATTTTATGACTTAGACCTCCTAAGAAAGGATTTCGAGGATAAATTTAAATAATTTATATTTAGTTTTGAGCTTTACAAACACATCATCTGTCTTAAGAAATATCGCTATTAGAGATAAGACCGCCAATTAAAGCACGTTTTGATATCAAAAGTAATAAAAAAAATTTGCTGTTCAATAAAGTGTTATCTTAATATAATATTATCATTTTATATGAAAGTAGAAAAATATTAAAAAAGCAAGAGTTTAATATAAACTCCGGGAAGTAGCGCACAAAGGGAAATGAATATGTTGTGTGCTGCACATGGCAACGGCTTTATTATTTCAATGTTGCCGTAAAATAAAACACTCGCACTGTAGGGTTGACGAAAAGTAGGAAATCATTATAAAATACCTCTTGTTGGTGTCTGATCGCCTGGTACATCATCGGCAGAATAACGTTCAAATCCCCTTGTAAAATTAAAAAAAACTAGATTCAGTATGAGTAGCTTTATAGGTTAGCCCTTGACCACCTCGCTTGATGTGGCCGACGTTGGTAGAAGACTCAACCTAGAAGGCGGGATGAATCCCTTCCTAGCCTTTTAACTTCATAAGTTTGTTGTAAGCCAACTTTCATCACATACATTCACAAAAGTACAATGTATGGGATAACAGTTTACTCTTGACGTTTCAGCGGGATCCCATATGCCATGCTACGGCCACTGAGCTAACAAAAATTGATTGTATTTAAATCTTAACAAAAAAAGTTTTATATGTAAGCTTTATATAGGTTAAAATATGTAACTCTGATAAGAAAATATACCCAAAAAAATGCATAATTTTTTGTATCGATTGAAGATTTGCCCTGCTTTGAGTGATGTTAAGCTATTTGGCAAGCAGACAGACAGACCTAGAAGGCGGGATAAATCCCTCCCTATTTACTATGTAAATATACCGACTAAACTCACGGATATAAAGGTCGAATCTAGGCTCGACCCTGGGTTTCGGACTATACACTGTTAATATGGTCTTTACATAGTTAATATGGATAACGCTCGCGTTTGTTTTAATCGTAAATCCCACCCTAATAAAAAATACTAAAATATAATTATTTAGGTATAAATATTAAAGTATATTTATTTATTTTTTTCGCTTCGTCTTTCATTATGAGAATGGCGAAGTTATGGAACTCGCTACCACTCTCAGTGTTTCCCGAATGCTATAACGTGGGTTTGTTCAAATCAAGAGTGAATAGGTTCTTACTAAACAAGCGTGCTACAACTTCGACTGCATCGTCACTTACCAACAGGTGAGATTGCGGTCAAACGCTTGATTAGTCTTCTATAAAAAAAAAGAAAAAAGGGAATAAATACCTCGTGCCATCCCTAACGACGTCCGTTTTATGAAAATGTTGGGTGTACTGAAGTTGTTTGATACTTTCAAGGAAGAATATTAACTTGCAATCGATCAATACTTACACTTATAATTAATATTTTTTATTGTAAAGTAAATGTATTTTATTTATTTAGCATATCAAGGAAATATTTTACTCTTGTTGTTTAATTTTGTGCTTAAATTCACAGGTTTTAATGATCTGAAAATTAATAATTTTGGGAAAGATAATTTTATACTTCCGAATGAAAAATATACATACAATTTCGATGTATTTTGCATTATAATTTTAAATCTATATAAATTTTGTTAAAAAGAGGGAATATATAATATTATAGTTAAAAGTTTACTCGTAATATTATTTTTAAAAGTATTTCATTTTTCCTTATTTCCTTTCATGAAGTTAATTTATGAATTTATATTGCAAAATGTACCAAATAGTGCGAGCGAGAGAGCGTCCAATTGTATCATCACCATCATCATCATCATCATCATCATCAGCCCATGTTCGTCCACTGCTGGACATAGGCCTCCTTTCCCCATGGCACGCCATTCAACTCGCTCCTCCGTCTTTCTCCTCCAACCACTCCCAGCGACCCTCCGGATATCATCGCCCCATTTCGCCCAAGGACGCTCTACATTACGTTTGCCGAGACGCGGTCCAATTGTAAAAACGCTCTTAACTTGTGTGAAAAAAATAACCCAGCATTATAACTACACATTTTTAACACCTAAGCGATTCCGTAACACAAATAAATTCTAAAGAATAAATATTTTGCAACAAAATCATCCGTATTCCCCAAAAATAAGATTCAAAATGACATAGCAAAAGAAATCAAGGTGTCTTGACAAGTTTTATTTATTTAGGATAAGAATGGGATAAAAACGGGATAAGCATGGCGTGTTTACCGCCTTTTAACGTTGGCTTTCTTATGTTATTGAAAAAAACCGGTTAGCTTTTAAAAGGTTTATTGACATCATACTGGTAAAGGATAAGTGTTTTTAATTTAGTGTTATAATATTTATTTACTGCTCTCGTGGAGAAATTCTTTATTGGCGGGGTCTACGTTATAACCTATCTGCGTTACAAATTTAATCTCAATGCTTTCAGCAGGTTGAGCTGTGCATTGATAGATCAGTCAGTCATTAAGTCATTCTTCCTTTTATATATTAATTAGTAATTATAAAATATTTCTACTTTTTTTAATGATGATGAGCAAGACAGGTGTCACAATTGCCCATTTCAGCCAAAAAGTATACCTCTAGTACCTATATATTTTTTATGACTACGTCCAGCAATTATTCCTACTTTTTTATTAATAACTACATTTAATCTTACTAATATATAAACGTGAAAGTTTGTAAAAACGGATGTCTGGATGTTTGTTACCCTTTCACGCCTAACAGGTAGACCGATTGAGGTGAAATTTGGTATAGAGATAGCTTAGACCCTGGAATAACACATAGGCTACAGTACAGCTGGTAAAACAGCATCAAGTGAATTATAATTTAATAGTTCAACTATTCAGCAACCCAAACACTCAGGTCACTTTTTCTAACAAATTCTAACTAGATAAGATAAGATAAGATAAGAAACACTTTATTGATCCACATATAAAGTATAAATTTTACAAATACAACAACTTAAACTAAAGGTGTATCAATTGGCGGTCTTATCGCTCAGAGCGATCTCTTCCAGACAACCGTGCAGGGAGAGGAAATATACAACCCTGGAAGGACGGTGGTTTCAAAACGTCAGCAGAAATCATAAATTAATTAAAATAATTATTGATATTCAGTAAAATTATAACATAATATTGTAGAACATTGAATGTATGGCCATTGTTACAAATATAAGTAAATGTAAATAATTAAAAAAAAAAAAAAAAATTAAAATAATACATCAACTACAATTAATTAAACTAGAAACCGTGTATTTCTTATTAGTCCATCAAAATTCAGTATAACCAGTTCCATCCAGTTTTTTCCAGTTGATCCAGTGTTTCGCAGCGCAAGTCCATCGTATTTCTATGCAGATTGACCGGTTCCCAAGGGATGGTGCCGTTATTCCCGCTACTGTACACGGGAGACGCTAGTTTGATGAACTATTTTTGACAATATTTTTGCATTTTAGGTGAAAATGTTAAAATACATGTGGATGAACTAAAACTTAGGTACATGAACATTTAATGAAAAACTAGCTGCGCCCAGCGGTTTTACCCGCTGCACTGTATAGCCATGTGTTATTCTAATGTCTACATTTACCCGCTGCACTGTATAGCCATGTGTTATTCTAATGTCTACATTTACCCGCTGCACTGTATAGCCATGTGTTATTCTAATGTCTACATTTACCCGCTGCACTGTATAGCCATGTGTTATTCTAATGTCTACATTTACCCGCTGCACTGTATAGCCATGTGTTATTCTAATGTCTACATTTACCCGCTGCACTGTATAGCCATGTGTTATTCTAATGTCTACATTTACCTGCTGCACTGTATAGCCATGTGTTATTCTAATGTCTACATTTCAGATCAAAAGATCCACCCGCCACTCGTATAGGCCTGAAGAAGTAAAAAACGTACACACTCACAGACTTTCACTTTTATTGTCATTATTGGCTGGATAGTCGGCACATGCTGAGTTGCGACCGTTTCATGTACAAATATTTCTATTTTTTGTCTTGTAATATTATGTCGTTTTTGTGTTGTGAGATGTTTGTGCATGAATAAACGTTATTTCATTTCATTTCATTTTTTTTACTTAAAAAAAAACGTAAACAATTTGATGCGACGTACGTTTTAATTCAAATCTTTTAAAATTTAAATGTGACGTATTTTTAAGAACGAAAATCGGGTAATAATTACCCTGTTTCAAGGTTCCAAATAATATACCACTATATTTTAACTATGTACATTTTTTACCCGTCGTCACAGAATACTAAGTAGGTGTAGTAAGCCGTGTAGGTTGCCTCATATACAAGTTCATGTCAGTCTGACGGTAATGTGTGGTGATGGTAGTTACCACTATATGGTACACGGTTCTAATTGTAAGTGGCAGGTGCAGTCGGTTGGACTTGCTGTATTAACATAGCTTATATAGAGGTTTTGCTTGTCACTTACATAACATACACATTTTTACATAACACATTCTTATTAGACTTGATTTTAGTAAAGATTTTTTAGTATTTAGTAAAGATTTAAAATGAGTAGGTTTTTTATGTATGCTGTATGTTTTTTTTTTTTATGTGATGAAGTAGAAGACGAGCAAGACGCTCTCCTGATGTTAAGAGATAACGGCTGCCCATAATCAGTACAGTGTTACCTAGGATTTCACAATTATGTGAAATTCTAGGAGCACTGCACCAACGCTTCTTACTCAAGAGTCATAAGATGTTAAGACTCTTTAGCCCAGTAATTTCACTAGCTACAGTGCCCTCCTACCGGAGCACAGTAATGTTTGCACATCACTGCTCAGGCGGTAGAATAACTGGCACTGTTGGGGTACCCACCTAGACGACCTCCTGCAAAGGAAGTCTACCCCCGGTAATAAAAATATAGATCGATATTATATTGGTTATTCGTAGACGGCTGAACCGTTTTGATTTGGTATCTATTGTTTTCTGGAGTTTACATATCTAATATAATATTTTCTTACTAATATTATAAACGTGAAAGTTTGTAAGAATCTATGGATGTCTGGATGTTTGTTTGTTACTCTTTCACGCCTAAACGAGTGGACCGATTGAGCTGAAATTTGGTATACAGATAGCTTATACCTTGGAATAACACACAGGCTATAGTACAGCGGGTAAAACCGCTGGGCGCACCTAGTAAACTATAATATTATACTCCAGCGATTATGCTAACCGAAAAGCTATTTTAGTTTTCATTCTAGGGCAACTACCTATATGACAACAAAAACCAATTGTTCTGATAGACTTACATCAGTAAAGTAATTTATCCATCCACTTTCATGGTCACTCAAATAAATAAATAAAAAATACCACATGAAAAATATTTTTTTAAACAACCCCAAAAATCCACATAAACCCAGCGTTTATTACCACCTGTTACCATTTTACACCTGAAAATAAGGCAATGAAATAATTTTAATCTGTCCCTTTAAGATCCAACCGACACCGTCCTAACCCCTAAATCCTCCTCCGGGTAAATTGTACCCCTCGGGAGAGACCGAACTCGACACGACCGGGCGTATTTTGTACAGTCGTCGATATAACATTATGTTTTACATATTAAAAAAAAAAAAAAGTATTAAGAAAAGAATAATAAGCGATTAATGGCGATCTGAAACTGCAACATATACGTTGGCCACACAGCCTATAAATTGTGATTTGACTCTGACAGTGTAAGTTGGGTAACCCGCGTTCTGTTGGAGTATAAACCCCATTAATTATTTTTATTATTATAATAAAACAAACTTTAAACTCGATTGCAATAAACGAGCGTATTTAATTCGTAACTTTAAAACCGCTGGACCGATTTCGATAAAATTTTAATAAGACCATGTGAAACAAATCATATTTTTCTCAAGAAATTGTCCCGTAGTAGACAATTTTGGACAAATGTTATATTACTTTAATACAAAAATTTCTCACAGTGTTCTTATCGTACTTTCCCGAAACTTAATAAAAAACGCCAGCATTCTGACTATACATCCCTCTATGGGATTATTAGATTTAATTGTTTAGTATTAGTTTTTACCGTATTTTATATGCGATTATTTTAAAAATGAACTAATCAGACTGAATTTCTCTATTTAAATTTAATAATTTTCAATATATGTATAAAATTTAATTGAGCTATTATTTAATTAGAACACGTTTTAATGTAAAACTTAAAAAGTTAGTAAAACTTTTGCCAAAACTTATCGGGTAAAATCTACCGTCCAGAATACGCCCCCAGATTCACGTTATTACCGTCAAAGCCATCATTTAATTAATTCAAACTGCACTAAAGACGACACCTCGCCTTAAATGGATACAGCCACGTTACTGTTCCCCCTTAAATGGACGAAATGTTGCTGGTATTTCACTTGTTTTATTTTAAGGGTAGTTTTAAAGGATTTATTTTTTTAGAAGAAATAAGTTGCTGAATATTGGTAACAAAACATTTTTATCAGTGTTAGGTGGTAATAAACGCACGAAGTGATTAATTACAAGCCTTTATTTTCTTTTACCTGTCTGTTGTCTGTCTGTTATCAAATCTTGCAAGTTTTATTTGATCCATTTGCCGGTATCCGATTAAGCTGAAATTTCGTATGCATGCATAAATCGAATAAAAATGCAATATTACTATGACATGGAGCTGATCTGATGATGGAGCTGAAAGGTGGCCACAGGAACTCTGTAATTAAACGACGTAACCACATCGAGTCTGGGCTCATTTGATTCGTCTTGACCTAACTAAAGATCTTGAGATCGGTCAAAAAAATTTGCGTGTTAAGAAAAACATTTTTTAGCCCTAATTGCCACGAGGGGTTAAAATGGCACAGATGTGTGTCCAGTGACCACTGACCATGGTCACCATAAGGTGGCCATATGTTAATTTTATTAATTTCCTTCAAAAACAACAGGTTTCAAGCAATTTGAGTGCAAATCCTCCTTGTTTTCCTGTTTACATTTTATGACCTTATTTTTAAATGTTATAGTTTTTGGCACTTTTTTATTCTCCATTTTTATAAAAGAAAGTCTGGATATTACTGCATTTATATATAAGGGCCAAGCCCCTCCCCCGGAAGCATTGTAGAGTTACGAATTTTGCACATATTTCATGGTCAAGATTATAATTTTTTCTCGGCGCTTGCAGCGAGCTGCTCGCGCACTTATTATTAAGGATATTTGATCTTTCTAACTGTTCAGAGCGAGCTAAACACACACTTTTCGTAGTAAAAATTATAATATTTTGCTTGTCTGCACCTTCCCCCCAAGACCAAATCCTGCATCCGCCCTTGCACCTATAGATTATTATAGATAGTCGTCACATTGCAACCCAGCACGTTAATACGAGCATTTGGCCGTGTGTCGAACCCACCTGCCTGCCTGCCCGAGGCTTCCTGATCGGGTTACAGACATCGCAGGGCTTCCCGGTCTGGAGTGTACTATATATAGACACCCACATATACATACTAGGTATATGATACGGGGTGAAAAAGTATGGGAAAACAAAATTAAAAAAAAGCTTTTAAAGAACAGCTTTTATTATTAGGTATTAGCACCAAAGTACTCGTCAAGACGAATCAAATGAGCACAAACTCGATGGGGTTGCGTCTTTTAATTACGAAGTTCTTATGGCCGCCTTCCTGCTTCATCATCAGATCAGCTCCATGTCATAATAATATTGCATTGTCATCCGATTTATACAGGCAAAATTTCAGCTCAATCAGAAATCGGGAAGTGGATCAAATTAAACTTCCAAGATTTGATTACAGACTTACAGACAGACAACAGACAGGTGAAAGTAAATAAAAGCTTGTAAAAAAATGAATAATCTAATAAATAATTAAGGATTTTACACTCCCAACGAACGGGTTACCTATTTACACTGTCAGAGTCAAATCACAATATTGGGTTGTGTGGAAAAAGTTAAACAAGTATTAATATAATTATAGATCTGAAATAAACCAGTGTTATTATAGATCTTTGTAAAGGCACGTCCACACGTTACGTAATACCGCGGCAACGTGCAGTAATCCACGTCGGTCACATCGCATTAGATCGCGTAAACACATCTCGACGCCAGGTGATCGATCCTCGTACCAGATATGTAGGGATGAGATAGTATCGATCATTTTATCGATATTTTAGATAATACACAAAAAATACAAACAACATACAACATTATTATTTATTATATTTGAAAATGAACAGTGTTACAATTGGCGGTCTTATCGCTAATAGCGATCTCTTCCACACAACCAAGATTATCTAAAGAGAAGTCGAAAAATGTATTTTGTTCATTACTGTTGTGCATGCTGTGTTCTTACAATGTCAGTAGAATGTTCAATGAAGCCAGGGGAGGGATTCAATCCACCTTCTAGAGAAGAATCTAAATACTCACGAATCGTTCTAGGTTTAGTCTGACCAATTTTTGTCGCATCATCGATTATTCAGGCGAAATCAAAGGCAAACTATTTTAATAAATAAATGACGAAATTAGGCGAAAATCCATTATACCCCGAATACATTAGGCGGTGGTTTTTTTTTGTATGGATTGATTATATAATATAAACTTACTTTAATGAAGAACATTATCGACAAGTAATGATTGCAGCCCATCCCTAGTGAGTCGACCATCTGACCTCGTTTCATATATTATTGTAAGCAGCGGAGTTTTTGTCACACGATAATTTTCTGCATTAGAAAATATTATCGTGTAATTATTTGTCGATAATTTTCTTCATTAGAAAATATTATCGATAACTAATGACAGCAGCCCGTCCCTAGTGAGTCGACCATCTGACCTCGTTCCATCTATTGTCAGCGGAGTTTTTGTCAGTCACTTACAAGATTAATTTACACTCCACCAGAGTTGTATCACATCTGGTCCACCATTGTGTAAGGTTCTTAAGGATGTGGAACAGTGGACATGTTACAGATTTTGGCTTTTATTACAAGCTTTTATTTACTTTCACCTGTCTGTCGTCTGTCTGTAATCAAATCTTGCAAGTTTAATTTGACCCTTCTGATTTAGCTGAAATTTTGCACGCATGTATAAATTGGATGACAATGCAATATTACTATGACTTGGAGCTGATCTGATGATGGAGCAGGAAGGTGGTAATAAGAACTTCGTAATTAAACGACGCAACCCCATCGAGTTTGGGGTCATTTGATTCGTCTTGACGAGTACTTTGGTACTGAATGGTAATTATAACAAAAGCTTGTTTTTAACATATTTTTTTTAATTTCACTTGTTTCCAGGTCGCTTAAACATTTTATCGAAATCGGTCTACTGGTTTTCAAGTTATATTTGCAGGCCGACCGAACTTGTCTCTAAAACTTAATTAATTGTATAACATTTCATATTGATCTTCCATCCATTGAGAACATTCTATTAATTAAACTTGGTACTTAACAAAAGGTGCTGGCAACATTCTTCAGGTTCTAAAGCTGAACGTCTTGCGGTCAGGGTTGCCAGTGTGGTCTAAATTTCCGTTCTTATATGGATTCTAACGGCCTTTTAGTAACCGTTGGAAGTTTTATAGTTCGCTATAGGTTATGCTCGCGGATTTGCTCGGCAAAATCCTTTCTTAGCGAACGTCTACATAATAAACATACATACGAGTACATATAATCACGCCTGGTTCCCGTTGCGGTAGGCAGAGACTATTTCCCTCCATTTGGTACGATCCTGACACACATCTTTCGTTTTTGCTTTTTCTGCATAATAACACCTGTCTATATTCCAAATTTAACCCAATTTGTTTAGTTGTTTGGTAGTTCATCTAGTCAGTCACTTTTTCTTTTATATTTACAGGGCGATGTGGTCGCTTAGCGACAAAGCCCATAAATAAATTAAAAAAAATATATATATATTTAGTTTTGTGTTTTACGATTTTGCCTATAAATTCTCGATCTCATAGAAAAATCGAGTTAAAGAAAAGCTTATGTGTTCTTCTACATTTCCAGCTATCTGTGTACTGAGTTACATTGCAATCGGTTCAGTGGTTTTTACGAAAGAGGGCAATATTTTTTTTATTAGATATAAACATAACGCTTTGGCGATCACCGCTTAACTCATTCATATCAATTACACACATACTAACACTCTTAATTAGTAAATCAATGTAACTTAATTTAGTTTTTAAGATTATTCTATCTATTCAATTTTAATTTAACAGAATGACTAATCTGTTTGTAAACCGCCTGTTATAATAAGCTAGCTGTAGTCGAAGTGGCGATCACGAATCACGTCGCATTCCTGACGCGGACGCATTGAAGCGTGAACAATTGCACCGCTCGGAATGATCCCGAGCTGTGCATCTATAGCTTACTGTAAGAATCGATCAGTGAATCATCTTCTGGAACATTCTACATTATATAATGACGTCATGTTCCTGAAGCGTAAACTATTGCACCGCTCGGAATAGTCCCGAGCTGTGAATCTATAGCTCACTGTAAGAATCGATCAGTTCATCATCTTCTGGAACATTCTACATCATATAATGACGTCATATTCCTGAAGCGTGAACTATCGCACCGCTCGGAATGATCCCGAGCTGTGCATCTATAGCTTACTGTAAGAATCGATCAGTTAATCATCTTCTGGAACATTCTACATTATATAATGACGTCATATTCCTGAAGCGTGAACTATCGCACCGCTCGGAATGATCCCGAGCTGTGCATCTATAGCTTACTGTAAGAATCGATCAGTTAATCATCTTCTGGAACATTCTACATCATATAATGACGTCATATTCCTGAAGCGTGAACTATCGCACCGCTCGGAATGATCCCGAGCTGTGCATCTATAGCTTACTGTAAGAATCGATCAGTTAATCATCTTCTGGAACATTCTACATCATATAATGACGTCATATTCCTGAAGCGTGAACTATCGCACCGCTCGGAATGATCCCGAGCTGTGCATCTATAGCTTACTGTAAGAATCGATCAGTTAATCATCTTCTGGAACATTCTACATCATATAATGACGTCATATTCCTGAAGCGTGAACTATCGCACCGCTCGGAATGATCCCGAGCTGTGCATCTATAGCTTACTGTAAGAATCGATCAGTTAATCATCTTCTGGAACATTCTACATCATATAATGACGTCATATTCCTGAAGCGTGAACTATCGCACCGCTCGGAATGATCCCGAGCTGTGCATCTATAGCTTACTGTAAGAATCGATCAGTTAATCATCTTCTGGAACATTCTACATCATATAATGACGTCATATTCCTGAAACGTGAACTATTGCACCGCTCGCAATGATCCCGAGCTGTGCATCTATAGCTCACTGTAAGAATCGATCAGTGAATCATCTTCTGGAACATTCTACATTATATAATGACGTCATGTTCCTGAAGCGTAAACTATTGCACCGCTCGGAATAGTCCCGAGCTGTGAATCTATAGCTCACTGTAAGAATCGATCAGTTCATCATCTTCTGGAACATTCTACATCATATGATGACGTCATATTCTTGAATCGTGAGCTATTGCACCACTCGGAATGATCCCGAGCTGTGAATCTATGGCTTACTGTAAGAATCGAACAGTTGATCATCTTCAAGAACTGTCTGTACCAAGCATTTTGCCTCAACTGTTTTAATAAGAACTGGTCGCATTAAAAACACATTGCCGTCATCCGTGTTTCCACACACAAACACACACACACACACACACACTTAAAAGGCCTACGTCTGACCACATCCCACCTGATGGAAAGTGCGGATGCGGTCGACGATGAATCACGTAAGAAGCCTAGAAAGATACCTACTCACTCGTGTCTTGAAAATACCTAAGTTGTAATAGAAATGATGATGATGTTGTTGTAGTTGTGTTGTTGTTTGTTGTGTTGCTGTAGTTGTTGTTTGTAGTAAATGTTGTTGTTGGTGTGGTTGTTGTTGTAATAGATTATAATAATGTGTTTTTATTTTAAAGTTTATTTTTGAATATTTTTCTGTGTTTCAATAAAGTTTTATATTCATCTTTGTAAATAAACGGCATAAACTCACTTGTATTTACTTCGGCTTCGTGCCGAACGTTTCGATCCTGTACGAGGATCTTCTTCAGGGAGTAGCTGCGTTTATTTACAAAGATGAATCTAAATACTCACGAATCGTTTCGTTTAGTGTAAAAAAGTTTTATATTATCTATCTATCTAACGCTCAGGAAACACGGAAGACAGAAATGTGTTCCAAATGCGATCAGTGACGGGGTGAGCTTAGTCTACACGTGACTAAAGTTCCATCACTGTGAGTCCATCCATTGTAGACTTTATAAGCGTGTTTCTGAATGAGTTATGTCTCCGGCGGGATTGACTTATTGTGGGTTTGGTAGCTATGTTTATTGTTACTACAGCTTTATTGGTCGCTTCATATACGAGTTTAAGGTGCACCCACACTATAGTTTTTTTATTTTTTTTCTGTGGCTTTTCATATCACTGCGTCCAGACTTGATCTAATATGATCGCCACTTTGTGGGTGAGAAGACCCCATTTTCGCGGCGTTATATGTAGGTCGCCAGTCGCCACTCGCCACTGACCCTTGCAGCTTCGAGGAACTTCGAGGAACACACCGTGTTTGCCTTAGCCCTTTCACTGGCGGTGGTAATATGTTTGCCACCAACTTTTTTTCTCTTATGGAAATATTATAGCAAAAATTGCTTCTACTAGTAAAGGGTTCTAAAATCTAATTAATCTAATTAAAATCTAATATTAAAAATCTTTTTACATTTTTTTTGTTTTTTTTTGACGAATTGACACTGCGCGAGTATAAGTGCAGGAAGTGCTGGCACTTAATATTTTGTAAATTTGTTGAATTTTGAAGTTTTTAAATATAGCGATACGTTACTAAGAGTCCTGCATTGCGGCCATTTTGAATCGATTATTACCTGAAAAGAGCAGAAAAACAATAATTAGAAAGATGTTATACTAAAAATATAAGCACACTTCAACTCATAGAATAGAATAATACTTTATTGCATACCAAATAATTACAAAGAAACTTACAGAGCTAGATATAAAAAAAACGGCGGTCTTATCGCACTAGGCAATTACCATACATCATACCTAGCCATAAAATTATATGGTAAATTTGTTTGTGGGTTCACATTTAATAATTTTGAGATATGAAGCTCCTGGGATAAGTCACAACCCTCAAAACGAAAAAAAAACAATCGAAAAAATAACACCCAAAGATGCCGCTACCTTATAACATTTTTTTTCTTGTCCCATAACACGATTCCCACAAAAATAAGCATAATTTCAATAACAATGAATTCCTTTCATCAAAACTAACATTTTATTATCAAAAAACACATAAAAGTCACATAAAATACATAGAACACTATAAAATGGATAGGTACGACGACGTAAATTAAAGGTCGAAAAACAAATAGACGAATTTGTTCACTAACGGTTAATGATTAAAAATATAGAAAGGCAATAAAATAGTAAAGAATGGTGATGGTCTATGGGACCCCTGCAGAGCACGGGTTAGAAACAGAGACTAAATACGAAGTAAGAACGGCCATAATAAGCCCTTAATAATAAATAAATAAATAAATAAGCTATCACACGCGTGATTACAAACCTTCTTGAGCATACTTGGTGAGCTTCAAGCCGCGTCTCCAGCGCCTGTTTTAGTTCAAAAATTCAACATAAACATCACAACATTTTTCCATATCCGATGGAAAGCACGTACAACAAAACATAATATCAATATTCAAAATTGCCGAGATTTTTTTTTAATGTTGTCATGTTTGTGTTGAATGTTTGAACCAAAACAAGCGCTAGAGACGCGGCTTTACGTCAACTAGCTTATAGGTCTCGTCATCACAGACAGGGAGCTTGCTTAGCGACTAGAGCCAAACTCGCGCTTCGTGACAAAAAAAACATTAGTTTTTTATTTACATTTTATACACATGCTTAATGCTTACTAGGCGCCAAACGGCAAAATCGTTAAAGTTTAGAATGTTCGCTTCAAAACTAGCCAAACACACTAACTAAGACTGCCTGTGCCGACGTGGCCTTAGCAGTTTTATGCTCACTTTCTTGCTTTTTAGCGGACGTCTACATGATAAAACCCACCTTTCCACGTTCAGTTTTGTTTGAGAAATTATCAATTTTCGACTGTACAATTTGAGTATTTTTTTATATGTCGATGTTCTAACTAATTATAATTAAATTAGAATCTAGTACGAGAATGAACGTCCAATCTAATTTAACAACTAATCTGTGAATATAGCCGTGGTATCATCGGCCCTAAACTTATTAATATTTTAGGGTTTTGGTAGCGGAGATATATTGGGTGAGGGCATGTAATAAAATATTAATTCTTTGCTTTACATAATATATGGTTTAAGAGTGGCGTAGTTTTGTTATTTAATCTGTATATAGTAACTACACGTTGTACCAAATCTCACTTTACTCTTTCAGTCAACTTTTCCATACTAAGGTTGGTTGTCTGGAAGAGATCGCTCACAGCGATAAGGCTCCCCATTGTGGACCAAATTGTATTTTAGTGTTAATATTTAGTAAAACTGTAATTTTCTTTGGTTGCAATAAAGAGTACTCTATTCTATTCTGTGGTACTTGGTACTAATAGCCCTATAAGCTGTCAGCAAGGGTCAGCTTTTTAGCACTAAGCTAGGATCTGATGATGAAAATTCAGGGAAATCGATTAAAACCCTAATTTTATAGGCACTTAAGGTGTTCTTCTTATACTTTCTAAAGGTATGCATTAGAACTTATAGATATACATAGTTTTGAATATGCTTTTGCTTTTCGTGTCCTGGCAGATGATGTTCAGTGAAGCCAGGGAGGGATTTATCCCACCTTCTAGGTTTAGTTTGCTACCATCTACAATCTACGGCCACATCATCACTTTAGATTAGGCAAGATCGTGCTCAAAAGCCTACCTATATAATAAACTAGCTTATGCTCGCGGCTTTGCCCGTGTGGTGAAATCCTTTCTTAGCGTTGCGTTGGTCTAAGTCATAAATCCTATCTGTGTTCCAAATTTCAACCCAATCCGTCCAGTGGTTTAGGCTGTGCGTTGATAGATCAGTCAGCCAATCAGTCACTCTTTCCTTTTTAGATTAAAAAAGCCTTATTAATGTAAAGCTATGAACATCATGTCTGATATCATTTAAAATGACATTGAGAGTACAATGTACCTATGATGAAAATTCACAAAATTATCGATACTCTATTGTTAAATCAATTTAAATTTTATCAAACAAAGAGATATTTTGATTCAAATTGTCCATGTCACGCGAACAGTATTCAGTTTCAAATTTTATGTTAATTTTCATGATATATTTACGATCAGGTCAAAATCCTGTATATTATTATGACAAGAACGGTGACATATTATGATTTGCAAGAATCATGGAACATACACTCAGTAGACCAATATTACCGCATCAAGGTAGCATAGAGAGCCATGGAGCGCGCCATGCTCGGCATCAAACTTCAAGATCGAGTTCCAAACATCGATAATAGGCGGAGAACAAAAGTTCAAGATGCCGCAACAAGAGTAATGGGACTCAAATGGAGTTGGGCAGGTCACCTAGCTAGGCGAGGTGAAGACAGGTGGAGTAAGACGTTGACTGAATGGTGGCCAAGGACAGGCAAACGCAGTGTCGGTCGTCCAGCAGCCAGATGGATGGACGATTTGGTAAAAATGGCGGGTCGAACATGGACCAGATTGGAACAGGACAGGGTTGAGTGCCATAACATGAGGGAGGCCTATGCCCAGCAGTGGGATGTAGAGGGCTGTGGATGATGATGATGAGACCAATATTTATACTGTTCGGAATATTTTTATGGTTTTTTGCCATTTATTCTCATTATTCTAAATATATAAAAGGAAAGAGTGAAATTTGGAATACAGATAATATACATATGTATATAGAGAGCCTCCTGCTTACTTCCATCCATCGCCTCGATATTGAGTAGGCGCTCAAGAACTGACTTGAATTGCTTTAGACTAGTTGAGTAACTCGTCCTACCTTTTAAAATTTGTATTGTATTTCAATTTTATGCAAAACAATTGGCATTGTCATAAAATCGATAATTTTATAAGCTCAATGAATAATTTATGTTGAATGATACACATTTTTCAACATTTTTATAGTTTAGTGGATTTCTTGAATATTTTAATCTTATTTTAATTTTTTTGATAAAAACTTATGCATACCTTATATAAATACTATACATAGTCGTAGGTACGTATTAAATGTAACAGTCTCAAAAGTAGAAAGAAATAATATTTTAATGTTTTGCAAAAAAAAAACTTGGCTCTGCAAAAAGTTTTAGCAAAAAAAAAAAGGCTCTGCCTTGCATCATGAGTTTTCTTGGCAGAGCCCGATTCCCAGTCCTCCGTCACAAAGACGATGCGGGAGTGCCGCCGGGTTGTTTTAGTGGGTATACCCGTGCAGTCGCTCTGCACGGGGAGTCCCACATAACCCTCCCATACTCCCGTATGGAGGGTATGCGTAACGCATTTTTCTGGCGATAACAAAAAAAATATATGGTGTATAATTATGTGATATTACCGACGCGGTGTTGGTTAAGTAGATGACGTATATCTCTACTCATTTAGGGGTGAATAGTACGAACGAAAGAGCTTCCAGCGGTATATAAGCGCTCTTAAGGGGTTAATAGTTGCTGAGTTGCACTGTCTCGCTCGCACGATATAACTTAGTCAAATAACAATTGATAAATCCTTTTTTTTGGAAATGTGTTATATTGAAAATTTAGCTTATATTTTTATACAATTTTTAAAAGTATTCCCAGTTTGCTACATTAAATAATAACAATGGCATTCTCAATTATATGAAAAATATCTATCTTTAAACATGCCTCAACCATCTTATTAAGTATCAAACTGGTTAAACTTTTAAAAATTGTATAAAAATATGAGCAAAATTTTCAATTTAACACATTTCCAAAAAGAAGGATTTATCAATTGTTATTTGACTAAGTTATATCGTGCGAGCGAGACAGAGCAACTCAGCGACTATTAACCCCTTAATAAAATTTCCAATAACTCAAATTTCCATCAAACTACACAAAAAAGGAAATCGAATCAGTTATTCGTATATTTTCACAATAAACAAATGAAACATGTATTGTAAGGGAACAAAGAACAATGTTCCCATTAAAATAATTGTTGGATATGAAATTGTTGTGAATTTAAGAGCGTATATATCGAGTGACGCTCTTTCACTCGCACTATTGGACAAATTTTGAAATATAAATTTATAGAATAAATTTATTGAAAATTCTTTAAGAACAGCTCTCCATATTATTATTGCACACATTTTAAAAGTGTTTTCAGTTTGATGTACCTACCTATTAAAAAATGACATGAGAATTTTTGAAAAAAAAAAAATATTGCTTGCCATTTTTTTAATATATCAAACTGAAAACACTTTTAAAATGTGTGCATATTATCCACTCACACGTCCGCGCTTGACAGCTGCAAAAGCGTTGAACGTCCGCGTCCGCGATCCAAATCGAATCGCGTCGAGCGCTCACTACTGACACCTACTAAACGTCTATTTTCTAGCAAACTATTGAACCATTTTCTATGAAAAAATAGCATTATATAGTTAAAACTATAGAAAAACAAATATTGGAAAACTTTGATTCAAATATTAACACAGAGTATATAAAAAAATATCGAACTTGGCAATATGTGTTAATTTTAAGTATTTTTTTGGTTTAAACACTTTTTTACGAAACACTTCTGAATATTTATTATTTTTACCTGCATATTATAAAACTAGATTATATAAGCTTTGATTTGATACCAAAATACAATAACTTGAAAAGTACAGTATAGCACAATAAATCAAAACAAACCACCCATTCGTGTATAAATCTTCAGCGCCTAGAACAAAATCCTGAGAATGGAAGTATTAAATCAATGAATTCAAACTATTTTAGTTTATATTTTTTAATGTTAGGTATACGTAACTAATTATGTTGAACTGTTTTTCTAAATTTAAGTTGAATTTTAATAAAATAATAGTTGATTGAAATTAATCATGGAAAAATATTACGGAAACGCGGCATACGCGACAAAAATTTTACATGTCGACTTTAAGACATGTAAAATTGTCCTGATTGTGTTTATTTCCTTAATATCTGTACCAATCCCGAAGATAGTATCATGATGATCATATTAATATATAATTTTAATAAAATAAGGTGAATTACAAACATTTTAAACGCAGATTTCTCTGGCACGCATGAAAACTTCGAAACTATAATTTCAAAAAATAAATTTTAAATGTTGCCAAGAGCTTAGCTTCAGATTTAATGACCACAGATTTAAAATATTTATTACAAAGCCATTTACAACCATATTTACGCAATTTTTCAGCGTTTTCATAGACAAAAACATGTTTTTAAAGTATTAAGTCTCTAAAGCCGCTGTAGCGGCTGTAACGTTTAACTCAACTTTTTTTCGGACCGCTATAGCGGTCGGGACGTTTGAGTGGTTATGGAGGTCTTAAGGAGTTTTCAAAAAAAAATTCTATGAATTTATATTTCAAATTTCGTCAAATTGTGCGAGCGAGAAAGCGTCACTCGATATAAACTATAAACGCTCTTAACACCAGTTGAGGATTATGTAATTCTAGTTAGATTCTAGTTTATACTGGTTTTAACAGCGTGGTTTCACTTGAAAGTGAATAGTAGGAGAACCCAAGTGGGGATATTGCGTTTATTTTCACAGTGTTCCAAAATTCACTTCAATTAAATCAATCATTTCGATCAAACTTCCGAATGCTCAATCGAAACTACATATAAATAATTTAATGAAAAATTCATTTCATTAAATCTTCAGATGTAGTCACACCATTAATGAAATCAAGATCTATGTATCTGTAGAAAAAAGTAGTATCTGAGAATTCCGTAACAGATACAACTTTGTTCTACAGACTGGTTGAAATATTCGTAAATAGAATGCACTCATTAGATTTTTTTAGGGCGTCATGCGATTTTGTCTATCGTCTACTTGATTATTTTATTAGCAGCAGATAGTATTTAAAGGTACAAAACCATTTGTTAGAATCATTTGTACAAAACCGTTTGAAATTTAAACTCTAACATGACCGGTTCACCATAAAAATAAAATATTACCTTACTTAAAAACTTTAGTTAGAAATACTAAATCACGTCACACGAACCCCAGAAAATTACTTATTTAAAACTTTTGAATATGTCAACGTAATAACACAAAATTGCTTCAAAGGCGTGACACGAAATAACTCTATTTTGCACACGTTTCTACTATTTTTATTTACCTAACAATTTTAAAAACGCTAATTATACGCTGCCCCTCACAATTACTAACTTTGTGGCGTGATTACAAATAAAAACCAACCTTAATTACTTCGCAATAAAGTCCTAAATATAGTTTCAATTGATTCGTAATTCTATGAACCGAACGTGTTTTGAGGGATGCTCGGATGCAACTTTATCTCAACAATAAAAAGACGTATCTACCTTTTCCACGTAGAAAAAAATCAACTATAATTTCAAAGCAATAAGGTGGATTTCAGTGTAGCGCAAGTTTATGAGTTATGATAGATTGTTAGTACAAAAAAAGCCTTTGGGATATACGTATTCATCCAATGTTTGGCATATCCGCCCTTTTTTCAACGCCAGATGTCTATAAGGACCTCCATTGTGAATAGAAACACGACTGAGTGCCCAATTATATTGTTAATTTTGAAAATATTAAGCTTTGAAATTTAACACGGTCGGACGAATAATAAGCCATTATGGGACTGAATGTTCGAGAACTCGTGGTGTCGGGTTACCAAGTGCAGAAATTAGCACAAAAGGTGTGCGAAGTCCGATTCAGAGGTAAATGGAGTTTTTAACTAATGGAAGCGACTTTTTTAGGTTTAAATGCGGAATATAAATCAGAAAACGTTACTCCTGTTCGCATTCGGATAATAATTAAAAAAGCCTGAACGAATATATAGATTAACCAGTTGCGCCCAGCGGTTTACCCACAGTACTATGTGTTATTCCAGGAACTAAGCTATCTCTATACCGAATTTCAGCGGAGGTCCACCCGTTTAGGCGTGAAGAAAAAACAAACATACACACTCAGAAGCTTTCGCATTTATAATATAAGTATGATAAAGGCTTTTTGTATGAGTAAGAATAATTTTGAAACGGTGTTTGAAGACGTGATGGATTGGCCAGGTGATTGGTTTATATTCTGGATCACTGAGTTCAAATACCAACAGTTGCAAAAATATTAAGAGCGGTATGCTATTCTGGGTCTTATATTTGTGGTACGCTCCAGTCAAGGCTAGTTCTTATGTGAACAAAATCATATCGCTAAGCGGTCATTGCAACCGCGTTTTGACGCTTATTCAGATGCTTAGAACAAAAATAATTAGAAATAATACCTATTAAAACACTCTTGACAGACCGACATACAGAATACAGACACAATGAGGCCTTGTGAAAGTTTCCTTTTTTCCTTTAGAGGTACGAAACCCTGAAAAGGCAGTAGTCAAAGGCTGATCCAAAAAAGCTAGTTTTTATCAAAACCTCATTGACACGTAAGTTTTGATTGGGTATCAAGCACATCCTCGAACGAGTTCTGATGAGAGCTCCAATCACGGGTGTCCGAACCTCGGGACTCGGGAGTAACCTCTCCGTTTCCTTATTCCTGGCCGTGATCCATTTAATTTTCCTTCTACATAAAACATTAACCACGCAGCGGCTACCTTATCCCTTTAGAATAACATCCCATGACCAGTGGACATCACATTATTTTTATTTGTTAGGTATTGTTAGCCTTTGACCACGATCTCGCGTGATGTCAAGCAACAATGCGGTCGTAGATGGTATACTAAACCTAGAAATCGGGATAAATTCCTCTGTTTGCATGTGTTACGGTTGTAATATATGTATGTATGTATATTACACCAGCGCGATACGACGCAACGGCTCGCAATAACAATTGAGATTTATATTCCAACAGAACAGGTACATACATTGTCAGAGTCAAATCACGATCACGTTTATAGGCTGTGGTTTTGGCTAATCAATGACAAAAAAAAAACAATGTTCATTCTTTCATCACTATCGGCGCCAGATGTGTAAATTAAGATTACGCGGTTTAAAAGTTGTAACAGGATTAAATCCAGAAAGCGGGATAAATCCCTATGGTTTTATCAAAACAATATTATTATTGTACAAGTTTTCTTTACAGATAGCCCCCAATTGAGTTGCATTCTTACATACCTATATACATATTTTTAATAATAACGGTTTTACCTGCTGACAAGTGGACACAAAAATTTTACTCAATCCATTAATTCTTCAACAAAACAAAATATTATAGAACACTTTTGAATGAAAGTTGAGACTTTAATTCAAAAGTGAGTATGAGTACCTTCTTTGCGCCAAATCCAGTATCTATTTTTACACTCCCGAAATAAGTGATGTCTAACAGTTTCCAGATCCTATTCTACTTATTGAGACTCACTTAACTTTCCCGGACCGCAAATTAGATAAAGAAGACCGAAGGGCAGGAAATAAAAAAACCGCTTGCCCCAGTTCCAAGCATTGGATAGCTTTTTAGGAAGGTTTATATTTGCTTATACATTACTAGTTACTAGTACTAGTCGACCCGCGCGCACTTCGTAGCTCCTAACAGAAAATAATTACTGTTTCTCTATTATATTATGAATGTACTATAAACCTTCCTCTTGAATCAATCTATCTATTTAAAAAATCGCATCAAAATCCGTCGCGTAGCTTTAATGATCTAAGGACTACACACATTACATAGGGACAGACAGGTATGGGAAGCGACTTTGTTGTATACTATGTAATAATTAACTTTGTAATTATGATTGAGGCACTTTGCTCTATCATAAAGTATGTACGAATTTTATGAATAAAAATAGCAAGATAACCGTGAATGATTAAAACAGCTACCTACACATTCATACAAATTTAACATATTAATTTAATTAACACTAGATTATTTTATACACATGAATTCGTCAAATGTGGTATATATTTTATGGGTTTTTAATATAATTTCACATATTGGCATTTTGTGGTCCTTCACGCATTAAAAATCGATTTTCTCCATAACGAAATACTTTAAAAGTACGAAAATGTTGAAATCTTTGAAAAGGCCTCCATTAGTTGAAACCTCCTTGATTCACACCCTCCTTTCTTTTGTTTAAAAGACCTTTTGACCGCTTCGAATTCGATACTTTCAAATTTCGCCTTCACGTTTTTCGGTAGACACGATCCATTTTAAAATTACAACCAACAGCCGAACAAAATGTTCCTAAAGTTAAAAAAATACATGCAATTTAATACTGGTCGATGGCTACTTCACTGTATCGGCCGATCCTTAAGTATATTTTGATTGAATTATTCTTATTCTTTGGGGTAGTTGAAAGGTTTTGGAGTGTCTTTGATTGAGTCAGGTTTATTTAAGTGGAGCTGAACTGTTCTTTTAGAGTGGCCTTTTCTGTGGAAGCGATGATTCGGTATTTTGTAAAAAGCTAAATAAAAATGAATTATTTTTAACCCCCGACGCAAAAACGACGGGGTGTTATAAGTTTGACGTGTTTGTCTGTCTGTCTCTGTGTGTGTATGTGTCTGTCTGTGGCATCGTAGCTCCCAAACGGATGAACGGATTTTGATTTAGTTTTTTTTTGTTTGAAAGTAGAGTTAGTCGAGAGTGTTCTTAGCCATGTTTGGTGAAAATCGGTCCAAGATGGCCGCCGCTACAAAATGGCGGATTACTTTTTTCTTCCACGACCCCCTCAATATGGGTATCAAGTATCAAATGAAAGGGCTTAACAAGTAGAATACAGCCCACTATATAAAATTTAAAATCCAAGATGGCCGCCATCAAAAAATGGTGAATTACGTATTGCGTTGGGGGTTTTTTTTAATTTTTAATTTAATTCACTTTTTATTTGTAAAGGTTAAAGGTACATATTGATGGATCGACAAAATTATTAAAATGGCAGGAAAGGCTGTATTAGCTAATATTACTGGAGGCAAGCTCTATACATAGCAGACAAAAATAAAGTATTTTTACATACATACCTTCCTCTTGAATCACTTTATTTTTATACAACGAAGTAAGAAGACGAGCAAGACGCTCTCCTGATGGTAAGAGATAACGCTGCCCATAATTAGTACAGTGCTACCGAGCGCACTGCGCCAACGCTTCCTACTTGAGAGTCATAAGATGTTAAGACTCTTCAGCCCAGTAATTTCACTAGCTACAGTGCCCTCCTACCGAAGCACAGCAATGTTTGCACATCACTGCTCAGGCGGTAGAATAACTGGCACTGTTGGGGTACCCACCTAGTCGACCTCCTGCAAAGGAAGTCTACCCTCGGTAAAACACTCACGGTCAACGGTCACTTTATCTATTAACTAGCTTATGCTTATGGCTTTGCCCGCGTGGGCAAATCCTTTCTTAGCGGAGGTCTACGTCATATGACCTATCAGTGTTCCAAATTTCAAACCAATCCGTTCAGTGGTTTGGGCTGTGCGTTGCATATATCAGTCAGTCAATCGGTCACTTTTTCCTTTTATATATTTAGAAAACCGCATTAACCCTTTCAGACCTGAATTATTTTTTTCATCCTAAGGAATTGGTAAATTCCCTGTGTCTAAAGTATAGTGAGGAGACTATAAAAATTAAAAAAAAAAATTTAGTCTTCAACTTTTCGGAAAAATCTAGTTTTTCTTAATGTGGACAAATGTGACTCCCGTTCTACTTAGTTTTAAGGTATGCAATTTTTTTCATTATATCTTACTTATGTCTACAATTGTGCACGCCAGTTTTGAAAGGGTTAAAATCCGTTGCGTCATGCGTCTCAAAATCTAAGCACACAAAGGAACAGACAGAAAGTGATGCATGAATCTCACAAGATGTTCCATCTCAAACTAGCTCAATAAAAAAATCACGGGAATAAATCGATAGCAGCATAGTTTCCTTAGAATTTAAATGAACAATCAATTATTCATATCGAGGGTCCCAATTAGGGAGGCAATAGATCTAATCTATATATTGCTTGTAAGATACGGCGTTACCGCAGTGTACCATTTAGGCGAGGAGCTGGATGAGGGAACATTTCACTTATCAAGGCGTATACTATTTTTATATCTGTGCCAAACGATTTGCTTCTCAGTTCTCTTTCATCTAAGTGTGTGGCAAAAAGTTCGCCTGAACGCTACCGTGTTTCGGAAGGCACGTAAAACTGTGGGTCCCGGCTGTTACCTATAAGATATGTAGGAGACAGTCGTTAGGTCATGTTGCAGGTCCTGTAGTAATCTTGGCGATCTGAAACTGCAACATATAGGTTGGCCACAAAACCTATACATGTGACCTATGTGCCTACGGGTGGGGACCTAAGGGTGACTGTTCTGTTGAAGTATAAACCCCCAATTATGAGGGAAAATTTTACTTACCAAAGCGTATACTACTTCTATAATAGTGCCAAGCGTTTTTTCCAACTTTTTTAATAAGAACTGGTCGTATTTGGAACACTATAATATATAACTTAGGAATGTTCAAGGCATGTGTGATGAATGGATACTTTTCGCACCGCATCCTCACTTTCCATCAGGTGGGATGTGATCAAACGTAGGTCTATATTTTTTTGAAGTGAAAACTTCTTTAGCGGCGCTGAGCACTTTTTTGTATGGGTAAAAACTTTAAAACTCGCGTCAGGGTCACGTGATGCTGATCGAAAAAGCGTAAGATCGAGGGGAAGGGAGAGGAACTAGTATCTCCCACTCTTTCTACCGTGCCTGAGTGTGCTGCTCTGTTGATGGTGTAAAAGTCGTCGAAATTATGGATGGAAGTTGATTTTTCTGAGAAATAAAATTTAATGTAATATATAAATAACGATATAATATTATAAATAACAACACATAAATTGTCATATTTGTGTACGATAGCGCAATAAATAAACATTGTATTCTACCTCATAAATGATAGTACTTTTATACTTATAATTAAACACAACGTTAATATTGAAGTTTTCACTTCTGCCGGCACTCCCGGAGTGCTATTTTTTTTTCATTTTAATTTATATTTATGCCTCACTGCTGAGTAAAGGTCTCTCTCTCCTCAATTCCTCCATAACTTTCGATCTAAGGATGGCTTTGGCTAACTCTTGCAATTTAAAAAATTAAAAAATAGTGTACCTACTTGAACTATATCATTTTTTTTATAGCAGATTAAACAAGCGTTTGACCGCAATCTCACCTTGTTCAGTAAGAACCTATTGAACAAACCCACGTTATAGCATTTGGGAAACACTGAGAGTGGTAGCGAGTTCCATAGCTTCGCCATTCTCATAATGAAAGACGAAGCAAATGTCTAAATGTCTACTAGGTCTCATTTCCATATACCTAATATTGGAGTATTGCCTCACATTATCTTATTAATATTATGAACGTGAAAGTTTGTAAGAATGGATGTCTGGATGTGTCTTAGTTACTCGTTCACGCCTAAACGGGTGGACCGATTGAGCTGAAATTTTGTATAGGGATAGCTTAGACTGGAATAACACATAGGCTATAGGACAGCGGGTAAAACCGCTGGGCTCAGCTAGTATTTTATATTTACATAATATCTAAACGATACGAGCCGACCTTCGTGCGTCGTTCTCCTATTTACATAAAAAAAATATTGAAAATCCTATTTGTCTGAGTAAGTTGTCTGGAAAGTTTCGTGGACGGATCAACGGTTTTCAAGTTATCGATGAAAAATAAAAGCCTCTGCGGATTCGATAGGTCAATTAGATTATAATATCGTGTACATTGGGTAACTTTTTAATTACAAACAACAACAACTTTATTCAAGTATAGCTTGTAGTAGTGCTATATTTGTCATCGTATGTTAATTTTTAGATTGCTTCATTTCTTTAACTTTGTCTGCTATCCTCCCATTATCCGATACTTTTTCTTCTTTCTCCAGTTTCATCAGGACAACTGGTAGAAAATGCTACTTTAGCATTAAGTTAGTCCTAGTGCTGTGCTAAATCTAAATATATAAAAGGAAATAGTGACTGATTGACTGACTGATCTATCAACGCACAGCCTAAACCGCTGGACGGATTGGGTTGAGATTTGGAACATAGATAGGTTTTATTACGTAGACCTCCGCTAAGAAAGGATTTTGCCATGCGGGCAAAGCCACGAGCTTAAGCTAGTAATTAAATAAATATATTATATTTAATAAATAAATAAATCTATATTTAATAAATATCAATTTCAAAAACGTAGGAGGTTCTCAATCGAAGCTTTATTATATTTTTTCGAAGAATTTAATTAATATTTTTGAGATTAGAATTTTGTTTCTTTTTATTACGTGGTCGAGTAAAATTAATGAAAAAGAAGATTTATTTTCTAATTAATGATTAATAATGACTTTGAATTAATGATAACTCTTTATCGTGCATCACAAAAATAGCAGAAAAGCTTAAAACTATGACAATGTTAGTCTTACTTCTTACTAATATTAAACGTGAAAGTTCGTAAGAATGGATGTCTGGATGTTTGTTACTCTTTCACGCCTAAACGGGTGGACCGATTGAGCTGAAATTTGGTATAGAGATAGCTTAGGCCCTGGAATAACACATAGGCTACAGCACAGCGGGTAAAACCGCTGGGCGCAGCTAGTATAATAATAAATAATCTATGTGTAACAATTTACTTTCATCAACATCAACTATGAAAGGTATTAAAATGGAGATAGGACATTCAGCGTAAAGGCAGGTTTTATCCCGCCTTCTAGGTATAGTCTGCTGCCATCTACGGCCGCATCGTTGCTAAACCTTACCTATAATGAATAAACAAAATGGCGAGGTAGGTTTTTTTTAAAAATAAACTATAGCACACTGCCGCTCTGGCTTATGCGGCACCATTATATCCCCACATTAAAATAATCTCCATAATATTACTTACAATTTTAAACTTAACTATGTACATTCTTAAATTAATTATTACTAATGTACCTAATATCTATTATATCGTCACGTAAGATTTTTTTTTCAACTTCTATCTTTTAATTATTGTTCTTAAATTATTTTTATTTTTTTGGGGAGGGGTGGGGGGTTTTTTTTTTGGGAGGTAGGTATAATATTTTGGTTCATGGCTCCTCGCCTATAGCCGCAACGCCCATTCGGTTACTCGGTTTGACGTAGTACCGAGTTTCGGCTTAATTGGGCGTCATGTTTACGCGATTTTATCTCATATTGACTTTCACAACCGTTGTTCGGAGGCTTGTAATTTTTGGCTTAACGATGTTTTTTGTGGCACTTGTAATGTTTTGTTGAATTAACTAATTATTATTTTGTGACATGCAAATGGGGTGTTCTATTTTGTAAACGTATTTTTCTTTTTTGTAATGAACGAGGTGAGCATGGTATTTTGGTCTTGTTAAACATAGCGAGCTGAAAGCTTGGCGAAGCGAATTTGTTTTAAGGTATGGTATGTATCTAAAACTTAAAGGGATGCTCTCCATTAATCGGTTATCTGGAAGAAATCCCTTTTTAGCGATAAGACCACCGTTTGTTCATTTTATCAATCAATAATTCTCAACGTTTAATAATTGGTGTACAATAAAGCATTATCTGTCCATCAATCTCAATGCTTCCTTTTTGCCGAACATAATGCTTTTCTTGTGAACGTCAACATTCTCATTTGAAAACGATCATAGAAAAGATTTTCACAGCGAATTTTAACCTACATATTGAGTGAGTCAGCAATCAGATGCCAGTCAATCCAATCCCAATCTCGGGAGAGTTCACACAAACACACTGATTCGTTCCGTCGGTCTGTTTGTCACCGAATAACTGACTGCGCCGCGGTGAACGGGGAATGAGTTGTACTATGGGATACTTCTGTTGTAGTAGAAAGGGATTTCAAAGCTAAATATAAATATTTCACACAGCGCCACCTAAACCCAAGCTAAGCAACTTAATGCTTTGCGTTTTTGAAAACTAACGTGAGAGTTATCCATATTATTATGTAAACAAAACGACTAAACTAACGACGACTAACTTAATGCTTGTATTATGGTGGTTAGGATAACGGATATAATACTTATATACTTTTCTTTTGTAAATACATACTTATAATAGATATTGAAACCACCCAGACCAGAAAGAAATATCTTCTATGATTCTAGCTTTCGGTGGTTAAGGTTTTTTTTATACGTAGAAGTAAGAAGACGAGCAAGACGCTCTCCTGATGATAAGAGAAAACGCTTCCCATAATTAGTGCAGTGCTACTTATGGGCTTCTCACTTAATAGTCATAAGATTTTAAGACTTTTCAGCCCAGTAATTTCAGTAGCTACAGTGCCCTCCTATCGAAGTACAGTTATGTTTGCACATCGCTACTCAGACGGTGGATAACTGGCACTGTTGGGTTACCCACCTAGATGACCTCCTGCAAAGAATCTCTACCCCGGTAAAGGTGCTTTTTAAACGAGCTGTAGAGTCTTAAAATATATGTAGAACTAAATAATTGTAAAATTGACTTGCAAAAATGCTTCGTTGTTGCCCATTTGAAATTTGCATAAACGAAGAGTTTGAGTTTGAAGGTATACCTACGTAAATGTGCAGGTGTCACTATATTAATAAAAAAAAACAAAATCGGTAAGTGAGTAGGTAAAGCCGTGTCATATTTTCAATAGTATTCTCGTTTCTCAAACACTCAATTAAAACAATTCTGATTAAAACGCCACTTTGCCAAGCCGCTAATTAATTTAAATTAATTCAGCAATTACTGTAAACAAGTAGACAACAATTGCGTAATCATGCGTTATTGAATAATATCTTGTTTCAATTTTACAATATTATCGACTAATTAAAGTACACTTTAATTATAAATGTATGTGTTTAATCGACTATCGACAAGTCATGGGATAATTTTGACGTGTAAATTTATGCAACCGTTTATACTTTTATATAACTGTTTATACATTTAAATAACCGTTTATACATTTATGCAACCGTTTATACTTTTATATTATAACCGTTTATACATTTATATATTTCCGCCTACCGTTTATACTGTTTAAACATTTATACAACAGCGCTCTCGCTCCTACCCGGTGAAATAATATTCATAGAAAGGCGATCTTCATGGCGTTAAAACACACACTTTGCAATGGGAACATAAGTTAATTATTATGTACAAATTAATAAGTAAAGCTTAAACGTGATGCTTACAGCGCATAATGCTCGCTTGAAGTGCTTTAGAGACTGATAAAAAACTGCGTAATATAATTACTTAAAGACATAAAAAATACTTGTAAAATTGGAGTAAAAATATAAATATTGCAGTTAACACTCCAACAGAGGTACTAGGCGCACAGAAACCGAAAGATACCGCACGAGTTAAAGAAGACTTATTGCGGCGCTATCTTCGCTAAAAGCTTGAAAGGGCGTAACAAGTGAAAAATAAAGAGCATGGCGTATTTCATTGTAGGTCCTTACCCGCTTCACTGTCAGAACTTTAGGGCTTTTATGCATGGGGAACGGTTTTAATTGATTTTTTTAACTGCCAGTTAAAATAATCCTGTATTTTTTTTTTTAAAGTGATTGTGGGTCAAATATCTAGATATATTTTTTAATTTCCGCCGACGTATTTTTGGTCATAAAACTCAAAATGACAGTTTTATGGCACGGTTTAGTGGATGGTAACTAGCCACGGTCGAAGCTTTTGCTAGTGTTATTCATCCGGGCAAGTTTGAAGGCTGAGGGGTAGTGTTACCAGTCTGGTCTCTGGTCAAAGCGACATTCGACATATAGTATTTCAGGATGGCAGGTGTAGTGTACTTTCGCGCCGAATTTTGTATTTGATAATACTGGGTGACACTGTGCCTAAATAAGTAGTTACCATGAGGCACTTGATTTGCTCGAAACTGTTATAAAAAAAAAGAAAAATTTGATTAGTGTTGATATCACAATGTTTTTATCATCATATTAAATATTCTTAATTTTTATTTATTTATTTCTATAATTAGTACGGCCTTAGCCAATTACACCAATATAATTATTATATTACTAATGTGAAGAAATTAAAATGATTATAAGTACAATAACAATAAAAGCTAATTTAAAGTCAAGAATTAAAATATAAAAATTACAAACATGTCAAGAACAAAAAAAAATTATAAGAAAAATTATGCCAGATATTGTGCTTTCATTCACTAACAGGAAATAATTTAATTAAAATCCCGCTCCGTGTGCAAACGCCCTAACCGTGGGCGTCCATAACGACTTGAAAAATTATTCTTTTCATTCCTCGTAGGTGTTAATATGGAAATCACTTTGGACCTCTATTAAACCAGTAATAGAATTTAAAATGGTTTTAATAATTAGAAATTGTCTTGACATAAATATTTGGAGTCACATAAAGTCACATTTAAAGTTATCTTTTGGATCGTGAGGTTAATAGTACGCTGTTCTGGCTGGTTCTTTCACAATTTGGGTTTGTAATCTTACAAATATATGTGTAAATACATTTATTATATCTTTAATTTTATGTTGGTTACGTTTACACATCATTAGTAATGATAATAATTGTGATTTGACTTGTTCTTTACATGTTTTGTAGGAGTATAAATTTTTACTGCTTGCGACCTCGCATCGCTTCGGATTAAAAAATTATATTAACAAATTACAAAATATATATAGTAAACTATTGCAAAAATAGGAAATGATCAATCATTAAAATTAAAATTTGTATTTTAGCGTAAAATTACATTTTTACATTACAACACACACCTACGACCTACATAGCATTTTTTCAATTACATATTTTTTTTACAAATTGACCACAACCAGTTTCAAGTTCAATTCAGGTCCAGTTTGTGAACGTTTGTAAAATAAAAAAGTAATTTCCAACAGACCAAACCGCGGGTCGCATATAGTAGAATACAAACCGCAAAATGAAGCTTAAAGTCGCCAATTCCAAAAACCACATACCGATATGGAATATGGAAATAACCGTATTGGGGATGATTTCCAACTCATTTGGATAACGAACGCGTTTGTTCACCCACGCGCCACTTTATGTATGGGGACGGTATTGGGGGGGGGGAGAGAATTGGGTCGAAAACATACTATATTGCTTACTATTTACTTATTTTAGGTTTATAAGGTTATTTTTAGATGCACACTTCTAAAGGAAAACACGAAACATTTATAAGATCATTCGCTCGTCCATCTGTCTGTCTGTCGAAAACCATTTACTCAAGAACGCGTAGAGATACAGAGTTGTGTTTTTTTACTTGCTTTACTTTTTGTTATCTAATCTGATCCATATAGAGGCAAAATAAAAATATGGGGCAATGGTTAGGTACCTTTCTAGGCATGTTATGTGTTGGGGATGATTTCCAATTCATTTGGATAACGAACGCGCTCCACTTTATGTATGGAGTATGGGGACGGCATTGGGGGTGAAATTGGGTCGAAAACGTACTACTCGTATATTTATATGGAAAATTAAAGAAGTATTTACACATTTCGATAAACATATGCATTACAATTATTTAATTTGAACTGGTCGGGTTGAAATTTAAAACACAGGTGTGGGTTTTAGATGCAGACCTTATGCACAATATTTCTTAATAATCTATTTGATAGAAAAACATATAGGGTAAAGTTAAAAGGGTCCAGTCACCAGTCTATAACTCTTCTAGACAACCGAGTAGGGAAGATTTGTAAAGACAAGCGACAAATAATACAAAATGACAAATAATATCGATTCTCAAAAGCACATCCCTAGAAATAGAAACATAATTTTGGATTTTCAATTCGTGATTCTCCCGGGTGATCCCGTTACGTTCCCGGTTGTTTTCTATTCATCAAACACTAAGCAAACAGTTGCATAATCAGATAACACTTCAAAGATACTCGTTAACCTAGAGACCCAATATACTCAGGGACAGAATATTATCTTTTATATTATTTTGTAAGAAATCAATTTAAATTGAAATTTAACCAAAAAGTAACCTCTTAGTGAGTATTTAAATTCATATTTGTAAATAAACGACATAAACTCATTTGTATTTACTTCGGCTTTGGCTGACCGTTTCGATCCTGTACGAGGATCTTCTTCAGAGAGTAGCTGCAGTTACGCGCCGGCGTCCGCGCCCCGCTTAGCTGAAGTAAATACAAGTGAGTTTATGCCGTTTATTTACAAATATGGACCTCTTAGTGATTTTAATATCTCGGCAGGTTTTATTTTAATATAAAAATTAAAAAAACTTTTTTTATGCAAAAAAGTCAGAAGACGTTCTAAGGATGTTAAAAGATAACGCCAGTACAATGACGCCCAGGATTTCACAATGATGAACACATATTAATAATGATGAACAAGTTGGAGGTGCACTGCATCATCGCTTACTCAAGAGTCAAGAGTCATAAGATGGCAAGACAGCCCAGTAATTTCACTCCTAGTGGCTCCTACCGAAACACAGTGTGCTCATAATGTGTCCAATATTTTGAATAATCTTTTATCTTTTTTTCACCCATCCCCAATGTTCCAATTTTGTGTACTGCAACACAGATCAACACGTGCAAAGTAGGTATTCCCAAACATGCACAAAGCGGACAAAACAAAGCGAAATCTCATTAAGGCGCAAACAATACTCAATCCGACAGTGGGACGGAATTACAGCCGGTTCGAGCCAGTTCGAGCCGGTTCGAACCGGCCCGATACAAACCGTTTCGGTGCAAACTGAGTTTCTGACAAACCAACTCCAATATAACTCGGTTCCAAATCGGATACGGTGACATTGCAGTTCCTCTGCTGAATAATGATTGGTTAATTTTGACCACAGAAAACGAAACGAAAGCGATATGGCTACAAATAATATTGGGGTTGATGCTCCAACAGAACAGGTTACCCTACTTTGTCAGAGTCAAAGTAGGGTAACTAGTAGTACTCGTTGTAATTTTGAATTTGAAAGATAAATAACTGCAAGACCTGCAACATGACCTAACAACTGCCTTCTACATATCTTATAGGAAACAGCCGCGCCGGAACCCACAGTTACGTGCCTTTCAAATCATAGTAGCGTCCAGGCGAAAAACTTATCACACACTGAGAGTTGAACCCAGGACCCCCGGATTACACGGCAAACGTACGACTACTAATTTACACGTTACTTTTTCTTCATTAAGAATGAAACGCAAGATTTTTAAAAATCGTGTTACAGAGTTTGTTAATTTAAAAGCCCTATAGCACGTTGGCAAGCTCAGCATAACTCGGCGACCTGAAACGGTAACATATAGGTTGGCCATATAACTTATTAATTGTTATTTGACTCTGATAGTGTAAGTAGGGTAACCTGTTTTGTTAGAGTATAAACTCCAATAGTATATTATAGCTGGTCCTCTTTCTAATAATTAAATCTGTGATTTTATCACATAATTAGTTAATTTATCTTACTAATATTATAAACATGAAAGTTTGTAAGAATGAATGTCTGGATGTGTGTTTGTTACTCTTTTACGCCTAAACGGGTGAACCAATTGAGCTGAAATTTGGTATAGAAATAGCTTGGACCCTGGAATAACACATAGAAATAAAAAAAAGACCATTTATTGCCAATTTCCAACTAAAAACACAGCATAATAACTTAACTAAAAATTAAGTACTAACTAAAAATTACAATGGGGGGAGTCGCATATACGACTTGCCCTAGTTAAGAGTACAATGATATATTATTATAATTAGTTGGCAAAAGGGATGCATTCAGCATATACTGGGTGAATACCTATAGATAGATGTTCATTCACCCAGCGCTGGTTTTCAATGCACCCAGGCACATAGGCTATAAAACCGTTGGAAACCGCTAGTAGTTCATAATATCATGATCATGATTTCACAGAATCGAAAACATAGGTTCAAAAAGCTGTAAACTATCTCAGAATTGGATAATACAATATCATGTTAGATTAAGGAGATTAGTGTCAGAATACCAGGAATCAATAATAGTCCAGGATATATAATATTGTCTTGGAAAACTAAAATTACGAGAAACTGTATTTCAGTATAATAAAGCCGAGTTTACACGAGGACAGTTCGAAGAAAAGTTTTTTTTTCCGAAAATCCGATTCCAGATACGATTAATTAGATTAAGTTTTTAAGCAAAAGTGCTCCAATGTAGTCTATTTTGAATAAATGAAATTTAGTCGGTTTACACTCGTCCAGTGGATCGATCCAGTCAACTATACCGCTTGACAGCAAATCAAGCGCACTAATTGATGCAATTAGCGAAACGCTAGCGACCCGGTTACGGGCCAGTAGCAAATCAAAATCTGGCACCGACTCGTCGAGAAACTCGCCACGCAAAATAGAAACATACAGAAACACGACAATCTTATAGTCAAGACTGTCAACAGGTTTGACGCTCGTAGAAATTTACACATTAATGATATTCACTAAAGTTACGAGATTTTGTTTTGGTTTTCTCTCTGTATATTTGTGGTGTTACAATAAAGAGTTACGCGTCATCTGTTAGATTAATAGATACCTGCGCCACGAATTAACACAAATCTAGAAAAATAACATTTAATTCATACGAACACCATAAGTCGACTTTTTCAGGTTACAAGATAATTAAAATAAAACATCAATTATTGTCTAGCATCTAGACATATGTTTGTTACTCTTTCACGCCAAAACGAGTGGACCGATTGAGCTGAAATTTTGCATAGACTTAAACCCTGGAATAGCACATAGGCTACAGTACAGCGGGTAAAACCGCTGGGCGCAGCTAGTATAATATATTGTTTATAATCAAAAGCTAAGATGAAGGGAAAGAACTAGTGCTTTGTACCATTTAACGAGAGGGATCATGACAAATCGTCGGTGACTGTCAGTCGTCAGAAGTTTTCACCAGCCCATCGTCCTTCTGCCCATACATATTTCATCTCCCTGTGTTAATCCAAGGATAATAAATTCGGTTCAGTGGATTTCTGCGTTTGGATAACTTTCTAACTAGCTATAGTATAGTTATAGCTATAGTTATACTACAGCCTGCGGTTTGCTTCCCCGAACAAGATGTCGAGGTTGTTAGAGGAATGAAATAATTTTCCCGGGAAAATTATCTTACTCGTACTTCCTCATGATATACTTGATGTTATACTAATATTAACAATGTTTGTGTGTGATTTTTGCTTATTGAGAGTTGAATTTGCGATGTGAGTCAGCCGGCATATTGTTTTTTTGTTTTATCCAAAAAAGTAAGAAGACGAGCAAGACGCTCACCTGATATTAAGAGATAAAGCTGGCCATAATATTACAGTGCCTCCCAGGATTTCTTAAGTTTTGTAGGTATTTAAGCGGGTAAAACCATTGGACACAGGTAGTATAAGTTGTTTACATTCGTTATTGGAGTGTTCCGGGAAATTTGATTGTTGAATATTACAGTAACTTTACCTATCTGACCTCGGTCTTTCGGTCCAGTGAACAATCTCTTTCAATAGGAGATTCTTTGTTAATTTGAAAATAATATCACTTGTTATACAATACAATACAATAATACTTTATTGCAAACCTGGTTACAAGAAATTGTTTCATAAGTAGACAATACACATAAAGCTAAAGGTATACAATCGGCGGTCTTATCGCATAGAGCAATCTCTTACAGACAACCTGGTTGGAAGGAACAAACCTGGAACAACCTGGTTGGTTATGTATGTATATTTATATAATATTATTAAAAGGTGGACCCGCGCGCACTTCGTCTCGCTTATACATTTATCAGTGTTCTTCTACTATATTACGCATGTATTACACACATAAACCATCCTCTTGAATCGCTCTATCTATTAATGAAAACTGCATCAAAATCCGTTGAGTAGTTTTAAAGTTTTTTTTTTTAATGTGATGAAGTAGAAGACGAGCAAGACGCTCTCCTGATGTTAAGAGATAACGGCTGCCCATAATCAGTACAGTGTTACCTAGGATTTCACAATTATGTGAAATTCTAGGAGCACTGCACCAACGCTTCTTACTCAAGAGTCATGAGAGATCATACGTACGGGGAATATAGCGGTACAACTTGGGTATCTTCAAGGCACGAGTGAATAGGTACCTTTCTAGGCATCTTACGTGCTGCATCGTCGACCGCATTTTCACTTTCCATCAGGTGGGATGTGGTCAAACGTAGGCCTATTTAGTATAAAAAAAAGTCTGATCTTAAAAGGCACCTGTCTCCCACAAAAGCCTTCGCATTGTAAAGCAAATCTATCAACAAATCCCTTATTCCTTCCAAAGCTAACAAAAACCTAATTAAAGACCTCCACAACAATAACAGAAGGGCCTCGTAAACCCTTAGGCCCTTGATGCAATATATCAATGCATTTAACCAAACAATAAATAAGGTAGGAGAACGGCCAATAAGGGTAACATGAGCCTACGCCATCGTTTAACTTACTCGCAGAGTGAAAAAGTGTTGTGTTAAATTTTATAATTCCGTGATCGTTTGGGAAATTCAAATAAAAAGTGTTCGTGCTTGTTCACGTTGGAACGCGCGGGCGCGGGCGCGGGCGCGGCAGACTTTGCTTACACCGCACGTGCGTTTGTACGTGAACACTTTCATAGCACGTCGTAATATTTCGCGCCCGCGCCCGAGCGTTTAACGTGAACAAGCCCTTCTCTATGTTCTTCCAGCTTTCTAACTATAGATTCAGATTCAGATTCTTTATTTAACCACATAAATAACAAATGTTGTTATAATGGCAAGTCAAATTCTATACAGACACAAAAACATTGGCATTTAATTTACATATAAAGTTGTAATAATTATTATTATTTTCATATTCATTATTAGTATTTTTGAAATAAAGGTTTGGTCTAACTCATGGAATATCATATTATAACTAAGAAATAATGTCAAAAGATTAAATAATATAAAGTTAAAATAAATAAATTTAGTAATAATAATTAAATTTAAATAATAATCATTTTATATTTCCGCATACAAAAACGATGATTCACTTAGACGCATGGCAAAAAATTCATTTATGGTGTAAAAAGGGTTTGATTTAAAGAATGGTTTTATTTTACGTTTAAACTGATTTATATTTAATTTCGTAATACTTATATCGAGTTTTGTCGCAATCGGTTCAGCGAATATTCTGAATACAAACGTTTCATTATAATGTTGGTGAAATGACTGCATGCGCAAGTATGTATCTCCGGAAATTATTTATTTATTTACACAAAACCACCACCATTATACAAAACCTAAAGGAACCGGTGCGTTGAACAGGCCTTAATGACAGTCAATCGTACGAACACTCAATGCACATAATTTGTAGGTAACACACATTATGTTACCATGTGTTATCATCTTTATAAATATGTATTTTAAACTAACACAACTTGCTAATATAATATAAAAGAATAAAAATTACTTTATTGCCAAAAAAATATCTGCTTAACAAGTTTATAATATAAAAAATTTAATAATATAATTTATATTTTTATTTTTTTAATTTAATATGATCTTTCTGCATTTTTATAGCCTCTTCACAAAAATCCCACAACACCCGATCTAGTCACACAAGTAATCTGTGCATTTAACCCTCAAAACGCAAGTTCAACAATAACCCCTAATCTCTCGTCTGCAGGACCCTAGACTATGATATGTTGGTTTAGGATCCGCGGCGGCTGAGTTGTGTTTATTTTTCATTACGACATATGCGGTGGCTCTTGCACTTCTGCTTTGAATATTTTATGGTTAATATTAAAGTTATTTAATAAAATTAATAGGATTTGTTCATAAAAATATTACTTTAGTCCTCATAAAGCTTTATGAGGACTTTTAAACATTTTCGTCATTTTAAATGTTATTATATTGAAATCTTGATATTTGATTCAAAGTATATGACTAGCTCTCAGATCAGAAGAATATTACTGTACCCCTCAGTCAAGTATCTACTACTTACATAACAAATTTCAGCTTAATTGGTTCCGCCATTCAGCCACGAAGGAGAAAAATAAGTGTACACGCATGTGTCTGAGGTGTCTGGAAGAGATAGCTTTTAGCGATAAGACCGCCGTTTTCAACATTTTTGTTAACCTTTGTTTTAACTATCTTTGAACATTAATTATAACAATAACGAGTTATCTAAAATATACGAACACACACAAACTTTTACAACAAATATAACAATTTCTAAAATCTTACTAATATTATAAACGTGAAAGTTTGTAAGAATGGATGTCAGGATGTTTATTACTCTTTCACGCCTAAACGGGTGGACCGATTAAGCTAAAATTTTGTTTAAAGATAGCTTAGACCCTGGAATAACACATAGACTACATAAGTACTGCGGGTAAAACCGCTGGGCGCAGCTAGTACATTTATAATATTTATTCCATATTCCACAACATCGAAATCTAATAAAACGATGTTATCTAAAATCTAGCTCTTAGTGCGATTTGGGTATAACTGTTAGCACTTTAAGCATTTGTATAATAAACAAGTGAAATTTTAAAAAATCCTTTCAAAAACAAGCTTTTATTATTACTACCATGAAGTACTCGTCAAGACGAATCAAATGAGTCCAAACTCGATGGGGTTGCGTCGTTTAATTACGGAGTTCCTATGACCACCTTCTAGGTCCATCATGAGATCAGCTCCATATCATAATAATATTGCATTGTCATCCGATTTATACATGCATGCAAAATTTCAGCTCATTCGGATACCGGGAAGTGGGTCAATTAAAAGTTGCAAGATTTGATTACAGACAGACAGACCGACAGACAGACAGACAGACAACAGACATCTGAAAGTAAATAAAAGCTTGTAATAAATAAAACATAATTCAGTTCGTTAGGTGTTAATACCGTGGCCTGATTAACTGAATTTCCAAATTTAATTTAATTTCGTTCAGTAAATTTGAATTCAAAATGCGTGTTGTTTGCTAAACAATCAGATCCAATGATCCTACTTAAATAACCACATTTCAAAACTAACTCTGAAATATAAAATTATTAAAGGTTACATGGACGAAGAAAAATAATATAAGATGGAACGTCATGAATAACAATCAGAGGGATTTATCCCGCCTTCTACGTTTAGTCAGCTACCATCTTTTTTGATACTAAATAGCCCTACGTTTGACCACATCCCACCTGAGATGGAAAATGTCGAAGATGGATCACGTAAGATGCCAAGAAAGGTACATATTCACTCGTGCCTTGAAGATACCCAAGTTGTACCGCTCGGGAAAAACGGAAAAAGGCATTGTCGGCCTGTGCTGTAGAAGGGCACTGTAGCTAGAGAAATTACTGGGCTGAAGAGTCTTAACATCTTATGACTCTCAAGTAGGAAGCGTTGGCGCAGTACACTTAGTAGCACTGTACTAATTATGGGCAGCGTCTTATCATCAGGAGAACGTCTTGCTCGTCTTCTTACTTTGTTTTATAAAAAAAAATCTACGACCGCATCGTCGCTTCACATCACGTGAGGTCGTGGTCAAAGGATAACCTAAATAAAACAAGTGAATTAAATTAAAAAATTTAAAAACCCCCAACGCAATAAGTAATTCACCATTTTATGATGGCGGCCATCTTGGATTTTAAATATAATATAGTGCGTTGTATTCTACACGTTAAGCTCTTTTATTTGATACCAATATTGCCGGGGTCGTGGAGGAAAAAAGTAATCCGCTATTTTGTAACGGCGGCCATCTTAGGCCAATTTCCACCAAACATGGCTAAAAACACTCTCGACTTACTCTACTTTCAAAAACACACACAGACAGACACGTCAAACTTATAATACCCCGTCGTTTTTGCGTCGGGGGTTATTAAGAAATAATGAATATAAAATAAGTACCGACAAAGTATGTACGTCATAATGTGTAAAATATACTATACGTATATGAATGACATTATAATTGGTAGAATAGATATAATATAAATCCTATTTTGGACGACCTCTGTGGCGCGGTGGGCTAATACCCGCCTGCAACGCAGAAGGTTGCGGGTTTGATTCCCGCATGGGACAAATGTTTGTGTGATCCACAGGTATTTGTTGATGGTCTGGGTGGTTTTCAATATCTATTATAAGTATGTATTTACAAAAGAAAATTATATGAGTATTATATCCGTTATCCTAACCACCATAATAACAAGCATTAAGTTGCTTAGTTTGGGGTTAGGTGGCGCCATGTGAAATGTCCTGAATTTTTTATATTTTTTAGTAATATCAAATTAAATATTATTTTGGGCGAAAAAAGCTGCAGTAATAAGTATCTAAATAAAAAAGTTGTTAGGCCTAAATCGAATGTAGCAAAATAAATCCCTAAGTGAGCAGTGAGATAGATTGTAAACATTAGTTCTAGAAGAGATTTCAAATCGATCTATCTAAATCCATCTTTCAGTTCACGTGAAATTTATTTAAGTTGCTGTCGATAAGAAAGAAGGCTTCTAAACTACACAAAATAATAAATACAATCCTAATCTTCAATTTTTTACAGGCTTTTATTTACTTTCACATGTCTGTTGTCTGTCTGTTTCTTTGTCTGTCTGTAATCAAATCTTGCAAGTTTATTTGACGTTTCCCGGTGTCCGATTAAGCCGAAATTTTGCCTGTAAAAATCGGATGACAATGCAATATTTTATGATATCAACCTGATCTGATGATGGAGCTGGAAGGTAGCCATAGGAACTCCGTAATTATACGACGCAACCCGATCGAGTTTGGGCTCATTTGATTCGTCTTGACGAGTACTTTATGGTGTTAGATGGTAATAATAATATAAGCTTGTTTTTGTGTATTTTAAGTAGGTATATATATAGCTACTTAAAATACACTATTTTAGCTACATGCTCGCAAAATTCACCGTCATATAGTTTAATTTATCATTTTTTTTTACTGTTGATATGACCTGGTGCGAAGAGCTTACCCAAGTGGCACAACGCAGTAATTTATCATTGTTTCCCCAAAAATAACAGCAAATTGTATCAAATATCGTTCAGCCGTTTGACGTGTAAGTAATCGGCCAAGACAAGGGTCGAAACCGTCGACGATATATTTAATAGACGACTAGTAGATTAGGCTAAATTAGATACAGATGCAGATAGATATTATCATGCTATTGTTTGCACTCCGTCCCTCTTTTTCTGTAGATTATCTCCAGTTACAGGTCAACTGGTACGGAAATGGTACTTTAGCATTAATTTAGTCCTAGCATTCTGCTGAATATAATTAAACTAAAATAAATAAATCATGATGATAAAAGTCACCTGACATATTGAAATTGTCTTTTAAGAAACCGAAGTTAAATATCGTATGATCATTGACGATGGGCTTATCGCTAAAACCTATTAATCCCAATATCCTTTACAAACCCAATATCCTTTACAAACCAGCAGGAAATTATATGGATAAGACAGTGGATACAGACTTAGGAATTAAAGAATAACGAAGAAAGGTCGTTGATTGGTCCAATCAGCGAAGTATTGAACGCGTTCGTTTGTCCACGGGATATTACCAATTTCCCGTTAGGTTGAACATTAGCATGCAAGCACTCAAAAAGGTGTATTTTCCTAATTTGATGTCTGAAAACAATAACGAGAAATGACTATAGGTAAACTGTCGACGGTAGAAACTAACTGATATGATTTATTGCTCAACTTATGGGCCCTTTAGTTTCCTGTTATTAAAGTACTAGTTTGGAGTCTGCTGAATCCAGTTTATTGATCGGAAGTCTTCATATTGCCTACATGGCAGAATATGGGAATGGGTAACACCGTGAATCAGCATCGACCGCATCTGCACTTTTCATCAAATAAATAATTAATAATTGGGGTTTATACTCCAACAGAACAGGTTACCCTACTTACACTATCAGAGTCAAATCACAACTTATAGGTTGTGTGGCGAACCTATATGTTGCAGTTTCAGGTCTCCGAGATTACTACTGTGCCTGCAACATGACCTGACGACTGCCTCCTATATATCTTATATGAAACAGCCGGGACCCACAGTTTTGCGTGCCTTCCGAAACACGGTAGCGTCCAGGCGAACTTTTTGCCACACACTGGGATATGAACCCAGGATCTCCGGATTAAAAGCCGAACGTATGACCACTGGGCCACGGCCTATTTAATAAAAAAAAACCGCTGGTGTTGCAGTCTTCAGGTGGCCAGGGAAATTACTGGGATAAGGAATCTGGGCTCATAGTTTTAAGTGCCTTTTGATAAACGACAAACATGTCAATACAGAAGGTCCAAAGGCTTGATTGAGCGACTGGCAAGGACATCAGCGAGTCTTCAGATATTTTGAAAACGTTTAAAACCCTGGTAGGCATAATATTTTCTTAATGCGAGGTCAAAGAAGTGAGAGCTAAATTTATGTCAGTCCAACTTTAAAATTCTCTCCTGGGCCTAAATTCTGCACAAAAAAGAGACGAAGGCGCAGCAAAACGTAAGCAAAAAAATAACCTATAAAACACATTTTTATTTTCAAAAACGCCACTTTGAGACGACCAAAAGATGCTAAATTAAAAAAAAATTAAGTTGCATTTGATTTTGTACTGGTATCGTAAGAATTTTCAAGATTAAAAAAATATATATATATAATTTGACAGTGGACGTTAGCAAAACGAGAAGCGATTTTGGTCCGGAATAATCCCGCTGCTGGATAAATAGTAGGGATTCTTCAGACGTCATTTTATTCCACGGATGTACTTAAGTATGTATTAATAGGTAAGTACATGTCCTTTTCTTTACCTAACAACTTATTTCACTTATTTCAAGGATAATAGGCCACTTTATAGGCACTAAAATCCTAGGTTTATGTTCTTATCTTGTGCCTTGAAGATTGCTTTCTAAAGACAATTTCAGTTAAAGAGATTACAAAACCGCTATAAATCTTGGAGCCGTTTCCTTAGGTACTTTTGGATTCTTATCTAGACGTTTTCTCAGTAATATTATAAGTGTATGAATGTGTGTTTGTTACCTTATAACGCCTAAACGGATTGTCAGATTGAGCTGAAGTTAAGTTCTTAGATAGCTAATATAATGATGGATAGTGAAAATGCGGTCGACGATGGATCACGTAAGATGCCTAGAAAGGTACCTACACTCGTGCCTTGAAGATACCCAAGTTGTACCGCTCGGGAAACACGGATGACGGCAAAGTGTTCCAAATGCGACCAGTTCCATTAAAAACGATGAAGCAAAACGCTTGGTGCGGGCAGTTATATGTCGTATATTCGGGAGATAATATTTTTTTTAAGTGATGAAGTAGAAGACGAGCGCTCTCCTGGTGTTAAGAGATAACGCTGCCCAAAATCAGTACAGTACTACTTAGGATTTCACAATAATGCGAAATTCTAGGAGCACTGCACCAACCAACGCTTCTTACTCAATAAGATGTAAAGACTTCATAGCCCAGTACTTTCACTGGCTACAGTGTCCTAAATATGTAGCAGATAAAACCTAAAAAGTGGGATATATCCCTCCCTGGCTTCACTGAACATAATATGGTAGACTAGATAATATTATAATTCCATTACTTTTCCATGAAACGGGTTCATATTATATTTTATCCTAAGATTTCATGTCGAAATCCAATTTTCGCGTTACGTAGAAACAATATCAATATTTTAATGAGATTGAAACAATATACTATACAGGTTTGAGTAATATGTAGTTGGGGAGGTCGCTGTCACTTTTAATAGGATCCAGTAACCTAATAGTCAGCGGAAGACCAGCGTAGGTCCTTTTTTGAACCTACATATGCTGAGCTAGGGCCGTTTTTGCGGCAAATGTAATAGTGTAGCGTTTTTTTTTTATTTATTTATTTATTCCAAAAAACTTCACATTACAATAATATTAATAGATACTTAGTATAATTATGTTACAAAGAACCTCATAATGACATGTATAATATTATTATGTAACACATGACTCACTAGCGTTCGCACTAGGATACCCCGTGTTGCGAATACTAGGACTTCCATATGAATATTTATTAAGACATTCTTTATTATGTTAAAATAAAGATGATTACTTCAAAATATTTAGGTTAATACAACAATATATAAAAAAATCAAATATTGGAGGTAGTTACGTTAACATTCTTGCAGCGTTGGTGCAGTGCACCTAGAATTTCACATCATCGTGAAATTGTAGGTGGCATTGTGCTGATTATGGGCAGCGTGGCGTGCGTGTGGGCGTGGTTATCTCTTTACACCAGGAGAGTGTCTTGCTCGTCTCCCCTACTTCTTCACATAAAAAAACTGTGTTTTACGTACCTACTCATACGACAATTACGTTTTTGAACTAACGTGAGTGTTATTCATATTAACTAAGTAAACAAACGACGTACAAACGAGCGTACACAACACGTTTTGTGGCAGTCTAGATGAGTTACAATTCACTGCTTAAACTTGGCTTAAACCCGTGGGCTCTAGGAAGTTCCAGATGTTTCGGGGAGTGACGTGTTGTATCTCTTCTAGGAGCATAATGTGTCGCCCCAGGTGGATACTTCTGTTGAACATGAGTAACCGCAGTTGCATATGCGCAGAACTGTCTCTTATTCGTGGCAATAACGTACATACTAGTCACGGCCCAGATCCATGCTCGTCAAATGTTTGTTTAGTTTGCTGTGTCCAGTGAGTATTCTGGTTACTGCACATGTTTTTTATATCTTTTGAGCTAAAAGAAAATCTTACCAATATAATAAACGTGAAAGTTTGTAAGAATGGATGTCTGGATGTCAGGATGTTTGTTACTCTTTCACGCCTAGACGGGTGTCCCGAGTGTCCGTGTCGGTCCCGATTGAGCTGAAATTTTGTACCTGGAATAACACATAGGCTATAATAAGTACTGCTGGGCGCAGCTAGTATTAAATAAATCTTATCTTACACCTCATACCAAAAGGTTTCCACCTCCCAAACAATCATTATACAACATAATACACATCTATTGTAAGTAGCAACCCTCTTGTTTCCTCTCCTATATTATTACCGAAATAGATATCAATTTTAGCAAATTGATTACATAAAGCCTCAATGAACCCACGAAAATGCGTAATTTAATAACTGCCGCCATTTTGATATTCTTGCGATACGGATAATGCTAGTTCCGACCGCTTTTCTGTGGATTACTTTGGGGTGAATTCTCACCCCTCGAATGCCGTAAAAATAACAATTTTGGAATATTCTAGGCTCTAGAATAACGCCCAGTGGTGTTTAAGTGTAGTGAAAAAGTTTTTTTCATCTCGAGGGATAAAATATGGAATAAAAACTTATCCTTTCTTGAGATTAAAACTATATCTAGGTTCCTTTTAAAATGTTATTCCAATTTTAGCTTACTTATCAATATTTTGCTTTCTGTTTCATGCGGAAATATTTTATCTCTGCCTTTTTCGAAATTCTAAGCTCTACAACTCTAATTTCAACCCCTGATGAATAGTTTAGTTGTGGTAACAAATATCATCTATTTTTTTAAAACCTCCAAACAAAACATCGAATCAAATATCATCACAATGTGAAAAAAACGTGCCACAAAAAATATAAAATACAAATATGAGGGTAATCCATATCGAATCGCTTATCGCCGACACACGCACCCCACCCTATCATTAAATCGCCAACTGCGGTCACACGGACCCCACCCCAATCACGGGAATGTATCGGGAGAGACGCCTTAAGTATGTCAATTTAAAAAATCCATCAAGTAGATCATTAAAAAATATTATAGAATTTTTCTACCAGTTGTCATGGAACTGGACAAAAGTACTGGACAATGGGACAATGTTAGTGAAATAATGATATTAATAAATGGGGGGTTTATACTCCAATAACAGAACAGGTTACCCTACTTACACTGGCAGAGCGTCAAAATCACAATTAGGTATAGGTTGCGTGGCCAACGCATATACTGCAGTTTTAGTTCGACAAGGCCTGCAACATGAATGACCTAACGACTGTATCCTACATATCTTATAGGAAACAGCCAGGACCGAAACTCGGTAGCGTTAAAGCGTTGACCCCAGGGTCTCCGCATTACAAGCCTGACGTACAACTACTGGGCCACGGACGCTCTACTAACTAATGGTTACACCTAGGGTAAACAAACCAGATGTACCAAGGGCAGTAGCGTGTATAGTGGGCCGAAATTTTACCTTTCCTAAAATTATAACGGATACACAAGTAAATAATAATAATAATTTGTGATTATACTCCAACAGAACAGGTTACCCTACCTACACTGTCAGAGTCAAATTACAATTTATAGGTTATGTGGCCAACCTAAATAAATTCGCGGCATATATCCAGCTATATTTCGTTGCGAACCCTTACAATAATCGTTTGCTACGTCGAAGCCTATTGTAACAGTTCAATTGGATTATTTTTTATGTTATTCTACATTTTATTCGGAATAGACTCGAGTAAATATCGGTTTTCGTGGTATTAATATTTACTGTTAACGATGGGGAAAATATACCTAATATTAATTTCGGCTGTTTTGGAGGTTTTTACATTGATTACAAAAACTGGATGTTGCATCGTGGTAATAGGTTTAACCAAAAGAGGCGTAAAGTTCTGACTTCATCCATTTTTATATTACTCACATCGATATTTATCAAATTGCTGTGCGACGACCTCCTTTCCCTTTAAGATTCCCTGCTGTTTTGTTCTTTTTATTCAAGTACTGAAATATAATTGTTAAGCTCACTGAAAAGGAATCTGGTTCGACCCAAATAATTTATCTGGGTAACGAAACAATCTAGTAAGTTATTGTCTTTAATAGACTTATTTAAAATAGGTTTATAGGTAAGAAGGAAAGTTAATAACAAAACCAACAATCCTATTAACTTGATTTATTGTTGTTGCAATATTATGTAAGTTGAGGACACGTTAACCATTAATATTTATCATATTTAAGAGTCTACATCCAGAAACATAAAGTCACCGATTTCGTATCAAAAACAAAGGGCTGTTAATCGCACTATTACAAATGCGAAAGTTTGCTATCCGTTTGCCAAAACTGCTGAACCGATTGAGCTGAACGTCGCCTAATGGCTTATTGTCTCAATAAAAGTAAGATTTACCGAGGTTAATTGCTAGGAAGGAATATAAGTATAATAGTTGGCTATCAATTATTATTTTCCCGGAAACACCTATTAATTTTGTCCACTTGATTTGTGGCAAACATTCCGGAAATCTATATCGAAGGGGACTTCCTATACATAGAAAATATAACGCTATGTCAATTAGTTTCCTCTTACATATAGTCCGGTCAAATTAGACCAAAAATAATAAAGTTACCTAAATTCCCACCAAGCTGAAAATCGGTAAGATTGTTTGAAATATCATTAAAAACAAAATTTGAAAGTTCCCATCTTTCCCCTGTGAGGAAAAAATGTTATTCAAGGTCAAAGGTAAAAAAAATAGTTTTTCGCGATTTTCAGCAAAACGGTAAGTTTTATCATAAAAATATCTTAGACAAAATTGTAGATCATAAAATTGTCTACAAAAAATTATATAATACTTTTTTCTACTAGCCACCGTTTTTGAAATATAACGATTCAAAAAGTTGTAATCTCTTATATAAAATCGTTCGTACACTTTCGTACTATCAACGCACAGCCCAAACGGCCGGACGGATTGAGCTGAAATTTGGACAGCGTATTCCTTGGAAGATTTATTCATCGTGCAATAAGAAGCGATTTTTTGAAATTCCCTCAGGAACAGGAATTATTCCCGAAAAACGTTTGTATGCAAATCCGTAACCGTTCACCCGATTTTTTTTATGATAAAACTTACCGTTTTGCTGAAAATCGCGAAAAACTCATTTTTTATCTTTGACCTTGAATAAAAAAAATTCCATACAGGGGAAAGATGGGGAAGTTTCAAATTTTGTTTTTAATGATATTTTAAACAATCTTACCGATTTTCAGCTTGGTGGGAATTTAGGTAACTTCGAATGTCTAAATTGACTGGATTAATATCTCTCTAAGAATAGAATAGAATATATACGAGTAAGTTTTAAAAGTCAGCTAAAAAATTACTATCTGTCACAAAGTTAGTTATTTGCTTGTATCTAGTATAAAATTATGTATTTATATGTATGTAGTATATTTAAGTGTATGTATTACATAGTATATAATATATGTATGTATATATTGCTTATGTATGTATATTTTACTTATTGTTTGTAAGATAATATACGTATTGAAAATTGTATCTCCTGTACCTTATCCCACCCCACTCTTTATATCAGCCTCTCCATTCAAATCCGGTTGCCTGGAAGAGATCGCTTTAAGCGATAAGGCCGCCCATTGTAGACCAAATTGTTTTATATTTATATAGTTTCTGTGCAGTTGTAATCTTAGTTTTATTTAATATTAAGTCATTTATTGTAAATTTCTTTTTTTTTCTTGGTCACAATAAAGAGTTTTTGTATTGTATTGTATTGTATTTTTATTGTCAATAACTGCTTAAAATTAGGTACTGGTGTTAGGGTACATTTCAAGGAATGGCAGCTTGCCCTTTACGGACGTACAAGTCTAAGAGCGTATATATCGAAATATCGAGTGACGCTCGCGCTCTCTCGCTCGCACTATTTGACAAATTTTTAAATATAAATTCATAGAATTAATTTATTTAAAATTCCTTAAGAACAGCCCTCCATAATAATATTGCACACATTTTAAAAGTGTTTTCAGTTTGATATAATAATCTTTCGCATTTTTATCAGTGTGCCGAAAAAAACCTATTTTAGTACACTTTTTGTTAGTGTGAAGGAAAATCTATATATTACATACAATAATAAAAACGGCACAACTCACATCAAATATTGCCGAGAATATCTCGACCACGGTCCGGAAACCGTGGTCGGTCGGTGGAAACCGTGGTCGAGATATTATCGGCAATATTTGACGTGAGTTGTGCCGTTTTTATTATTGTAGTTATGGAGAACACTCGCGATAGTTTTAAAAATCGTATCTATATATTTCTCGTGTAAGGTTAGCAAACAAACTGCCAATTTGTCCATTGTATGTGAGGATCGTGTAGTTGTGATAGCAGATGCTTCAATATTTGAAGGCGGCCCATTTTTATTTAGTTTTCATTTTCCACGCGACGGCACACGCTTTCTGTATTATGGTAGTAGTAGACCCGCGTGCACTTCGTAGCTTCTAACATAAAATTATCATATTTGTCTACTATATTATGCATGTATCTTACTAATATTATATACGTGAAAGTTTGGGTTGAAACGGGTGGACCGATTGAGCTGAAATTTGGTATACTGATAGCTTAGACCATAGAATAACACGTAGGCTAAAGAAAAGCGGGTAAAACCGCTGGGCGCAGCTAGTTATACATATAAACCTTCCTCTTACTACACTCTTTTAAAAAACCCCCATCATAAAACTGACAGACAGACATAAGACTAGCAATTCCCACACACCCACTGTCAAGAGTAATTGACGTTTGTAAGAGCACAATGTCATTAGGAGTAGCTACACATTGTATGCAATGACAGCGCGAGTAGCAAGAGTAGCCGTCTTGATATACATATGTCAGATTACTCTTGACAGTGGGACGGCAGTTGCTACTCTTATGTCAATGTCTTGCTAAACTAAAAGGGGCAGGCGGATCGTCAGTATGTGTCGATTCGTAACATAAAAAAAACAGATCGAAGGTCGCCAGTTACCATATAATTTTACCACATTTTTGTTGTATCTACCAATAAACAGTTATCTAAACTTTGGTCCTAAAAACGCGAATGTTATCAGATTTATTCAATAAATATAAAAATAACATAACAATGTACATACGATACCTATAACATATTTATTTCGCAAAAGGAAAACAGGTGAAGTCGTAAAACGGAACGTTAGTTTAACATAAAATCTAAGATTAAAATAAAAAGGTAGATATGGTACAGGCATCTCGCAAATGGACCGCTCCAAAGAGGTTCATGCACTTAACACGTTCATGGACACTTGCATTATTAAAAAAAATACAATATGACATACCAATTTCCATACAACGTCTGTAGGCGGATTGTCATATGTAATAGATTATTATAATGTCTGTTATGGCAGCAACCTATATATCTATGGCTATATACGATAACGTCTGTAGACGGAAGACATATCAAACATTTCAGAATGTGAGCACTATGACCATTACGGCCATGGACGGTACCGTCTATAGGCGGGTATCATAACAAGCAGAGCAATAGAAGTGTGATGAGACATTGTCGGTGGGGGACGGTTGGACGTCGGACGTCGATGGACGTGGTGCCACATCGAAATTATATTTTTTACGCCTATCGACGGAGTGTCCATGAACGTGTTAATTTTACTTCAGTCACAATCGGCGCGAGTCGGCGCGGTAACCGACATTTTCCAAAAGATTGCAGGAAAAATGTAGTAGGACGACAGTAGTCGCTTATTTTTCCATAACGACTGTTATCTCAGTACATTTTTTAAAAGCTTCTATTTACTTTCACCTGTCTGTTGTCAATCAAATCTTAAAAATTGAATTTGATCCACATCCGATTGAGCTGCAATTTTACATGCAAGTATAAATATTATTATGATATGGAGCTGATCTGATGATGGCGCTGGAAGGTGGCAATATGAACTCCGTAATTAAACGACGCAACCCCAAGTTTGGGCTCATTTGATTCGTCTTGACTAGTACTTTGTGCTAGATAGTAATAATAATAAAAGCTAGTTTTTAATTTTTTTTAAATTTCACTTGTTTGCGTTAACCACAAGAGATTAGCGCTTGTTGAAGTCTCCAAGCCCAAGTTTCTCTACAGCAACGTTAGCGAATACCGTACCTTTCCTTTTCATTGTAATCTAATCATAAAATATTATTTTATGTTTGGGACCCAGTTCAGTTCTGTTTATTGAATGGCCCCTCTAGATAACCTACCCTTTTATTTTATCGGGTAATACGGATTTATTCAGTAACGCCTAGAGTTCTAGACTATAAACCTCAAGTGCGCATTAAGGTTAATACCTATACTTCAATATAGTATGTTAGAGGTGAGGCACATTTTCCTTTCAATTTTCTGCGTGATTCGGAACGCAATTTATATTTGTAGCGTCCGTGGCCCAGTGTTCTTACGTCCGGCTTTTAATCCGGTGGCCCTGGGTTCAAATCTCAGTGTGTGGCAAAAAGTTCACCTGGACGCTACCGTGTTTCGGAAGGCACGTAAAACTGTGGGTCCCGGCTGTTTCCTATAAGATATGCAGGAGGCAGTCGTTAGGTCATGTTGCAGGCCCTCTAGTAATCTCGGCGACCTGAAACTGCGACATATAGGTTGTCCAAACAACCTATAAATTGTGATTTGACTCTGACAGTGTAAGATAAGGTAACCTGTTCTGTTGGAATATAAACACCAATTATTATGAGTACTAGTGGACCCGTGCGCACTTCGTCGCGCTTAATAGAAAATGATCAGTGTTCTTCTACTATATTATACATGTATTATACATATAAACCACCCTCTTGACCCGCTCTATATATTAATGATAGAGCGATTTTTGTTGTCCATTATCTTTTTTTTACTCTTCCTTGACAACGTACAAATGAAAAGAAAATCTTCCCCATAAGTGTTAGATTTCAAACTACCCACATTGTAGTTCATTCGAGGCGTCGACCAATAAGAGAACACTTTTTTTTTTCTTTCGATTGAGAACTGGTATTTGCTCGAGAGTTGCACAATACTGAGCTTCTGAAAGGAAAAGGTGGATGTGAGAATTTTTTGATGTGGCTTTTCTATCGTTCCAATTTCCAAATTCCACTTTATTGGTGATTTTTATGCAACGAAGTAAGACGAGCAGGACGCTGTTCTAATGGTAAGAGATAACGCTGCCCATAATGGGTAATGGGTGCCCATATGGGTGCTACCCAGGATTTCACAAGACTCCTTAACCCAGTATTTTCATTACACACACCGCGCTTCTACCGAAACAGAGTAATGTTTGCACATCACTGTACGGTATGCGGTAGAATAACTGGTATTCTTGGGTACCCAGCAAAGGAAGTCTACCCCCGGTGAAATTTGAATTTGGAGCTATCAAAAATTTGGTGTAATTCAAGAAAAATCAAGAGGTTTTTGAAGTCAAATCACAGTATGTGGCATAATGTTAAATTCTCTTTAAAGAACTATGCGAATAGACTTTATATATCCCAATTTAAATATTTTGTATGACCTAAATGGAGTTTCTTAGCTCCACGGTACGGGCGAGCAAATTGCAAAGGCGTTGTGCAGATATGTCTTCTAGAATTCTATATACTATAGGAATATAGGTATATTATATACCACGAGTATCTTTCTTACTTAAATTATAAACGTGAAAGTTTGTAAGAATGGATGTCTGGATGTGTGTTTGTTACTCTTTCACGCCTAAATGGGTGGACTGATTAAGCTGAAATTTGGTATAGAGATAGCTTAGACCCTGGAATAACACATAGGCTACAGTACAGCGGGTAAAACCGCTGGGCGCTGCTAGTAACCCATAACGCTCTTTAGTAATGGGCAATGGACACGACATCATGGGCTTTACTTTTTTATTCATTTCTAGCTGCACCCAGCGGTTGTACCCGCTGTACTTGTAGCCTATGTGTTATTACTGGGTCTAAGCTACCTCTATACCAAATTTCAGCTTAACCGGTCCTCCCGTTTAGGCGTGAAGAAGTAACACACACACACACTCACAAAGTTTCGCCTTTATAATATTAATAATAATAATAATAATAAATCATTTATTTCAGGCAATAGTACACTGCCACAGACGCAGTGTACCAGAGGCCCATATCATATATACCTTACAGACTAACATACATAAAATTTTTATAAGAACTTAAAAACTAGGTCACACGTAGCGCCGGCGACGTGTTGCGCGCAGAGTCAGCAGGAAGTCGACCTCGAAATTTCCGAAACACGACTCCCTGCGGCCAGAAGTCCTCCTTCATGAAGGTCGGCAGACGGCTGGTCGGAACCCTCACCACGAAGGAATTAAAATTCGTTTTGTGGCGAGATTCTAGCCGTTCGACCCTCAAAGTGAAAGAGGTCCTCTTTCGGGCGTAGTCTATGACGTCCACGGCTTTCGTAGACCACATCAGTCGGGACACGTAGAGCAGCGTGACAGGTACCTCGGGACGCAGCGAATCGTTACATCCCGGCGTCGCCGAGCCACAAAAGTTACGACGAGAGGGCTTCTGCTTTTTCCTCTGCACCACGGTGAAACCCTCTTCATCCTTACTACACGGCGCGGCGTCAGCTTGCCTACGAGTCTGCTTTCTCCCCTTATTAGACGTCCCCTTATTAGTGTTATAGTATTAGTGTTAGTCAGTTTTAGTCTTTGACAACTAACTCACGTGATGCTAAGCGATGATGCGGCCGTAGATGGTATCAGACTAAACCTAGAAGGCGGGACAAATCCCTCCCTAGCTTCACTTAACATCATGCCAGAACATAATGGTTATAATGACCGCTTGGCGACACGGTTTTGTCCAGTAAGTAACTAGCCACGGCCGTAGGGACACCAGAACACGAGTGTCAGTGCCTAAAATCTTTTACAAGCTTTTACCTGTCTGTTGTCTATCTGTTATCAAGTCTTGCCAGTTTAATTTGACCAAATTCCCAGTTTCCGATTGACCTGACATTTTGCATGCATGTATGAATCGGATGACAATGCAATATTATAACATCGAGCTGATCTTATGATGGAGCTGGAAGGGGACTATAGGAACTCTGTAATTAAACGTAACCCCATCGAGTTTGGGCTCATTTGATTCGTCTTGACGAGCACTTTGGTGCTAGATGGTAATAATAATAAAAGATAGTTAACAAAAAGTTTTTTTTTTAATTTTACTTGGTACGTCTACATTCTTTTCTAGCCTTGCGTATCTTAAATGCTTTAACCTAAGTTGAACAGCCGATAGCGCATTAGTGCTAGACTTTAGCATCTAGGTTATCTAACTATATTAGGCACGCAGCCAAAAGCCTACAATTACAGACATAATGGCCTGGTACAGTTAGCAAAACAAATAAGAACGTTCTTGTAAGGCTGTCTTGTTTTTGGAAGGTTCTGTTTTCACAAAATTATGTTTCTCTATTCCGGAGCCAATGTAAATAGGTCTTAAGCGAATAAATTAAAAGGAAGTCTTCTTCCTTATATAATTAACAATAATTGTGGTTTATATTCCGATAGAACAGGGGGGTTAGACAAGCGCCAATCGTTTGTCGCTATCGCTAAACAAGTGAATTAAATTAAAAATTTAAAAAACCCCCAACGCAATACGTAATTTAATTTTTTTTGATGGCGGCCATCTTGGATTTTAAATTTTATTATAGTGGGCTGTATTCTACTCGTTAAGCCCTTTGATTTGATACCCATATTGAGGGGGTCGTGGAAGAAAAAAGTAATCCGCCATTTTGTAGCGGCGGCCATCTTGGATCGATTTCCACCAAACATGGCTAAGAACACTCTCGACTAACTCTACTTTCAAACAAAAAAACTAAATCAAAATCCGTTCATCCGTTTGGGAGCTACGATGCCACAGACAGACACACACAGACAGACAGACACGTCAAACTTATAATACCCCGTCATTTTTGCGTCGGGAGTTAAAAAATGTACTGAGATGACATTCGTTGTCGTTTGTTTTTCGATAACAAATGTCATCTCAGTACATTTTTTTAGCGATAGCGACAAACGATTGCAGCTTGTCTAGGCCCCCAGGTTACCCTACTTATACTGTCAGAGTCAAATCACATTGTGTGGCTAACACAAGAGTCTGCGGCTAACAAATGACGTCACGGTTGTTTGCCATCTCTCTTACCTTATTAAAATTAAAAACAAAATGCAAACAAATGAGGCAAAGACACGAGATGGTAAAGTTGAAATTCAGAAAGAGCACGTAAAAAGCTATAAAATTGTCAATTTTCAAAACTCCCGGAAAACTTTCCATTTATTAACTGTCTTATCAAAAAGCGAAATACACACTAAAATCAGAACGTAGTAAACCCAACCCTACAAAATAAATCGTCAGATTACAAAAACGCGAGATTATTTCAATAAAGTTCCACATGTACACTCGCTCATAAAACGCACACAAAATAACTCACAAACATAAAGTAATAAAAGGGCGCTGTAACAACCATAATATTCAATATAACGCGCTCAAATATTTATACCGTCGAGTTTGTTTGCGCCCGTTAGAAAAAAACGCTGGGGACGTACACACGGGCGTTTTTGACGCGCTTTTGACACGTTTCAACTTCATCACCATTCTTAACTTGCTTCAAGGCAAAGGCATTCTTCCTCGTAACCCTTAAAGGGCAGCTTATACATCATACCACATAGTGAACGTTAAATACAAAATATCACAACAAATTTTGAATGAGAAATTGAAACGTGCACGAAGTGGTTCAGGGACCATTTTAACTGAATTTAAATCGGATTGATTACCCAAATGTGCCTGAAACATGTTTTTTTTTTAATTTTTTAAGTTTAAGTGCCAATTCAATGTTGTTTAGATTGATTGATTATAAGTTACGAATAAAAACGTGTATTCGCTAATGAAAAGCGTGCTAAGAAATGTTTTATTTTTATTTACTAGCTTTTTCAAAGGTTTATTTCCAATTATAGCAATTCACTACGAGGAAATGTCTTTTCTTTAACAACCTGTATCGCAGCTATGATTCAGCATTATTTTAACTGGTACTATAAAAAAGACGCCTACAAACGCTGAATGTAAATCGGGCCTTATTTAAGCATTTTCTAACGGGGGCTGAAAATTTAATTTCTCATCAGGGATGCCATGTTATGGTGACCCAATAATTCGTGCATTACTCTAGAAACTCCTCATGTTTAGATAATCTCTTAGACTGGCTTTGGGGGATTGATATATGAAGTTTTAAACCACTTCAGTTTCTTTGGACCATAGTCCTTTTTACTTCTGTAAATTATTATGTTTATATTTAGTCGGAGAGTCGTTTAGTCGTTTTAGTTTTAGAGGTGTGTCAGGATCGTTCCAAATGGAGGGGAATAGTCTCTGCCTACCCCAATGGGAACCAGGCGTAAGTATAGGTATATGTATGTATCTAAATATATAAAAGAAATGAGTGACTGATTGACTGACTGATCTATAAACGCACAGTCCAAACCACTGAACGGATTGCTTTGAAATTTGGAACACTGATAGGTCATATGACGAAGACCTCCGCTAAGAAAGTATTTGCCCACGCTGGCAAAGCCGCGAGCATAAGTTAGTATTTAATATTTAGTCGGTATATATGTGAGAATTTCATCGTAGCAAGAAATCTGTACTTTTAGGTAGGTAGGTAGGTACAGGGTTAGGGTCTACCGGGGAATTAGACGGGCACCCCAGCAGAGCCAGTTATTCTACCGCCTGAGCAGTGAAGTGCAAACATTACTGTGCTTCGGTTGGAGGACACTGTAGCTATTAAAGTTACTGGGCTGAAAAGTCTTAATGCTTATGATTCTTGAGTAAGATGCGTTGGTGCAGTTCGTCTAGCTTTTGCATCATCGTTATCTCTTACCATTAGGAGAGCGTCTTGCTAGTCTTCTTAGTTCTTTGCATAAAAAGAAATCTTTTTTACTTCTCCACATCATTATAATACTTTTTTATTCATTTTAGCCGGTTTATAAGAATTTCAACATAGAATCTGAATCAGGTAGGTATAGGAAAAACTACTACACCGATATGTCTCATATTCTCAATACAAACACCAAAGAAAACACTATCAAAATCTACGGGCACATGCTACTCTATTTTTACCACCATGAAAAATAGGTCAAGCAAAGGTTTCTAGTTTCTATACTGACTGTACTGGAGCCTTATTTTGACAACGGTACACTGTGTCGGGTGGTTTTACATCTCTGCCATATGTGTTTTGTGTTATGCAACTCTATCGCAGTACATTTCTATGTATTTTTATGCCCGATTTGGCTTTGAAACTTTCATAAAATGGTGGCGATTTTTAGTTCATACAAGCGAATTATATTAAAAATTTGAAAAAACTCCAACGCAATATAAATTTATCATAGTACTTTGAACTTTACTAGTTAAGACCTTTCATTTGATACCCATATTGACGAGGTCGTGGAGAAAAAAAGTAATCCGCCATTTTATAACGGCGGCCATCTTGGACCGATTTCCACACAACATGACTAAGAACACTCTCGACTAATTCTACTTTCAAACAAAAAAAAATACTAAATCAAAATCCGTTCATCCGTTCGGGAGCTACGATGCCACAGACAGACACACGTCAAACTACACCCCGTCGTTTTTGCGTCGGGGGCTAAAAATACTTAAGTAAGATGATATATAATAACTGTTGGTGAACCTAATTAATATGTCCCTCCTTTTGCCCCCATGTCCTCATTACATCCACATCATGTTAACACCTCAATAGTCACAGAACAATGGGAACCGCGAATAAATCAATTAATTCAGTAACAACCGATTCAATTGATGCCGAGCACTAAGCCCTATAGATGTCAGGATTGCCGACTTTGTCAATGGCTATTGTACGATTTGTACGTGATTAATTTAATTGGTTTGCTAGTTAATTAATTGAATTGGCTACTGATTTTTAACTGATTTGTATTAAGGAGGTTATTAAGTTTGATGTGATCAAGAAGAAAGAAAATTATTTAATTAAGCAAAAAGACCAAGAAGTAGCCCAGAATCGGGAAGAGTGGCGTGATCTTGTATCGGAGGCCAAGACTCAGTTTGGGTCGCTGCGCCGTAGTAAGTAAGTAAGCAAAAAGATCAGCACATAGAAAAAAAATAAACAAGAAAAGCGCAAAATATATTACAAAAAAGAATATTAATAAGTAAACACTAATAAGAAAAAAAAAGAAGGAAGAAAAGAAACGTAAAAAAAGGAAAGAAGAAAGCGGCGGAGGGCTAAGAAGGTTATATTCAATGGATTTTGCAAAATCAACACCAAACTGAAGCAAGAAAAATGACGTCACAGTTGTTTGCCATCTCACTTACTCACACTAAATACGTAGGTTGACGATAATATTTTGTTTTTTTATATAGTACTAGCTGTGCCCAGCGGTTTTACCCGCTGCTCTGTAGCCTATGTGTTATTCCAGGGTCTAAGCTATCTCTATACAAAATTTCAGCTTAATCGGTCCACCTGTTTAGGCATGAAAGAGTAACAAACACACATACAGACATCTATTCTTACAAACTTTCACGTTAATAATATTAGTAAGAAATTGTGAACCTAGAATTTTACATTATTGTGAATCCAGGGTGGCACTGTACTGATTATGGGCAGCTTTATTTCTTACCATCTGAAGAGCGTCTTGCTCGTCTTTATACTTCTTTGTATAAAAACCCTTCTAGTCAATTATCCCCAGTCTCCTCTACTTATAATATTTACTTAACTCCCATTTTCACATTAAAATTTTTGGCCGGATTCATTAACAAACAACTATTACGTAATAGAAAATCAAGTACATACATTGTTTCCAGAACAATCTGTAAGCTGAAACTTAGACAAATATCAAACCAAGAATGTAGACCGAAGCTCTCTAACTTCCATCAAAGTATGTAAATAACTTCACAGAAAGGTTTCGCAAATGTTTCTTGAATTGACACAAAATATGTACATTATTATAAGGTTCTGTTCAGACATGCCGCGCGGTTCTCTTTTATTTCTGTGCACCAACCAAATTGAGGGCAATGTTACCAGCAAAAAAGCTCTCATGCGGCTCTCGCGGCTTTACCCGCGTAACAAAATCCTTTCTTAGCGGACGTCTATGGCATTAAACCTATCTGTGTTTCAAATTTCAACGAGATCCGTCCAGTGGTTTGAGCTGTACGTTGATAGATCAGTCAGTCAGTCACTCTTTCCTTTTATATATTTAGATATGTCTCGGCTTATATCCGAAGTGCAGCTACACCTAGGTTTAACCAGTGACACATGATACTGCAACGCTACTTAAATATAAACATTTTTCATAGGAAGACGAGTAAAGCAATTTTAATGTTAATAATTAAACGGGAAATGTTCGGGAAAGTCACAAGTGTTAAATACGGACGGGCGTGGTAGAACTTGCAGCGATTACCTAGAAATGTTTTTATTATATTATACGTTAGCATTTAACCACGATGTCGTGTAATGTTAAGCGACGATGCAGCAGTAGATGGTAGCGGACTAAACATAGAAGGAGGGATAAATCCTTGGCTTCACTGCAGATTATGCCGGGACACTCACAATGACCGCTTGGCGAAAACGGTAATTTTACGCAAACAGATGGACATGACGAAGGTGCACAATATCAAGTATTTTATTTATTTTTTTTAATTATCAAGCATTGATCTTATTCGGTGGACTTTATGAGGTAAGGAACGACCGTCCAGATCTTTGCAAAGCACTCTGGAGAAATATAATTGAAGGACACCACCAACCTTCAAATCCACGCCGCCTCGGGCAGCACGACAGCAGACGCAGTACAACACGACAGTCCTGCAGGTTCGCCAACCACTGCACTCCAAGAATGAACCTCCAAAGGTTCGCAAACAGTCTCGTCACGGATAAGAGAGGTTGCGAAAGATATACCACACGCACGCCACGGCGAGAGCACCGTAGAATTCGGCAGGTTTTGCAACATATTATAAGTTAGCCACACAACCAAAAAATTGTGATTTGTCTCTGACAATGTATGTAGGGTAACCTGTTCTGGTGGAGTATATAAACAACAAGCATTTATTTTATATTATAATGCAAGACACATAACCTCTAGGTACACCTCTGAGTTAAGGGCGTTCGGAGAAATTGGGAGCTAAGACAACGTGCCTGCGGCTCGGTTCCGATATGCACACGCACTGACTGCGCTTTCGGCGAGACGCAGTCTTTTAGATGTTGGTGGAGCAGTTTTCTAAACTACCCTGCATTATAAATTGCCAAGACCGAACAGAGACATTAGATAGATTATATTACAAGCTTTTTAAAACCTATTAGGTATTTACTTTCATATGTCTGTCAAATCTTGCAAGTTTAATTTGATCCACTTCCCGGTTTCTGATTTAGCTGAAATCTGCATCCACGTATAAATCGGATGACAATGCAATATTATTATGACGTCGAGCTGATCTGATGATGGAGCTGGAAGGTGGCCATAGGATAGGCAATAGGAACCCCGTAAATAAACGACGCAACCCCATCGAGTTTGGACTCATTTGATTCGTCTTGAGGAGTACTTTAGGATACTAGATGGCAATAATAATAAAAGCTTGTGTTAAAAAAGTTTTTTTTTTATATTTCACTAGTTACAAATAAATATAGCAAGATAAATGCCGGTTGCAAGCCGCAGCTGCTGTTGAGATCGAATCGAGTTTACGTCGCGGTGGGATAACAAGATTATACTGAGTCAGACGTCTGACTATTCCTGCTTCTAATGTTTTTACTCGTATTTCAATTGCTTTTACGGATTTTAAATACGATTTGAGGCATAAAATAATACATAGTAAATTGCTGTTAATATATTTTTTGAATGGAACTCACATAATTTATGAAACTGTCGTATAAAATTAATGTATGTTACCTTTAATATGAGTATGATTTTAGATCGATATTATAATTTCGTTCACTTGTTATGATAGTGTGACATCTCAAAAACCGTTATTTTACAAAAACGACCCTTGATATATATAATAAATATAGTTCAATGATCAATGGTTGTTTGGTAAAATTACGCTTTTTGAGATGTCACTGTCATGGCAAGTGGTCAATTTTTAGTTTTTCGGTAGATAGTAAAAATTAACCAATTTCCAATGTTTGTATAATTTGTATAAAACTCATAAAATTTAATTTATTATTATTATATGGGATTTTATATAACAATTATAATTAGTAAATATTCTATCTAAATATATAAAAGGAAAGAGTGACTGATTTACTGATATTTCAACGCACAGCCCAAACCACTGAACGGGTTTGGTTGAAATTTCTAATACAGATAGGTTTTATGACGTAGACCTTCGCTAAGAAAGGATTTTGCCACGCGGGCAAAGCCGCGAGCATGAGCTAGTATTATACTAGTAGTTCGCCGCGAACTGGGACCTCGCAGACCTAATTTCCCTCAAAATAGTATATATACATGGTGTGTATATATACATGGGTAAAATTAATAAGTATCTACGAAATATAAATGTATGGAAACTTTAACCTATAATATTCGTAGAAGGAAAGGAAAATCCAAAAATTGAAAGTAATGTTAAAACTCAAAATACGTAACGGATTATACATTAAAAAAATCTTTATCTCTGTGACTATTTTATTGTTTTGATCAAAATTTCAATAATAGTAAAATATGAAAGGTTATGTGTGTATTCACTTGCAGAAAATAATAAAATAAAATAATAAATATTACTAAAGTTTTTACAAAAATTCTCACAAAATCTTCATAGTTTGTAGCACTTGTTTACGAAGAAGTTGCCGATGCTATACAGCTGTGTTATACAGCAAATTTACAACAGTTATTATATTGATATTTAAGCTAATTCTATAACATTTTTGTCGTAGCAGCCGATGATGACTTAGACTTGGAGCGAGAACGCAGAGCTATGACAGTCACGCGTAACATCTAGGCTCGCAGGTTTTCAAGATGTATATCTACAGCTACTGAGCAAGACAAAGTGTCCTTGTTCAAGGCATTATCAGACTTTTTATACGTGCAGCTCGTCGATCACATTTGCACTTTCCATCAGGTGGGATGTGATCAAACGTAGGCCTAATTATTAATTATTTTTTTAAACAAAAAACTTGTGGATGAACTTTACAAACTACAACTTTACAAAAAACGGATCCAGTACAACAATGCTTTCAGGATGCTTTTGGCGCTGTCTCGATACTACAGAGCGTCAGGGATGTTTGCAGATGTTAGAGTGAATGATGGTTTTAATGGCATAATGATAAATGTGATAAACACATAAATAACAATCCCAATAAATTTCTTGCTCGTTCCTCTCATAGATATGCTTTTCGAACGAGCAGTAGAGTCTTAAAATACTTAGATCTAAATAATTGTAAAATTTACTTTCAAAAGTGAAGCACTGTAGCCTATCCAGTAAAAGAAGAAATGTGGATCGAAAAGTCGAAAGCAGAAAAACTAACTTAGGAACTTTGTTTGGACTATTCAGAACATAAACATACTAAAAGTCCCCACCCCTCCGAGGTGAGCCCGAGGGGGGGAAGCCGAAGAAGGTTCCATTTTTAAGTTTTTTGCTTATGTCAATTCGAATGTAATGTGCCCAAACTCGATGGGTTTACTAATAGCCATTGAAGAGGTTCAGTAAACACCTCCTGGCTCCATCATCAGATCAGCTCAGTGGTACCAAATTATTGAACTGTCATCATATTTCTAGACATTTGCAAAGTTTCATTATGGTACAACAACCAGAAGTTGGTCAAATATTACTTGCAAGATTTTTTTACCGACTTTGTATGGAAAACTAATTTCAGCGTCTTAAAAATAGACCATGTTTGGAAGCTCATAGCTGGACAACGATTGGATATAGATAAAAAGTGTTCAAGCCAAAGTTGTAGGAAATTTTAAAGCTTTTATAATGTAGTACAACAAAATATCGTACAACGCCCAGTTTTTGACATTTAGGTAAAAAACCTAAAAATGGGACCATCTTCGGCCCCCCCACCCCTCGGGCTCACCTAGGAGGGGTGGGGACTTTTAGTATGTTTATCTCCTGAATAGTCCAAACAAAGTTCCTAAGTTAGTTTTTCTGCTTGCGACTTTTCGATCCACATGCCTCTTTTGGGCACTCATTGACTGGACTACTATTTGAATAAAAAAAATGGGTTTAAGTTTGATTAATAAATTTGAACATAATATCCTGCACCACGCGCACGATCATTAAAATTCATAATATTTTGAGTAAGTCAACATGGCTATTCACTTATCCGTTAGGGAACCGAACCTAGGACCGAATTATCAAAAATGTATGAAATGACGTATTACGTCGTATCGATTTTTGACAATTCGGTCTTTGGTTCGGTTCCCTGACGGATAACTGAATATCACTGCAGTTCTCATAATATTATAATCGATAAACATTGTAATTTTGTATTCTCTATAACTCTACAACCCTTGCACCGATTTGGCTCATTTTTGGACCTGAGAATTCTTTTAGTTTGTACTACCTGTTTAAAAAGTTTTTATCAAGACTGGATCATCGGTTTCATTGTAATAAAGCAATCTCTTTAACTCTTGAACCCTTCGACCGATTTGGCTCATGTTCGAACTTAAAAATTCTATGGATTTATATTACGCGTTTGCAAAGTTTCATGCAGATTGGACCATTGGTTTTCCAGTTATCGCGTAACAAACATACATACAAACATACACTTTGGCTAATATATTTGTGTCGCTTATAAAAAATGTGTATATGTTAGGAAAAAAATTATCAGCGCTCCAGTTTTGAAATAATCGTCAGACCTATCGTAAAGACTTTAAGTCACCTATATCTCTGCAACCCTGGAACCTATTTAGCTAATTTTTTCATTTAAATTATCCAATTAACCTTCTTAACTTGTGTGTAAAATTTCATTTAATTTGGATTAACCGTTTTCAAGTAAACGTCGACCAAACTTAAGCACCAGAGGTCAAGCGTTAAACTGGTCAAGACGCAGGCATTTCGCGGCTTTCGACTCTAAGACCTCGCTTCGCTCGGTCGATAATAGTTTTATTGTACAACTATTATTATTTATTGTCTCCTTATATTTAATTTATAATTGCATATAATTTTTTAAATATTATAATTATTGAATTTTTACTTTATTCATTGTAATAATTAACATCATACCATTTTGAATTGAATAAATTAATTAAATAAATTGTTTAGTTTATTTCTTGTATTTACTACCGGTTAATGAAATCGCTCCGCTACCATTCCCGCTCACACTGCGACCACACACATCTTCATCAAAGGTATTATTTCGATATGTGAAAACACGCAGCTGTCAAATTGCTATACAGCGTGTATTCAAATTATCAGGCACGTCATATTCCTTATTATAACCAGAACACCCTGTACTTAGGTTATTCAACGTTCCTTTTGTTCTTTCTTACTAAAGATACTACCTGCACTCAGTGCCTTTGCCCACTATGTTTTTTATTCATCACAAGAGATAAAAAAAATTGCTATTGTGTAATTTCCCATAGCTAAATATGTACCCAAGGGCGGATCCAGGATTTGGTCCTTGGGGGGGGGGGGGGGGGGGCAAAGTGCAGACGGGCAAAAATATTTTAATTTTTACTACGAAAAGTGTGTGTTTAGCTCGCTTTGCTGCGAGCGTCGAGAAAAAAATTATAATCTTGACCATGAAATATGTGCAAAATTCCTAACTCTACAATGTTTCTGGGGGGGGGGGGGGGGGGGGGCTTGGGCCCCTGAACTAAATTCGCCTATGTATGTACCTACCTACATACAAAATTTCAGCGCAATAAGTCCATTTTAGCATCCATATTGTAACACCCACAAGGTGGACAGACGACCTTATAAAGGTCGCCGGAAGACGCTGGATGCAGGTCGCTTCCAACCGGTACATATGGAAGTCCAAAGGGGAGGCCTATGTTCAGCAGTGGACGTCTTACGGCTGAGATGATGATGATGATTGCAACATCGTACTAATCCTCTAGTACATCCTACTAATATTATAAATATATGTATATTTATAGGTATGAATGTGTGGATGTCTGTGTTTTTTTAATCTTCACGCGTCCAAGGTTTTACTGGTTGAGCTGAAAATTGGTATATAGGCAAAGGTAGCCTAAGAAAACCACAGAGTCTCCTTTTTTATCTCATAATGAATAATGGGATAACTTTTGAGGGTAACACTTCAGGGCATACCTGGTTTAAAGTATAAATAAATAGGCCAAGCGCGAGTCGGGCCACGCACAATGTAGGGTTCCGTAGTTCTAGTAGATTGAATACACTGCACAACAGCATTTTGGATGATTGGGTTATGATACATGATATTAGTCCAATTTTTGACGACGATTTCAAATTAGTGACTGAAATTTCTGTATCAGCTCTAGTTAAAAAGATATGACACATATTATGTTGTTTTCGTAATAAAACGCTATAAATGTAGAGATGATCCTAATTAATTTAAGTTTAAGTTGAAAAACTCTTTATGTTATTTGATTTTCTTGCTGAAACTGAAGGCAGAGGGCTATTCTAAATGCTCTAACAATATTCAGACTACTTATCTATAATTGTTATATTATTAATTATAAAGCAATATTTATTATGTAATTAAACCTTTAAATTCTTAATAATGAGACAATAATATTAATTATTATCAATGAAACCACGGATATTAAACGAATAATTTTTATGAATCCTCTATTATAATCAATATCACATATCTTATACGTATCTAAATCAATTTTTTATATCACAACGAACAAGAACGAAACCTATACTAAGAACCTCAATCGCATACGAATATTCGATAAGCTATAGGGATGGGTGATACGAAACGTATATAGATATTGAAACTATATATCGCGTCAATATCGGATATCTATATATTGACCTTTGCAGAAACTATATATTTTGCGAAACACTATATTTGTCTATGGGAGAAAATCGTAACGATGCGGTACCGAAACGTATATTTAATATCGTGTTTGTTTAACGATATAGTTTTTACGAAGATATCCGATTGTACAACGAAGCCGTCCCGAGTCCCAAACCCTATATTGAAATATCGTGTTTGAATATCGTGTTTGATAGTATAGTGTTTGCGAAGTTACACGATTCGCTGAATTTAGACGATGGTTAATGAAAGAGCGCACATGAGTTAGAGCGAGATGCGATATATTTTTAGGTCAACCATGCTATTTTAAACTTTATTTCATAAGTGGTTAAGGCGGTATTTAAAATAGATAAAAAATTGATTTTGAATATTATTTGGCAGAATTTTGGCATGTTACAATTATAGACTCTATCGCCTAAAGTTAAGGATTTTTTATTTAAAATAAATATTGACCTGACCTTTTGGCCTTGAAAGAAAGTTACAAGTGGATACAAATATTGAACACTTAACACTGCATTTTGTTTGTTTTGATTCAGTTTCGTGGTTTTTGAATTGGTGAATTTACACGCCGACAGCAGATTTAATGTGTAAATAGTACGATAATAAACAATGATGTAAATAATGTATATAGAAAAACAAGTACAATTATGTAAACAATGTATATAATATAGAAAAACATGTACAATTATGTAAACAATGTATATAATATAGAAAAACATGTACAATTATGTAAATAGAAAAATCATGTATATAAAATCGAATGAACTTCTAAATACGCCTGCGATCTACATTATTGTTCTGCATATATCTGCATTCTGCATACTTGTTTAGAAAATATTTATGTTTAAAAATAGTCCGCTTTACTATAAATATCATAACTTGTAACATGTACAAAATAAAATAATAATGTAGCCAGTCCTAAGCCTGGGTTAAGTATGAAGGGAAGTTCATTCTGTGACTATATAATGTAACGATTTGCTAAAAAAAATAGTTACATTATATTCAGCTATTGACGACACGATATTCAAATATCTAAATCGTAACCAATAACCACATCGACTCGAATCGAGTTATTTGTTCAGTATATAGTTTCGTAAAATATATAGTTTTGATATCCGATATTGAATATCAATATATAGTTTCGATTCGATATTCAGAAATATAGATATCACCCATTACTAATAAGCTAATAGGACAGGTTGAAATAGTCCCATACAACCATGAACAATTCGCTTCCGCGATCTAATTTTACTACTAGCGCCATCTAGTTATGCATTAATAAACTATAGGCTAGGTTAGCCTTAGGTATTCTTATTTATTGAGTTGGAACAACAGGGTTGTTGACAAATTGTTTAGTCCATATTGTAGATTATTAAAAATTGTTAGACACGTATTTTTTTTTTGTAAATTTGATAAAAAACAATGGCTTAGTCGTGACGTCAATATACCAGATTTTGTGCATTTTGTACCGGATGCGAAAACTTATAATCGTCGTTACTCAGCCACTTTTTATTTTATTCACAAACAAAAAAATACGTGTCTAATATTTTTTTATTATTTAAAACATGGACTAATTATATTTTGAATTTGCTGACCTTGCCAACATCTCTTTTTTTCAGCGCTGATTTTACCGAAACTAATAATTTTATCTTAACCGCTATAGTTTTCCTGGAAAGTTCATGGTTGAAAGCATACCTCTGATTTTTTTCAGAATTTTAAAGCTAGTAGTTCAGATTTTAGAGGGGGGGGGACGCTCAATTTTTTTTTTAAACTTGAATATCTTTCAAACAGAACATGAAAAAGTTTCTTATAAAACCGTCCTTCATTTTAAAATACCTATTCAACGATACCCCACACGATGGCATCAGCCAGAAAAAAAAAATCATCCCCATCTTACGTGTACGGGAGGTAGCCTAAATTAATTAATTAAAAATTATTTTTTGTCACCGTTCTCTTACCCTTATTATTACTTACCTGTATACAAAATTACACTTTTCTAGGACTTATAGTTTCTCCGCAATGCCGCGGACAGACAGACGGACGGACGGACGGACGGACAAAGAGAAACTATAAGGGTTCCTTGTTGACTACGGAACCCTAAAAAACAAAGATTTCTTCAACTTTTCACAATTTTTCTCTTTTTCCAGCCCTTTGAAGTGAAGGTATCAAAACCTTTGTTTAAATAACTTGAAAAAGTCAGCTTTGTGAAAGTCAAAAATATTTTTAAAAGTAAGTCAGATATGCCCTGAGGAAAAATAGTCAAGAATTTTCATTCTTTGAAATAAGACTGTTTTGTGATTATATAGGACACCATCTGACTTCTGACATCTGAAGATATATAAAAGTCTAAAGGATTTTGTTAGTTTTTTCTATAAATTAAATAGAATTAAGCGTTCAAAATAATATTGCATAAACAGTGCAATAGACTAAACTAATCATAGGTTCTAATTATAAACAAACAAAATTACTAGACTGAGATGGAGAATATAGATATGAGGCACCTATAGTAAGCTCACTTGCTTGTGTACATTGAATAAACGTAAACAAATTGCCCACAGATTTAACCTTATCACCACGTAAATATGAACAATGTGTGCACATTAAAAAAAATCCAGATGTAATAAACCTGATCTTGTTTGTTTTCTCACGAAAGGTATACTTTCCAAATAGGCGTAGTAGTCTTAAAATCGCTTTATACAATTAAATTGCAATAAAAGTGCTCTTTATCTTATTTAAATACATTTTGAGTTTGAATTTTATACCCCTTTTTTTTTATTAGTGGGCTTAAATTGGGCCGTGCACAATGTGCAACCGGGTAGGCTTACTACGGATGCTTCAGTTCTAGTTTACAGTAAAACTACATCAAGCATTATTGTGGTATGCGGTTCTAACTAATAGTTAAAATTGCCATTTAGACATCTGTCGGTCACAGAGGGTGACCACGAATGCGTTAGAAAAAGGTCATTTTAGTCGTTGACTTCAATGTACTACTAGAGAATGTGCTTGCAAACAACTAGAAAAAATAAACCAAATGGTGTATCTCAAATATCTAAATATATAAAAGGAAAAAGTGACTGATTGACTGACTGATCTATCAACGCACTGCCTAAACCTTTAGACGGATTGGGTTGAAATTTAGAACACAGATGGGTTTTAGGACATAGACTTCCGCTAAGAAAGGATTTCGCCGTGCGGGTAAAGCCGAGAGCATAAGCTAGTAACAATATAAAATAACAATAAGGGTAAATGTTATCTAGCTAAAAATTTACCAAACATTATTCATGGTCTCCATTTCCCCTGCCAAATATCGCAAGCCTATTTTCTTACACCGGTATAGTTATTTATACAGAAATGTCTGTGTAGAGCTTTTTTAATAACTATTTCTTATATTGATTATAGTCCTTTTAAAATCCATAGTCACTCAAGAGCTAGCGCAAGCATTTTTGCCATTTGCGGCCCAGTAGCCACATTTGAACAGAACAGTGATGTGCTACGCCGTCTCTAGAACGTAGTACATACAACTTTTATTGAGTTTAGCCCGTTCTATTAGAAATAGGGTGAAAAAGTTGTGGTCATTCTGTGTCATTTGTGGTTATTTTCTATGATAAGTTAACAATGTAAATATTAGCTTTTTTGTTAACATGACAAACTAGGTAAACCCTATTATCATTAGTTCAACTATTTTTAAATTACACCAGTCAGTAGAACAAAACGTTTGTAGTATTTAGGGGAACGAATTGTAACTTTAAAATGGTTTAACCCTACTAGAGGCTCCTTGCGGTTTCATGCACCGATAAATAAAGAGACAGTCTAGGGTACAATTATTATGTTTTGAACTAATAACGTGTCACGGATAAAAAAAAATATCCCGTGGGATAGAAAAATCGGATAAAAATATCCTATTTCCTATCCCGAGACTTGAACTTTCTATTCCAAATATCATCTAAATCGGATTAGTGGTTTAGGAGTGAAGAGAGACATATTATAAGAAAGAAAAAGTAAACACACACATTCACATTTATAATAGCTATATACTACCTGAATAGAAAACCATAGATTGACGTAACCCTGAAAAGAATGTAAGAGACATAGGTAAAAAACCAAGTAATAGATTATTATTTATTTCTCTGGTAGAGTTCAATCATTTTAAAATTGCATTTTATTTCCGTTAACCTCATAAACACTTTGATTAACATTTATTTAAAAGAAACTCAACATGGCAACACTAAGAACAGACTATTTTAGTCTAGGGACATAGACTATTTTAGTCTATGAACTATGAATATAAACTATTTTAGCCTATGAACATAAACTTTCTTCTATTCCCACGTGCAATTTAAAACTGTTCTCCAATATTCAGAACTTCCCTTATCGTGTTATCTCAAAAACAAATAAAATCCTAAGTTGAGACATGAAATGGTTAATAAAGAATCACGTAGTTAAAGAGTGCACTGATTAAAGTTTGCGCAGTACTGCGATTTCTGTTTGCAGTGTACTCTTCGCAGTGGTAGGGTGACAATGGCTTTAGAATTTCGTGAGACAACTTTTTTTTTAATTTTAATTCTAACTAGCTTATGCTCGCGTGGCAAAATTCCTATCTTAGCGGAGGTCTATGTTATAAAACCAACCCACTATTCCAAATTTCAACCAAATCCGCTCGGAGGTTTGAGCTATACGTTGATAGATCAGTCAGTCAATCAGTCACTCTTTCCTTTGAGCTTCCGCCCGCGGTATTTCCGATGAGCTATAACATGGGACTCTTCAAAAGGCAAGTGAATAGAGTCTTGAAAGGTAGGCAACGTACCAGCGGTACCCCTGGTATTGCAGGTATCCATAGGCGACGGTAGCCACTCACCATCAGGTGGGCCGTCTGCTTGTTTGTCACCTATTACATAAAAAAAAAAATAATAATAATAATATATTTAGATAAATAGATAATAACATAAAATAGTAAAATTTAGCCTTTACTTATATTAATGAGGAGATGTAAGTATGTAATGTGCGCTATTTTGTCTATGGATTCTAGTGATTTACATGTTGTTGGCGATAGCCAATAGGCCCTCAGGTTGCTCCAGTGGCTTCCACCACGCAGTCTTTATTCATAATAGTTAAGTCAATAGCCTTTGGCCACGATTTTGCGTGATGATAAGTGACGACGCGGCCGTAGATGGTAGCAAAGTAAATATGTATAATTTGGAGATAAATCCCTCCCTGGCTTCACTGAACCTCATGCCGGAACACAGTCGTAATGACCGCTTGGCGACACGGTTTTGTTCAGCGGGGCTATGATACGCACGTCGACATAATGTCGCGTGAAATTTGATTTAATGTGAATCTCTATGTGGCTGTCATAAAGTCAAGATTTACGCACCAGTGAAATGATTTTGTCGTTAAAACTCCTATGTCAAAATGATCTCACTGGTGTGTAATTTTCGACTTTATGACAGCCACATAGAGTATTATTCACATTAAATCAAATTTCACGCGACATTATGTCGACGTGCGCATCATAGCCCTGCAGTAGTCTTTGCTGTGGAGTATTGAACAGGTAAAAATCTTCTAATGTAGTTTTATAATGTTTGTAAAACTAACACAATTAATTCCGCGATCTGTCCCGATTAATAAAATTGACATGATCTTCTAATATTGTTAACGCAGAAGTTTGTATGTATGAATGTTTGTGACTCTTTCACGTCTAAACCAATTAACATGAAATTTGGAATATAGTTTAGAACCTGAAATACCACACAGGCTAATGTGGACAGAACTGCTGGGCTAGTTAACAAATAAAGAAAACTGAAAAGAAAATTATATTGAAATTTAAATCCATGGTCACACCAAGATAAGAGAATATCCAGGTAAAATAGCTGACGGCTACTTGCAAACAGAATTACTTCAACTTTTATCTCAGTTCAAAATGCACACTTCTAGCACAAATACTTACTATAATAGAATTATGCGATATTTTTATGGAACAGGTGATGCTAGTCAAAGATTATCGCGCGCAGTCACAAATGCAAAACGTATATTACTGGTATAAAAAATACAAATTCCAAAAATAATATTAATAAATCTACTTATTTACGATATAATCTTCACGGATACAATCGATTAATCTCATATATTACAGAAAAATGCATACAAAAATGTCACCACATTAAACCGCGATAGAATATTTTTCCATGGGAACCGGAAACCCATAACACTAGTGTTAATTAAAAAAAAACATTCAAACAAATGTACAGAAGTGTATCAGGTTAATTACACTTATTAACAGTCTCAAATGGTGTATCAATTCGACACACCTAACTCGTTCCACCTGAAATTCTGTATCCAATCATTCTTATCGGAGAACTCGAGAAATGCGGAGACCATGCTAAAAATCTTTATTTTACTCGTGACTTTAACAACAGTCGCACCCGTTGGTGAAAAGGCGTTTCAGGCCTGCAAAAGCTACGGACAATCCATGCTGGAATGCCACAACATCCTCTACCCAAACACCAAAATAAGAGTCCCAATTGACTTCTTACTTTACCCACACATGGTCCTTATTGGATTTAAGAAGACATTCGAAGATAAACCAGCTTGGAAGTGCGGTGGTTCTCTACTCAGCGAGAAATGGGTACTAACAGCTGCTCACTGCAAATCAGACCCGGCAATAGGAACTGCCAGCGTCATGAGAGTTGGCACAGCTACCTTCGAATTCGACGAAGTTGATGAACTGGCCCAAGAAACCGAAGTAGCTGAAATTATCATCCATCCAGAATTCAAACCCCCTTCCAAATACAATGACATAGCTTTAATGAGAGCAGAACCAAGTTTTCTCTTAACCAGAGATATCAGAATCGCTTGCTTGAATTTGGATGATGATATTGGCAAGGTTAATTTAACAGCAATAGGTTTTGGAGTGACGAAATCTGGAGCTTTAACCGGGAGTCAGACTCTAATGAAAGTCAAAGTGGATATAATAGATAATGCTAAATGTAACAGATCAATGAAAGGACTGATTAAAAGGAAGATTTTGGCGACTGGAATAGGAGAAACGCAGTTATGTGCTGGTGATTTCGAACATGGGGGACGAGACACTTGTCAGGGAGATTCAGGAGGACCTTTGCAGTTTTTTGTGGATAGAGTGGACTGTATGAAATCGTTTCCTCTTCATAAAGTGGTGGGAGTGACTTCGTTTGGGAGAGATTGTGGAAGGAAGATGGCGCCTGGAGTTTACACCAAGGTTTCTAAATATATTGAGTGGATTGAGGGCATAGTTTGGCCTTGATATTTGTAGCAATTTTTAAAGATGTTGACATTTTGTGTGCATAACTTTAAGCGATAGTAAAGAAAATTGGATAGATTTTAATCTCCACAGTACCGTGGAGGTTCCTAGCAATATTTCGCTACAAATGTAACAAAATGGTCTTATGGTTGTAATAGAATATTTACTATCGTATTTGTTGTAAAAATTCCATGTTATTGGAGCTTATCCAAGATTATAGCGTGCAAAGCACTGAAATATGGTAAATACATGGAGATAATTTATTTATAATGCAAATATATAATACTGACGTAGTATGTAGAGAAGTATGTTGTGTTAGTGTGTAATCTAGTTCTGAGTCCAATTGTATTGTTTTTGTTCCAATAAAAAGTATTCTTATTTTATGTTTCTATTTCGATTTTAAAACTAGTCTTTATAAAAACTTAAATAGATACATTACATACACATAATCACGCTTGGTTCCCGTTGTGGTAATCAGATACTATTTCCCTCCAATTGGAAAGATCCTGACATACCTTTTTGGATTCAACTTTTCATTCTTCATACATGCTTGCCGGTTGTGGGAACACTTGACCTTGAGCCTTTCCTTTGCAGCTCAAACTCGAACTAAAAATTCATTTATTCAAATACCTAGGCTATAATTGAGCACTTCCAGGAAGTCAATTTTACTATTATTTAGTTCTATTTTAGGATTATACCGCTTGTTCTAAAACCACCAATAAAAGAAGAATAATAGCAAGAAACTCATGCCAAGCAATATTGCCATAATACGGTTATCATAATAATGTAATGTAATAAATCAATTTACCGTCAAACATGTGTATTTATACCAAAGAAAAACACTCAAATAATATGTTCAGCATAATGTAGCCAAAATTATGCGCGGCATCCGACAAGGTATTGTATTTTTTTGTAATTAAATTTTAAGGAGTTGGAACGGCGATGTGAAATGGGCTTTAAGGTTATGCGCCCAGGTGCTATAATTGTATGTATTTGACTTACCACGAATTCTTATGAAATATTCTGGTTTAGAGGCGTGTAAAGGGATGAAGGGCCTTACCTGAAACAAGAGGTATCATGAAAAAAATGCCTTACGTCGTTGTAGCCACGAGGGATGGAAAAGAATAAGATATATGTAAATGCCACGTCAGGGAGACGCGCTGTGATAAGAATGAGACTTTAGTGATAGGAGATAGCGGAAATTAAGTATGACTTAAAATTAATGAGACTAGCTTGTGCTCGTAGCTTTGCCCATGTAGTAAAATCCTTTCTTAGCGGAGGTCTACATCATAATACCTATCTATGTTTCAAATTTCAAGTGAATCCGTTCAGTGGCTTGGGCTGTGCGTTGATAGATCAGTCAGTCAATCAATCTTTTCTTTTATATGTTTAGATTTAATCTAACATTAGACACTTGTTTTAAAAGAGAATTTTATATGGACGATGCGTATAATTAACATTAAAGAATAACTGTAAAAATGTCAGAAAGAACTTTAAGTATAAGTAGGATGCGATTAATCGTATAATGAACAAAATTCGTATTAAAATAAGTACTTAGGTATATCTAAATATAGATCTAAAGACGACTAAAGATTTTATATCACAGCTATAAAATAAAGGTAGTTTTAGACATAAACGTTAACAGCTACAAGAATTTGGAAAACTTGAAAGACTTTCCTCGGAACTTACATAAAGGTTAGACTGAGGCTGTGATCATAAGCGACGCGATTAGCGTTTTGAAATGGTGGATAGATAAATAGATGGATAGATAGGACACTTTATTGAAACACAGAAAATATATAAATAGAAACAAATACATACAATCAAATACAAATATATTACAATCCATATTTTATTATTGGCAGCCTTTTGCAATAGCAATTTCTTTCAGACAACCGTGCAGGCAGAGAATAAAAACATGTGCTATTTTTAAACATAAAGCATATATAGTTTTTTTTTTATAAAGTAGGAATATTTTTTAATAATATTGATAGTCTTCGCGTAATTTTATTTAAAAATATTACACAATTTAAAATCATAATCTCGTCATAAAGCGATGATGCGGTCGATGATGGTCGCAGAATTGACTTAGAAAGCGTCTATCCCGCTTTCTAGGTTTACCACCTCCCCCGGCTTCACTGAACATCATGCCGGAACACGGTCACAATGCCCGATTGGCGAAACAATTTCGTTCCCCGCTATCGCTTATAAGCCCCGCCCGTAAGCCTAATACATGCAATATATACTAAAGAAACACTGATCATTTTCTGTAAGTCGCTACGAAGTGCGCGCGGGTACACTAGTTATATTACAAAATCGCTTCGTTCCCCGCTATCGCTTATACAACCTATCCCCACCCGTAAGTTTCCAGAAACCCAGGTATTTTTCCGTCCAGCCGCGTTATCCCCACTGTTCACACTCTTTATGTCCCGGAGAATTCTAAACGCCCTTTAAAGTTGAGAATATCTTTATCGCGAGTTGTACGTGTTGCAAGATATTTGGGGTTAAACTAAAATGTTTAGCATTTAGACTAGAATTTCTAGATTTTCTTAATGTTTGCAGATTTTGTGTGGAATTGGAACGAAAACTTGATTCGAAATAGGATTGTTTTCATTAATTAAACAATAATATTTTGTGTAAATTACGCTCTAATTTGTGAGCAAAAGCATAAAACTAAGCTTTTGACGCGTCGAGGAGTTCAATACAATAAAAAATCCACCACTAAATTTTATTTTTAATCCTACTTCAGGTAAGTCTTAAAAGCTTGATCTTAATAAAATAAGCAATTAAAATAGTTAAAGGACTTATCCTTTTTATTACACCTAGATTCATTTATTAGATTAAACTTTTCTAGACCATTCATTTCAGTACTTTTAACCTATTCACAGCTGTCCTCTAGACGACAAAATAAATAACTGTGTTAGAAGAAAAATAACATAAAAAGAGCTACATTTTCGTGTTATTTCTAGTTTTTAGAATAATATTTGTAATAACAATGATAAGTTTATGTTCTTAACACGATTTTTTGTCAAATAATGTGATTTTTATGTCCAAATGGTTATTTTTTTAAGCATAAATCAAATAAAACTGCCCAAAGTTACATTTTAAAAGTCACTTCTGAACTCTATCTTGTAGAACTCGATTAGGGATTCAAATTATTTTTTAACACAAATTGCCTTAGGTACTATTTCCACATGTTCATGGTGGTCAGTCGATTCGATATAACCATCATCAATACATTTTGGTAATTCCTGCACTCTATATTTTCGTTTTCTAAATTGGCTCTTTTATTTACTTACTTTTATATTTTTTATAATAAATTATTATCGTATTTTTTTCTTGCCGAGTGCCTAGACGGAAAACGGGTGTACCAAGACGACGTGAATATAATATTCAAAAAGGGCAAATATCTCGAGGCAGACAGCACAATCCGTTCAGTTAGTATTTGCAAGGAATTGTGGTTACCAGGGTAGAAAAAGTTACGACAAAATGTATGCATTTCATATTATAGGTAATTATACAGATGTGACTATTCTACGGATAGATCGATATGTAGATCTGCACAAGTGATCTTAGAATCTAGTATAACTAAAGGTATAGCGATACCATAGGCTGAGTTACTAATAATAATGTTCAACGCTAAACTCACCAAGTGACATTATTTTAAGAGATTTATTCGCAATACACTCGCTCGTAGAGAGAGTGCCTTACAAAAAATAAGCTATTCAACTCAAAATGAAGTTTAGGAACTCATCTCATTACAACTTGTACGAAAATGTGTAATGTTCATTTAAAGTTCAGCTGCTGACTGCTAAGGTTGGGCGGACATTTTTAAAATAGAAAAAATTGAGCCTACTAAGATATACCAATTTAAAACGTAAAATAGGTTTCATAGAGTTTGTCCACTAACTAGTACTGCAACGTCTAGTTCTGTAACACTTCCAAAATTGTCTGGTAGGTACTGTAACATTGTTTTTATGCAAAGAAGAAGACGAGCAAGACGCTCTCCTGTTGGTATTATATAACGCTGCCCATAATCAGTACAGCGCTACCCAGGATTTAAATAAAAAAATAAATAAAATTTGACAATGTGAATTCTGGGCGCACAGCACCAACGCTTCTTACTCCAGAGTCATAAAATGTCAAGAATCTTCAGCCCAGTAATTTCACTAGCTACAGTGCCCTCCTACCGAAGCACAGTAATGTTTACATATCACTACTCAGACGGAAGAACAAAATCGCACTGTTGGGGTACCTAGTCGGCCTCCTGCTCTCTCCCCGGAAAACACTCAAAATAACAAAGATTTTAAGTAAATTTTAAATCCAATTTATCGAAAATCTAACAATAAGTAAAGTTATCAAGGACATTTCCTCGGAGGCAATACGCAGAACTGTCAGGAAAATGAATAGGTGCCTTCAAACCTCGTCTGGAGTAAGAACAAAGACGGATGATTGAAAAAGTTTCATTTGACAATATTCCTGGGGCCTCGAGTTAATGTTAGCTCGGACACCTACTATGGGTTAATCTTTAAGCGAGATACTCGAATTAAAATAAATAAGTGAACACAAAAAACGCTTTTTTAAACAAGTTTTTACAATAACTGAGTTAAATATGGACAGCTTCCAACGCCATTATCAGACCCTGGTAAACGAAAGTATTCTAGACGACTCAAACCAGGCCAAACTCGATGGGATTATGTTGTTTAACTATAGAGTTCCTATGGCCACCTTCCGGATCCATAATCAGATGAACTCCATAGTAATTATCATCCTAGTTACACATGCATGCGGAATTTCAGCTTAATTGGTACCTAACCGGTAAGTGAAACGTGGATCAAAATTAACTTTGCTTGATTTGGTTAAAACAATTATTTTATACATTGTTCCGAGCAGTTGTAGCGTTCATAATATACAACTCAAATAGTTTATAGACTTGACTAATTTATTTTATTACGGATATTTAAAACATACATTGATAATATCCGAGAGCATTTGCCCAGCAGTGGGACATAAACGGCTAATTATAATTGATAATATCTTTTTCTGTTTGCGCACAGCGCAGTTTTCACTACCCAAAAGAGAGTTTTTCTATAACTAAAACAAGAAAAACGGCACAACTCACGTCTTACATTGTCGAGAATATCTCGACCACGGTTTCGGACAATAACGATGTCCTTCATCAGGAGTTCACGCCTGCAGAATCCGACGCGAGTCCTGCGCTCCGAGTTTTTCTAATCCATTCGAGTTCCCTTCGAGTTCCCATCGATTTCCATCAGTACCACAGAAGTGCGTATTCGATCAAGGGTGAAGCGGACAATAGAGCGATGATTAAACCGAGTTATTTCATTAGCACTTCACCGGAATCCAGTTAGGACCGATACCCGTGCGTTCCGATATTTTCCCTTCGGATGCCCTTGAAAATTACCTATAGATAGCTTATCTACTTATTGGTACACCTTTCTAGGAAAAATAAAACTCGCTTAGTTTGAACACAGTGAATTAGTAGACCGTGACTTGGTTCGAAAAATTGGATATCTTTCGGTTTCTTTTTTAAATTACTTCGAAACGGGAGGTAGTCAATTTTATGTGTAAATAATACAAGTGAAATTTAAAAAATACTTTTTAAAAACAAGCTTTAATTATTGTTATCATATAGCATCATAAAGTACTCGTCAAGACGAATCAAATGAGCCCAAACTCGATGGGGTTGCGTTGTTTTATGACGGAGTTCCTATGGCCACCTTCCAGCTCCATCATCAGATCAGCTCGATGTCATAAAAATATTGCATTGTCATCCGATTTACACACGCATGCAAATTTTCAGCTCAATTGAAAACCGGGAAGTGGGTCAAATTAAACTTGCAAGATTTGATTACAGACAGACAGACAGACAGACAACAGACAGGTGAAAGTAATATAAAGCTTGTAAAAATAAGTAATAATAATGCAAGTCGATCAGTATTGGAATATGTAGGGTAATATTGGATAAGTAAGAAATTTAATTTAATAATTTTCGTAGTCCATTAGCAGATTTATACGTATTTATTTCCTGAATTGAGTAAAACATCAAATATATTTAAAAATTGTTGTTGTGTGTATTTGGATCGTTAGTTGAACATTTTTAAAACTGTATTTTTAATTTATTAATCATAATGATCGGTTCAGTGATTTCAAAATATGAGTACGTCGTGTCGTCTTGTATTGAAAACGAGCTTGAAGTTTATATAGCACGAGAATGCATTTTGCAATATTTCTCTCAAAAATTTAAATAAACAAAGAAAAAAGCTTAAAGGGATGTCTTCTCGAAGAGAGAGAGGCAAACTTCAACTAAATCAATACTTAAAACTATTCAAAGTGTAAAAGAGTTGAACTCTTGAAAATGAACCTGCTCTAGTAAAGCAAAGCAAGTTGTGTAGCGAGTTTAACTTAAGTTATGACCTTGCTTAGTGATACAGAGGAAAGATTACAGAGGAAAGTCCTTGATTACAGAGGAAAGTCTTTCAAGGGCTATTAATAATGAGCGCTGGCGGATATGTTTTTTAGAATTTGCTGAGAGCATTGTTCGGAAAGCGGCAAGGGCAAACGGTTCTACTGTTAGATAACTGCTGACTTGTATTTTATGTGTTGTTTATTTGATTAGGTCAACATGTATACATACATTATGTGTAGGCTTTTTCTTATGAAGGTATAATAATAGTAATTATAAATATTAATGGTTTACATATAATATGGTATTAGTATAAAATGTGGAATTATCAATACAAATAATATTGTTGGTATATTATTATGATGGTTATTGCATTAATTGATTATAATATTAAGCGACTGCTATACTTTGTACTTCTTGTTTAATTGGGGTTGCGTTATTATAGCAGTATGATTTAATATTGGAAGAATAATATATTATGTTTCTGATTTTATCTTGCTTTGTTGCTTGTGCGGTGAATAATATGTTATGTTAATGATTAATTAAAATTATTTTATTGTATAATATTAAGTTAGCTTTTTACTAATGATTGTTAGTATACAAAGTTGGCTAGGCTTATTTTTCTCTGATTTGTAATTTGCTAAATTTTATATACCTATTTGATGTAAAAGTATATAAAACAATTAGTGCTATTTAATAATAGAGCTTAGTAGTGCGAAAAAAAAACCAAGATAAATGAAAAAAAAAAAAAAAAAAAAAAAAAAAATTATATATAATATAATAATAAATAGGTAGCAATAATTAGTTATTAGTAATATTAGGATATTGTTGTGTATAATTATTAAGTGACTTTGTTATAAGGGTGCTGCAGCAACGATAGCAGCAGGATTTATAATTGTATATAAATAAAAAAAAAAAAAAAAAAAAAAGACCTTGCTTAATTCTTCTACTTGATAACTTAACTAAGTGAAACTTATGTACGTAAAGCAACTGAAATACAGACGGGAAAGATTGAAAACTAGAATATTAGCGAAATAATGTTTTTCAGTTAAAACTAAATAATAATTATTTCTTTGTCATTACTTGGTTTTACTTGGCTTTGATGTTCAATGATTGGGTCGCTCCGGAACCGATTCTCGTTAATGGACTGCCTCTCGAAGTTGTTTAGGAGTAGGTACGTATACCTTGGGCAAACAGTGCAGTTGGGTAGAAACAACTTTGAGAGGCAGGCCAATCCGTGGATTCAGCTGGGATAGGAAGCATTTGGAAAACTTCGTCGCATCTTTTCGTCACCCATACCGCAGTGTTTGCTTAATGCCTTTTTTGACCCAGGAAAACTGCGTTACGCATCATCACCCCGAGCCCCGAGGGGGGCGGTATGTGGAACTAACCCGCCGAAGATGGGCGCGGCAGGGAAACCCACTAAAAACCTGGGGGTGTTCCTGCGCCATAATGCTGGGGCAGCGGGTACGCCGAAGCACTTAAGCGTTAATGCTTAAGCTTACATGGTGTGTAAAATTTTGTGTACTCGCCAATCGGAACATGCTCAGCGTTTCTTAAAATTGACCAATTTGTTTAGTCAACTTATTTTGTATATTTTAGTATAAAAATGCCAACCTGTTTGTTTATCCGTGTGTATTACCACTTAAAGCTCAAGTTTTCAAAAGACTTGAGAAGTTAAAAAGAATTTATTTACCTCAAAGATAAGCACAAATTATTCGAGGCGTTTCCTATTAAGACGTTTTTCTTTACTTTCCATGACATTTCAGTTATTTTAGTGACTGAGCGGATTAAAAAGAGTGTTTGGTCTGAAATAATGCGTTTCCAGCGTTTTTGGTAAGCCATTTTGTTTTACTGTTTGTAATAAGAAGTTACTAAATATAACGGTCACAGAATAGAAAACAGAAAACACAGGACCACTGAACGGATTGATATAAAATTTGGAACACAGATAGGTCTTATGACGTAGACCTCCGCTAAGAAAGGATTTGTCCACGCGGGCAAAGCCGTGAGCATAAGCAAGTAAAATAAAATAAAATAAATATTTCAGGACATTACACACAGCGCCACCTAACCCCAAACTAAGCAACTTAATGCTTGTGTTATGGTGATTAGAATACTTATATGTATATTTTATTTCCAGTCCAGAGTCTTTGTATGAAATAAGAAAAAAGCTATTTGATAGCATATTTCAGACAAAGTTTCAATGCCCTTCAAGTTCAAAAGCCGAGTTTGCCAAGACAGCAAACAGCTCAAATTGGAACTGTGGGTAAACTTGGGTGACTGTCAAAAGGTCAACAACCCTGAAACAACAAGGTCTAAGGGACCGGGAATATGCAAATTTAACTCTCAAGGTAGGAGACGTTACATGCATGTAAAATATAATTAAGATAACACTAGCTGTTGCCCGTGGCTTTATTCGAGTTTATCTTTCGAAAACAGCTTTTTTAAGAAGCTTCATAAAAAGGCTGCATCTACATTGGACATTTTTTTTATGCTAAAAGTAAGTAGACAAGCAAGACGCTCTCCTGATGGTAAGAGATAACGCTGTCCATAATTAGTACAGTGCTACAAAGATGTTAAATTCTGAGTGCACTGCTGCAACGCTTCTTTTTCAAGAGTATAAGAGGGTAGTACATTCCTCTCCCTGCACGGATGTCTGGAAGAGATCGCTCTGAGTTATAATACCGTCAATTGATAATATAGCCTACTGGTAGCATTAAGTTTTGTGTTTGTAAATTTTACTTTAAGTTTAAGGGTATAAGATGTTAAGATTCTTCAGCGCCAGTTATTTCTAAATGTGATGAGCGTTGATAGACCAGTCAATCAGTCAGTCAATTATTCAGTAAATCAGCCAATCTTCTTTTTTATAGAGGTTGTATATTATTTAGACCTTTCCTGCCCCCGTAGCACATTCCGACATTGACATAAGACTAGCAACTCCCGTCCCACTGTCAAGAGTAATTGACGTATGTAAGAGCGCAATGACATTGGGAGTAGCTGCAAATTGTATGCAATGACAGCGCGAGTAGCAAGAGTAGCGTCTTGATATATATATATATATATTTTTTTCTTTTTCTTTTTAATAATATGGCAACATGTGCATTTTGCCAGTGTCGAGTAAAATTTGTGAATGTTCACGGGATATTAAATTATGGTATCCACTTTCGTGTTTTGCCAGTGTCAAGTTAAATGTTATTTTTTAAGTAATAAGTTAGTCAGTCAGGTCAGAGTCAGAGTGAGCTTAATAGCTCGTCTAGTCACGTGAGTCTTCCAGTAAAATGGGTGGAATTTTACTGAAAGTTCGGAGGAGTTTTGGAGGGGGCACCAAAATTCATATTTCAGCACCATATCACTTGCCTACATCTGTGCACATTCAAAAACACTTAACACGCAATATTCCACCATTATTACACGCTAACAATCAAATTCTACACGATTATTAAGCAAAAGACGTGGAGCTAATGATATGATCAAGGCTTGCCGCCAAAACTCGTCTTGATATATGTCAGTTTAGTCTTGACAGTGGGACGGGAGTTGCTACTCTTATGTCAATGTTGCAATGTGCTACGAAGGCTGTAGTATCTCCCGTTTTATATAATACTAGCTTGTGCTCGCGACTTTGCCCGCGTAGTATAATCCTTTCTTAGTGGAGGTCTATATAATAACACCTACGTATATTCCGTTGTTACTCGTATTATTGTAATAACAGTCCTGTTCCATTCCTAGGTTGTCTGTATGAAATTGCCTAGTGCGATAAGACCGCCGATTGTTTACCTAGCATTTAGATATAGCTCAATAAGTTTCTTTGTAATTATTTGGTACGCAATAAAGTATTATTCTATTCTATATTCCATATTTCAAGCAAATCCGTTAAGCGGTTATTTAAATTTAGTACAAAATCTATCGTAGTTGGATGGCGTAATTCAACTACAGTACGCCCATCCTGGTATTAGAGATAATTTGCCCACATAATATGCACTAATGAAATAGGTCGGCGGCGACCAGTAATTATGTTAATGCCAATATTGCTGAAATTCACTCGCATGAGCACAATCCAGGCCGCCATTACGATAATATGGCTTTTTAACCCCCGACCGAACACCAAAAAGGTTATGGTTATAGGTGAATGTAAGACAAAGCTTTGTGTGGCAGGCCATTGTTGGTTTTTTCATTTTGTTTGCAATTTGTATGAAGTAAAAGAGATGGCACGCAACCGTGACGTAATTTTTCTTGCTTCAGTTTGGCTTACGACGCTAAGTCCATTGAACATAAACTTCACGATTGCAAATAAAAATTAAAACCGTAAAAAAAAAATCTAAAAAGGATCAATTAAAAAGTTCCTAATAGCCGTTAAAAGAGGCAGCAATAAAATTCAAAACGAGAATACATTGGAACCGCGAAACCGCACAATATCCAAATTGACAGGTTCGCAGGCATCGCCGGTCGGGGAAGGCTAACTACCCGCATTTTGTAAGAGGATTATGCTGGGGTGGAGAGCTGGCGATCATTTTTATTAAGGTTCTTTTGTTAAGTGCTTCTTACTCCTACTTCTTAATACGAAACGGCTGTACTATTTTTTTGTTCACGTATTATTTTTTTGTTTGTTTTTTTGACAAAGGAAAAATTACAGGTAACTTTGGATACATATTTAGAGTAGGTAAAAGTGTTTATTATCGTAAATAATAGGTAGGTATATATTGACATAAGGATATTTGAAGTATTACCGAAGCAATTCAGTAATTCCATAAAAAAATGTTTTAGCAATAGGGTTTGATTGCATAAAAGGAAAAAGATAAGTACATTGAAATAGTCAATGTTGCATTTTTTTTGTTTTCAGCAATATATGTATGTAGAAAAGTTTTTACAGAATAAACAGAATAAACCATTTATTGATAATTTCTTAAAATTATACGTCTTACAATTCAAAATTAATGATATTCATAAATTATAATATATTTATATTCTAAAACAATAATATTATAATAATATTGTTAATATTGGTATGTAGGTATACATCATTTGTTACGTGGGTATTTTCATGAAGTCATCTATGGTGTAGAACGATTTCTCGATAAGCCAGTTTTTCAGTTTATATTTGAAAATTAGTAAATTAGGCGCTTCTTTAATGGCGTCTGGGAGGCGGTTGTATACCGTCGGCCCATTACATGCGTAAGCTTATTTGACCGAGCCAGCCTGTACCTCACAGCTACCAGCTTATTTCTACCACGGGTTACATGGCACTGTCTATCACATTACATTTACATGCATTGCCGCAAAAAATTAAAAACATAATTTTAAAATTACGAACTTTTTTCCTAAGAACATTACCAGTAAACTTGAGTAAACACCGCAACCTCTCCAACTAAAAAGAATATAACGTTTTTCAGTAAAAATGTCGAATCGTTTCGAATCATTGCAAACAGAGGCGCGGTTTGAGCGAGTTTAAAGCGCTTTATTTGCTTTTACAGCACAAATCGCTTTTATCGCTTTATGGCGATTGCATCGAGCGGATTAGTTTATATTGAAATCGTCGGGATCAGCTAATTGGCCGTGTTAATTGCATTGGAAATGAACGACCATCGATGTGTGACTGCTACTATATGATATGCTGATTCGCACAAAGATGTGAAATTAACTGTTGGATTTTAGTTTTAAACCTAGTAACATGGTTTTAACTTTTTACACTAAACGATTCGTGAGTATTTAGATTCATCTTTGTAAATAAACGGTATAAACTCACTTGTATTTAGTGCTTAGCGGGGCGCTGACGCCGCGCCGGCGCGTAACCGCAGCTACTCCCTAAAAAAGATCCTCGTACAGGATCGAAACGGTCGGCACGAAGCCGAAGTAAATACAAGTGAGTTTATGCTGTTTATTTACAAAGATGAGTCATAGATAAAGAAGCAGCCAAGTAGCTACTCGATTTTGATAGTTCGAATCGTTCAGTATATAACACCGAATCAGTACAATTTTCACGTGTCTCGTATCTTTTTTGTAACAAAAACCTCAAGCAAAACATTTGCATGGCTGGATTGCCTTCTTTACATAACACATTGTATCTTATTGTGACAGAGTTGTATAAAACACACCTGTGTACATCATACCATTGATGTGTAAACTAAAATATGTGTCATTAAGTTTATTTACTTGTTTTGTCAAAATTTTGTACTTTTAGATTGTCAAAATTTTGTAGGCCCAGATTTGATTTGATTTTGTAGCGTCCGCGGCCCAGTGGTCGTTGATCCGACTTGTTAGCCGAAGGTACTGGGTTCAAATCTCAGTGTGGCAAAGATTTTCGCCTGGACGCTATCGTTTCGGAATGCACGTAAAACTGTGGATCCCGGCTGTTTCCTATAAGATATGTGGGAAGCAGTCGTTAGGTCATGTTGCAGGCCTTATGTATCTTGACGTCCAAAAACTGCAACATAATATAGATTGGCCACTAGCCACACAACCTATAATTTGTGATTTGACTCTGATCTACTTACAATAAGTAGGATAACCTGTTCTGTTGGAGTACAAAGCCCAATTATTACAAGCTAAATGAACACACACTCAATTACACACATGTCCGTTAAATCACCTCATCTGTAAGCAGTTCCGGATCAATTACAAGGCAAGTGAATACCCAGCTCAGTTACAGATATGTATGACTGTTATTTCACCTCATATGTAAATAGTTCCGGTGCGAAGCGAGCAACCTTTTGGAAGTTATCAACCGAATATCATCGTCAAAGAGCGCGGCGAGTAATGCGACCCGCCAAAGGCAGGCCTCAGAAAAATGATGCTGGAGAAAACATTGCCGACAGTGACTGCCTCTATAAACAGTATGACTTTTGTATATTTTTACATAGAAAAAGTTTTTTATGGGACGAAGTAAGAAGATCAGCAAGACGCTCTCCTGATGGTAAGAGATAACGCTGCCCATAATCAGTACAGTGCCAGGATTTCACAATGATGTGAAATTCTAGGAGCACCCTGCTTCTTACTCAAGAGTCATAAGACGTTAAGATACTTTAGCTCAGCAATATCACTAGTAATCACTAAAAGCCCCCTTCTAGGCCGGGAAAGGAATAACGGATAACATAGTTGTTCAAATAGGTTGCGTAATTTTGTAGGGTATATTAAAAGTGCTTTATTTCTGTTAAAATGGAAACTACTTATTTTATTACAGTTTGGCTTTAAGTAAAGAATTTAGACTAATTTCACTAGCTACAATGCCTTCCTACCAAAGCAATGTTTGCACATCACTGCAGGCAGCACTATTTTATTGTAAAGAGTCCATACTGCAATGCGTCGCAGCATCGCCTCAGCGATTTATACACGTTAGGAGATACACGGAAACGTACTCAAATACCGGCGTCCTTGAGCCACGCCGTGTTTTTTGGTATAAAAATATATGGGCCCCGATAAAAATGGCCCTTCCTGATTACTCCCACTTGCTGCCGGGGTATTGAAACAAATTACCATCATCACTGCTTTTACATTGTGTGTGATGACTTATTTTGGTGGCTTGACAATCTTCTTTCATAGAAACAAGTAGGTACAGTGTACAGTGGTCATTTAAAGTTGTATCCTTGCGTCAGAGATTTTAATATTGTAGGGACATATTATTATTATTATTCTCTTTATTTATATACAATCTTAAACTAAATTTTTTACAATATTTTTAAAAAAAAATAATATATACAAAAACTAAAAACATTGTAAAAAACTTAATCTAGAAGAAAACCCGCCGTCAGCGGGGCCAGAGCCCAAGCTGCCGGCGGTCAGGGCCGCAGGGTGAGGAACCTCCGGACAATGCGTGCCGTGTCAAGGATTACCGCCTTCTGTATCAGGCCCTTGATCCAACCGTCTAGCGCGAGCCTCTCGAGATGTTGGTCGAGGCTCTTTGCTATTAGACCGTTCACCGACACGACTATCGGAACAATGATCGTCGAATCAACGTCCCACATGGCGGTAATCTCGTGCGCTAAGTCAAGGTACTTGCTCAGCTTATCCTTCTCAGCTTTCACGAGATTCTCATCATGGGGGACGGTGATGTCGATGAGCACTGCGCGGCGTTGAGATCGATCTACCACCACGATGTCAGGCTTATTGGCGACAATAGTCCTGTCCGTGATAATAGATCGATCCCAATAGAGCGTAGCACGACCATTTTCGAGAACTGGTAAGGGCGTGTACTTATAATACGGCACTTCAGAGTCAACAAGGCCATATCGAAGAGCAAGTTGCTGATGAATGATCCTGGCTACTAAGTTGTGCCTGTGCAAATACTCGGTGTTAGCAAGATGAGAACAACCGGAAGTTATATGCCTGAGTGACTCTCCGGGACGGCGACAGGCTCGGCAAACTATTATTATTATTATTATTATGTGATGAAGTAGAAGACGAGCAAGACGCTCTCCTGATGTTAAGAGATAACGGCTGCCCATAATCAGTACAGTGTTACCTAGGATTTCACAATTATGTGTAATTCTAGGAGCACTGCACCAACGCTTCTTACTCAAGAGTCATAAGATGTTAAGACTCTTTAGCCCAGTAATTTCACTAGCTACAGTGCCCTCCTACCGGAGCACAGTAATGTTTGCACATCACTGCTCAGGCGGTAGAATAACTGGCACTGTAGGGGTACCCACCTAGACGACCTCCTGCAAAGGAAGTCTACCCCTGGTAGATTGAGATGGTAGATTGTAACATTATGCGATTCAGCAAAATGTATGTAGAGCGGGTTTCTGGACGCCCCCATCCATCCGCAGTCGTCTCGGCAACGTCACGGCCCTAAATGTAAAATTAATGATTAAATCTACAGTGTTTTTATAACGAAAGTTTTATTTTATAACCACACTGAAATCCAACTCTACCCCGACCCCAACAATGTCTACTACTAGCTAGAAACACATTATATGACCACTTGGCGACACGGTTTTGTCCAGTGGGTGATAACTAGCCACGGTTGAAGCTTACCACCAGTATAACGAGTGGAAAAACCGCACATAATTAATTAAATCTTTGGGCCAGGATTCGAACTCAGTAGTCCAGATTTGCATTGCATACACACCATAACCCCATGGCCACCACCGCTTCTATTCTTATTGCACAAAGATATATGAAACAGCGAGAACGCTGTACTAGTGGTAGTTGTACCCGTTGTATTGTATCCTATGTCTTATTCCAGGGTCTAAACTACCGCTATACCAAATTTAAGCTCAATTCGTCCACCCGTTTAGGCGTGAAAGAGTAATAGCCCAGTCAATGAGTGCCCAAAAAGGGTATGTGGATCGAAAAGTCGAAAGCAGAAAAACCAACTTAAGAACTTTTTTTGGACTAGTTAGGAGATAAACATACTAAAAGTCCCCACCCCTCCGACGTGAGCCCGAGGGGGGGGAGGCCGAAGAAGGTCCCATTTTTAGGTTTTTTGCTTATATGTCAAAAACTGTGCGTTATACGATATTTTGTTGTACCACATTAATAAACGTCATAAAATTTTCTACAACTTCGGCCTTGACAATTTTTATCTATCTCCAATCGTTGTCCAGCTATGAGCTTCCAAACATGGTCTATTTTGAAGACGCTTAAATTAGTTTTCCATACAAAGTCGGTATAAAAATCTTTCAAATAAAGTTTGACCAACTTCTGGTTGTCGTATCATAATGAAACTTTGCAAATGTCTAGAAATCTGATGACAGTTTAATAATCTGGTACCACTGGGCTGATCTGATGATGGAGCCAGGAAGTGTCTAATGAAACTCTTCAATGGCTATTAGTAAACCCGTCGAGTTTGGGCACATTACATTCGAATCAATGAGACTTTTTCATAACACTTGCTGTCGAGGGTCTGATAAGGGACCAGGAGGTGCCTACGTCTCATAAATCCGAATGTAATGAGCCTTTGAAATAAAATGAAATTATTTATTTGCATTAAATGTAGTTACAAATTAGTTCAGGTGTAATTGTGAAATGGTCGTTCTAAACATTTAGTCAATTGTAATGACATGCAAATTACATAAAATGAGGTTAATTTTATGTTATAATTATTATTAAATTAAGGTTTTACCAGTCGAAGAGGCAACATCGTTTTTACTTTACTCCGCAAATTATTTTTCAAAAACGTGGTTAATAATGTGAATTAAAAAAGAAAAGTGACATAAACTTACAGTAGGGGCTCCAAGCATAAATTTAGTGTTACATTTATGAAATTTGGTATCATATTAACAAAGATACAAACAAAAACATTTAAAAAGTGTCTACGTTAAAATACAAATTTTTGTGCGTCACTTCAAACACAACATCATGGAGCAGAGTTCCCGCCGCGGGTCCAACCCGCGCCTTCCGCCACCCGCCCGCACCGCTTGCACCGCCTGCTGCACTGACCTGGGATTCGGGATTCGGGATACGCGAACTGCACAATAATCTGTGTCATCTGGCGTCCTTTTAAATTTGGCCAACGAACTATGAACAGCATACGGTTGTGGTACAATTATTGCAACTCAGATTTGCGCCATGCATGACTGCGCTGCAAAACACGGTATTCAGGATTTTTGGTGTTGGGTTATGGCTACAGGTGAAGGGCTGCTACAGGTGAAGGAAAAAAAAAAAAGGTTAACACCCATTGTTATTTAAGGAATATAGGTCCCATCGTCATATGATGCAAAATTGTTTGGACACGTTTGATTGTTGACGTTCGTTTAGTTGTTTTGTTTTGTTGTTTTGTTTGTTCTATACACATCATCTTTTTGTATATTAATAGGTGTAAGTCTTTGTGTATACCAACTAACTTATTTGATTTGTAACTCTGTAATCTGACTCACCTGTAACTAAAATGAATGCCATAGCTCCTTCGTTAACTTGCCCCCACTGCCCCAGGTCTTTGCGAACTTTCAGTGCGCATGGACTTAAAGTCCACATAGGTAGGAAACATAAAGATGAATGTCCAACGTCCGCCACTCCACAGAGTATCCCCAGGGAGTCAACTTCCCAGGTGCCTAGCCAGGAACCGCGCCCGAGCCCCCTCGACAGAATTTCTTGCCTAAAGTCGAGTACACCGGTACTCAAACATATCCCAAGAGGCGCACGGAATCAGGCGGCCGGCAGGCTATGCGACGTCATAGATAGGTGCGTTAGTTGTAACGGCGTGGAAGACTGGGGTGCACTTCTCACTTTTGCCTATAGAGCGCTAAGAGTTCCGCTAAGAGACACTCCCGGAAACGTCACGGCAAAGGTGAAAGCTAACATCCGGTCCTTCGGGTCTGATGAAAATGTGGATGAGCCGTGCAATTCATCGGGGCATTCGGGATTTTCAGGGTCACGAACTCGAAAAATCATCGAATCCAAAGTTTACGACGGGGACCTCCGTGGGGCCGTTCGTTTGCTGGTTTCTGAAGACTCACTTGCACAACACGACCCAGATACGTTTAACGCTCTCCGTCTAAAACATCCTAGCCCATCACGTCCACTAATTTTTCCACAAGAGCCGGACTCATCTTTTTCGGCGGCAACTGTGTCGAGTGAGGACGTGGCGCTGGCTTTGGGCACATTCTATAGTGGCTCCGCGGCAGGCTTAGACGGATTACGTCCGGGACATCTCAGAGAGCTTACCTCTGGTTCTGCGGGAGACAATGCTCAGCGGTTGTTGGCATGTCTAACAAAACTCACAAATTTTTTACTGAGTGGTCAGTTAAATCCGGAGGTGTGCCCTTATTTGTACGGAGCATCTCTGTGCGCACTATCCAAAAAAGATGGGGGTGTCCGGCCAATTGCTATCGGCAGCGTGTTTCGCAGGTTAGCAGCCAAGTTGGCGTGCCAGTCCGTACGAGAGGCGATGGCAAAATACCTACAGCCGCACCAGCTAGGATTTGGAACGAGTCGGGGATGCGAGGCAGCTATCCACGCTACGCGTGCTTTTGTCATGAACCCCGACAACGTTGGAAGCGTGGTGCTGAAAGTGGATATACGGAACGCCTTTAATACTGTAGAACGAGACGTTCTTTTGAGCCAAGTCAAGGATCAAATCCCCTCTCTGTACCCCTTTCTATTCCAGGTATACTACTCTCCCTCGCACCTCTTTTTCAATGAAAGTCTCATTCCTTCTCAAGTGGGAGTGCAACAGGGAGATCCGCTGGGCCCTCTTGTCTTTAGTTTAGCTATCCACAAAATTATCTTGCAACTCAATTCAACTCTGAATTTGTGGTACCTAGACGACGGGACTCTCGGAGGACCCCCGCAGGACGTGCACAAGGATCTGGAAATCCTCATCTCTCGCCTAAAAGACCTTGGCCTGGAGGTGAACCCCTCTAAGTGCGAGTTCTATCCCTGTGGTACTAATGCCCGTACAAACTTCAACCACTTCAGTTCTATCTTGCCTGGCCTCAAAGAACTTTCACCGCAGTCTTTCACCCTATTAGGGTCACCCATTTTTACCGAGGGACTTTCAGAGGCTATCTCTTCCCGGCAAACGCTTCTCCTCACTGCTCAAGAGCGTCTCAAAGATCTTTCTGCACATGTGGCGCTTATACTACTTCGTATGTGCTTTGCCATCCCCAAAGTAACATATCTCCTGCGGACCGCACCTACGTGGCTTTGCCCTGACGAAATTTCTGCATTCGACGAGAGTTTAGAACTCATAGTCGAGTCGATTATTAACGTCTCCCTCAATGAGTCTCAGTGGAGACAAGCTACTCTTCCCATTCGGGATGGAGGCATAGGACTGCGTTGCGCTCGGGATGTTGGGTTGCCGGCCTTCCTGGCGTCAGCGCATGGTGTAGAGGAACTCGTCGCTGTCATCCTAGACTCTAACGGCTCTAGCGACAGGGTTAACGTGCCCTTCGTAGCCGAGGGCATTTCAGCTTGGTCCGACCGCAGCTCGGGGGAAGCGGTCCCTGCTGTGCCGAGGGCTCAGCGCGCCTGGGACAAAATCACAATAAGACAAGTCAAGGAGCAGTTAGTTGAGGGAGCATCGGGATCCGATCTGGCCAGATTACGGGCTGTGTCACAGGCTGAATCGGGAGCATGGTTGCACGCGCTGCCGTCACCTCATCTAGGCACTTTTCTGGACGATAACTCTTTGCGCGTGGCTCTGAGTCTGCGCCTGGGCTGCAAGGTGTGTGAACCTCATATTTGCACTTGCGGTTCTATGGTGGAGACCGATGGCCATCACGCACTGAGTTGTCGCCGAAGCATAGGTAGGTTTCCGCGTCACCATGCTCTCAATGACATAATTCGAAGAGCCTTCGTTGCAGCGGATGTCCCATGCGTGCTCGAGCCGCCCGGTCTCAGTAGGTCCGATGGTAAGAGACCGGATGGAATGACTCTGGTGCCGTGGAAGAACGGCAAGTGCCTCGTTTGGGACGCTACTTGCGTCAGCACTGTCGCTCCCAGCCACCTCAGTCGTACCACCCTCTCCCCCGCGGCTGCTGCCGAAGACGCGGCATACAAAAAGCGGCAGAAGTACTCGACATTAGAGGCGCAGTACCTGTTCGTCCCGTTCGCGGTGGAGACGTTGGGCAGTTGGGGCGCAGATGCGAAGACTTTGACGCACGAGCTGGGCATCAGAATACGGAAAAAAACGGGTGACCCTCGTTCCCGCTCGTACCTAGAGCAAAGGTTGGCTATCGCAGTGCAGCGAGGCAACGCAGCCAGCGTAATGGGCACCTTTGCCCCGGGTACATTGGGAGGAGGGTTACTTGTTAACGATTAGATTTAGGTTATAGTTAGCTTAGTTTGTATTGTAAATAAGATTGTTTTTATATTAGTTAAGATTTAGATTTTAAGTTATTTTGTGTATCTCATACTTTATTGTTAATTGATCAATTTTAATGAAATTATTAAATCGAATATACATATAAAATTTTGCTATATTATTTAATAATGTTTAAGATTACGAGATGTCTTATTATATAATATTATTCAAACAATAAATAGTTAGATACTACTATATGTGATGCCAAACTTTCCATATTCTATGTTTTTTTTAATTCTATGTGTTATTCCAGGGTCTAAGCTATTACCGAATTTCTTTACACCAAACATTCTTACAAACTTTCACGTTTGTAGATTAAGATAAACCACATGAAAATGAAAGAATAATTATTATAGATTGACGGGATGCAACTATATTATCAGTGTGTGTGAGTGCGCGCATGTGTGTGTTCGCGTGAGTGTGCGAGTGTAAAAACGACCTCTTCGCAAAAACGTACCACTTGAATATTTTTCGCAAAAACGACTTTCGCAAATTTGCATCACTTCCATATATATGTATTTAAATATATTAGTTATACATTACTTTTCTTATTATTATTTCCTCGTTGTATATTATATTATTACCGATACAATAAAAGAATATCGGCAAATTAAAAATTACTGTGGAAAAACAATTTGATAATGAGCAAATTGTATACATACGATCAACTATCTATAAACAAAATATCACTTGCATGGTGAACAAAACGCTTGCGAGATTTAACGACGAACAGCGCCATCTAGTTTTGTAGGCAGTTAAACTATCTCAATGCAGTAATAATAAAACAAGTTTTATATTTAAAAAAAACCTTTGAACAAGTGAATTATATTAAAAATTTAAAAAAACCCTAACGTAATTTACCATTTTGTGGTGGCGGGCACCTTGGATTTTAAATTTTATATAATGGGTTGTATTCTACTAGTAAAGCCCTTGCATTTGATACCCATATTTGGAGGGTTAGGGGGTCATGAAAGAAAAAAGTAATCCGCCATTTTGTAGCGGCGGCCATCTTGAACAGATTTCCACTAAACATAGCTAAGAACACTCTCGACTAACTCTACTTTCAAATAAAAAAAAACTAAATCAAAATCCGTTCATTCATTCGGGAGCTACGATGCCACAGACAGACACACACACACACACACACACAGACAGATAGACACGTCAAACTTATAACACCCCGTCGTTTTGCGTCGGGGGTTAAAAACAAGCTTTTATTATTATTATTACCATCTAGCACCAAAGTACTCGTCAATACGAATCAAGTGAGCCTAAATTCGATGGTGTTGCATCGTTTAATTACGAATTATAAATTAATCAATAGTTCCTATGGCCACCTTGCTGCTCCATCATTAGATCAACTCCATTTCATAATAATATTGCATTGTCATCTGATATATACATGCATGCCAAATTTCAGCTCAATCAGAAATCTGGAAGGGGATCAAATTAAACTTCAAAGTTTTTTTTTTTTTTTTATTACAACAGACAGGTGAAAGTAATTAAAAGCTTGTAACGAACTGCAAGATTTTGCGTTATTTAGTTTATATGATAAACTTGATGTACCTAGTACCTACCCAGCGGTATTTATAACAAGTGAAAATTATAAAAAAACTTTTTAATAACAAGCTTTTATTATTATTTAACATCTCACCATAAAGTACTCGTCAAGACGAATCAAATGAGCCCAAACTCGACGAGGTTGCGTCGTTTAATTACGGAGTCCCTCTGGCCACCTTCCAGCTCCATCATCAGATCAGCTCCATGTCATAATAATGTTGCATTGTCATCTGATAGATACTTGTATGCAAAATTATTTCAAGTCAATCGAAAACCGGGAAGTGGATCAACATGAACTTTAAGATTTTATTACAGACAGGCAACAGATAGGAGAAAGTAAATAAAAGCTCGTAATAAAGAGAATGTAATTTAGATAATTTAAAATGTGATATTTCCAGTGAAATGGTTGAACTAGATGCATACGATTTATACCATAAAACCCACCCGAATGTAGTGAAATTGCGCTTAGATATCCATTCGGGAAGCTAGACGGGAATTCACTTTGCACATAGTGTAGAGATTAGGGGAGTGGCAGAAGGGTAATGGTTCGATATCGAAAAAAAATTGTGCAGCGCACGACTTAATGTATGTATTTTTATGTTAAGACTGTAAACGCACTTTATTTAATAAATGATTATCTTTATCTTATCTTATCTTATCATTCTAAGTCAGGGCCAGGCAGAGCCAGCCCAGCTACCAGGGTTAGACTTCGTTTGCAAGAGGTCGACTAGGTGGGTACCCCAACAGTGCCAGTAATTCTACCGTCTGAGCAATGATGTGCAAACATTACTGTGCTTCGGTAGGAAGGCACTGTAGCTAGTGAAATTACTGGTCTGAAGAGTCAACATCTTTTTTTTTCTTGTCCAACCTCCGTTATTGTGGACGGAGGCCTGTTCTACTCTATGTCCTTTCATACTAGTTCTCGCTTTTGCTACTTCTCGTACTTTCGTTCTGCATACTAGTTCTTTTTTCAGTCTTAACATCTTATGACTCTCAAGTAAGAAGCGTTGACGCAATTACCCAGAATTTTAACTTTGTAAAATACTGGGTAGCACTGTACTAATTATGGGCAGCGTTATCTCTTAACATCAGGAGAGCGTCTTGCTCGTCTTTTTCCTTCATTGCATAAAAAATCTATGACAGGACAGCTGATGAACCAGTCCCTCAAGCACAGACGCTGCGTAGACTTGTCTTGCTGTCAAATCAACTGTCATCCAATACATTCACAAAAGTACTATGTATGGGATGACAGTTCTACTCTTGATGTTTCGTCGGGATCCCGAGGGTCAATGCTACGGCCAGAAAAACTTTCTTGATCGCAGTGCAGTAAATTTAAAACATGCTTTGTACAACCCTATAGAAATTGTAGGCAAGAATGTCAGTTCATCATCATCATCATAGTCTTATATAATATATTCTTATACTAAGTAAAATTCGTACCTAATATTTATACGGAATATTATGTATCTTCTGTTGTCAATAAATTTTTATTCATTTCATTTATTCATTTCATTCATTTCATTTCATTTCATCATCTCAGCCGTAAGACGTCCACTGCTGAACATAGGCCTCCCCGTTGGACTTCCATACGTACCGATTGGAAGCGACCTGCATTCAGCGTCTTCTGCCGACCTTTATAAGGTCGTCTGTCGACCTTGTGAGTGGACGTCCTACGCTGCGTTTGCTAGTCCGTTGTCTCCACTCGAGCACTTTTCGACCCCATCGGCCTTCCGCTCTCCGCGCTATGTGGCCTGCTCATTGCCACTTCAGCTTGCTAATCCGCCGGGCTATGTCGGTGACTTTAGTTCGCCTACGGATTTCTTCATTTCTGATTCGATCACGTAGAGAAACCCCAAGCATAGCCCTTAGCTCCATAGCTCGCTGTGCGACTTTGAGCTTCGAGATGAGGCCAATAGTGACGGACCACGTTTTGGTGCCGTAAGTCATCACCGGTAACACACATGAACGTCAGTTAACCTACTGCAATGATACCCACTGCGTCATAGTGCGCTCGTATCATAAATCAGCTGGCACGTGTGACTGATGACGGGCCTGATGGATGTGGCTCGCCTGACGCCGCGACCCGCCGACATTTCCTGACGCCTGACGACCTTGTTACTGTGTAACAGGTACGGTAAGTTTTATTGGAACAAGGACCGTACGGGTCAGAGGGCCTATTGGCTATCGCAAAACGACATGTAAAACACTAGAATCTATAGACAAAATTGCGTACATTACGTGCTTAAACCTTCTTATTAATATGAGTAAAGTAAGAAAAGCAGCAATGCACATTTACAAGTAGAGTTAGTCGAGAGTTTCTTAGCCATGTTTGGTGGAAATCGGTCCAAGATGAAGAAGAACGGCGGCCCCGTTACAAGATGGCGGATTATTTTTTTCCTCCACGATCCCAACAACAATGGGTATCAAATTAAAGGGCTTAATGCGTAGAATACGACGCTTCTTCTTCCTGCCCTTATCCTACACTAGGTAGGCACAACACGTTTTTCTCCTCCATTCTGCTCTATCATCCGTCATATCTTCATCCACTCCCCTAGCACGCATATCCTCTTTCACACAGTTCATCCAAACCTTTTTCGGGCGTCCCCTTCCCGGATTACCACTTATTACAATATTCATGGACTTTTTGGTCACATGATTTTCATCCCTCCGCATAATATGTCCCACACCAGGACAATCTTCCGCTCTTTAATTTCTCTGTCACTGGTGCAACTTTCAGGCTTCCTCTCATATACTCATTTCTGATTTTATCCATTCTTGTTTCTCCACACATCCATCTCAACTCCGCTGCATGCACTCTCCTTTCATCCGCAACTTTCGTAGCCCAGCATTCCGATCCATACAATACGACAGGTCTTATTACCGTCTTGTATATTTTCCCCTTTAACCTAAGGGGCATTCGCGGGTCGCAAGTTGTTCCTGAGACCTGTCGCCACTTCATCACGCACTATGATAAATTTAAAATCCAAGATGACCGCCATCACAAAATGGTGAATTACATATTGCATTGTGGTTTTTTTTTTTTTAAATTTTTAATTTAATTCACTTATTTTATGTTTATATAGTTTCACAGTTTTATATATTCTGTAAAAGTAATTATTGTTATGTATGTTTTTTTTCGAATAAAGTGTTTTCTATTCTATTCTAAATAATGCAAAATATTTGTAGTTTTTTAAATATTATTTACATCTTGCTCATTATTACTGCATTGAGTTAGTTCAACTACCTACAAAACTAGATGGCGCTGTTCGTCGTTGAATCTCGCGAGCGTTTCGTTCACCATGCAAGTGATATATTATTTATTAAAATCCTACCTTATATCATTTTTATAGTAAGGTAGTAATAATTTTAAGTTGCCGATATTATTTTAAAATTTCGGTAATATAATAATTAATAAATTTAATTACATAGCATAAACGTTGCATCCTGTCAGAACCTATACTTTGATTTTGACTGTGGTTTATCTTAATCTTACTATACATATATAAAAGTGAAAGTTTGTAAGAATGTCTGTATGTATGTTTGTTACTCTTTCACGCCTAAACGGGTGGACCGATTGAGCTGAAATTTGGTACAGAGATAGCGTACAGCACAGCGGGTACCACTGGGCACTGCTGGCAATATAATAAAACTTGTATCTTAATTGAGAAGCTTTCCACACCGATTTTCTCAATTAAGATAAAAATATTTCACGAAACAAAACCTAATAAATCCAAAATGTACAAAAATCCGTATTATCAGAAACAATTCAACCCAAACTAAGTCCAAAAAGCTCTAAATCCAAAAGAAATGCCCGAACGAAGCGTAGATGTTCAATCCGACATATCAAAAAATCCCTCAATTTTCTTGTAAAAGATCACAGATGACTTATCGGGACGGGTGCCGTGAGTTCAGAAACTGCGATTTGGAAATATGTTGAGGAAATTACCAACATGTATATTTTGCCTTTTGTATACTTAAATGCTTTTTTATGCTTAAGCGTTGATGCGGCCGTAGATGGTAGCAGACTAAATCTAGAAGGCGGGATATATTATACTAGCTAGTGCTCGCGGCTTTGCCCGCGTTATAAAAACCTTTCTTAGCAGAGGTCTACATAATGACAGTTATCTATGTATATACGATTTTGGAAACTACCGTGAGTGTTATCCATATTATAAATACGACACGTCTGTACACACGTTAATTATTCGATGAGATATGTCTACAGGCGTGAACTCCTAATGAAGGACATCGTAATTGTCCGAAACCGTGGTATAGTTATCTATATTCATATGTAATAGTATATAGTATGTAAAATATAGTATGTAATATAGTTATTTATATTCCAAATTTCAAGCAAATACGTTAAGCGGTATGAGCTGTGTGATAGATGAGTCAGCCAGTCACTCTTTCCTTTCATATATTTAGAAGAAGATATCCCTCGACGTTTCATGTAAAAAAAATCGTATTTGTCTCACGGCATCTGTTCCGCCATAGTCCTTATAAAAGATAGATTTTGGAGGAAAATATTATGAATCACCTTCTATTCTCGCGGACGGTATTGGGGATCAGGGGACTCTGGGGATAAATGGAATGCATTCCAGAAATTGGCCTTCTTTTGAACGATGCAGCGGTTCAAAGGAAATTCCATTGAAATGAAGATCGGGGACGATATTACTATAGAAAATATTATTTTTGTGTTTTCGTTGAAAGTAAGAGTAAAAAAAGACATGTAAGATTTTTTATATGCAGGTAAAAATTTAGGAGACTTTAAAAAAATAAGTACATAAAATCTTAGAAAATTAGGACTTGAACATACTAAGTTTGGTATTCTCATGCAAATTCAAATATAAGAAATTATTGACGCAGAAGGTTGCGGGTTCGATTCCCGCATGGGACAAATATTTGTGTGATCCATAGATATTTGTTTCTGTTCTGGATGGTTTTCAGTATCTTTTATAAGTAATATGTATTTTACAAAAGAAAAGAATATACAAGTGTTACATCCGTTATCTAGCTAACATAACACAAGCATTGAGTTGCTTAACTTGGGGTTAGATGGCGCTGTGTGTGATGTCCTAAAATATCTATTTATTTTATTACTTGCGGACCCGCGTGCACTTCGTATCGCCTATATTATACCTATAAACCTTCCTCTTAAATCATTCTTATTTTTTAAGCAATAGGTGACAAACAAGCAGACGGCCCACCTGATGGTGAGTGGCTACCGTCGCTACGTTGCCGCTGGTACGTTGCCTACCTTTCAAGACTCTATTCACTTGCCTTTTGAAGACTCTCGTGTTAAAGCTCATCGGAAATACCGCGGGCGGAAGTTCTATTAAAAAAAACCGCATCAAAACTACCGTTGCGTAGTTTTAAAGATTTAAGTATACATATGGACAGACAGACGCGAAAAGCGACTTTGTTTTATACTATGTAGTGATACCTTAACTTAGCGTTATAGAATAGAATAGAATTACTCTTTATTCCACACCAAGTTACAAGAAATAGTCATAAATGCAACACAAACTACAACACAACTTTGAGCCGTTTGGGGTAGAGACATTGGGTCCTTGGGGTCCGGGAGCTCACCGCATTTTCCAAAACTTATCTGAGCGCTTGGTCGAGGCGACATGTGACCAAAATGCTGGGGTATATTTGGCCCAACGTATAAGTATTGCCATTCAACGTGGGCAATGCTGCCAGCATTCTGGGCACTTTGCCATCTGACAGTGGTTTGGAGCACTTGGATTTTCTGTAGATTGTCTTGTGGCCGATCTGTGGTTAATAAAAGTGTTCTTTACTGCTGTAGTAGCTGTAGTATTGTTAGTTTGTTTTTCTCAATAAAGGCATTTGCCAGTAAAAAAAAAAACACAAACTTAACAAGTGAAATTTTAAAAATACTTATTAAAAACAAGCTTTAATTATTATTATTATCTTGCATCATAAAGTACTCGTCAAGACGAATCAAATGAGCCCAAACTCGATGGGGTTGCGTTGTTTTATGACAGAGTTTCTATGGCCACCTTCCAGCTCCATCATCAGATCAGCTCGATGTCATAAAAATATTGCATTGTCATCCGATTTACACACGCATGCAAATTTTCAGCTCAATTGGAAACCGGGAAGTGGGTCAAATTAAACTTGCAAGATTTGATTACAGACAGACAGACAGACAGACAGACAGACAGACAGACAGACAACAGACAGGTGAAAGTAATATAAAGCTTGTAAAAAGAACTTAGTGTTATCATATTTCCCCCTCTCTCCCCTAACCATATTGCAAGCTTGGAAATCAAGTCAGTTTGCCAAGAGTTTTCAATGAAATCGCGGCACAGCGGGCAAAGTGGGCCACTGGCCAAAATATAATTTGGCCATTTTAGACCTCGTTGGTTTTTACTACACAATACACTATGGTTTGCGCAACTAACGTGACTTTACGAGTACTTGTTTATTCCTTATTGGTTTAGTCTTTTATGCTGTGCCAATTTTGCTGATTCCATATATTGTGGAAATATTTTTGTAGAATAATGTATTTACTCTTTACATCCGCTGTCTGATCGCTTACGTATTTTAAGATGGCGCTACACACAGGCGGTCGCCACGGTAAAGAGATATATAAATAAACTAGCTTAAGCTCGTGGTTTTGCCCGCATGGCAAAATCTTTTCTTAGCGGAAGTTAACGTCACAAAACCTATCTGTGTTCCAAATTTCAATCCAATCCGTTCAGAGGCTTATGCTGTACGTTGATAGATCAGTCAGTCAATCAGCCACTCTTTCCTTTTATATATTTAGACTAGGTTACGCTCGCGGCTTTGCCCACGTGGCAAAATCCTTTCTTAGCGAAGGTCTACGTCATACAGCCTATCTGGGTTCCAAATTTCAACCCAATCCGTCCAGTGGTTTAGGCTGTGCGTTGATAGATAGTCAGTCACTCTAGATAGTCAGTCACTCTTTCCTTTTATATATTTAGATAGAAGAAAATTAAGATAGTTTAAAAGAATTCTCTCATCACAAACAATGAAATACCAAAGACATTACGCTTCACTAAACAATTTTGTTTAAACACAAGTTCAAACAGAATCTGTGCAGTTAAACAAATATATTGCAGTGTTTATTGCAAACAGCGAATAAAAACAATAAATTCTTTAGGAAGATGTAAAAAAGTGCTTACTGTAGACTTGCAAGATAGGGTTGGCAAGAAGGTAGTTTATCGTAATCTCGACTTCATAAAACTGTGTGTCCCGGTTTCCTATTAGATATGTAGGAGGCAGACGTTAGGTCATGTCGCAGGCCCTGTAGTAATCTCGGCGACCTAAAACTGTAACTTATAGGTTGCCCACACAACCTACAAATTGTGATTTGACTCTGACAGTAGGAAAGCTGTTCTGTTGGAGTATACCTAAACACCAATTATTATTATACCATCTATTATTGTATTATTATATCGGGATTTTGCACAAATTTCTCAAATAACAAGTGAAATTTTAAAAATACTTTTTAAAAACAAGCTTTAATTATTATTATCGTCTTGTATCATAAAGTACTCGTCAAGACGAATCAAATGAGCCCAAACTCGATGGGGTTGCGTTGTTTAATGACGGAGTTCCTATGGCCACCTTCCAGCTCCATCATTAGATCAGCTCGATGTCATAAAAATATTGCATTGTCATCCGATTTACACACGCATGCAAATTTTCAGCTCAATTGGAAACCGGGAAGTGGGTCAAATTAAACTTGCAAGATTTGATTACAGACAGACAGACAGACAGACAGACAGACAACAGACAGGTGAAAGTAATATAAAGCTTGTAAAAACGCGGAACGCGGCAGAATCTATCCCGCCTTCTAAATGTAGTCTCCTACCCTCTACTCTAAAATTTGGAAAACAAAGATACACAGACACATACACATAGAAACATATTGTTTTAATTTTAAGCGTATTTTTGTACATTTTTTGAGTTTCAATAAGTTATCTATCTATTTGGATCTAGTTTTATAATATAACCTAAATAATTAATAAATAAGTCCTACACGCAGGTAAAACCGCGAACTTAAGCTAGTAATATCATAAAGGTACGTCATTAAAATTCCATTTCATCACGAACATAAAATTAAAACAGAATACGACATATATATGCAAGATATTTTAACAAGCACAACCCTAAATTGTAATAAGAAAGGGATGAGACAAGTATAGCGCCCGGCCGTTTTCGTAAACGTTAAAGCTTTACTATTACATAGTTTAAAACAAAGTTGCTTCCCATGTCTGTCTGTCCGTATGTAGGTAATGCTTAAATCTTTATAACGACATTATGGATTTTGAAGCGGTTTTTTTCGTGTGATTTAAGAGGAAGGTTTTTATAATACATGCATAACACAAAGAATATAACATCAATTATCTATAGTAGAGAAACACATAAATTTCTGTTAGGCGCTACGAAGTGCGCGCGGGTCCACTGGTGGAAGACATTTTAATAAGCACAACCCTAAATTGTAATAAAAAAGGGATGAGACAAATATAGCCCCCGGCCGTATTCGTAAACGCCCCCATTCACAAACGGACACCCACTACAGATAGATTCAGATCTAAATAAAACATTAAGCTGGATAAACAAATCTTTAGAAATAGGCCTTCATTATCCGGACGACGAAGGTTTGGAACTCTCTGCCAGCATCAGTGTTTCCTGTTAATTACAACTTAGGAGTCTTCAAATCGAGGGTTAATAGGTATTTACTAGGTCTGTGTGTAACATCTTCGACCGCGTCATCACTTACCAACAGGTGAGTCAAACGCAGCCCTATTCTCTATAAAAAAAAAAAAACCGGTCAAGTACGAGTAGGACTCGAGCACCGAGGGTTCCGTACAAACCTACGGGTTTCTACGGAACCCTAAGGAAAAGTGGGTATAATATTATATACCTACTGTAGGTTTTGATTCCCTTGCGAGTACTTGCGAGTTTGAAAATATGCGGCTAAAATTGCTGTTTCTTTTGATTTCGTTGACATAGATGTTTGATTTTTTTACAGCTTAAAGTTTTTTATAAAGCTGAGTATTTGATATGAAATTCAATTTAATACCTGTAGGTACGCTTTCTTGAGGAAAGGGGTAGTAAATACAAAATTATTAAAAATATTTTTTTATATATGATGTAACTAAAAATTTACAGTTTTCGCAATTTTTCCTGTGCCTATGATTTAAGACGTTGCTGCATATAAAATTTCAAGATTCTGAGTTAACGGCAAGTATCCTGTAGGTTTTGATTCCCTTGAGAGTAGTCGCGAGTTTAAAAATACGGCTAAAATTGCTGTTTCTTTTGAATGCGTTGAGACAGAGGTTTGATTTTATTTCAGTTTAAAGGTATTACAGACCTTAGTATTTGATATGAATTTCAGTTTAATACCTGCACGCGTTAATGAGAAATAAGGTAGTAAGTATGAAATTATTAAAAATATTTTTTTATATGATGTAACAAAAAATTTACAGTTTTCGCAATTTTTCCTTTATCTGTGCTCTAAGGAGTTGCTTCGTGCCAAATTTCAAGATTCTAAGTTTACGGGATCTACCCTGTAGGTTTTGATTTTTTGAGAGTAGTTGCGAGTTTAAAATTGCGACTAAAATTGCTGTTTCTTTTGAATGCGTTGACATAGACGTTTGATTTTATTACAGTTTAAAGGTATTATAGACCTTTGTATTTGATATGAATTTCAGTTTAATACCTGCACGCGTTCATGAGAAATAAGGTAGCAAGTATGAAATTATCAAAAATATTTTTTTATATGATGTAACTAAAAATGTTCAATTTTCGCAATTTTTCCTTCATCTGTGCTCTAAGGAGTTACTTCGTGCCAAATTTCAAGATTCTAAGATCACGGGAAGTACCCTGTAGGTTTTGATTTTTTGAGAGTAGTTGCGAGTTTAAAATTGCGACTAAAATTGCTGTTTCTTTTAAATGCGTTGACATAGAGGTTTGATTTTATTACAGTTTAAAGATATTATAGATTTGAGTATTTGATATGAATTTCAATTTAATACGTTGACGCGTTCATGAGAAAAGGGGTAGTAGGTATAAAATTATTCAAAATATTTTTTTCATATGATGCAAATAAAAATTTTTAGTTTTCGCAATTTTTCCTTTATTTGTGCTCTAAGGAGTTGCTTCGTGCCAAATTTCAAGATTCTGAGTTCAAGGGAAGTGCCCCTTAGGTTTGATTTATTTGGTAATGTCGAAAATTTGCTGAAATTTGCGACATATTCGACTATATCTTTTGATTGCGTTGGCCTAGAAGTTTTAAATTTTCACAGCTCTAAGAGGCAATGGACCTTAGAATTTCCTATAAATTTCAGCTTGTTACCTTTACGCGTTCCTGAGAAAAAGGGTCTTGACAGACAGTCGGACGGACGGACGGACGGACGGACGGACGGACGGACGGACGGACGGACGGACAACAAAGTGATCCTATAAGGGTTCCGTTTTTTCCTTTTGAGGTACGGAACCCTAAAAATAGGCTTGGAAGAATAGAAGTAGAAAATAGATTTACATATATTATATCCGTTAAAAAGTCTCGTTCCAGAGGGCCTATTGACTAATTCTCACCCACTACGATTGATGACAACTTAACAATGTACATCAATGTACACACAGCAAAAAGTCAACTCGTAGAAGACGAGGTTCAAACTGTAGGAAAATCATGTTTCTACCTTTCTTTAGATTGTGCCGCGACAGCGGCCGGCGAAGCGCCAGGTATGACTTGTTCGTATTACATGGTTCACAATTCATCATATAGGAACACCTATTCCGATAGTAGCCGGACTTCAGACTTTAGCTGGAACTATATTACTAAGTTCCGGCTCATAATCATATCCCTAGTAACATAATTATGAAACGGCTATTTCTATCTTACTGCGACATTAACATTGAATTTCATATCACGTGCCAACCCGTTGTTTTATGAAATTCAATAAATTCATATTTACCCAACACTATATTGAGATGAAACCTGGTGGTAATTGGAAACATGGTGGTAATTGGAAACATGCCGGCAAATTAAACTGTACTGTACTTGCTCTAACCAAAATCAAAATTAGGCAAATCGAACTAATGCCGCGTCGACAGATTGGGCCGCGTTTGCACCGAACTGACAAATTAAGCTGTAACATCTCAATACCTCACATTTAAGAGCAATACACACAGAGAGCGTTTCTTTCTATTCCTTCCAATTCCTTGTAATATGAGAGACTAGCTTATTCTCGCAGCTTTCCCCGTATACAGAAATCCTTTCTTATCGGATGTCTACGCCCTAAAACCAACCTATATGCCAAATTTCAACTCAATCCGTCCGTCTAGTGGTTTGGGCTGTGCATTGATAGATCAGTCAGTCAGTCATTCTTTCCTTTTATATATTTAGACATCACACTGAAAGCGTGACGGGGCGGGTCATGCGCAGGTGAATTAATGTGATTTATCTCATGTTATGTACCTACAAGGAATTGCACCCGCCGTACTACCGACCCAACCCGCGCCTGACCCGCGTCCACTCTCTGTGTGTAATTCCAAGTCGATGGAATTAAGTGCAACTTTTTAAATGCTGTGACAACTAAAAGTAATCTATATTTTAAAAATCGGATAGTAACATGTCAATACCGAACACTCTTTTATCGCTTGTACTTCAATCATTGCATCTTAACTGAAGAAAGGAGAGAGAAGGGAGGCATGTGTTCTGCGGCGGAGATACAAACTTTCTACTGACAACTGGACTAAAAACACCTTTAAAACTCTATTGCGATCTCTATAAACGCGATCAACTCAACCAGTAGAAAATTATGTTTGGAAGGAGTTCTAATTTCAAAACATTTATGTTCCTTTCGGTGTAAGTAGTGTCTACGTTACGAAACACGGAAATTTATTAACCCAATTGTGTCCCGGACGGTACATATCGGAAATTAGGCGACTGAAGCACAAATTACATTTACATCATAATATGTACCTACGTACCTGTGTATTAAAGTTATAATATTATGAACCATATTTACCCCCCTTTCGTACTATGTTTTAAATTGTTTATATTTTCGCTACTTTTTTAGCCGTTTTTATTAAACCTACAAAGCAAAAAATACGTGTACAATCTTACTAATATTATAAACGTGAAAGTTTGTTAGAATGGATGTCTGAATCAGAGATGTAACGGAGCTTCGATTCCGGTTCCGTTAAGTCGGAACTTCCGATTATAATTACACTTTCGGTTCCGACTTCGGTTCTGATACTTTTGTATCGGATGTTAATCGGAGGTCGAACGAAACAAAACGGGCGGCGCGCGACAGGTTCATACATGTCGCGCGGGAATCCCCCGACCTCCACTACGTGCACTCTATCATCAATTATTTTGTTCACTTGTTATTATTTGTTACGCCGTACGCCCACGACACGTTTATAGGTTACTAGCTTACCCGGCAAACGTTGTTTTGCCATATAAATAATTTCCTAGTAATTTCTAGTGTAGCCAAAAAATAGCTTACTTATTGGAAGTATGTATGTATTTTAGAATGTGTATATTGTATGTATGTAAGAATGTGGTATATGCGTGAAATAAGCATTATTTTATGGAAAAAATTTTCAAACAAAAGTAAAAAATTAAATTTTTTGAAAACATTGTCTCTTATAATTTTTTCATACAACCAATATTTCCATTGACATTTCAAAATAAAGATTCATAATGATTGATTTTTTGGAAACTATGAAAATCTTAATTGTTCAATTACATTTTTTTAATAAAATTAAATTAAAATTACATTTTTATATGATCAACAACATTTTCGATATAAATAAAAAAAAGTATACTAACAACACAAAATCCGTTGTTATTGGAAGCTCGTGTCACGTGTTGAGTACTTTTGAGGTTATAAAATCACTTGATTAACTAATCGTGCAAAATACACTCAAAATTGATAATTTAATTATTATTGATAAAATAGGCATGATTAAAAGTTAATATGAGAGTTACACTGAGATAGCAAAATAATAATTGTCAACGTTACTACTACACTTGATGCATAAACAATAATGATGGCCGACAACTGTGTAGGGAGTGAGAAAGAAAGGAGACCGGCTTCGTTCTCATCCCTACTCCGTGCTGTTTACTGGGTCAGAAGTGACACCTGTAGACATCTGGCAGGGATAACTAATTAAATGACGATTTATCAGTTTTCGACCGGAGAGGAAAAATGATTAAATTACTAAAATGGCTATTAAAAAATAAGGGTTGATCGTAGAAAGGTGAAAATTGAGGATTGTATGTATTTTTGTATGTTGTATCATAAAAAAAATTGACATTAAAAATTTTGCCTAAAAATTAAAAAAAAAAATTTGGGGTGGACTACCCCTAACATTTAGGGGGATGAAAAATAGATGTTGGCCGATTCTCATAGATACCGGATAAGCACAAAAAAATTCATCAAAATCGGTCAAGCCGTTTCGGAGGAGTATGGCAACGAAAACTGTGACACGAGAATTTTATATATTAGAAGATAGAATAATTGTTTAGATTTTTCGGCTTATTATCAATGAAAGTGATCTGTTTTTGTGTGGGATAATGAAACCTAAATCCAGTTGTATTTGGAACTACTTCAATGAAGTTAATTCAGATTCGGCTTTCATAAAGTACAATACATTACTTTTGGAGTCCATTTTCATTTAATTTGTTTTAGCTTTTGTTCATTTATTGTAATGTAACCAAATGTAACACGCTACTTTGGGTTTTAATTTTAATTAAACTTTAAATTCATTAATTTTATCTTTTCTTTATTTGGAATTATGCCAATTTTTTTTCACAGTTATTTTAAATTTTATAATAAAAAATAAAAAGAATTGACTATAAATCATGTTTTATTTGTCCTTAAACAAACTGACCCTGCCTCCGATTTCGATTCCGATTCCGATAAATCAAATTTGAAAACTCCGATTCCGATTTCGGTTCCGATAAAACTACCTCCGTTACATCCCTGATACAGATAGCTTAGGCTATAGAAAAGCGGGTAATACCGCTAGGCGCAGCTAGTATTTTATAAAAAATGTATGTACTTTTGACGGAATAACAAATTTTACTATCATTATAAATGTGAACGTTTGCAAAAATGGATGTCTAGATGTATGTTTGTTACTCTTTCACGCCTAAACGGATGAGCTGAAATTTGGTATAGAGATAGCTTAGACCCTCGAATAACACACAGGCTACATACAGAACAGCGGGGACATATTTTTGAACACAACCTTATTATCATTGGAAATCCATTAAAATATTTTGAAAAATATGACTTTTTACCGTAAAACGTAAAATCCTTTTAAGTGCTAACAATTCTTCGATAACGTTATCTATATTTAAAGGTGTTTATAAGCGTTAAGTGACTTAAGATACAAAGTAACAAAACTTGTAAAAAAATATTTTTATATCCACAAAACTTAGAACATTTAACCACTGGAATGTACATGGTAGCAGACGTACCCTACGTCTGCTACCATCGACTGCATCGTCGCTTTACATCACGCGAGATCGTGGTCAAAGGCTAACCTATAATGAATATAAAAGCCATTATGATTACTAATTTCTATGCGAAAAAGTCTGTCAGTTTCTGCGGGGGAGAGGCAACGGTTTGGTAGCAGACTAGACTTAGAAGGCGGGATAAATTCCTCCCGGTTTTGTCACATAGAAAAACTTAAGTATTTCACTCCCGTAACATAAGTATATACTCATAAAATAAACAATGCTCAGATAAAAAAAAAAGTTATGTGTTTACTTTTTAACAACTACAACTAGTTTTATCATCGGTTGTCTTTATTTTTTAACAAGTGATATTTAAAAAAAAAATTAAAAACAAGCTTTTATTATTATTATAATACCATCTAGCACCATAAAGTATTCGTCAAGACGAATCAAATTATGAGCCTAAACTCGATGGCGTTGCATCGTTTAATAACAGAGTTCCTATGGCCACCTTCCAGCTCCATCATCAGATCAACTCGATGTCATAAAAATATTGTATTGTCATCCGATTTATGTATGCATGCAAATTTTCAACTCAATCGGACACCGGGAAGTGGGTCAAATTTAACTTGCAAGATTTGATTACACACAGACAGCGGGGTCGGCTCACAGTGACGTATCCAGTTGGATGTCTAATCGAAGCCACAAAAGTGCTAAAGATGGAACAATAAGTTATATTATTTATGTGCGGAAGTTTCACCGTAACCGGTTTAGCACTTCTCCGATAGTTTCCACAGACGTGGGTTCTTTCAGAGTTAAATATAATAGTTATTGATTTTATTTGTAGGTAAACATGTTATTTATAGGGTAGGTTAGGTATTTTTATTTTTACAATTTTAGAAAAATCTTTTCTCTTCATCATTTTATAAGAGAACTAGTCTCTTATAAGGGTTATTTTTTACATATACAGATACCTACATATAGAACAATCATATACCATATGTTACAATCGGCGATCTTATCGCTAAAAAAAAAAACATTTATTTCGGACCCTCGGCCCATATGTTCACTACAACAAAACAGTAGGTACAAATTAAGAAACTATTATAAAAAATTAAATTTGTCTAATAATGGGGTTAACTAATAAATTTAAATGGATAAAAAGAAAATTAAGAATTAAAAATGTCAAGGAATATAAATTGTAAACATTAAAATGATAGCAGAAAAGCTATGTCTTCCAAACAACCGTGCAGGTAAAAGAACAATGTCTATTCGTTACTCCTGCACTAGTGTTTTTTTGGGTTACGTAAACCACCCTGAGTTTAGAAAAGGCCTAAAAATATTATTAAAACTGACACTGGCAAATACACGTTCTTATGACCAGACAATGTAAATAAGACATTTTAAATTTGAATTAGGAATTTCATAAAGATTGGGTGTATCGTTAATGGCTCATTAATAGGTATTTTACAAACCAAACCCAACAAAATCCAAATATTACAAATAATTTTTTATCTACCACTTATCTTTTCATATACACTTATCTTTTATATAATTATCTTTTCCAAGCATAAAATTAGCGACATAAATAAGAACCCAAATAAAGGTAAGGAAGTCAACCATTTTAATATTGCATCTCAGCTTAACCATAATGTTTCTATAGTCTAAGTTAACCACCAGCAATTTAAGAATGGTCGATGCTACCTATCCTTACCAATACCATATTTCAAACCGAACGCTGCCCATTAGCAGGCAATAAGGGCTATGTCCAAATTGCCAAATTCCTTTATATTAGTCCTCTGAACTATTACCCAATATGACCCTGCGTACCAAGAAACAAATGGAAATCGAAAACAAAAACCATCGAACGCTCACTTTGAAATTCGAGTCAACAATACAATACAAAACCTTCAATGTACGATCCTATAATTCAAAGAATTGGTCCCATTCGACAAGGATTCCGAGATAGGATTGATTCATGATCACAATTACCTTTGAATGTTGTTGGGCATAGACAAGAAAACCAATAGACCCCGCTTTCGTGATTTTCTGTATGAAAACAAAATCGCAAAAACATGGGTCCAACTTGGGCATCTTCTGAGACACGACTGAATAGGTACCTTTCTAGTCATCTAACGTGATTAATTGTCGACCGAATCTGCACTTTCCATTAGCTGCGCCCAGCAGTTTTACCCGCTGTACTGTAGCCTATGTGTCATACCAGGGTCTATATCTATACCAAATTTTGGCTCAATCGGTCCACTCGTTAAAGCGTGAAAGAGTAACAAACATGCATACATCCAGACATTCATATTATATTCTTACAAACTTTCGCGTTTATTATATTAGTAACATAAGATAATTTTTTTTTTTGAGAAATAGATTAAAATTCAATTAATTCAAATTATTTGACTCGCGATGATACGCTTTGATGCTGCAATTATGCAGCGTCAAAGCATATCGTCGGCGACAGCATACCTCCGGTAAAGCGCACTCAATGGTTGAGTCCTCTGTTGGGCACAAATAGCCGTGACGACCAGTTATCCTGACCTTTGTATACTTTACAATTGTTAGTAGACCTGGGTCTGGCTATTTCAGATAAGTAACTAGATGTGTAACTGTCCATTCTAGGAAGACACATCAAGTCTTAGTGGAGTTAAAGGGAGGGAGGTCAAAGTTTGCTGGTCTCTAAACGAGACGCACGTCCAAGATTTGCTGGGATTCTTCGTATCGAGGGATTTCTTGGGATCGCGTTGTAGTTTCAGTATCAATTGGATTTTGGGGGCTACTACTGCATCGGATTACCATTCTACCAAGTATTTTCTTTGAGTATATTCTGTATTTTTGTGAAGTGAACAGTTTTAGCGATAAGACCAACGTTAACTTGGGTTATAAAATTGTGTCTTAGAAAAAAAGAAATAACTTTATTTACCACAAGACATACAAGTTAAGACACAAGTTTTCTGTATATCCTACCTCCTGAGCAGTGGCAGGGGGCCAAGCCCCCCCAAGTAGCATTAGAAAGTTGAAATTTTTGACGCTATTTATGGTCAAGATTTTTTTTCGGCGCTCGCAGCAAGCTGCTCGCGCACTTATTATTAAGACTATTTGAACTTTCATACCATTCGGAGCGAGCGAAACACAAACTTTTTGTATTAAAAATTATAATATTTTTTTCCGTTTGCACCTTGCCCCCAAGAAAAAAAGTTCTGGATCCGCCCTTGGATGTGCAAAGATTACTGTGCTTCGGTACGAGAGCACTGTAGCCAGTGAAATTACTGGATGAAGAGTCTTAACATCTTATAACTCTTGAGTAAAAAGCCATGTTATTGCAGTGCACCTAGAATTTCACATCATTGTGAAATCCTGGGTGGCACTGTACTGATTATGTGCAGCAACTCTTAATAATATCAGATGAGCAACTCGCCTTCTTATTTCTTAAAAAAAAAAAAATGTTTCTTGTTTCAAAGTAGAATCTGTTCAAAAATTTTTGTATTATCTTTTTTATTTTTAAATTATGATATTTTTGTATTTTTTGTATGATCCCATGAATAGTTGCCAATGGTAGTGCCCCACCATAGCACCATAAATACATCAAGTGTTTAGGGTTGATGCATCGGTGTTTGTTACAATGCGATAGACGTTGTTAGAGGTGGATTTATCTACTAGTTGAGACAACCTTGTTTGGTATCAGGTGGATTCGCTAGGAATATGCATATCAATCCCTTTTTGGATATAGCTTCAATCTTGGAAGATGCCAGATTTCGAGTTGCGTTGGAATTTGCTACATTGTTGATATTAGATTTGTTTGGATGCAAAATAACCAAAGCCACTCCAAAGATCTTCGTTCAAAAATGTACGCAGTTGAGAAGGCTCACAAACAATCATCTATGCACTTTTTCCATACACTTCAGTATTTCATACTTCATAGGCCTCTTCCTTTCTTATGATAACGGTTCATGATACTTTTAAGCTCGAGTAACCACCATAAAAACTTAAAAAAACAAATAGTTTAAAGCAATAACATAAAAGTATCTTAGAATACGACAAAATCGTAATCATAAAGTTCCAAAAAAAATTTTCACAGCGCAGCGTTTATAAGCCGGTCAAATTTAAAACGTTCTTTCCAAAGACAACATTGTGTTCTATTCAGCCGGTTCTTTATAGCTGGCTAAATTCTATTTAGGTCCTACTATTTTATTAAAAACTTATTCAAGCAAATAGTTTAAACTTGTAGCAATAACATAAAAGTATCTTAAATAGAATACGACAAAAATCTTAATCATAAAGTTCCAACAAAAATTTCCAGCCAGCGCAGCGCGAGCGTTTATAAGCCGTTCAAATTTAAAACGTTCTTTCCAAAGACAACATTGTATTCTATTCAGCCAGTTCTTTTTAGACTAGGTTCGTTCGTTAGCACAAGTGAGGACCCCAAATTGAATTTGGCCGACGTCGGTGCAATGCGGAGTGTGGACTCTTTTGTTTTCTTTCACATTTCGATTGTTCCATATTTGAGTCTTGGATTGAAGTATTTTATTTTCTTACCATTTCTGGAACTAATAAGGATTTAAGCATGGATGAAAAATGCTAGACGGAGTGAGTATAATAACGAAATGAAGCACGCATAGTAAGATTTTTTTGCTTGCTACTCACATTACACTGCGACACTGCCATGGTGTAGATTAAGGTTTAGTAGGTATATTAAAATACTTCAACATTAGTAGTCTAGTTTTTGTGTTATTTGGTTTTGTTTTAAACAGTTTCCTCTAAGTTTGTACGCAATAAAGAAGTACACATAACTAGCAGGGCAGGGAATATCGGATAAATAGAAGCCTTTGTGGTCTGTGGTATTCAATTCAAGGGTTGAAGCTACCTATGTAATAATTTCGATTCCATCGGCGCAACAAACATCCACACTTACATACGTACAAACTTTCATTATTATTACAGTACTTAACATTATAATAACAATTAGTGGCGGTCTTATTGCTTTTCTTAAATCGATCTCTTCCAGACTTTTTTTTTTAAATGTAATAGGTGACAAACAAGCAGACGGCCCACCTGATGGTGAGTGGCTACCGTCGCCTATGGATAACTGCAATACCAGGGGTACCGCTGGTACGTTGCCTACCTTTCAACACTCTATTCACTTGCCTTTTGCAGAGTCCCATGTTAAAGCTCATCGGAAATACCGCGGGCGGAAGCTCATTCCACATTTTGCAGGTGTACGGCAAGAAGGAGCGAGTGAGGTGAGACTGCCCAGAAAAATAAGTATCGATTGCCACACTTTGTCAAAATGTTGTGTGTGCGTTTGTAAAATGTATTTAAAGTTAGTGGGCTTACTACGCGTGCCTCATTTCGGTAAAAATGGAAACTACTTCACAATTTTTTTTTACAGTTTGGCTTTAAGTAAAGAATTTAGACGCTGGATCGAAAATGGAACGGATTAAACATAAACAAGAGAGAATTGTTAAAGATTTTCCGAACCATTCTTGTCACTCGATATTGTGTTCTTAATATAGAAATCGAGATCAAAGGAGCCTTATTTTTGGAATCCAATACGTTTATTACGAAATTTCTTTATGAGATTAAAGATATATTAGATTTTAGAAAAGTCACAATTGGGTGGTAAAAGTCAAGACTTGGTGAGGATAATAAATGCGAAAAGTAAAACCTGGTAAAGTCGGAGATAAAAAATTTTGGCCATCGGAAATAGAGCTTTGTCTAAATTGTTTACATAATTTATTTATTCTTTAAAGATTTGTAAATAAATAATATTATAGTATTTCACTGTAATAGAAAATTATCAGTGTTCTTCTACTATATTACGCATGTATTATACATAAAAACCTTCGTCTTCAATCTTTCTATCTGTTAATGAAAACCACATCAAAATTTGTTGCGTAGTTTTAAAAATATAAGCATACATAGGGAATAAGGACAAACAGACGCGGGAAGCAATTTTTTACAAGCATTATTTACTTTCACCTGTCTGTTGTCTGTTGTCGGTCTGTCTGTCTGTCTGTAATCAAATCTTGTAAGTTTAATTTGATCCACTTCCCGGTTTCCGATCGAACTGAAATTTTGCATTCATGTATAAATCGGATGACAATGCAATATTTTTATGACATCAAGCTGATCTGACGATGGAGCTGGAAGGTGACCATAGGAACTCCGTAATTAAACAACGCAACCCCATCGAGTTTGGGCTCATTTGATTCGTCTTGATGAGCACTTTATGATGCTAGATGGTAATAATAATAAAAGCTTGTTTTTAAAAAGCTTTTTTTTTAATTTCGCTTGTTTTTTTAGTGATTCAGCACAAAGCTAGGACTAACTTAATGCTACAATTGCATTCTCTACCAGTAGCCCTAGAACCAGTAGCCATAAAAAATCGTAGTACCTACGTAGTCACGTTATCGGAATCGCAGCGTAGGTCGTCCACCCACAAGGGCAGACGACCTTATAAATGTCGCCGGAAGACGCTGGATGCAGGTCGCTTCCAACCGGTACATATGGAAGTCCAAAGGGGAGGCCTATGTTCAGCAGTGGACGTCCAATGGCTGAGATGATGATGATGATGAGATAATCATAAAGCTTTAGTTTCGTCCAAACAAAAATTGTGTGTTCTTAATATTTTCTAAGACATATTTTACAAAGAATTCCTATTTCCACGCCAAAGCTGATCCTAAATGACGTCATTCAAAAGATCCCACATATGACTTACAAAATAGCATTTTCCGTGCACACTTGTCACAAAGGGATAGAAAATAAAATCCGCCGTCTAGGTGAGACCCCGCCCCCCTCTTCCGGCGCTGATTGTGTTTGCGCCACTCAATAGGAGTTAATTTTCTACGTCGGGTCTTTTTTACTGTTTATTTGTCGTGCCTAGCCTAGCTTCAGCTTTATTGGGATTGTAATATGATCGAGGGTTTTGGTGGGGAATTTTATGAAATGCTGTTTTCTGTAAAAATGTTGAATGAAGGAGGATTATGTTTTTTTAAGAGTATTTTTGTATTAGATATATATGTTTTTTTTATGTGGCAAATGAGAAAAACAAACTAACAATACTACAGCAGTTAAGAACACTTTTATTAACCACAGATCGGCCACAAGCCAATCTACAGAAAATCCAAGTGCTCCATTATATATTGTTGTATGATATTAAAATAACAATAAAATTGCGGATATTTTTTAATTTGAAAATTAAATAGAAACGCAGTCATGACATTATATAAAAAAAAAAATACATTATAACAATATACCTACTGCACGCACTATCGTCGCTATTGGCAAATTGGGTCCTGCTGGGTCCAAAAATTGTCTAAACCCAGGGCGACTCGCGCCGAAGTAAAATTGTGTACATGAACCTGGAACCTATCTGGAGCGATCCATTTTCAAGGCGCCTTTACCGTATCTTCCCTTTTTATAAATAACTAGCTTATGCTCGCGACTATGCCCGCGTGGCTAAATCCTTTCTTAGCGGATGTCTGCGTAATAAAACTTATCTATATTCCAAATTTCAAGCGAAACCGTTCAGCGGTTTGAGCTGTGCGTTGATAGATCAGTCAGTCAGCCAATCAGTCACTCTTTCCTTTTATATATTTAGATTTATTAAAAGCTTAAATTATTGGTCCCATATTTTTACTCCCTAACTTATAGGGTGTAAAAATGTTTATATCTGGGGGCACGGCAGTGCCCCCGCCAAGTCGAGCAAAAAAAGCGGCACGGCCGTACCATCCTTTTCTGGAAGCAGTTCAGACCATTTTCGACCCCCTATAACTTCGTTGTGGAAAAAACTAGAAGCTTCAATTTTTAAAAATCGGGTATGCATTGTATAAACACGATTTATTCCAAATTTCATTCAATTTGAACTAGTCGTTTAAAAATTATAACTAGTCAAAGTTTTGTAATTTTGTCACTCACTCACTCACTGACCGATCATCAAAAGTCTAAGGCACTTCTAGCAAACATAGAAGGTTCAAACTTGGTAGATACTTAGAGTTTATTGTATAAACCATAGGAAAACTAAAAAAACATGCAATTTTGGTCTAGTTTTCGAGATACATAAACTGCATAAATAACTTTGTAATCCCGTATAAATGTATAGGATTACAAAGTTACATTTGCAGTCAACGGTAAAAATTGCATAAAATCCCAATAATAATGCCATAATATACATATATGCCGTAATAATGTATAAAGCCAGGGTGGGATTATCCCGCCTTCTAGGTTTAGTCTGCTCCCATCTACGGGCGTGGTCACTTAAGATCAGGCGATATCGTGGGCAAAGGCTAACCTATAACGAATAAAAAATACAATGTTTATTTATTGCGCTATCGTACACAAATATGACAATTTATATGTTGTTATTTATAATATTATATCGTTATTTATATATTACATTAAATTTTATCTCTCAGAAAAATCACCTTCCATCCATAATTTCGACGACTTTTACACCATCGTTATTATCAGAATCATCATCGCAAATTTTTACAACTGATACAATTGGTTTATGATAACTTAAGTAAGAAACAAACAGTTTTGATTCGAACCTATTTAAGTGTAATAAAAAAAATATAAAATATAAAAAAAAAATATCGGGCGCGCGCTTGTCTAAGCCCCCTGTGCCGCCTAAACAGAGCAGCACACTCAGGCACGGTAGAAAGAGTGGGAGATACTAGTTCCTCTCCCTTCCCCTCGATCTTACGCTTTTTCGATCAGCATCACGTGACCCTGACGCGAGTTTGAAAGTTTTTACCCATACAAAAAAGTGCTCAGCGCCGCTAAAGAAGTTTTCACTTCAAAAAACAAAAAGTAGTGAGATGCCACCAAAAACATAACTTGTAAAAAATACCAAGTCTCGCAACTGCAGTTCTTCTACCGTAAAAAGTTGTGAGATCCATGTACTACCAAGTCGGTTAAATCTTTTGTGTTTTAAATTAATAGATTGACTTGGCAATCGCACTATTATGTCGGTATATTACTTTAAAGATACTCGTACATTGTTGTGTTTTCATGCGATGGCCAAGTCGATCTATTAATATAAAACACAAAAGATTTAACCGACTTGGTAGTACATGGATCTCACAACTTTTTACGGTAGAAGAACTGCAGTTGCGAGACTTGGTATTTTTTACAAGTTATGTTTTTGGTGGCATTCTATTTTCAAAAATGATAAAGTCACTGGCAGTCACTGGCAGTCAATAAAGTTATACGACCTCATTCGTCCGAAATCCGACAACTCAGAAATTCCGTTCGAAAATCGAATAACCCACCTAATACAGAAGGTGAAAGAACAATATGTGAGAGAATTCTAGTACCAATGCGGACCGGTAAGGAACTGGTGATGTGGCTTTCCGGAGTTTTTACATTTTTACCGGACCTAAATATAGCTTAAAACTAATTATGCCGCACCGATGCAAAATAAATGCAAGTTATTTTGACTCATAATAAAAAAATAATAAGCAAGATAAAAGATACATCAATCGATTGATATCATACTACCACTACTTAATGCGGCATAGCAAACTGAATCATGCCCATCGGTACAAATTCAGTACAGGTTTTCTCAATAAATATTTTGTTTTTTTTGCCGTAATCGTCCCACTGTATGGCAAATGATTCCTTTCAATTGCATTTATTTATTTTATGACTCATCGCAATTTCAAATTATTCAGTAGCTACGAGATAAAAGTAAAAATGTTATCAAACTACTCTTTAGCTCTCAATCGCATTCTGAAAACATTCTATCTATTCGATCATTTTACCGGAAATAAAACCGGATTTACGCCGGAAGTTTTCCCGTCCCGGATGAAAACTGCATCGGGCGCATCTCTAATTTTCCACGGGGGTAAAATAGGGAGGTGACAGGAGCGGAACATAATGCAATAAATTCTGTGCGTGATTGGCTTTTCAATACATTTTACTCATTATTTGCTACGAGACTCGATTAATGAACTTCTATAGAATTAAATAATTCTTCCGTGGATCAATTTATTGTCTTCGACGTAGTTTTTCTTATTAGTTTTATATTAGATTCTAGAATTTTCTAGTTTATTAATATCCTTGTTATAAATGCGAATGATGGTAGATAGTTATAAAGATATATGGGGTTATTTCACACCCACTAAGATTGAAGTCCACTTCAGTGTACATTGCTGCGTTTGTTATTTTACTTATATTAATGAGGAGGTTTAAGCAAGTAATGTACGCAACTTGGATTCTAGTGTTTTACATTTTTTGCGCCCAACGTAATGTAAAACACTAGAACCCATAGACGGAATTGCGTACATTACCTCCTCATTAATATGAGTAAAATAACAAACGCAGCAATGTACATTGAAGTTGTCATCAATCGTAGTGGGTGAGAATTAGCCAGTAGGCCCTCTGGTTAAAAGAAAGTTTGAGGATATATTTTTTTTATGTGGAGAAGTAAGAAGACGAGCAAGACGCTCTCCTGATGTTAAGAGATAACGCTGTCCATAATCAGTACAGTGCTACCCAGAATTTTACAATGATGTGCAATTCAAAGTGCACCGCACCAACGCTTCTTACTCAAGAGTCATAAGATGTTAATACTCTTTAGCCCAGTAATTTCACTAGCTACAGTGCCCTCCTACCGAAGCACAGTAATGTTTGCACACTACTGCTCAGGCGGTAGAATAACTGGCACTGTTGGGGTACCCACCTAGACGACCTAGACGCAAAGGAAGTCTACCCCCGGTACATTCTAACCCATTTAACTATTATTATCTTTAATACGAAAACAATCCGTTCCCATATTACATTCAGACAAGGTCACAAATGTTATGATATGCCATAAAAATGACAGATCACGTGACAATTATGTCATGGGGCGCCATATATCACCATCCCATTGATTTATGGTGTTATTTGCAGTATCATTCGCCTTTATAAGTATTGGCAAGATATTTCGTATGCCTATGGTTGTCAATGTAGAGCGTGAATCGATTTCTTTTTATTGAGAAAAACAAACTAATATTACAGCCACTCCCCGATGGCCGATGGGGTCGAAAAGTGCTCGAGTGGAGACCACGGACTAGCAAACGCAGCGTAGGACGTCCACCCACAAGGTGGACAGACGACCTTATAAAGGTCGCCGGAAGACGCTGGATGCAAGTCGCTTCCAATCCGTACATGTGGAAGTCTAAAGGGGAGGCCTATGTTCAGCAGTGGACGTCTTACGGCTGAGATGATGATGATGATGATTACAGCTACTACAGCAGTAAAGAACACTTTTATTAACCACAGATCGGCCACAAGCCAATCTACAGAAAATCCAAGTGTTCCAAACCACTGTCAGATGATTCGATTGATATACCTGAAGGCACTGAAATCTTACTAATATTATAAATGTGAAATTTTGTAAGAATGTATAAATGTCTGGGTGCATGTATGTTTGTTACTCTTTCACGCCTCTAAACGGGTGGACCGATTGAGATGAAATTTTGTATAGAGATAGTCTAGACCCTGGAATAACACACAGGCACTACACAGGCTAGTAACACAATAAAACTGTAATCTGAAAGTGAGCATAATCTTTTCTTTTTCTCAAAATTTGCTATAACCGTTTTTAGACTGTTTTAGAGGATGTAAGATACGATAAGAATACTCTTTATTGTGACCAAAGAAAAATTACAGTTTTACTTAATAACTAGCATTAAAACACTGTTAAGTCCATAATAGGCGGCCTTAACGCTGTAAGCGATCTCTTTAAGGCAACCAACCTTTGTATAGAAAAGTTGCCTGAAAGAGTAGAGTGGGAATAGTTGGTGCAAGAAATTATTGTAGTTACATATTTATAACCAAAAATACTAAACAATATAAAATAACATAAACGAAAACTATTTACGATATGCTGTTTTGATGCCATTGCTATTGACTATTGTTACATCATCAGCTCCGAGTCTTTGCTTTTTATTTTGGTAATTTAAATATTACCAAAGAAGACGCGACTCGCGACGTGAACGCGCGCGCAAACTGCGCTTTTGTGGTCTTTTTCTTACCTGAAACAAAAAAAAAGAAATTTTAGTTTTTACCTTAATTTTTACACTGACACAAAAGCGGTGCCTGATGATTCCCGCGCACATTTGCACCAAATAGGACTGCCCTATTATGCAGTATTATTACAAAGAGCTACATTATCTAGGCTCGCATTACGTGTACCTAGATCCATCACCACCCAAACACAGGCTCGCGTGATGTCTGATTAATTCGCTACCGGTGGAATACTGGCTATTCTCACGCACTCACTAAGGGCCTGGTCAAACCTGAGCGAAATTATAGCTAGCTAAGGGCGGATCCAGGATTTTTTTTCTGGTTGGCAAAGTGCAGACGGGCAAAAATATTATAATTTTTACTACGAAAAGTGTGTGTTTAGCTCGCTCTGAACAGTTAGAACATTCAAACATCCTGAATAACAACTGCGCCAGCATCTAGCTGCCGAGCTGCTAATGCCGAGAAAAAAAATCTTGTACACGAAAATATATGCAAAATTCGTAACTCTACAATGCTTCTGGGGGGAGGGGGACTAGGCCCCCTCCCCCCAGACGCCTATCTAGCTAGCGAATCCGCCTATTTAGCTAGCGAAACAAAACTGCATTAAATACTCAGCAGTATATTTGGCGCTACCGAGCTGTAGCAAATATCGCCCAAGTTTGAACATGCCTTTAAGATAAAGATAAATAACTCTTTATTGTTAAAACATAATGAAGTAAATTATACACAGTACTTAAAGCTAACAGTAGTGGGACCAATTGGCGGTCATATAGTTCTGAGCGATCTCTTTCAGACAAGCAGGGAGAGGAATTATACAACACTGGAAGGACGGTTAAATAGGCCTTTAAGCTGCGTATAGAAAAAAACTTGGTAAAGTGGAGTTATTGGAAGCACACGATGAGGCTAAGAAAGTTTTAAAAGTCGAGCAAGACGCTCTCCTGATGGTAAGAGATAACGCTGCCCATAATCAGTACAGTGCCACCCAGGAAATCATGATGCTAAATTCTAGGTCCACTGCGCCAACGTTTCTTACTCAAGAGATAAAAGGTGTTTGTCTCAACACCAACCACAGTCTAGTAATTTCACTAGCTACAGTGCCCTGCCACCGAAGCACAGTAATGTTTGCACATCACTGCTCAGGCGGTATAATAACCGACACTGTTGACTGTTAGGATATCCACCTAGTCGACCTCCTGCAAAGGAAGGTGTTGTCCATCTTTCAAGCTCTCCACAAAAATACGCGACTTGGGTGTTACTTATGAACGCACCCTTACAAAATGGATCATTCCTTACACGGGTTCTTAAAATAGCATTATTTATCGCTATACGTCTTTTTATCATGCCATTTCAGATTTAATACGCTTGCTACGCTTTATGCGACAATTATTAACACATTTCTTATTCAGGGCGGAAGTTAAAACGCATGAAAACTTAACAAATTAAAAGTATCTCTTTACCGTGTTAAAAGTGAGCAGGGTAAAATAAAAGAACAAGCAGAAATGATATTGCAGTTGTAAATATAAGCAACTAAGGTAGGTATTTGCATAGCTCGGTAATGGTGCCTCTCTTTTCTATTACTTTTCATAATGAATTTTCGGCACACAGTTTTGCAAAAAAATCTTAACGTCGCATCTTTTGCTATTGCAAGCCCATATGTAATTTTTTAAACACTTTACTGTAACGCCCAATACTCTCAGACTCAGAACTTCTAGAAAATTTCCTTGAAAAGAAAAATCATTTCCATCTTACGTATATGGGAGGTACCCTAAATTAATTAATTTAAAATTATTTTTATTGCCGTTCTATTTCACTAATAATTACCCTCTATGCAAAATTACAGCTTTATAGGACTTATATTTTCTCCACAAACCCGCGGACAGACGGACAGACAAAGCGAAACTATAATACTTCCTTGTTGACTAAGCCCAAAAAAGCTTTTCAGACTCAGTTTCACGCGCCAAAATAGTCACATCTTTAAAATTAAATCCTCGAGAAGAACCGTAAAACTTAATCAGATTCATCGAAAAAACTTCTCGTTTAAAGTCCGGCTCATCATAATTAAGGCTTTTACAACTGGACTGGCCATTCAGTCCGTTAATTTAAGGTACAGTTTGGCTGACGCGACGATAAGTGGGGCGAGCTTCGAATAGATATACAACTGGATACGTCTGTATCCTGTAGTCTGTATAGTGTCTATGTCTAAATCTCTTCCTGGATTCACTGAACATCATGCCGGAACACGGTCATATGACAATGCTACGGCCGAAGCCTACCACCAGTAGATGGCCTGTTGGCTATCGCGCACTGGTTAACCGACAAAAATAAAATGTTCTTAAGAGTCATAAAGAGCTAAAGTTAATAAAGCATTTTTTAACTTAGTATCGCAATTCACAAACACTTTTAGTTTTAGCTCTCTATGTCTCAAGAACATTTTATTTTTGTCGGTTAATAGTGATAGAAACCAGCAGGGCTAATTCATAGCTACTAAGTTTGGTGTCCACTTTAATATACATTACTGCGTTTGATATTTTACTCACGTTTATGTGGAGGTTTAAGCAAGTAATGTAATTAAAGTGGACTCAAATGATCAAACTTAGTGCATTAGCCTTGCAGTGCGTAATAGCCAATAGGCCCGTTCTATTCCCGTAGTTAAATATTCTAAGGGCAAGCTTCGTCATCTGCGGACACTCGCGGTTTGGCACGCAGCCAAGGCACGAAGTGCACGGATTTAAGCCGCAGTCTGGCTGCTGCGATTAAACTTTCGCGACGTCACCTTTGCTTTTTGAAAGGAACTTCGTAATTTGTTTCAACAACAAAGCGGAACGTGGAATGCCGGATCGTAGAATTGGGGTTTTGATGCTGCTGTGTAATAAATTCGCGGAAGATGCAACTAATAGGTATATTATATTTAATTTGAAAGTATGGTCTTATGTATGTTAATCTAAACTATATTACTTCTTCATAAACCGACGCTGAACCGATTTAGCTAAAATTCAGTAAGTACCTACATCAGTAGAATGAGCTTTCACCTAAAAATAATTCGTACTTTTTAGAGACAAAACGCGCTCAATTATCTTAGTACTCTGTCTTCATAACTTCTTCATGATGTATAATGTATACGTACTCTTAAAACTTTAGGACATGTTTTTCAAATTAATGATTACAAAAAATATAAATTTCAACTGTAGTCAACTGTGTAATATATTTAAATGTGGAGTGAGCTTTACATAAAAAAAAAGAAATTTCTCGGTGATACATGATTCGGTTGCGATTTCTTGTTTCGCGCGATGCGTTGATGCGTTTAATCGCATCAGCGGAAACGCACCTTAACCAGTGTCAACGTGTAATGGATACATTTACAGTAACCCGCGATTTATGCAGGAGAATCGACATAAATTCCATCCAACCCCACTGAATTCTGAATACCATAATTCTAGGTTTCCATACCGGCTGAATTCCGAATGGATGCTAAATATTTCTGGCACATTGTGCTCTTACATACCTATAAAACTTGTTATAAAACCGGACAACTGTATGTCGGACTAGTCCACCTTTTATTTCGTACAACAACAAAAAAATAGCAAAAAGTTGGAAGAGTTGGGTCACCCATCCAAACACGTACGCACATAACATTGCTTAACTTCGATGATTAATACGATATGATAACGTTGGTACTTCAAGAAATTTCATTATAACGATTTATTAAGGCTCCTCTCTCGACGATTCTCGACACGTCATTACAAACACAGAAACATAAATTCGTAGAATTTCTTTTTTAAAATTATATTTTCAAAAACCTAGGTATGTATAATTGTAACTAACAATTATTATGGTCTTAATTGGCTGATTAAATAAAATTTTAATTTAATTTAATTTAATAAATGTAGCTTAGCATAAAATTTAAGTTAATAACCATATTTTAAATGTATTCACATTCCCTTATTCCTATTACATCTATAGCTAATTAAAAACCAGGGACGTACTGAGGACTAAGGCGGGAACTTCCCCAATAATTATCTCTCAAACTGCCCCCCTAATTCAGACAAGTTGCAAATGAAGACAACAACGGTCTAACTTAAGCAACTACCTAATTAAGTAACAAAACTTTTTGTTGTAAATTTTTAACAACATTCGAGAAAGTTCTAACTGAGTTGCATATTGTATGAGGTTTTCTTGAAACTCGAGGATGTGGTCCAACCTTCCGCTTTCCGAACTTCGTGTTGAGTTATTATTTTTACTTTGCGAGTTTAATTAGGTCCTGATTTCGAGTTTTTGGGGTGTTTTGCGAGGGCTTACGAGTCAGGACTTTGAAAGTTAATATCCGGCTACATCTATATAATATGAGATGTACTTAGGTTTTATCCATTAAAAATCAAAAAAAGTTCCTTATGTGTAATTCCAGAGTCTAGATTACTTACATTACAAATTTCAGTTCAATCAGTTCAGCAGTTTTTGCGTGAAGAAATAACAAACATATTACAAAAGATTTTACCTTTATAATATTAGTAAAACTGAGACCTCCCCAAATATTTATATGTATATATTTATATGTATATCTAAATAATATTTAAGACTTAATTGACAATCAGTATTATAATATCAAATATATAAAAAGATCACATACCAGTGTTGATCATCGAACTTCTCCGAAATGGCTTTGACTGATTTTGATGATTTTTTTGTTTTTATATCGTAGGGCTCAGAATATAATGTGTTTTTCAACAAACGAAGACTAAGTTGCGTGAGTCAAATAGTATCTTCTTCGTCTAAATATATAAAAGGAAAGAGTGACTAATTGACTGACTGACTGATCTGCTATACTGGTGGACGGATTTGGTTGAAATTTGGAATACAGATAGGTTTTATGACGTAGACCTCCGCTAAGAAAGGGTTTTGCTACGCGGGTAAAGCCGCGAGCATAAGCTAGTTTTACATAATTTGATAGCTCACGAATGATTATAAAAGACGATTTGGGCTTAGCCAAGACTCAAATATACACTTAAAAACATTTTCTTAAATAAAACAACGAGTAAACGAAGAAATAACACAATCCAACACTCAATCTTTTCGAGTTATTAGACAGTGATATGGGAAAACTGCAAAATAATGGCAAGAAATAGAAAGAAAGTGCTAATTCACGAATTTTATATAAGCTAGCTGATAACCAGGGCCGAACTCAGGATCAATCCGTGGGGCATGTTATCAATAGTTTTTCTGCTATTTAAACTAACGGCAGGAGTCATAAATCATCAATCTGAATAAACGGTGGTTTAATAGATAAAAATATTTAACTTGAACTTGGCTTAACGTGTCTAGATATCGTTGGTATATACCTTATTTTTGATTGGACAAAAATTTATATTTTTCCCCATATTTTTTCGTGTCCTCTCAACGTTTACATTCAACCTCTCGACCATTTTATTTTAAACATAAAACACCTATTTTCTCAAAGAAGATTTAAGCCACAACTTAAAATAGAGGCAGTGTTTGGGTGCTTTTAATTTGACAGTACCTACCTTATTACTCAATCAATCATCACACGAAGTTGCCACCTTGCCCCCGCCCTTAGTACGTCCACGACATAGACAAAATTGGTAAATGTTCTAGAAAATTAAACCGCTCATAGTCAAATAACCAGAAAGATGATTCGATAGCCACGGTCACCGGTCAACGATGGTCATTCATTTTTTATGGCCAAATTCTATCGCTATCGATACAGTATTATATCTATAAGCTATGGCTGAATTATGGTGGAAGATAAATCTGAATAACCTATGTGAAAAAGTTTTTATTTTAATAAATATGGTAATAAAAAAATATAATAAAATTATAATGATAATAATAGTTTCATTAACCATCCATTTAAAATGCACATCCATAACCTAGTTCAAGTAGTTTCCATTAATTAGCAATAGTCTTGTCACTTGGCGGAGACTGTCTTTGAGCCCATTTTGCATAGATGGGACTCAAGATGGATTTCGATAAGTTTCGCCCATTACATTTATATTAAAAGCTCAATAAATAAATAATAAAACTTAGGCCACATAATTTGACCCCATTGTTCAAATTCACGTCTAGATCAAATGGCAGCAGATAACAACCTACATGAGTGTTTAATAGAATAAAGGTATTTTGACTTTTTGGTCCAATAAAAGTAGGTACACCTATATTTTTAATTGTTAATAATAAATTTATTTTTTCTTTGTACATTTGATAAAAAAATGTGAGATAAAACTCACTAAAGCTGCTGGCCGTAACGTGGTATTTTTTTTTATTATTTTACTCTTCTCAACATCCCCTCATTTCTCTTTGTTACTACGTAACTATTTATTGGTCGAATAACCAAATTCACACAAGTAAGGTAAACTCCAGTATTATATCACCTAAAATCCAGAGCTCAAGGACAAGCCTAAAACTTCCAGACGTCAAAATTGAAACAAAGCGAAATAAGCTCTCACTTACATTTATTTAAATACCAAAAGCCTCCTTTTGTCCTCTCGACATTTAATAAGAATTTCTAGACAATATCTGGAGGAATAAAATAAAATAGCTTTACCAGCAATTCCCTTTCGCTTTCCACCGAACAAAACTATTCAAACTTGCAAGAATTCCAAATATAGGCGAAAAAATAAACAAAATTGTATTGGTAAATACAATCTGCATATAGAAAGTGCAGTAACTCAATTCAACACAAATGAAAACAAAAATCCTCTAAAATCGCTTCAGATCGCTTTTAGCGATAAGACCGCCAATTGTTACAATTATGTCGTGATTTTGTGTTTAAGTTTACTGTATATTTGGAGTGTTTCAATAAAAAGTTCTCTAATCTAATCTGAAATCAAAGAAATACCTACTTTCAAGGCAATAATAGCTGCGCTCCGCGATTTTACCCGCGTTTTTATGTGTTGTTTACATTAACAAAACTTCAGTTTAATTGGTAGGTACAGTCAACTACAAAGAGATGTATCCATGTTAGTCTTACAAAATGAAGGAACTTTTAGTATGCAAAAATTATTTACCCTTACTTCGTGACATTTTCAGTATCCACCAAATCTTATACTATATTCGATTCATTTTAAATGCTATTATTATGTATCACCTAAGGAAAAGTAGTGGGATACATCATTGTTGCATATTAAACGAGTCGATGATAATATAAAGTTTGATTGCTACTAGAAATGTCACGAACCAAGGGTAGTTCATTGTGGCAAATGAAAATTTACTTCATTTTGTAAGCCTAACATGGATACATCTCTTTGTAGTTGACTGCAGCAGTTTCTGAGTGGACGAGCAACATACGCATCTTTCATCTTTATAATATTGGTAGGATACTCTTTTGCCTCTTGGATTGCTTAGAGGTATTTTAATCTAGCTGCACATGGCTTTGCTCGAAATAAAAAAAAAACCTTTATTAGCGACTGTCTAACTAAAAATCCTTACTTTAAACCAATTTGTGTAACGGATTTGGCTAGGCCCCCATAGATCTTTGCCCTAGCTTACTGTTTTGTTTTTTCCTAGTTTACTTCTTTCGCTTTTATTTTTTAACTAGTTTTCTTTTCCACTAAATTTTTTTTTTTTGTAAAAAGTCAAGACAGAGAAAACTGCAAGTTGCGATACTGTCTGTACTGTCAAACCGTCCAACAGTAGACAATTCTATGTAAATAGGTCTCGCAAGTGGCCGAACAGTGTGTGAAGTAAAGTCACCACACTGCCGAGTAAAGTGTGGTGCACATGTTTGTATTGTCCTCAAATGTCAGTTTTGTTTGTGTTTGGCGTTTGTTTGGTGTCAGACTGGCTTTTGACCTTAGGAATTAGGAATAAATTGAGGAACATTGAGTATTTTTATTCCTTTTTTTTCTTTCAACCAGCCAACCAACCTATAAGTATGTTGCAGTTTCAGGTCGCCGAGATTACTACAGGGCCTGCATGACCTGAGCTGACGACTGCCTCCTATATATCTTATAGTAAAGCTGATCTTATAGGATATGAGCTATTTATCCAGCTTTCTAGGTTAATCTGCTACCATCTACGACTGCATCGTCGGAACATTACGCGAGATAAAAGGCTAAAATGAATTAAAAAAAAATTGTACACAACTAAATCTTGGTTTATCGGCTCAAAAACAAAAAAAATACAACAATTCTCCAAGACAGTCTGTTGTGTAACTACCCTACATCATAATCGGCTTAGCCCGAACTTCGTATTTGTTCGAAAAGAATTGATACGAGAAAACTACTTATTTATGCACCATGGACCCTGTATAAATAAGCTGGTAACAAACTCGGCGGTTTTCGAGGGCGGAGAAGCGAGTTTTAAGTTATTTTGTATCTGATCTTATATCACGTAAGATATCGAGAAAGAAAAGCTTAAATGGTTCGGAAATATAGAGAGAATGGATAAAGGCGATTGACGAAAGACAATAAGGCAAGCAAGCCGAAATTTGTTTTTTTTTTATAGAGAATAGGGCTGCGTTTGACCACAGTCTCACCTGTTGGTAAGTGATGACGCGGTCGAAGATGTTACACACAGACCTAGTAAATACCTATTAACCCTCGATTTAAAGACTGCTAAGTTGTAATTTACAGGAAACACTGATGCTGGCAGAGAGTTCCAAACCTTCGCCGTCCGGATAATGAAGGTTGAACTGAAACGCTTCGTACGGACAAATGGAATATCAACCATGTAGCGATGACGCAGCGCTGTTCCTCTAGATGTTCGGTGGTAAAAAGGAGATGGTGGGATCAGATCATGAAGCTCCTGGGCACACTCACCGAAATGCACTTTGTAAAACACCGAAAGTACTTAGGCGGACTTTCCTTGACCAAATAAATGTCGTTCTAAGGATAGGCCAGGTCAAGACTACCAAGAACTGGCGATCGTGTCTGAAAAATGTGATGAAAGTTGAGGAAGCGAAAGAGGTGTGTCAGGATCGTACCAAGTGGAGCAAAATAGTCTTTGCCTATCCCAATTTACCACCAGGTGTGATTATAATATGTATGAATGTGGATTTCCTTTGCAGAAGATCGACTAGGTGGGTACCTAAACAGTGCCAGTTAATCTACAGCCTGAGCAGTGATGTGCAAACATTCAGTCTTCAGTCGGTATGAGGCTTCGGCGCTGTAGCTAGTGAAATTACTGGGCAGAAGAGTCCTGAGTCCTGACATCTTATGACTCTTGTGTAAGAAGCGTTGGTGCATTGCACCTAGATATATACATCATTGTGAAATCCTGGGTGGCACAGTTCTATGGGCAGCGTTATCTCTTACCATTATGAGAGCGTCTTGCTCGTATTTTTGCATAAAAAAGAAAAAAATAATAACAAATTTTTACAAAGTGGAACTAGGCTAATAGGAGCTTGGTTAGTTAGAAAATAATTTTGGTTACAATACAATACAATACAAAAACTCTTTATTGTGACCAAGAAAAAAAGAAATTTACAATAAAAGACTTAATATTAAATAAAACTAAGATAACAACGGGTTACTTAAGATTTAAGACACATAAATAAAGCCACAACTCACAGCATCTCTTTTGCAATATTTCCTTTGTAGTTGTTATCTTTTGCACGATGTTTCTTGTATAATCCATAATGAATGCGAAACTTAAGGATTTGTTACTTAGCGAAGTTAAGATCTAGATAAAGAGAAAGCTCTAGAAGTCATCTGATGAATGATTTTTAGACAAGCCAATGTTTTTTTTATTATTTTTTTTAGACGGCCTGCCTGATGGTGAGCTGGTAGGATAGGATTTTGTGACCACGCAGTATCGGACGGATGGGTTAAATAAGGTATAGGAGGTAAACTGGAGTCTCCCATATGGAGGCACTGGATGCAGTTGCATGTGAGCCATAAGGTCTGAGAGTGGTAACCGTCTGATCTCGTTGCTCCTACTATGTAATTGTGTTGTGTGTTTTTGTATTGTGATCTGTATATTTTATTTTGTACTCATTGTTTATTGTTTTTATTGTAATTTTGATTGATTTTAATATTTTGATTTTGCTTGACATTTTTTTTTATTGTATTTAATTTTTGATTAATAATAATTGTAATTTTGATTGATTTTAATATTTTGATTTTGATTGACATTTAATTTTTTTTTATTGTATTTAATTTTTGATTAATAATAGTATTTTTATATTTGGTTGATTTAACTTGATTAATTTAAAATTGTAATTGAATTTAATTTATATATTATTTTATTTTGAATTTTTGTGTATATTATGGGCGATGTGTCCGAAATAAATGATTTTTTTTTTAATCTGCTTTTTATAGCCACCTTCCTATTCCTACCATAGTGTTATAATATCTTACTAATATTATAAACGTGAAAGTTTGTATTAATGTATGGATGTCTGGATGAATGTTTGTTACTTATTCACGCCTAAACGGGTTGACCGATTGAGCTGAAATTTGGTATGGAGATGATCTTAGACCACGAATAACCAATAGGCTACAGTACAGTGGGTAAAACCGCTGGGCGCAGCTAGTAAGGTAATATATTATACACTCTATGACTGCATGATTGTCTGGAAGAGATCACTATTAGCGATAAGAGCGCCAATTGAAACACTTAGTTTTTCATATAAAATCTTTTTTGTACATTTTCTTTTATTAACCTCCGACGAAAAACGTGCACCCCGTGTGTTATAAGTGTGACGTGTCTGTCTGTGTGCGTGTGTGTCTGTCTGTGGCATCGTAGCTCCCAAACGGATGAACGGATTTTAATTTAGTTTTTTTTGTTTGAAAGTAGAGTTAGTCGAGAGTGTTCTTAGCCATGTTTGGTGGAAATCGGTCCAAGATGGCCGCCGCTACAAAATGGCGGATTATTTTTTTCTTCCACGACCCCCTCAATATGGGTATCAAATGAAAGGGCTTAACGAGTAGAATACAGCCCACTATATAAAATTTAAAATCCAAGATGGCCGCCATCAAAAAAATGGTGAATTACGTATTGCGTTGGGGGTTTTTTAAATTTTTAATTTAATTCACTTGTTATATCATCTGTGAACTCACGTGAATATACCTCGACGCGAAAAGACCGTCAATTGAATCAATTTGTTATTTTTTTATTAAAACAGTTTATAAGGCCTTTTTTAATTTTTTTTGTTTCAATAAAGTGTTATATATACCTATCTATCTTCTATTTACCTGTCTGTGTGTGAGTGTGTGTGTGTGTGTGTGTGTGTGTGTGTTTTTCTATTCACCTAAGTCCATATAAATTAAAAGCCTTGTCCTAAAAGTACACGTGGACAGATTCCACTCTCATTAGGACTGATTAGTCCTTTGATTAGCGATTCCCTATTGCCCTGACTTGCATACAAAGGGAATTCGATACTCAAGTACTTACTCTTTGATTTGACGGAGTACATTAGGCAAACTGCGAATTTCGCATAAAATGCTTACGAAAGGATTTAAAAGATAGATAGAAACACAAAAGAAAATGTACAAAAACAACATACAAACTAAAACAATATAAAAACTAAGTGTTACGATTGACGGTCTTGTCGCTAATATCGATCTTTTCTAGACAACCATCAATGTATTTAAGAGCGCTTATTCCGCTGGACGCTCTCTCGTACTATTTGACACATTTTGAAATATAAATGCACAGAATTAACTTTTTGAAAATTCTTGTGGAGAATTTCTGTCCTATATTATTGCACTCATTTTAAAAGTATTTCCGGTTTGATATAATATTTAAAAATTGCATAGGGAGTTTTCTTAGGGTTTTATTTTTTACTGACCATGCCATTTTTGGCATTCGTACCTCTTAAGAAAAATCTACACCAGTACCACTGGTGTAGATTTAGTCAAATCATGGTCGAGAAAGGGAGGTAAACCCCTTCCTACCTCTCTAAATTTACAACAAAGTTTTACTCCTCTTCGCCCATAAGAGTGTCCTAAATCCTAACAAGGACTAATAAAACTAAAAAAACGTGTAAAAATAAATCGAAAAAATTCCAGTCTTAAAACCAGCCAAACCTCAAGTTAAATCAAGCCTTCTTAGTATAACAAAAGGGGTATAAATCTGAAAGATATCTCCTTACCGCTTAGTTAAGATAAAATCAGGAGACAATAACGTAACGAAATTTATATCTGTACTTGAGAAAGGGATGCGGTCAGAGTTGTCTAAGTACTGACGTAAAATGAACACATTTTAAAGGGCTAAGTTAACTAGGCTTAGAGAAAATACTGCCATAAAATGATGTTAATGGATAAAACTGTAGAATCAGTACAGTGCCATATTATAGGATTTCACAATGATGTGAAATTCTATTGTACCAGATTAGCTCGCATTTATACATGCATGCCAAATTTCAACTCAGTCAGAAATCGGGAAGTGGATCAAATTAAACTTCAAAAATTTGATCAGACAGACAGACAACAGACAGGTGAAAGTAAATAAAAACTTTAAAAAAATATATGTACCTACTTTTTTGTACCTTTGAATTAAAAAACGTACTCTTTGAGAAAGATGTACAACGCAGTAGATATATCAATATACATAATGACAGTAGTGAGTAGACCATAAAAGCCTCCAAGTTTATAGAGCCTGTAAGTGTCCTATTTGGAAGCGGGACCGGTATTGGTTTTAATAGTTCACTGGTCCAAGGGTTGTGGCTTCCGAAACGTATCGATCTAACATTTTGGCATCCACTCAAATGTTTTACGCCGTATAGATAATTGGCCAGTATGCCAGATTCAGCCAGATTCAGTCATGTTACAAACTGACTAAGCCCTGCGAAAACGTTTCTTCACAAAATATGTATATGAAATAGTTAAAATAAATTATAGTAAATTACCTACCTCTGTAGTTAGAAAAGTTAATATGGAACAAGTGAATTTAATTAAAAAATTAAAAAAAAACCAACGCTCAAAATATTAAGTTTCACCATTTTGTGGCGGTGGCCATTTTGAACTGATTTCAACCAATCATAGCAAAACACTCCCGACTAATTCACCTTTCAAAAAAAAAAGCAAATCAAAATCGGTTCATCCATTCGAGAGTTACGATGCCACAGACAGACAGACACGTCAAACTTATAACACCCCGTCGTTTTTGTGTCGGTGGTTAATAAAATTTATAATACAAATATTAAATACTATAATAATTACTCCGGGGTCCAGCTACGAAATATTTAGAAATAAAAGAGAAGAAAATTTTGTTATTTTATGATACAGTATTTTTTATTTTCATTTGTCCTCCATATGAATGGAGATCTTAGTCACTGACTTGATGTGTATATTACCAGCTGTCGTCAATACTATTATAGTGCGTTGTTTGCGACAATATGGCTTTCCAGCGGGTCCAAGTTTCGACCTGGATTCTTAACAAACCTGCATTTGGCAAGAATGGCATTGTTATGAAAGACATTGAAATACTGACGGAAGTTGAAATTTCTCTTCTGAAAAACGAAAAATGGATGCAAAAAAAGATCCTTCGTCTTAACAAACTTAAAAATTCCTTATTTTCTTTCTTAACATCTGCATGAAGTGATAGGTATCCATTGCAGATTTATCCCACCTTATAGGTTTAATGTGCTACCATCTTCGGTCGCATCGTCTCTTAACATCACGCGAGATCGTGGTCAAAGGCTAACTAACAACGAATAAAAAAACTCTTTTTGATCTTAAGTTTTTCGCCACAAATAATAGCAAATTTGTTCATCCAAAAGAAAAACATACTACGAACTCTAACTTATCCATAACATCATAATATAACTTACGTACATTATCCTACAGAGTCTCATGCCCAAGTTATTCTTAAGCAGAGATCCCCTTGTCGTACAATAGTTAAGTTAACATGGCCCTCATCAACTGTCAGGAGTTACCACGGACCACCAAGCCGCATGAACGATGATGTTTTATTTTAGTAGATGTTGCACTTAAAGTTAAGTGTCTGATGTAAAACTCAGCTAAAATGTACCTACATTATGCAAAATTGTACATGACAGGACAGGAATGTATATGGTAGTGATAAGTGTATGACGTAAAACTCAGCTAAAATTTATGTAAGTATGCAAAATTGTTTACAGGAATGTATATGGCAGTGATAAAGTTTTTTTTCTAAAGCTGACGACAGACAGAGGCGGGACGGAGGGGTAAAACGCTCGCGATCTTCATTTTGTTTCTGCCCGCGTTCGCTTTATATGTGAAAGGTTACGTACAAATTCGAAGATTAGAAAAATAACGTCCTGCACCGCGACCGCTTTCGCGCCTGTGTGTGGGGTCACCTTAAATGTTGGTTATCCAGCAACAAGATAGGCGGGGTGGATGATAAAGTCAATGTCGCACATGGACAAGATTAACACGGGACAGGGTTGAGTGGCATAACATGAAGTCTGCCTATGCCTATCTCAGTTAGATATATATAATGAGGATATTGAATAAAGCCTTGTTGTTTGATTTATTGAAATAAAAATCGGCTAATTTAATCACAGCCGTTTTTATAATAGTGTTGTGTTAGGCCGAATTTGATGTAGTTTAGAAGTAAAGATAACTCCTTCTATTTGTTATGTAATGTTTATTAGGAAATAATAAGAAGGAACAGAGAATGCAGTAGATAACTAATAGAAGGAACAGAGAGGTTTCAATGCAGTAGATAACTAATGCCTTTCAGTTCAATTAAAACGTCGTAACATTGGAAAAAGAATATTTTCCAATGTTACGACGTTATAATTGAACTGAAAGGCATTAGTCGTATACCAACAAAACATATTAACATTTAAAAAGCAATGATATCTTAGCATCATTTTCAGAGTGCAATATCCTCAAGTAACAGATCAAAGAGTAGCGAACCCTAAAAATTGGTTTTCCAGTCCACGGCCCGTAAGATTAATTCGTTTGTACGAACAGTCACTGAACAGATGGATAGAAAAACATGAATACCACTATGAATGGAAAATAATGCGTATGTGGTTTTATTTTGGTTAAAATTATACCTAAAAGCTTTACTTTGTTTTTTTTTATGTAATTAATTTTTGTTTTTTTTTTGCATATAATTATGAACAAAATATATTTAACTCCATATAACACTGCCGTGCGCCACTCAAAACGAAGTACTAATTTGATATTTTAGTCAAGTTGTATTCGACAAAATTATGAATTCACTGATAATTGTGGCATTTTCTTATAGCGTTTTAAGCGTTGCAGGTCTGGACTTGTTAATGTAGCCCTAGGCCTTAATAATACCTTTTCTTCCTCCTTTACCTTTGTTCTTTTTATCATTATACTCTTTCTCTTATATTCTCGCTCTTCTATCAACGAATTAAAACAAGTGAATTAAATTAAAAATTTAAAAAACCCCCAACGCAATACCTAATTCACCATTTTTTTTATGGCGGCCACCTTGGATTTTAAATTTTATATAGTGGGCTGTATTCTACTCGTTAAGCCCTTTCATTTGATACCCATATTGAGGGGGTCGTGAAAGAATAAAATAATCCGCCATTTTGTAGCGGCGGCCATCTTGGACCGATTTCCACCAAACATGGCTAAGAACACTCTCGACTAACTCTACTTTTAAACAAAAAAAAACTAAATCAAAATCCGTTCATCCGTTTGGGAGCTACGATGCCACAGACACACACACAGACAGACAGACAGACACGTCAAACTTATAACACCCCGTCGTTTTTGCGTCGGGGGTTAAAAAGGCTTAGCGCGTATTAAGTGCAAGTGCTATTCAAGGCGTTCCCTGGCCCCTGACTGCTCTGAGTCACCTAAACACACCTTAAACCTTTAAAAAATCTCAAGAAATTAAAAAACTATTTAACCCAAGCCTTTATTTACCCTAAAACACCTCGGCGGGGAGTGTTTAAGCATTTTATTAGGTGATTAATCGTCCAGAAGCCAGCGCGGCAAGGAATGAGGACTTTGAATAATGTAGCGCTGGATTTTACTGGATAAGGCTTGTCTGGGATGCAGATAAATGAATAGCACGGTGTTTAGGTTACATAACGCGTCGGCCATGACCGACACCGAGTCGGTAATGACACTGGTTCTACCATCACCTAGTGGTTATTATGGTTGACTAGCGGTTTTTATCCGCTGTATCCTCTGTGTATGTGCACTAGTCTTACTATTTTTTTTTTTTTTTATGTAATGAAGTAGAAGACGAGCAAGACGCTCTCCTGATGTTAAGAGATAACGGCTGCCCATAATCAGTACAGTGTTACCTAGGATTTCACAAATTTGTGAAATTCTAGGAGCACTGCACTAAACGGGTGGACCGATTGAGCTGAAATTTGGTATAGAGATAGCTTAGACCCTGGAATAACACATAGGCAGTACAGCGGGTAAAACTGGGCGCAACTAGTAAGACATAAAGTACCATTACAGACATCTTACGTGATTCATCGTCGACAGCATCAGCACTTTCCATCAGGTGGGATGTAGAAGGCCTTATTAGTACGCCGCTGATGCGTGCTTCGGCGTACCCGGTGCCCGGCATTATGGCGTCCCGCAGGAACACCCCCAGGTTTTTTAGTGGGTATCCCCGCCGCGCCCATCTTCGGCGGGGGAGTCCCACATACCACCCCGCGCCTCCCTGCGTGGGGTGATGATGCGTAACACATTTTTAATTTTTACTGGGTTAAAATAAAAAGTCCTTATTCTTATAAATATATTTCTACGCAGAAAAGACGCAGGTAATCACCAGTGATAAAACACAATACCTACATAAAAGCATACATCTACGACACACAACATAAAATTTTACTGATGTAACCAAATTGTAACAGTTATTGGTCCTGAAAGTTACACGAATTTTCGTTACATTTTGTATCGAAAATGTTTTCACGAGCGCTATCGTATCAATTCGGTTATATTCAATTGATATGACTGTATTTTTTTTGGAATTGGGTCAAGGCAAATACAATAAATTTGTTCGGTTAGTTAGTACCTTTGCACGCTGAAACTACTGAACCGATGATGCTTAAACTTGTTACTTAGTTTGAGTGCGTTTTTACAGATGTCGAGTGTAGGAGCGAGCTAAACAGGCTATATATAAATAATTTATAGGTACATAATGTTATATATATAGGATGAACTGTATGGATTTTATATTATAAAAATCGTATATGGATTTTTTTCAGGAAAATTGTAAAAACTATTTTAAAATAATAATAATTGGGGTTTATATTCCAACAGAACAGGTTTTCCTACTTACACTGTCAGAGTCAAATCACAATTTATAGGTTGTTTGGCTAACCTCTATGTTGCAGTTTCAGGTCGCCGAAATTACTACATGACCTGACGACTGCCTCCTACATATCTTATAGGAAACAGCCGTGACCCACAGTTTTACGTGCCTTCCGAAATACAATATAGCGTTACTGCGATTTGAACCCAGGACCTCCAGCTTACAAGCCGGACCAACGACCACTGGGCACTGGGCCACGGACCCTACAAAAAAATAAAAAAATATTTTCTTATATAAATTGTCTTGTCTTTGTTGACGATTTTTCAGGCACAGCAAGTTATAGATGTAGGATACAAAGTTGAAAAAAGGTGATACAGGATACACTAAAAACGAAAGAGTAAATATCAGTTGCGAGATATTGAATTCATATTCTAGTAACATTCTATTAGACAGACAAGTGCATTATAAAACTGGTTGAACGACCAAACATGATTATCCGCAGCAGTTTGAGTGCAACAAATGATATTGCACCATAAAGCGGTAAAGGCACTTACAGACGAGCCGGTTAAACCAATTCCGACGTTAGCGTAACCCAGTTCCAATGAGCTCGCGTGTGTGGCGGGCTTAATTATGTTTAGGGTTGTTTTTGTGGGAATTATATTTTTATAATTTTATTTTTAATTATGATAAAACATTTACACGATAAGTCGAGAAAGAAGACAAAATTAACATGAATTAATTAGTAAAATCCACACTAAAATGTTTATAAAGTACCTACCTATATTACGTTTATTTGTTTTTTGATATTATTAAATTGGTATTTTTAAGCTATTGCATAGCTTCTATCGCGGGCCTTGAGCGTGGGGACCGAATCCAGAAATTCCGTAACGAAAAAAACCTAACACCCCCCACTCCGACCGGCACAGCGGTGATACTATAATTACATAAGTTGATAAAAAATGCTATGCAATAGCTTTACCACGGTAAAGAGATATACAGTAGTTTGACTGAGCGTGATTTTTGAACATAAATACCTACAGTCGCGCGGTACATGCGCAAGTCATAGGGCTGCCGGGCAGCCGCTGCCCGCATACAGTAGGTACTAGGTACCTACCTGTTTAATATCATCTACTTACTTGAGCTACCTACCTACTACCTACTTACCTATCATGTCGTGGCGGCGTATATTAAAACCCAAGACAAGACAAAAGACAAGACAAGAGACAAAAAAAGAGACAAGACAAGACAACCTCCTCCCCTTCCCCTCCTCCCCTCCCCCCTCCCCTCCCCCCTTCCCCTCCCCCTCATACCCTTCCCCCTCCCCTCCGTCCCCCTCCTTCCCTTCCCCCTCCCCTCCTTCCCTTCCCCCTTCCCTTCTTCCCTTCCCCCTCCTCCCCTTCCCCTCCTCCCCTTCCCCTCCTCCCCTTCCCCTCCTCCTCCCCTTTTTAACTAACTGACCTTTTTAATTTTATTACCTTTCCATGTTGCTTGATAAACAAGTGAATTAAATTAAAAATTTAAAAAACCCCCAACGCAATACGCAATTCTTCATTTTGTGGTGGCGACCATCTTGGATTTTTAATTTTATATAATGGGTTGTATTCTACTAGTTAAGCCCTTTCATTTGATACCCATATTGAGGGGGTCGCGGAAGAAAAAAGTAATCCGCCATTTTGTAGCGGCGGCCATCTTGGACCGATTTCCACCAAACATGTCTGAGAACACTCTCGACTAACCTTACTTTCAAACAAAAAAAACTAAATCAAAATCCGTTCATCCGTTCGGGAGCTACGGTGCCGCAGACAGACACACACACACACACACACAGAGACAGACAGACAGACACGTCAAACTTATAACACCCCGTCGATTTTGCGTCGGGGGTTAATAATGTTATTTCTGGATTTCCTGATAAGTTCAATGATAAGTTCAAGCTACCAAAAACAGCATAATATAGTATGCTATTTTTTTTGCCATTTTTATATAATTTTATATAATTTATTATATTATGTATACATACGTCAAAAGTAAATAACGTAAATAACACTAAATACTTGCAAAAAACTATCGCGACGTCCGCCCGTCGCTGCGTGGCACCCGCTTTTGGATTATATACCCACTTCTACCCACATCTACCGACATCTATTCACTTCCATTTTCCGCCCGTTTCTATGGAGTCAAACTACTGTATATCTCTTTACCGTGGCTTTACCGCGGCAGTCTCCGAGCGCCACACGTCTTTTTTTTAAATTATGATAAAAATTTACAAGATAAGTCGAGAAAGAAGACATAAAATTAACACGAGTTCATTAGTAAAAGCCACAATAAAATGTTTATAACGTACATACCTATATTACGTTTATTTGTTTTTTGATATTATTAAATTGGATTTTGTTTATGAAAGCTTCTAGGCAACATATTGTCTTTTAATGTAGGCAGAAATAAAAGTATGTAGATTTGAAAATAGAATTCTCAGTAAACGAAACAGATTATTTTAAGAATAGAACAGACGTTATATGATTTTAATACTTTGCAGGTATATATAAACCTGCGAGGTTAGGTTTTGGAAGACCGTCGCCTCTCCAGTCTTCTCGTGACCACGGCTCATGTAACCAAGCCTTAACGTCGAGGCTATTAAGCCAGAAAAAATACATTATTTATTTATTTATTTATTTTAGCCATTATCGTCCCACTGCAAGGCAAAGGCCTCCCTTCCCTCTTTCCATTCCTCACGTGCAAGGGTCATGGTTTGCCAAAAAAAAATATAAAAATAATAATATATTTTTTTATAAAAATAATATTATGTTTTTAACCCCCGACGTCACGGCGGAATACATATTTTGAAAGGTTTTTTTTTTAATTTTGTTATTATAAAATAACATTAATATACATATGTACGCGGTAAGTCCCGATTAATAAAATTAACATTAAGTCAAATCGCGAAAGTTAAAAACGGATGAGACTCATATAAGACTGGAAGATGTAGCGCAACCATGAGGATGCATATATCCAGCAGTAGGTGAATACGGGCTGAATAGATAAATAAAATACCTATTATGTTTTAACAAATTTCTGGCACGTTTGAAAGCTTGTCAAGGCCGTTCTTTTTATATATTTATTCGGCGATACATACACATTGCTTAACATTACCCATTCAGTCAGTTCAGTGTCACATTACCCGTGCGCTAATCAAAACAAACGCTGCGAGCAGTTCTTAGATACACTTGTTTTAAAACTGGTAAAAACAACATAGAGAAGAAATTCAAATGTTTCACTTATATGCTTCAACATGAGACTCTTCAAAAGGCAAGTGAACCGAGTCTTGAAAGGTATTTTTTTATGTGATGAAGTAGAAGACGACCAAGACGCTCTCCTGATGTTAAGAGATACGCTGCCCATAATCAGTACAGTGCTACCAAGGATTTCATAATGATGTGAAATTCTAGGAGCACTGCACCAATGCTTCTTACTCAAGACTCTTTAGCCCAGTAATTTTACTAGCTACAGTGCCCTCCTACCGAAGCACAGTAATGATTGCACATCACTGCTCAGGCGGTAGAATAACTGGCACTGTTGGGGTACCCACCTAGATGACCAGCGGCAAGCGGCTTTGGTATGCAAAGTACCCGCGGTACCCCTGGTATTGCAGGTATCCATAGGCGACGGTAGCCACTCACCATCGGGTGGGCCGTCTGCTTGTTTGTCCTATTACATTAAAAAAAATTAATAGAATAGAATAGAAAACTCTTCATTGAACACGGTTATTGGTGATCCCACTAGTAAGAAAGTAAGAATTAACTTGTTCTCCACCGGTTTAAAATACGCGGTACCAAGGTGGCTCATATGTTTGGCTAAGATAGTCGTATTCACAATAAATGGGCTTCATTGTTTCCCTTACTTCACCTCGGCTCTGTATTTATTGAAGTCAACTAAGAAACCTTTAAAGGTAATATCTAGTAAATATCTAGCGGTTTAAAAAAACTTATTACTATCATGTTATGTTACATATCAAATTAATATGTATGTAGAATAGAATAGAAAGCTGATTGTTCACACAAATACAATAATATAGCAATAAACAAATAATATACAATAATATGTATGTAACAAGTGAACTAAATTAAAAATTTAAAAAACCCCCACCGCAATAAGTAATTCACAATTTTGTGATGGCGGCCATCTTGGATTTTAAATTTTATATAGTGGGTTGTGTGGTTCTACTAATAAAGCCCTTTCATTTGATAACCATATTGAGGGGGTCGTGAAAGAAAAAAGTAATCCGTCATTTTGTAGCGGCGGCCATCTTGGACCGATTTCCACCAAACATGGCTAACAACAATCTCGACTTACTCTACTTTCAAACAAAAAAACATACTAAATCAAAATCCATTCATCCGTTCGGGAACTACGATGCCACAGACAGACACACACACACAGACAGACAGACACGTCAAACTTATAACACCCCGTCGTTTTTGCGTCGGGGGTTAAAAGCCTCATTTTAAAATTGTTGCTAGTCTTACAACCCTACTCACATTACAAGTTAAATTTCCGCTTGTAAAATTGACATAATGCTGCAAAATTCAGCCATTCTGTAAAAGCCCTTACACAGATAGTGTCCCTCCGCTTCAAGCGCTTATGTTTTTCGTTCTCGCTTCACTCTGAAGCGCTTTTTAATGAGCTTTTTTCTTTGGACTTTTATAAATGAGAAGCTATGAAGAACTATCGGAATGGTATAACGAGGACTGAAAAAATAAAAATAATATGAAAATATTGGTGCTTTGGCTTTCAGCTTTGTGAGACGTTTTGTGTTTTTCATTGTACTGAATTGGAGCACAATGCCAATAATATTAATACAAAAATGGAGATTTTTATTCGAAATGGGATCACAAGTCGCGTTATGATAAGTGGTGATGATTTTTTATGTCATACAGCTAAAGGATTTGGCTAATTGATTTGTTAAAGCTAAACTAAACCAAACAAAAATTTTGGACAGATGTGAAAAGATAGAATGCAAAATAATATCATTTGGTTAAATAAAATGCAGATACATACATACAAAGAAAAGAGCGACTAATTGACTGACTGATCTATCAAAGCTCAGCCCAAACTGCTGAACGGATCAGGTTGAAATTTGAAATTTAGGTAGATTTTATGATGTAGACCTAAGTAAGGTGATGTAGTAAGAAAGGATATTGCCACGCGGGCAAAGCCGCGAGCATAAGCTAGTCTGAATATATAAAAGGAAAGAGTGACTGACTGATCTATCAACGCACACGTCAAACCGCTAAACGGATTGGGTTGAAATTTGGTACACAGATAGGTTTTAGAAAGTAGATTTCCGCTAAGAAAGGATTTCCTAGGTAGATAAATATAGATAAATAAACTTTTAATATTTTTATTTAAAAAATTAATTTAATTCAATACAACTAACATTTAATGCGCTGCGCTCAAAGTTACAGTCATACTTGGACACCCCTGTAAACACGTCACTACAGTAACAGTTTTAGTACTACATCTCAAATACTACATTTTATGGAGCAGTAACAAATCTCCCAAGATATTACTAACACGTACAATTTGCGAGCCATCTCACGCTTTAATTCAGTTCAGTCGGGCCATAAAACAAGTATATTGTGTGCAGTAGATCATCTTGCATGAGAAACAATGTTTTCTAATATTAATTCTCTAATATTATTTGTTACTATCTTATTATTAGGCGTAGCGTCGGCAGACCACCTGCCCGATGGGTCGATGATATCGCAGCAATCGCTGGAAAGGCCTGGATGCGAACTGCTCAGGACAGAGTTGCATGGCACAAAAGGGAGGAGGCCTTTGCCCAGCAGTGGGACGATATCGGCTGACAATGATGATGATGATCTAATTATTGTAACAATAGATAACTTTATTTCCAGAAGTATTGCACACCGCTTCTACACATGTTCTCAATATTCCTTCCAACCAGGTCGTCTGTAAGAGATTGCTCTATGCGATAAGACCGCCGATTGTATACCTTTAGCTTTATATATTGTCTACTTATGAAACAATTTCTTGTAACCAGGTTTGCAATAAGTATTATTGTATTGTATTATAGGCCTGGTGCATTTGGAAGATTTTTGTAGCGGTTTTTTTCTTAAAAACGAGTAAAATTAAAAAAGAAACTTTTTAAAAACCAGCTTTTATTATTATTACTATCTAGCACCAAAGTACTCGTCAAGACGAATCAAATGAGCCCAAACTTGGAGTTCGTCGTTTAATTACGAAGTTCCTTTGGCCACCTTCCAGCTCCATCATCAGATCAGCTCCATGTCATAATAATATTGCATTGTCATCCGATTTATACATGCATGCAAAATTTCAGTTCAATCCGAAACCAGGAAGTGGATAAAATTAAACTTGCAAGATTTGATTACAGAAAGAGACGCTGTCCATATTTAGTACAGTGCACCCAGGATATTACATAGGTAAAATTCTGGATTCACTGCGCCAACGCTTCTTACTTGAGAGTCATAAGATATTAGGACTCTTCAGCCCAGTAATTTCACTTGCTACAAAACATACATATAATACTAACTTATGCTCGCGGCTTTGACCTCATCGAAAAATCCTTTCTTAGCAGAGGTCTACGTCATATTATATATCTATCTGTATTCCAAATTTTAACCAAATCCATTCAGCGGTTTGGGCTCATTCAGTCAGATAGATCAGTCAGTCACTCTTTCCCTTAATATATTTAGATTAAAAACCTCCTTTCCTTATGTTAAAAACCAAACTGCTGTAATCTTACTGCTTAACCTACACTTAACATGTACTTAATGTAACTTAACGTAACCTTAATAACAAGTGAATGTCTAGGTACTATGACAACTTAGGACCCTGGAATGGGGTAAATATTCATATATTTGTCCAAGACAGCCTTTATAGAGGTAATGTAGACTTTAGGGTTTAAACTTAGGATCCATTTTTGAGGGCACAGCTTGTAATTAAAGCTTAGGGTATATTTTGCAAGTCAGCGTTTAGTCTTGATTACTATTTGGTTAATTATTATTATATGGGTATTATTGTGGAATAAAAAGATTTTTAGCGACTTTAGTAAAACAATCTTTATAGAATGCTGATCTGGTATATTTTTGCAGTATAATAATCATAATATACGAGTAGTTAAAGTTAATATAAAGATATGCTGGACGTCGGTCTCGCTCGCACGATGTACCTATCGATTATTGATATATATATATATATATATATATATATATATATATATATATATATATATATATATATATATATATATATCAATTCGTACAATTAACTTATCTAAAATGAAAATAGGGTCCAGGGTCTAAGCTACCTTTATACAAAATTTCAGCCCAATCGGTCTAGCCGTTTAGGCGTTAAAAGGTAATAGGCATATATCAACACATACGCATTTATCACATTAGGTACATAAATACTAGGATTCCCTTTAAATATTTTTTTTTAAATTCATTATAGGTAAGCCTTTGACCACGATCTCGCGTAATGTTAAGCGACGATGCGAACGTAGATGGTAGTACACTAAACCTAAAATCTTCAAGCTATTTTGAAGTATATGATAAGTAAGGTGGGTACATCAGCCTACCTCCTACCTACCTACCTACCTCCTATCAAACCTTCGATTTGTCAACAACCTGTCTGTGCCAGGTCCAGCCTATTTGGTTGCCTTGAATCTCGACCATTGATTTATGTATGACTATGATGGACATCACGCTTTTGGTCTCATTTTCAAATGGACATTAAAAAATGTAGATTGTCATGGAGGCCTTTGTAAGCGGAGGTTTACAGTTTACCTCTTAAAACCTTCCTGTGGTCAGAATTTCAACCCAATTTGTTAAACAGTTTGAGCCGTGCGTTTATAGATAGTCAATCAATCTGTCATATTTTCCTTTAACACATTTAGAAGATTACGTAATTTCGCATTCAAAAGGAATCTTCAAACAATTTTAAAGTAAAATAGTAATAGAATGATAAATGGTACATCAGTCTACCTACGTCCTATGCATCACTCAAACCTTCGATTTGTCAACAACCTATCTTTACCAGGTCCTGGCTATTTGGAAGCCTTGAATCTCGACCATTGAACCATACGTGCCTACGGATTTTGTACTACAATATGGTCAGACAAAAACTTATTTCCTTCCTTTGAAACTTCTTGACAGGTTTTTATCAAATTTTTTTGCTATATTTTAGTAAGCCTGCGCATAGGTAGTAATATTTTTTACCAGCTTTTATTTAATTTCACTTATCTGTTGTCTGTCTGTCTGCAATCAAATGTTGCAAGTTAAATTTGACCCACTTCCCGGTTTCCGATTGAGCTGAAATTTTGCATGCATGTATAAATCGGATGACAATGCAATATTATTATGACATGGAGCTTATCTGATGGAGCGAGAAAGTGGCTAAAGGAACTCCGTAATTAAACAACGTAACCTCATCGAGTTTGGGCTTATTTGATTTGTCTTGACGAGTACTTTAAGGTGCTAGCTGGTAATAATAATAAAAGCTTGTTATTAAAAAGTTTTTTAAATTACACTTGTTTCAACCAAATTCAGATTAAATAGTGCGAGTCGGCAAGTTTTTGATAAATCCATAATGAATAAACAAGCTAACTGATAACACTACGTGTAAAATAGCACTATTAACTATTACATAGATAATATATTAATAAATAGATTGAATAAGCATGCGGAGCTTATAAACTGCTGCACAATTCATGGCTGACTTTTACATCAGACACATTGAATGGTCATTGAAACATCCATTAGCAATAAAGTCAATGTTTTCAATTTAGCCCTTGATACCGCTTCAGACCCTAATATTGGTCTTATCAAAGGCCCTTGCGGTTGAAACCGAAACTCCATATTTGGGTGCGTAGTTTTAATGTTACTAGTGGTTTACCCTTGCTTTATACGTATTTAAGGATAGAAGGACAACTATTTATTGAGAAGCCATTAGATCTAAACGTTAGTTAATGTATTAATTGACGTTCTTATTGCCAAGTAGGTATCTTAAATAACTTTTCCTATAATAGGTATGTCTCATAAACCTTCCTAAAGGTTAACGCCCATCTATCCGCTTAAACCGCGCGATCGAATCGAATTTTGTATTCTTTATATGAAATGTCATGAAACCTCGCACACTTGTCGGAGTCGAATCGTCCGAATCGGGAGAAGATTTCCTATACAAAAAATTTTTCGGCGCGGTCGATGCGGATGGATGTGCGATCACCATAAAGGTAATTAATGGTTCTGACAATTTAATATACAGATAAAATAATATAACAAGTATGCAACAAAAAGAACAAGAAACCTTATTATTTATTTAAATAATTTTAAATACTAGAGGTATTATACTAAAACAAGTTAAAATAACTAGGTACTTACTAAACTTAAATAAAAAACACTACCTTGTAAATTCTTTATTAATTAAAAATATCCCTGAATTCGCCTACAAAATGAACACTGTCAAAGATTAAATAAAACAGAATAGACAACGACAAAAATTACCTACACAGAGCATGTTTCATAGAGTTCAGTAGCTTTTTAATTAAATTCGGCGTCCCGCAGTGATGTTCCCAGGTTATTTAGTGCTTTTTGCTAGTCTAGACCAGACTATAGTTTATGAACTAGATGTTAGGTCCAAATTAAGAGAATTAATTCGGTTTTTGTGGGTTTGAAATGACTTTTATTGCAATATACTGGTAATTAAAAACGTGCGCTTTATTCTTTGGTATTCTTATTTTAAAATTGTACTTAATAGATTTAAGGAATGCGTTATTATTCAATTTAATTGAATTCATAGCATTTACTTACTAATAATATAATAGGTATTGGTGGTAGGCTTCGGCCGTGGCTAGTTACTCGTATTACCCACTGGACAAAACCGTGTCGCCAAGCTGTCATTGCGACTGTGTTCCGGGATGATGTTCAGTGAAGCCAGGGAGGGATTTATCCCGCCTTCTAGGTTTTAGTCAATGCAATCATCTAAAGCCGCATCATCACTTAATATCATACTGCTTCAGCTAAAGATCAGGAGGGAGCGTGGTCAAAGGCTAATCTTAACTGAACCTATATTGAATTTAAACAAGTGAATTAAATTAAAAATTTAAAAAAACCCCAACGCAATATGTAATTCAATTCACCATTTTGTGGTGGCGGCCATCTTGGATTTTAGATTTATTACAGTGCGTTGTATTCTACTAGTTAAGCCTTTTCATTTGATACCCATATTGGGGGGTCGTTGGGAAAAAAGTAATCCGCCATTTTGTAGCGGCGGCCATCTTGAACCGATTTCCACCAAACATGGCTAAGAACACTCTCGACTAACTCTACTTTCAAATAAAAAAAACTAAATCAAAATCCGTTCATCCGTTCGGGAGCTACGATGCCACAGACACACACACACAGACAGACACATCAAACTTATAACACCTCGTCGTTTCTGCGTCGGGGGTTAAAAAAACTTATCGGAAACAAATACTATAAAAAACGCGTTTTTACCCCGGGTTTTCCACTAATTCACCAATCCGCCAATGCGTTTATAACCGCCAAAACGAGTATTTTAGTGGCGAAAACCTTTTACATTCGTATTGGGCCGGTTTTACTGAGCGCAATCAAAATGTAATCAGCACCGCAAGTACAAAGACTAAAATATAATAACAGAAGGGCAAAATGTAAGAAAAGGCACAACTATCGCTGGGCTGGGCAATAAAAGACCGCGTATAGGCCGCGACGTGGTATCTATATGGATGTAAAGATACTGGATGTGGTTTAAAAACTTTGTATTTCTTAGTTAAACTATGTAATTTAAAGGTTAAAAATATATTGTGTTGTTTTTGAAACATTATAAGGATATTTACGAGTGAATTTTAAAAAGATTTAGGTATATTAAACCGATTTAATGTCCCCTTTCAGATAAGTGAGAAGCGTGTTTTAACTTGTAAACCGACCAATTTCTATAAAATTTCATTGGGACATATAAAGTACCCTAATACCTTACCTACATAATTATCATTTGAAAAAAAAAGAAATCCAAAAAGCGTCTTTGAGTAGCCCCGATTTTAATAAATTAGAATAGTATAGGAAACTCTTTTTTGATACACCACAGATATACATAAAACTAAAAAAATATGTTATTTAAGTATAAATTCCCTTTTTTATGATGGACACCACACAAGAGTCAGTCCTTCAGATACAATATAAATCGTCATTTATAAAAATCTGGGGGCACGGCAGTGCCTCCGCCAAGTCGAGCAAAATAAGCGTCACAGTCGAGAAAAGGATGGTACATTTTCTCGAACCAATTCAGACTATTTTCGACCCCCTGTAACTTCGTTGTGGATACAACTTGAAGCTTAAATTTTTAGCAACCGAGTATGCATTGTATAAAGACGACTTATTCCAAATTTCATTCAATTTGAACCAATAGTTTAAGAATTATAACTAGTCAAAATTTGTAATTTTGTCACTCACTCACTGACCGATCATCAAAAGTCTAAGGCACTTCTAGAAAACATCAGCTTCAAATTTCAAAAGCTTCAAATTTGGTACATACTTAGAGTTTATTGTATAAAGAGTATAAAACTAAAAACTAAACTAAAAAAAACATATAATTTCGGTCTAGTACATCTATTCTAGAAAAGTAAGTCCGTGTTCACACCGAGGCTGTTATTAAAAAGAGCCCAGAACAATCTGAGGCGGGCTCAGCGCGCTCATTCCGAGCCGTGTCCAATTACGAACTCGCTGCGATCACATGAAAACAGTATGAGTACTTCCACAACTGCATACGTGCACTAGCTATGCGATTTTTTAAACGTTTGAGTGTTCTCCATAACTAAAATATCAACAAGTGATATTAAAAAACTTTTTAAAAACAAGCTTTCATTATTATTACTTCGATGGGGCTGCGTCATTTAATTACGGAGTTCCTATGCCTACCTTCCAGCCCCATCATCAGATCAACTCGATGTCATAATAATATTGCATTGTCATCCGATTTATACAGGCATGCAAATTTCAACTCAATCGGATACCGGGAAGTGGGACAAATTAAAGTTGCAAGATTTGATTACAGACAGACAGACAACAGACAGGTGAAAGTTAATAATAATAAAAGCTTGTAAAAACGGCACAACTCACGTTTAACATTGTCGAGAATATCTCGACCACGGTTTCGGACAATTCCGATGTTCTTCATCAGAAGTTCACGCCTGCAGAACTCGACGCTCACGCTCAGTCAATAATAATAATTGGGTTTTATACTTCAACAGAACAGGTTAGTACCCTATTTACACTGTCAGAGTCAAATCACAATTTATAGGTTGTGTGGGCAACCTATATGTTGCAGTTTCAGGTCCGACCGCCGAGATTCCTACAAGACCTGCAGCATGACCTGACGACTGCCTCCTACATATCTTATAGGTAGCAGCCGGGACCCACAGTTTTACGTGCCTTCCGAAACACGGTAGCGTCCAGGCGAAAGTTTTGCCACACTGAGATTCGAACCCAGGGCCTCCGGATCATAAACCGGACGTAATACCACTGGGCCCCGGACGCTACAACAAAGTCAAATCAACCTACTGTTGTTATGGTGGATGTTGTTGTTGTTGTGTCAAGTTATCCTACTGTTATTCCCGCTTGCAGTGTAGTGCACGCCTTATTACTGAGGTGGACTACAGGTTTGTGATTATGAGTTTTGAGAGCTGTTATATGTTAGCTCGCAATGAATGGAGCTGAATGAACTTTTGTGAACTATGTATGTACCTAGTACCTACCTTAGTGAAACACTATCTTTTGATCTTAAAAGATATTTTTATTCTTTTTGTTCAGTTTGAGATATATTTCTTCTTCTTGTTGTTTTTGTGCCATCTCCTATTTCCGGAGGGCGGCAATCATCACCGCTATCTTAACTTTTGAGACAGCCGCACGAAACAGGAGGTCTACTATAACTCGTTCCGAAAACGAAGTTCGGCCGATTTTTCGCACGTTTCCTACCATAATCACTTTCGTTTACGAAATATCGTCCGAACGAAAATAGTTTGACGTTTAGATTTTCGAACCTTACCATAACCACTTTTAGTTGCGAACGAAAATTTGAATTTGACAGACGAATGTTCGTAAATTTAACCTCAAATTGACGAAGCCAAAATAGCTTTCGTTTGATTTTCGTTTGTTCGAATTATTTAAAGAATTGAATTTGTATGGCAGGAAATATGATTTAATGGAGGCTGCTTTGCGCGAAGAACGTTTAGAACACATAAAGAACCTATTTTAACAAAAATCTACTAATATGAAGGTGTAAGTTTTGAGCATGTGTATAAACAGATTGAGCTTAAATTTGGTTTAAAACTTAGACTAATAAATGATGCACGCTACTTTTTATCCCATTCCCTGAGGATTGGGACATGCCTATGCGTGATGAACTGTGGGGCGCGCATAGTCGTATCTATATGAAATTAACTAGGTATCCAGCGGCTTTACCTGCTGATAAGTACCTAGCCTACATAATGTGACTTTCTAGTCTAAGCTCCAACCTACCTATTTACCCAACCTACCTATTTACCAAATTTCAGCTTTATCGGTTAAGGCATGAAGAGGTAACAAACACACACATCAGCTTTGATTATGTTTTGTGTTATCAAATAAAATAATTAATCAACATAAGCACTTCTTTATTTAGTATAAATAATGTAACAAGATTCAGGAAATAGTTACATATACAAAACGCTAGAGGTAAACAAACGGCACTCTACTTATTATATAGATAGACTAGCTTACCCGGCAAACGTTGTTTTGCCATATAAATAATTAATATGAATGATTAAAAGTTAATATGAGAGTTACACTGAGATAGCAAAATAATAATTGTCAACGTTACTACTACACTTGATGCATAAACAATAATGATGGCCGACAACTGTGTAGGGAGTGAGAAAGAAAGGAGACCGGCTTCGTTCTCATCCCTACTCCGTGCTGTTTACTGGGTCAGAAGTGACACCTGTAGACATCTGGCGGGGATAACTAATTAAATGACGATTGATCAGTTTTCGACCGGAAAGGAAAAATTATTAAAATGGCTATTAAAAAATAAGGGTTGATCGTAGAATGGTGAAAATTGAGGATTGTATGTATTTTTGTATGTTGTATCATAAAAAAATAGAAATTAAAAATTTTGTCTAAAAAATAAAATAAAAAAATTTAGGGGTGGACTACCCCTAACATTTAGGGGGATGAAAAATAGATGTTGGCCGATTCTCATAGATACCGGATAAGCACAAAATATTTCATCAAAATCGGTCAAGCCGTTTCGGAGGAGTATGGCAACGAAAACTGTGACACGAGAATTTTATATATTAGATAACCCTTTATTGTGCACTAAAGTAATGAAACAAACAATATCTAGGATTAAATTAATACATTTGAAAAGTGTTACAATTGGCGGTCCTAGATATCTTAATATCCTTTAGCTATTTTGTATAATTAAACAAACATTAGTATTTAAAATGTTGTCCGCATAGATTGTGCACTGCCTCTCTCCGCATTAGAATATCTTCTTGAACATTGAAGAGTTTGAGTCTGCAAAATAAAATTATTATTATAATTTTTACTGTTATTTTACTTTACCTAACGGAATACATAATGGATTTTGATGTAAAATATAATTTATCATAGATAGATGTTTTAGGAAGAAAATGATAATTGTCATATAGGTATCTCATCATCATATAGGTATCTATCATCATATTATGTATATGTAGGTGACACTTGGGCGTAGTTTATGTTTTACTAGTTTTTGCTCGCAGCGTTACCTGCATGTAAGAATTCCTTTTATTAGTAGTGATCTGTGTTCGTAAATTATTGTTTAAAATTTAACCCAGTTTGTTCAACAGTTTGGACTGGGAATTCAGTCTCACTTTCCTATATTATAATAAAATTGAAAATGTATGTCCCCTAGATTATATTAAGAATATATACCTTGGTGACATCAATGCGGAGGAGAATGTGTAAAAAATATAGTAAAGTTTACAAATTTTTAAGTCCCCTATTTAATTTTAACATTATTATTTTATACTAGGTGGTTTATACCTATTAGTGGTATTTATAAGATAATAACCTTTTGGCACTGAGGACTATTGAAGGACCAATGGAATTAAGTGTAATGTGTAATGTAGGTCATTCTTCAGCCTCTTTGCCGAACCTTTTCTTCCTTAGTCTCCCTCAAGCTTTATTTCTATTTTTCCAAATAGTGAGCTGTTTCAATTTTCTTTGGAGATTTTGGAGCCATTTTATAACTGAAAAAAAATATATAATTGATTTAATAATAGGATAATTTAACTGAGATACACTTATGTGAGTATGTAAGCTGCTGCAATAGTAAACAATAAATATTATTCTTTAAATTTGTGTACCACTTGTGATAGGTATGTGAATTTGAGTGTAAACGTTCAGTATTTAGGAACGTTTATCATTATATCAAGCTAAAACCACCATTCATTTTCGGTATGTAGGTATAGGTAACTTAAACCATGAAAAAACAAATTTCATACATAATTTTAATTTGTTGCGGGCGGATAAGACCTCGGGGCGCAGCTATGATCTATAAATAACTAATAACATCAAATATTTATCACTTACTTGCAAAGATTTCCAAAACAAAGTTGTCGAGACACGAACAAAGGCCGACTGAACCATTTTTTTAACTAAACACTTGAAACTTCTTGAGGAACGGGTGACGCAATAGCCATAATTTGTGTTTAAATGCTCTTGTTACTCAGTTTATAAAGCTAAATAACTTAAAATCATTTTAAAACTTTCAAACAAATTCAAAATTTAGAATTTTAATCACTTGACATTGACAAGTCAGATAGCATTTTGGCATTTTCATTCAATTCTTCACGTTCTTATCGTTCACGAAAATTGTCTATGGATCCGAAGTTCGTGTGCGCGCCCGAAGTTCAGTTATAGTAGGGACACAAACGAAACTTCGTTGCTACTTCGTTCGTTTCCGAAGTTTCGTTTCGGACGGTTATAGTAGACCTCCAGGGATCTTGAGCTTATATTCCTCATATCCTTACATCATAAACATTCATCATCAAAAAACATTTTTGTACTCCTACCTAAATTTTGTTCATAGTTATCTTGATATAGTATTAGCTATAGTTTAATTAAGTATACTTGCAATTTCTGAGAGCTAATATTTTGCACGCTGTATCTGCCTCAAGTAGGCCGTACACTCAATGTTTTACAATATTATGTTAAAATTTTAATGTAATAATTTGATGTGTAGCGGCCAGTATGTATATATATATATATATATATATATATATATATATATATATATATATATATATATATATATATATATATATATATATATAGTGAATGAATAAAATGAATTTTGTTACTTATCGAATTGAACGCAAAAACACATCACATAGAAACCAATATACTGCCTGGAAGAGATCGCTCTAAGCGATAAGGCCGCCCATTGTGGACATTAATATTAGTACTTTTATTTAGTTTTAAGTCTATCTTGTAATTTTTTGTCCCAATAAAGAGTATTGTATTGTATACCTATAATAAAAGCTGTATACATAATTAATACGAACCGACTCTCGGATAGGAAATGTATTCTTTTGATATTCAAATGGAAGCCTAATGAAACGACCCCCTGAGTACACCTGGACCTCTCCAGGTGAAGTGTGGGATAGATCATCCTAGTTTTGTTATAAATAAAAAAAAGTTTTTTACGACAATGAGTAGCAAGGCAAGCAGGCCCGCCTTTGTGTTTGCAAGGCGGGCGGTCGTCGATGGGGGACTGAATTCCAAGTCTCTGCCGATTCCCAGTTCTCCGTCACAAAGACGATGCGGGAGTGCCGCCGGGTTGTTTCAGTGGGTATACCCGTGCAGTCGCTCTGCACGGGGAGTCCCACATAACCCTCCCCATACGGGGGTATGGGAGGGGCTTTTCTGTTATGTATTCTTTTCTGTTATTAGGCGCTACGAAGTGCGCGCAACTTCACTAGTAATAAAGCAAATAAAGCAAATCTTCTAGTTCTAGTTATCAGTTTTGTTTCCTACGCTAAACAAAAACAATAAGCTTACTTTCCGAAGTCTTCTAAGACCTTACAGCATACTTACAAAAATTAATTACCCATAGATTTTTCGCAAAAGAAAGAGTTTATTAATAGTTAATGGCACCCAATCTATCAATTAAAAAAGTTAATTTTCACCTTTCCACCTTCAATAAATCAATAAGGTCACTTTAATATCAAGGTCAGAAGGGCAGACCATTTGCAAGGCTTCGGGACGGGAAAATTCCTACCTTTCCCTATACCAAATATTGGCTAACAATCAGTGAGATCTTAAATAGACACAGAAGGCGAGCAGTAGGCATAGACAAGCGGAAATCGCTTGTTCATAACGCTATTAGCGATAGAACTGCCAGTTGTAACATGTTGTTGTTGTTTGTACATTTTCATATCACGCCGACCTTCTGTGATTTCAATTTTGCGTTTTACCGTAATTGTTAGAAATAACAATCAAGTTTTTAATTAACTATGACCAGTATTTACCAATTAATTTAGAGAGAACCTATTTAACTTTTATTTGCGGGAAAATTCTTGTATTTAATTAAAATTATAGTTAGTTTATTAAGACCATAGACTAACCTCTATGATTGAGACTTTACAAATAAAAATCGGTTGAGGCGGTGTATTTTTACTGATTATTATTAAGAAATAATCAGTAAAATACATTTTTTTTATGTAATTGTCTTTTGCTAAATAGGTGACAAACAAGCAGACGGCCCACCTGATGGTAAGTGGCCACCGTCGTCTATGGATACCTGCAATACCAGGGGTACCGCTGGTACGTTGCCTACCTTTCAAGACTCTTTTCACTTGCGTTTTGAAGAGACCCATGTTGAAGCTCAACGTAAATACCGCGGGCGGAAGCTCATTCCACATTTTGCAGGTGTACGGCAAAAAGGAGCAACTGAATCGCACAGTGCGAGAATGCCCCCCCGAGGTGGGGGAGTTCGTGGCTCGTTTAGCGCGTCGAATGTTCGACCGCGCTGATAACGGGCCGCACCCCCACCTGCACAACATCGCTCCGCACCACGCCAGACCACCTGAGGCGCCACAGACGCGCCCGCTGCCGCGCGACATACTCCCTCCCAGGGAGAGCGACGCAGCAGCGTAGGTCCACCGTAGCAGAGCCGCCGTGAGGCGCCCGGAAACGGCAGTCGACTCCGGCGGCCGCCAGTTACCTGAGAGTAGAGGCCCTCAGAGTTGAAGCCAGGGCAAGGAGGGTTTACCTCGTGTCCCACCCCCCAACCGCCCCCCAAGGGGAGGCTGGAAGAACAACGAGTCGAGAATGCCAAGCATCAATAAATAAAATTTCGACGTATTATGAACCTTTCCTCATTTTTTTAAGTTAATCAAATGTGCTTAGATAGCATTTATGACTAGCTAAGTTATATCATATTCGGAATTTTAACAATTTGTTTGCAAAATTATAATTATAAGTTATAGTATTAGCCTTTGACCACGATCTCGCGAGGTGCTAAGCAACAATGCGGCCGTAGATGGTAGCAGGGTAAACCTATAAGGCGGGATAAATCCCTCCTGGCTACATTTATTACATCAAAGAAAATAAAACAAAAAATTAAGCAATTCTTCTAACGACTTATTCTGAAAGAATGTTACTGACATTCAATATTACCAAAACAATACTAAATATCACGCAAACTCAAATTACTAATACATATTGTAAGAAATGTAATTTCTAAGATCCTGCAATCACATCACGATTATAGGCATTTTCTAAGATACTTCTGCAATACCTACTCTATGACGCAAAGAATAAAGTTCACGGCAAAGAGTAGAAAACGAAGAAGGGACAGTTTTATTTACCTTTACCAATCGTGGGTTTACGACAAATATAAAATTAAACGTCATTTTGTAGGTTGTTATGAGTCTAATAAATTTTTAATGCCAAGTTAGGGTTACCACGCCGATTGTTGTGGTATGAGCAGATATCGCGCACCGAAAACGAAAGTGAAGTTAATTTTAATTAATAAGAAATACAAATAATATCTCTTAGTAAACACGAAATTACATACTTGGAATATATAATAAAATGCGTATCGGTTATTTCCTACAATAAATTATGTATGTAGGAGACAATTTAGGTAATGTTGCAGTGATATAAGCGACCTATAAGCGACTGGAACATAATTATAGGCTGGCCCAGCCTAAAGTTACTTATCTTTAATTTGACTCAGGCAGTGTAAGTAGGGTAACCCCTTGTGTTGGAGAATAATAAATAATATACCCTTAGTTCGTTTTGCAATCCTTACCTGAAACAAATAAAAATATTGTTAGTAATGTACTCGTATGAAAGAAAATAGTAATATAGGTAAAGCAGAATATAGGTATCAAAAAGTTACTAGAAGTAAATAAAATTACTAGAAGTAAATAAAATATACCTTAAAAACTTACAAGCGCCTTATCTCAAATATTTATTGAATCTAATCACAAACCAAAAAATATGTGTATCTAATTTTTTTAACATTTGAATTACGGAATAATTATTATTATCATCACTATCATAAAAAAGTGACATTTAAAAAAAAAGTAAAAATTCTCCCGTGCGGTGTCTACCTCTATCACAATATCCTATGGTTTACCAGTATTAAGTTACTTGAATTATATTTCTATTATTCGAAATATACTCGATTAGTTTATCTCGCAGTTATATCGATTAATCCGGTCGTTATTGTATGAATATTGTAATGGATTTTTAGATTTTTTTCATTGATTTCGCCCACACTTTGATGGACTGGGCTTAAGACGATTTATTACTTATGGGAACTGAATTTTAGAGAAATATAGCATTTTATAATTATTAGAAAGAACTGTGATCAGTTTTGTGATAGAAAATGTGTATTCCTGTTGTTCCCATAATGGGAAACTCATAAAAACTTCTTCCTGAAGTCCACATAGACGTTTTATTGCATACCTAATCATGAAATTTTGTCAGTCAGAATATAGCAGGTAGTCGTAGAAAATGTTCTTAGAGGCAAAATGACATCGTAGAAAAATTAAAGGAGCATGTATATTACTATTATAAACGTGAAATTTTGTAAGAATGGATGTCTGGATGTTTGTTACTCCTTCACGTCTAAACGGGAGGACCGATTGAGCTGAACTTTGGTATAGATATAGCTTAAACCCTGGAATGACACATATAGTACGGGCGTAGCTAGTGTACTATATATACATCCAGAGTTCTTTTTGATATAATGTACAACATTGAAAAAATAATAGAATGTTTAATATCCAGATTTTTATATTCCTCCAAGACCCCAAAGTAAACATCTTTTCAAATCAATCACAAAAACCGGCCGAAACCGGTTCGATCCGGTGTCCCTGTAATACTCTATACTCTATGCCCATTAACGGGTGACTCGGCAAATCCTGCCCGTCAAATGTAGCAGAAGACTTTTCTAAACTACATTTTGTCGAAGTAGAAACCTTTATAATGTAGCACGTTTAACCTATGAGCGAAGAAAAGTCAATTTGGTACACAATAAATGTACCTATATAAAAAATATCAACGGCGGCGATTTTGAAAAAAAAAATGGCCGATCATTAGATATGCCACAAATCTTTAAACAATTTTTGGCTACTTTATCGTGAAAACTTTATCGTGAACTTTCACCCTAGCGGCCCGAGTGCACTTTGACATTGACATAAGAGTAGCAACTCCCGTCCCACTGTCAAGACTAAACTAACATATATCAAGACGCTACTCTTACTACTCGCGCTGTCATTGCATACAATTTGTAGCTACTCCCAATGTCATTGTGCTCTTACAAACGTCAATGACTCTTGAGAGTGGAATGGGAGTTGCAGTTTTTATGTGCTCGGGCTGCAAGGGAAACCATAAACTAGCTTACGTTTGTCAGCTTCATAAACTAGCGGGCCTAGAGTCCTTTTCACGAAAGAGGTCCCGCGGATTTTTATCGGAACTAAATTTAATATTATCGATTATTACTGGACTTCTTATCCTAAATAATTTTTATTTGTTAGATAAATTAAATACCTATTTAATGAAGAAATTAAATTTGAGAAATTGTGAAGAGTTAAAATGTTATAGAAATTTAAACTTTTTAAAATATGCGATAGTGGCGAGTGGCGCCCCGCAAAAAGGACTCCTTTCGTGAAAAGCACTCTAGCACGAAAAATCTGTCAACCATTGATTTAGAATATATTTGTCTCTATGACAAACTGTCAACCAAAAACAGTCACAATAATAGATGCGCTATCCCTTTCTATCTTGTTATCCGTAAGAGATATTTTTTGTCCTGTTCGGCTTTCTCTATTCTCTATACGTAACAACGGTCAGCATCATAAACTAAATACTATTTTGCACTTTTCTGAGGCATTTGGAATATCCAGAAATGTCGTCAACAAAAATATTGTCATATTTGCTATCTAGTAAGATTTATTCTACTAATGAGGTTGTTTTCCTGTTACGGCCCTCAAAGGTCCAATTACGCCATAAGTCATCTCCAGGAGCATATTATATCATTGAGGGTATTTTTCCAGTAGTAGGAAAGAATTTTTGTAGGTACCACTACTACTTTTACATCTCAGGAAAAATTCATTACGCATCTTCACGCGCCGGGGGCGCAGGGCGATATGTGGGACTTCCCTGCCAAAGATGGGCGCGGCGGGTATACCCACTAAAAAACCTGGGGGTGTTTCTGCGGGACGCCATAATGCCGGGGCAGCGGGTATGTCGAAGCACTCGTCCGCTGCTTTGTAGTGGTACCTCTATTATTGCAGAGGTCGCCTTGGGAAGTACCACACTTTGGCCAGTTATTTATTCCCCAAGCAGTAATGTGCAGGTATTGCTGTTCCGGTCTGAAGAGTAGTTACTAGGGCAATGTTACCAGCGAAATTGCTGGGCATGACGAGATTCAGAGAAACTTTTTGTGATGTGATGTAGAAGACGAGCAAGACGCTCTCGTGATGTTAAGAGATAACGCTGCCCATAATCAGTACAGTGCTACTTAGGATTTCACAATGATGTGAAATTCTAGGAGCACTGCACCAACTCTTCTGTATATTGTTTTATTTATTACCTATGTGTTATTCCAGGGTCTAAGCTATCTCTATACCAAATTTCAGGTCAATCGGTCAGCCATTTAGGCGTGAAAGAGTAACAAACATACGTCCAGACATCCAAACATTCTTACAAACTTTCACGATTATATTAGTAAGAGTAAGAAGTAAGATTGTAGGTTAGCCCTTGCCCACCATCTCGCATGATGTTTAGTGACGATGCGTCCATAGGTGGGAACATACTAAACCTAGAAGGTGGGATAAAATTCAATTTTACATTTTACTTAAATAAATAAAAAAATAAAAATAAAAAAAAAAACATTTATTTCGGACCCTCGGCCCGTATGTCCACAAAATAGGTACAAATTTAGAAATTATTATTTAAAAATCAAATTAGTCTAAAAATGAGGTTAATATTCTACCGCTCATTCGCAACATCTATGAGAAGAACGAGCAAGAAACTCATCATCATCATCATCTCAGCCGTAAGACGTCCACTGCTGAACATAGGCCTCCCCTTTGGACTTCCATATGTACCGGTTGGAAGCGACCTGCATCCAGCGCCTTCCGGCGACCTTTATAAGGTCGTCTGTCCACCTTGTGGGTGGACGTCCTACGCTGCGTTTGCTAGTCCGTGGTCTCCACTCGAGCACTTTTCCACCCCATCGGCCATCCGCAGAAACTCATTGTACATATATATTTTACAACCAGTATACATATATTTTTTGGAAACATCATCCTTACAGACCTATGAGTACATTAGCCAGTTATTTGCACTTGAAAAGGCTGTCCATCTCGCCCGAAACTTATTAAAGAGACGCGTAAATAAGTACTTACAGTAGATAGAACTGCTGTGTAGGGTGAAAACATACGGGGTTGATTTGTGTCGTATTTTAGAATTTCATGTTAAAACAAGATGTTTAAAAAACGCACCCTTATATTATCCGCTGGTAAGTCGAAGCTACTTACTATAAGTACCTACATAGGTGTGTAGTTTCAGGTAAATCGGTCCAGTGGTTTAGGTTTCGAGGAATAATGTAGTATACCATTTTAATGCTAAAAGTTTAGGTTATGTAAAAATCTTGTTGTGATAGAACGATCGAGTCAGGAGTGTATTTTTTTCAAATACAATTTGGCCTGCCCAATTTTTTGTGTTATAATGTCTCTTTTCTCTTTTTTCACTAATTACAATTTATCCTTTTTTATTCGCAACGCTTTTCCTCCCAAATATCCTCCCATATATTTTCAAACCTCATCTAGCACGTAACCAGAATAACATGAGCTGTCACATCCCAACAAATTGTCAACCAACCCACCAAAGGGAGAGGTCTTCAGGTTCTGGTGACAGAGGATATTACCTGACGGCTTAATGTGCTCTAATGTAGTGACATGTAGGGTCTAGTGTTTATTATAATGTACTAGATTTAGAAAGGATTTATATAAAATTTGATGGAATTTCCTTTAAGAGCGTATATCCTCCAACTATGTATTTGACAAATTTTGAAATATAAATTCGTAGAATTAATTTGTTGAAAATTCCTCAAGATCAGCCCTGCATAATAATATAACACACATTTTAAAAATGTTTTCAGAAAAGTGTTACGAATTTATATTTCATTGTGAAATAGTGCGAGCGAGCCGATATATATACGCTCTTAACATATAAAACAAAGTTGATGAAAAATACTTCACGTCCTATACTTAGACCAAATAACGCAAACAATTCGGGCAAGCTCTTTCCGAAAAGTTTGATAGGCTCAGGCGGCTCACCCGCTCATTAGCTCGCCCATGGATGAGTAACTTCTTTTTTTAATCATTTTTTTTTATAGTGAATAGGGCTGCGTTTGACCACAGTCTCACCTGTGGGTAAGTGATGACGCGGTCGAAGATGTGACATGATCTAGTTATTTCAGTTAGTGGGTGAGATTATTGTTGGTGAGTCGATATAACAAGGTTTCTCCAACCTACGGACTTTCGTTGGATCCTGGTTTACCTAATTTTAAAATACCATTTAATATTTTCAGTACATTCATTAACTATTTCTAGAAAACCGCTTGACCAATTTTATGATCCGCTTCGTCATCTAACACTGCCCCTACAAAATATATGGGATGTATACTTTGAAGCTACACTATACTAAATTTCAGCTCAATCTGCGCAACCATTTAAGCCTAAAAGACTAACAAACACAAATTTGCCTTTAATACCAGTGCGACATGCAATGTCGGTCTCAGTTTTCACAGAAAACAACCAAACGACGTAATAACAGGGTATCGGCGTATTCAGCCCTTCAAAGTTCCCAAAACACGGGAACGGCAGAGAAAATGTATGGAAAAAACATGGAACTGGGTAACAAAGGCGCATGCAAATCGTTACTCGGGGGCATAGATAACTGGTGTAGCGGGTCAAACTGTGTATATGGTCATAGGCGATAGCGTTATTCTACAGTCTATAGCGAAAATTGGGACAGAGATATAGCCATTTACTGGCTAATGATACAGCCATTAAAAACACTTATTGACCACAGATCGGCCACAGTAACTTTTCTTCCAAACTTCCGTAACCCCCATAGAAGAATAGAAGGTATGCGTAACGCGTATTCTCTTAGCGCAAAAAAAAAGGCAAAAGTACGCGTTAACTAGTAAACCTCCTCTGTTTTGAAACTGAAAAATCCGCATTTATAATATTACCCATTGTATCTCATCGATGGCGGACTGGATGCCAAGGCTCTGCCGATTCCCAGTCCTCCGTCACAAAGACGATGCGGGAGTGCCGCCGGGTTGTTTTAGTGGGTATACCCGTGCAGTCGCTCTGCACGGGGAGTCCCACATAACCCTCCCATACCCCCGGTGGGAGGGTATGCGTACCTAATGCATTTTTTCTCGGCGATAACAAAAAAAAACTCATTGTGTTATTCCAGAATCAAAGCTACAAAATATGAAATTTCAACTGAATAGGTTCTGTCGTTAAGGTGTGAATCAGTAACCAACACATATACTTTCACATTTTTTACATCAGCAGAAAGCACCTGATGATGATAAGTGTGATGAAAGCCGAGAGAAAGGTGATGATATTATTTAGTAGGAAATTTCCCCGCTTATTTCTCCACCATATTAGTACCCTAACCATAAGATCTCGATGCATAGATCGGATTTAAATTTCAAAGGCTCTTGCAAGTAGATCAATGATATGCCGAGACGTTATCAAGTTCAATTATAACTAATCGAGATCAAACTCTAACTTTAGTGCTCAGCTTTGTTAACTGATATCACTTGTTACACTTCATTTGAAAATTTGAACGTTTAGTTAAGTTCGCGGGTAATTGAAACCATTAGAAACGGTTTGGAATTGACATAATAGGTAGGTGAGGTGAGGTGTAATATGGAAGTAGATTTTGTAGTGTGTGTGTGTCTGTAAGTATAGATTATTAAAAGATAATATTGTACACGTATTTGTAGGTATTGGAATTATGTACATTTAAACCAAATAAATTTTTTATCAAAATCGGTCGACTGGTTTGCATGTTTTTCTTCTTTTCGAGTCGAAATGGCTTTATTTTTGAAGTGAAAACTTCTTTAGCGGCGCTGAGCACTTTTTTTTGTATGGGTAAAAACTTTCAAACTCGCGTCAGGGTCACGTGATGCTGATCGAAAAAGCGTAAGATCGAGGGGAAGGGAGAGGAACTAGTATCTCCCACTCTTTCTACCGTGCTTGAGTGTGCTGCTCTGTGAATTTGGTTTAACTATGTCAAATGATCGCAATTTTAGCACAACGAAATACAAAACTACTATTGATGCGGTCTTTATACACTTAAATAGGTTCGAATCAAAACTGTTTGTTTCTTACTTCAGTTATCATAAACCAATTGTATCAGTTGTAAAAATTTGCGATGATGATTCTGATAATAACGATGGTGTAAAAGTCGTCGAAATTATGGATGGAAGTTGATTTTTCTGAGAGATAAAATTTAATGTAATATATAAATAACGATACAATATTATAAATAACAACATATAAATTGTCATATTTGTGTACGATAGCGCAATAAATAAACATTGTATTCTACCTCATAAATGATAGTATTTTTATACTTATAATTAAACACAACGTTGATATTGAAGTTTTCACTTCTGTCGGCACTCCCGGAGTGCTACCTTTTTTTTCTATAGCTGCTTGGACCAGTAGGTGGACAGAGCTATAGCTCTGTCATTGGCCTCGATGAGATCCTGCTTCGTACATAATATTATGACAGGGTAGCTGGGATATTGGAGAAGGTGGTCCATCGATTGGATAGCTCCACTGTAGCACTTAGTTTTCAAGTTATGAATGCGTTTTGCCCTCGCTTAGTCGGTTTCAAAAAAATATTAAAAAACAGTTTACTTGTAGGACAAACTATTTTATGGCCACCTTCTAGCTCCATCATCAGATCAGCTCCATGTCATAATAATATTGCAGTGTGATTTATACATGCATGCCGAATTTCAGCTCAATAAAAAATCGGAAAGTGGATCAAATTATTCTTCCACGATTTGATGACAGACAGGTGAAAGTAATAAATTAAAAAAACATGTGAAAATGACGTCACGGTTGCTTGCCATCAGTTTGGTGACGCTCCCCATAATTAGAACAGTGATGTAAATTTCTGGGTGCATTACACCAACTAAAGAGCCATAAGAACCATAAGATGTCCTTACAGTAACTGGATTTAAACGCTGCCTAAATAAACGTATGCACAGACCAAGTTACCTAGTGCTTACATAAGACCTATGCACTAACGATCTCGTCTAGGCACTGGCCGCTCTAAGTATTCCTAAAGCACTGTTTAATGCTAGTTTACCATGTTACACTTTAAACTTCACTTGCATTATTTTAACTACCTCTGTGCCCAGTTTTACCCATTTAAATACCACAAAGACAAAAATCCTATTAATTTTATTAACGCAAAAGTTTGTATGAATGTCTAGATGTCTGGGATGTACGTTTGTTACTCTTTGACGCCTAAACGGGTGGACCGATTGAGCTGAAATTTGGTACAGAGATAGCTTAGACCCTGGAATAACACATAGGCTATCTCTATACCAAATTTCAGCTCAATCGGTCCGGGTGGTCCCTATATCTATCCCCTAATCTCGCCTAAAGCGTGAAAGAGTAACAAACATACATCCAGACATCCACATTGTTACAAACTTTCTCGTTTATAATATTAGTAAGATATTTTTTTTATAAAGATTTCTTACAGAAAACCATTTTTAACCCCCGACGCAAAAACAACGGGGTGTTATAAGTTTGACGTGTCTGTGTGTGTGTGTGTGTCTGTCTGTGGCATAGTAGCTCCCGAACGGATGAACGGCTTTTGATCTAGTTTTTTTGTTTAAAAGTAGAGTTAGTCGAGAGTGTTCTTAGCCATGTTTGGTGGAAATCGGTCCAAGATGGCCGCCGCTAAAAATGGCGGATTACTTTTTTCTACCATGACCCCCTCAATATGGGTAACAAATGAAAGGTCTTAACTAGTAGAATACGACGCACTATAATAAATTTAAAATCCAAGATGGCCGCCAACCACAAAATGGTGAATTACATATTTTTTTAAATTTTTAATTTAATTCACTTGTTGCTAGTTATACTATTGCTAAGACATCGGCGCGAAGGCCTAAATCTAAATTCTTCCCTTGCAATAACTGCAACGGTTATTTTTGAACTAAAAGACGGACGACGAGCGACGCACATAAAATACAGTGAATATTTAAAATGGCTCTTAGTCCTTGTGAATAAGGCACGTTTTCCTATACCAGAATGTGTGAGCAGGTAGGGTAATGGTGATTGCTTTTGGACCTTAATATCGGTAATCACCTGAACGGTAAGAGCACCTAACCATTAAAGACAAAATAGAGGTAAACTAAAGATGGACGTGCGATGCTAGTTGCTTCGGACGAATTTAGTTATTTCCTACTTCGTAATATTTATTTATTAATAGAACAAATGAGTTTGTAATTAAATACACATTAGAATAATAGGCTTAAAAGTATGGATCCGAGTCACAAACCAAAAATATGTGTCCCTAAAACGTTAGAACAAAATTATACAAAATTGCTAGCTTTACATACTAAATGATTTAGTACCTTGTTAAAATTAGCTCGTAATAATAGGTAAAGTACCTATGATAAATGCAAAATACCTATATGACTGAATGGTCTGGAATCGACATAATAGAGATATGTCCTAAATGTCTTACTATTTACAAACTACAACTAAATCTTACTTGTCTTACTAATCACACTGGCTTATATTTTGCTCAAAAAATAAGTTTATACATTCAGCGGGGCAATACCGCCAGCATTCTTGCCACCTTTCCCTCTTCCACCTTTTTATTAGATTAAGTTTTGTAGTTAGTTTTAGTTTTTAAGTGTTTAGTTTTTAAGTGTTTACCTATTAAGTTTTTTAGTTATTAAGTTTTTAGTTATTAATATACTTATATAGGGTTGTGTATTAAATAAATATTTATAATCACACTACTAATTTTATAGGTAAATGCGAAAGTTTGTGCGTGTTCGATTTTAGCCTAAGAAACAAGAAAAAAAACAGTTTTTTTTTCTTTTGTTTCGTAAAAATTCAGTTCAAGAGAATATAATTTTTGTGTTTTAATAAAATTATGAATGATTTTGAAAAGTCATCAACTTTTTTTTATACTAAATAGGCCTACGTTTGACCACATCCCACCTGTAAACTTAATCATAAGCTTGCAGCCAAATATTTATAGTTGATATTTTGGCTTGAGCTGAGGTCCTATTATTTTACAAGATTATAGATAGGTTATTAAAAAAAAGCATTTCCGGACTTATTCTTTAATTTACAAAAAAAAATACAATTAATCAGAATCACTATAAGATGGCAGATCAGAATCATCGACACACTTCACAGCATCGGCTTTAATCAGCAGAGAGTCCAATACTTCATCCATCTCGTCTTCTTTCTGCACATAATTATTGATTAACTCCATAATATGACGATTAAACTCTGTCAAATGTACCGCCGTCGCTGTAGTTACTATCTCTCGCAACATCATCAAAAGATCATCTATGTTCACCTCTTTCAGATCTTCAGCTACTAATTCTGGCAGTACGTCATCTATAGCTTTAAACAAAAGAGCTGCGGGCGTCAAATTCTCTATACACCTTGGTATCCTCAAAACACTGTGCCCCAAAACCTCAACCATCTGATTCAAAGTAAACAGTTCCACATTCAAATCTGTCAACTTCTCAGCTAAAGCGAACAACTCGTATTTTGACATCTCCTCGTCATAGCGCACTCCGTGGTAGTCCAACCATCTCATTATGTTACGCTTCAAGCTATCCAAAGTCGGTGTTTCTAGATTCTTCTGCGAGTACTGGGCAAGAGTTTTAAAAACGAACACGCTTGGGCTGGAAACTATAGGTAGAAGGTGATCATTTACCCAGTCTTTCACATATTCTTCAGAAAAATCCTCAATTCGTTCCAAACATATGACTCCTTCTGGTCCCAGGGCGTAAATCACTCTCAATACATTATCTCGTGAATATTCCTTCGCATCGTGAACTTTAGTTAATTTACAGTCCATCAAATTTCCTTTCATATCGATACCGAATTCATCTATGTAATACACATTTTCAGCATTGATTTCATGATGCAAAATAATTTTCTTGAGGTAATTGTACCTTTCCAAACGTATCCAAGGTTTTTCTACTACAACCACGCTCGATCGAGTTTTCTTCCAAATGAAGTCCATTTTGACGAGGATTTTTCTAAAAGTGTCAATGTCTATGTACATCGGTATCTCTGAATATAAAACGTCAAACAATTCCCAGGTCGATGGAAGTTTTTTCAAATTTAGGCAGAAGAACATGTATTTATGGTATATCAAGGAACGATCGACGGGTTCTAATTTCATTTCAGTTGGCTCCGTTTTGTTTATTAAAGTTTGTAGGACTTTTTGATGCAATCCGGTGAATTTTGTGGCGGTTTTCATTCGGCATGTCGCTGGATCATGGACTAATCGTAGCTTTTTCGTAAGCCGTTCGACTAAATGGCGCGTTTCTTTCGACATTATTGAAAAATCACTTAAAAGTTAATAAAAATGTTAGCTTAAAAGACAAGTTACTAGGGAAACAGACAACTGACAACTGCGCGGAAAACGTCGGGCGGCGACGTCGCATCGTGCAAGGTGCAAGCAAGAAAGATATAGTTCCCTCTCTCTTTATCGCGGTGACGTAACACGCAGACACCGCATGGCGAGCGGCTCGAACCGGCTTAATGTTTGTGCGATAAATTTTGGTGCGACGCTTTAGATAACAGTACTACTTATAACATTTATTCATTACCATTACACAATGATTTTTTTTATTAAATATTTTACTAATATATATTTTTATAAATAAATTCTTACAAACATAAATAATAATGACATAAGATATATATTAAGGTCCGGTATTTTTCTTGTTTTACAAATTATTTTTATACATTATTTTATTTATTTTTAATAATTCAGAGATTACCATTGTTACTTTAGCAGTGTAGATGTAGTGTGAACCAGTTTACCTATTTACATAGGAAAACTATTTACTTCATTTTTAATTCCCTTAAAAATACTTTAAATACACATGAGTATTTAAAATTAGAAATACACACCATAAATTTTAATTTTTACTACAAAGCAACACATTATTAACCAATAAATTTTGTATTCCACAAGTTTGGTAACATGTCGCACCATAATGAAGCGGTCAAATAATAAACATTCAAGTTTTAGTCAATCACATGTTTTATACCATTCAATTATTCAAAAATCGAATAAAATAATTAAAATAAAATGGGACAAATTGTTATTCTATTGTTAAATAAAATAAATATGAAATATTATTTGATTAATGTGCCTTTCGGGACGCGCAAGGAAGCATTTCAAACGGTATCGCGTGCGACGTTGCCACTTCGTGCGATCTTGGCGTCTCGGTCATTGTATTGCGGGCGTTGAATCTAAAGCGTTCTCCCATAATTTATTAATTTTAACACGTTTTGTAGCCTAAATATTGAAGAATTACATTTAAAATTTGTTTTCTATGCTTTAATCTTTGTAAATTTCATACAATATTATAAGTAAAAGTTGCCAGTTGCTTTTGTAAGCGGTCAGAACGCGTCGTGTTCGGCGGCCATTTTGTTTTGGGGGAGCAGTTATTTTTGGTAAGTTAAATAATTTTTAACATTTAATAATAGGGTACTTGGTATCTACAATATTACCTACTAAATATTTTAAAGAGATTTTTTTTAATACTGTGTTATTTTTTTAATACAAATTTTCTAGTACAGTTATCAGCTGTTATTATAATATGCGCCTTTAATACCTATGTGATTTGTTGACCTCTCTATACATAGTTACCTGGAAGAGATAGCTATTACCGATAAGATAGTTGCATATTTTGTGGTAGGTATTTCAATAGCCGGGTCCACACTGGGCGAATTGCTTCGCACGGCAATTGCCTTGCGAGGCTACTCGCTCTGTGTGGACCCGTCTAATAAAGTTATCATTCATTTCGATCCGCAGAATGTGTAACGTTATACCAACTTCTTAATTATATTAGTTGAGAATATATGCATGTGTGTGTTTGTTTACTATTCACGCCTAAACGGCCGAACCGATTGAGCTGACATTTGATAAGTGGGTAAATAGTAAGCTTAACATAATATTATAGCCTACTTTGTAGCGGGTAGGTAAACCGCAAAGCTGATATTTGAATAGCTAATTAACGGAAATTTCCTTTGTTCTAGAAACCATGTCGGATAAAGATATTACAATGGTAGATCCTGATGAAGAAGACGTAGTATACTGTTCATCGGCGTACTACAAAGAAGCTATTCCATTTAAACCGCGGGAAATTCAAGAAAAAATGCAGTTAGCTCTACGGATAACCCAAGGCTGCAAACAAATGACCAATGAATCCGATAAAGAATTTAAAATGCATTCGACATATTATAATAGTAAAGTAATTGTAGAGAAAATACACGATTACACAGACTTGCCTGAGAAACAAATAGAAAGAATCCTATCCAATTTAGGCACGAGAGATCGATCTTTCTTAACCGCTTTCAAAAACATAGCCGAACTCAACGACCAAACACTGGATTACTTAAGCAACGATATCAGAAGCATATTCATCAATTATTACGTAAATGTAAAGAGATTGCCCTCGAAATTGATGTTACTCCAACAAATAAAGGACAAAGCTGGAGTGTACATAGACGAAAATCTATCTATTCAGAAGCTAGTTAAAAACAAGCTCGTGAAATACCGTCACATACCAGGATACAATAGGTATATATTAATGGAACATCCTGAGAGGACGTACAACAGAACTTTGTATTTGAAAGCTATCCAAGAGTGCAGATTACAAGGAAAGAATATCATTTACATTGATATGAGAAAGTTGGCGACATTATCGAATCCAACATTCTACGTCGGATTAGCGCTTCTGCCACATCAGATGATACTGGAGAAGTTCTTAGCAAAGGACTTGAGCGAAGCGGGGCCGATAAAGTGGCTGATCCGTCGCGTGATACCGAATATTCCTCCAAACAGTGTGGTCGTTCTGTACCAAATGGAGAAGAAGACCCAGAAATTGACTTCTAGCAGCAGAAGATCTGAAATAATAGCGTGGCTGAACGAAAACAATATCTCATATGGAAAGAATCCTCACACTGCCGAAGCCTTCGCTTTGTACAAGGCAAACGAAATGAAAGTCCAGACGAAAGGTCCATTCGACCATATATTCGCTCAAGCTGGCATTGAAGTGATCCATTGCTCCAAACAGTGGACTTACTTGAATTGTTTCAAGAGATTTTGGGAACTGATAACTGCCAAATACGATATTTTCGGGCGAAAGTTAGACTTGGAAAAGTTTAAAGATATAATTATAAAGGCGAGTAATTGGATAAATCAGAACATGGATGAAGCAGAGAAGAAATTAATAGAAGAAGAGAAGAAGATGATTGCAGAAGACAGTGAGATGGAAACAGTATTAGAGAATTTGATGGAAATGATTGATGCAGGAGATATTGAGACTTATGACTTTCCTGATGACATTTGGGCTGATAAGACGGATAATTTTGAAACACATATTTGTGATATAATTTCAATGAATTAGCATTAAGGCAGTGCGGCGATTATATACTATATTTTGCAACAGCTGAAAGAATTCAAGAACAAGTAAGAACTCTATTGAACCCAAAGTGATTTTCGGTCTTCAATTTAATAAGGGCCGAATTATTATTAGCCGATTTTAATTACCTAAATATATGTGTATTCCAAAGTCATAATCTACATACATCATATAGATTTTGCAGTTTAGAGGTGGATAACTATTATAAACGTAAAATTCTTGTTATTAGTTTATTCTTCTGTAGTACAGTATTTCATTGTGTTGTATAAATAAAACTTGTTCTTTATAAACGGCATTTTGATTGTTTTCCTTGATTTTATCGAAGGGAACAAACGTTGGTTTTTAATTAACAACAAGTCTCCAAGTTAATGGAATCGATTGGTATGCCTGTACAGTTTGACCATGTTGATTCTTTTATTTATTTTTATTTGCCGTTAAAAGTAAAGTAAAAAGATTTCTTTGAAACAAATACAATATCTTTTTCTCATAAAATTATACTGAATGACCAGTAAGTAGGTACTGGGTGCCTACTAATCATTAACTTAAAGAGTTGGTGGATTCTTGAGGAAAAAATACTGGGTTCAGATATAAAAGTCTTTGAGTAGGTAATGTTCTAAAAAATAGTTTTTTAGTTGTTGCAAATTAATGGAATTGGTGCTTCCCTGATGTTAAGCTATAAGCAGACGTCCTATCAATCTATCCTATTATAACTATAGAAAGTATTAAAACTGCTCGATCGATTTCGATAAAACATTAAAATATAAAGGACCTAGGAATAAAGTAAGGTACCTACCTAACTTTAAAACCCTGTGAATTATCACTTAGGTACTTACAAATCGGTTTAGGTGTTTTACTTGACGCTTTAACCGATTTTAAAATCTCTTCGGAGAACCTATTATGATTTGCATAAAAAAAATACTGACTAACTATTATTATATACTAGCTGGGACCAGCGGTTTTACCCGCGCTACTGACTGTAGCCTGTGTGTTATTCCAGGGTCTAAGCTATCTATATACCAAATTTCATCTCAATCGGTCCACCCGTTTAGGCGTGAAGGAGTAACAAACATACCTACATCCAGACATCCTGAAATCCATTCTTACAACTTTCACGTTTATAATATTGGTAAGATTGTAAGTAAATCTTTTTTAAACATTTCCTGAGACAGGTACAACGTATGAACATAGTCAACAATTAGGTAACCTAGCTCAGATCGATCGCATGCAAAACAGTTGAAGTTCGTGCACCGAACACTAATTAGTACCATCTGGATTCTGGATACGCTTTGTTTAGGTTTAGGTCTTAGAACTTGTCCTTTTGAGGACCTAAACGGAACGTTTACATATAGTACTTTCTTGTGTTCTTCTTATGTACTGTGGCCTATGTGTTATTGCAAGGTCTAAGAGCTATCTCCAAACTTCAGCTCAATCAGTCCACCAGTTTAACCTAGACTCTTTCAAGTCTCTCTTCTTCTCTAACTCTCTAACAAACATACATCCAGATATCCTGACATCCATACATTCTCACAAACTTTCACGTTTAAATATTAATAGCTTGTGCTCGCGGTTTGCCCGCGTGGTAAAATCCTTTCATAGCGGAGGCCTTCATCATAAAACCTATATGTATTTGAAATTTCAACCGAATCTGTTCAGCGCATATACAAGAGAGATATATACCGCGCTTAGGTCATTTTTTGTATGAAAACAAAGTCACCAAAACATGGTGGGGTGCGGGGGATGGGTGGCTAGATTTGATTGGCTCGTTCAAGGTGACGTCACAGTTACGCCACAGATTAGGTAATAGTTAGAGGCATAACATGACTTTCTAGTGATGTGGTAAAGTCGCCATATCGTATCGATAAGAAAATATAAGTTACTGTTATTCTTAAGTTTAATGAGAAAGTTTGTTGTATTGTATACGAGAGATATTTTAACATAACTTCAATTATTGTTTTATTTTAGCTTAAATGTTTTCTCATCTCTATTACCTCCCAAAGTACCCGAATAAACATTTTATATGGTTTCACTAAAATATAAATAGGTCCATCGCTCGCATAAAATTTTTAGTCCTAATTTTAAAAAATTATGCGTGCGAATACGCACCCTATAAGAATAAACAATAAATGTTAGATAGCGAATTATTTGTTTTTTAATTAGTGACAAATTTAACATTATGTATTTTAAAAGCTTCGTTACACTTCTCTTATTATAAGCTTCATAATAACCATTCATGAATTAAATACCAGTAACCCTGTATAATATTAAACCCCGATAATTTTGGTACCTTAATATACCTAATACCTACCTACTTCAAAAATTTCAATAACATTTTTGTCGATAAAATTTGTGGTGTAAATTTTAATTTGTGTCTTATCACTAGTTTATCCGGGCGTAAGAGAGAACGAGATAATGTTATACAAATTTACCAAGAAAGAATGAGACGAAAAGAAACTTGGCCATTTTTATATTGCATTTTATGTTAAACATTTTTCAATGATTATTATCGGAATAATAACTTGCCTGTGTAATAAGATTTCGTCTTTTGTGTAACTGAATGTAGCGCTAGTCTTTCCGCGCCTTTTTTTTGAACAATACGGCATTTTTATTAATTATTTTTCATTAAGTATGTGAATGTCACGCTGTCAATGTCGGCCGTGGAATGAACACGAAAAAGAGGCGGAGCTACGAGCTTATGTTGATTCAGGCATATGACTTGGCGACTGTTACCTCATTTTAGCTTCCATCTCTAGCTTTATGATCTGTGGTTCAGCGGTTTGAGCTGTGCGTTGATAGATCCAGCAGTCACTCTTTCCTTTTATACATTTAGAGTAAGAGTAAGATGTACTCAAGTACCTACTTATTTTTATATTAGTCCTGTCTGTAATAATTAAATGATGACCAATATCATCTGTAGATTTCAAGGGGTAACGTAAAATTTTATCATCTAGAAAAATAAAGAAGAAACCAACCTTGAACTACATTTAGCGTTACTACCCTACGTCTAATAACGTAGTTAACGTGATTTATTCACCGTAATATTACGTTTACGGAATATGTAATATTGACACGTAAAGGCTTTAAGTAAGGCTGTAATAAAGGAACGGCTGGTTGGACTAAGGACTGATTTCTTTATGATGTGATATTAGCTTATAAATAGGATATCATTTTTTCCTTTTGAAAGAAAGAAAGAAAGAAAATAAATTTATTACCAAATTTTACACAGTTAACAAAATGGTTTAAATAAAATAAATTAAAAAAAATATTATTTGGCAATAGGGGCAGCCTCAGCGTGTAACTACGTCAACCCGTGGTTAGCGTAGTTGCTGGTTTTCAGGCTGCCCCTTTGCTCGAACTAAGATGGCACGTCGAGAGGTTTGTCATAGCGGGTTTACTACACACATTTACTTAGTTTATAGAACAGATGACTAAAAGACAATTATATAATAGAGATATTTTGAATATAGAAAATTTAGTTATAGTTAGTAGTAGTTTAGTTTTAGTTTAGTTTTAGTTATTTCTTCAAATATCTTTGGTATATTAACTGCTAATGGATCCGCTCACACTTCGTCGCGCTTAACAGGAAATTATCAGTGTTTCTCTACTATATTATGCATGTAATATACATATAAAACCTTCCTCTTGAATCACTCTATCTATTAATGAAAACCGCATCAAAATCCGTTGCGTAGTTTTATAGATCTGTAGAGTCAAGTCGATCTATTTAATTAAAACGTAAAAGATTTTACCGACTTGGTATAGGTATATAACATGGATCTCACAACTTTTTACGGAGAAGAACTGCGAGTAGCGAGACTTGTTTTTTTTTTTACAGTTTATGTTTTGGAAGGCATTTAAGCATACATAGAGACAGACAGACGCGGGAAGCAACTTTATTTTATATAGTAATTTATTAATACTAACTACTGGTCAAACGTCGGATACAAGTCCGCCAAACTGAAATGGGAGTGGGCGGGTCACGTTTGTCGCATGCATCCTGACCGCTGGGCAAAGATCGCCACGGAATGGACCCCGCAAGAAAGGCGGCGTCGCCGAGGCCGGCCCAGAAAGAGATGGAGGGATGACCTCGACTCTTATCAGGTTGGCTGGCCTGAGGTGGCGCCGGATAGAGAAAAATGGAAGGACTTGGGGGAGGTCTTTGCCCAGCAGTGGGACAGCATAGACTAACAAAAAAAAAAAAACTGGTCAAAGGCTTTGCACTCACACGAGTGTAGGTAGGTACTTAGTTATGATCAAATCAGAAGCTTAAACCTAACAACATTACATGACTCCTAAACTGTATTGTTTACTGCGTAGTCCGTTTTACATAATTACTGCGGAATGCGTATTGCGTATCCCCCGGGTACATCACTAATTTGTAACGCAATCACGCGGCCTGTCGGGATCCCTGGACTAGGGATGGGGTGAAGTTACGGACTTCTTGCCTAACTTAGGATTTGGGTTAGTTAAGCTGTAAGCTACATATTGTTATTTACTTTACGGAGAAACTATAAGTCCTAGAAAGCTTTAATTTTGCACAAATTTGGGCAAAAGTAAGGGTAAGAGAACGGTGCAAAAAAATATTTATTTATTAATTAAAATTAATTAATTTAGGGTACCTCTCGAACATGTTATATTAGTGGGGGACTTTAGTGCAAAACCTGTTTTTTTCTTGCAGAAGCATGAAACTTGGCACATTGATTCCTTATGTCAAAATAAGCTGATTTCGATCGGTAGCCTAATGGAAGGGGCCCTCTGGTAGCGGGGAGGGGGGGTGGAGAGTGCGCTCCACCCGGCTTTGTTTTAAAAATTCTGGAAGACCACGCATAGCTAATACGTCAAGTTTGGTATCAATTTCGGATAAATCGAGGACGTAGATTTCATTTCTAGTGTAAAAAAATGACATTTGTGATGATTTGTTTAACAAAAAAATTAAAAATTAGAATTACGTAACTTCGTTTTTATTGTTCATATTACTGTAAATTCAAAAATACTAGTTTTTTTAATTAACAAAAAATATGTTAATAAAGTCTAGTTTATGTGGATTAAAAAATATATAATTTTATATTACTTTTCTTAATAACAAACCGCATAAAAAAATCTTTTGCTGTCCCGGGCCGCAATTTTCTTTTAACCGCCATGAAAAGGGTTGTTAGTAAAAAACTTACTATTTCATGCAGAAGTTTAAAACTTGCCACAATTACAATTCCTTACGTTAGAATAAGCTGTTTAGAATCAGTAGCCGTCGGTAACCAGCCTTCTGACAGCGGGGAGGGGGGGTGAAAGGGGCGCACCACCCAGCTTTACTTAAAAAAATCTGGAAGACCACGTATAGCTAATACGTCAAGTTTGGTATCGATTTCGAATAAATCAAAGACGTAGATTTCATTTCTGATATTAAAAAAACGCATTTTATTGGGTTTTAACCAAATTATTACACAAAAATAATACTTAGTTTTTTTTATTTAGAGGCACTTTAATTCTAAATTATAGTAATATTTTGTGATAAACATAAATATTTTTTAAAAGTTTATTTCAAGTAGATTAAATAAAATAGAACATTTTAATTAATTTTATTAAAATTAACTCGTACATTTTTTTTAAGATACTAAGAGTCACTATTTTCTTCTCACCGCTGCGATGCGTTGTAAACCCCCATTAACTGCTAAATACGACTATGTACATTCATTTAACATGTTATTGATATAAGAACTTGATATTGTCAAACATAAAATACAGAAAAATCCTATGGCACATCATAATTTACTCTCCCTGAGACAAACTTTTAAAAAATAGGTGCGATAAAACACGATCAAATCGCGGAACGGAAACTGCTAAACATTGTTATGAATCAAACTGTTTCAACAAAATGTTATCTAGCAAAATTATAAATACTCCAGGCTTAAAGCTTTTTTATATCAGTATGTTACATTCCAAGACTGATTCTTCCAAAGATAATATTGTTATTATAGCTCATTACATTTTAAGACCGTCTTCATGCAGTTTTGCATCAATCTCAGCAATCCGCCCTTTATTTATAAATAAAATCAGTTTCGCGCATAATATACTGGCCACCAAAACGGTGTTAGATGAATAAGGTGTCCCTTTGTTTGCTTATTCCTTCTAAAACCAAGCAGGAGGCTGGAAAATAGCAAGACTCGTATCCTTCGACTAGCATAAAAGTACCGCACACAAACTTAACTCTACCTATATGGTTTTGATATGATGTTTTGCGGTCAATGAAACTGCAGATCAAGCAGTAATTACTACTCGACAATCAATAACTATGTAGGAAAAACCTTATCACAAAAAAACACTATTTGGAAAATATACTTCTACTTCCATGATATGTCTGTATACCAGCATTTGTTACACGCATTTTACAAGGAACTTTGTTTGAGAGAGGCTAGGCATAATTTCTTGGTTAAGTCTAACCCATCCTCTCTTTTGGTTTAGGAAGCAAGAAGCAGACCATTCCTTTGTCTGAAAACCTTTCAGTTGTCAGAATATTGTGCATGGGACTGATTAAATAAATAAGTGCAAAGCTTATCATAATTCGTCAAAAAATGTTTTGAACTATATTATTATTATATTATATATGGAGCATCCGTCTTGGAAAACAATATAACGATATAAATAAGCTGTAGGTAGGTGCCAGTAGTATTTATAATTTTGCCACATTACATTTAATTGAAAAATAGATGCATAACTTTGGTTAGCCGTTTATTATTAAAGAGATACGACTTTCGGGCCTATTTTTTAAAAGTTTGTCTCAGGGAGAGTAAATTATGATGTGCCATAGGATTTTCTGTATTTTATGTTTGACAATATCAAGTTCTTATATCAATAATATGTTAAATGAATGTACATAGTCGTATTTTACAGTTGATGGGGGTTTACAACGCAGCGCAGCGGTGAGCAGAAAATAGCGACTCTAGTGTCTTCAAAAAATTGTACGAGTAAAAGTTTATAAAAATAATATCAAAGTTCTATTTTATTTAATCTACTTGAAATAAACTTTTAAAAAAATATTTATGTTTATCACAAAATATTACTATAATTTAGAATTAAAGTGCCTCTAAATAAAAAAAAAACTAAGAACTAATTTTGTGTTATAATTTGGTTAAAAACCCATAAAATGCGTTTTTTATTATCAGAAATGAAATCTACGTTCTTGATTTATTCGAAATCGATACCAAACATGACGTATTAGCTATACGTGGTCTTCCAGATTTTTTTAAGTGAAGCTGGGTGGTGCGCCCCTTTCACCCCCCTCCCCGCTGTCAGAAGGCTGGTTACCGACGGCTACTGATTCTAAACGACTTATTTTAACGTAAGGAATTGTAATTGTGGCAAGTTTTAAACTTCAGCATGAAATAGTAAGTTTTTTACTAACAACCCTTTTCATGGCGGTTAAAAGAAAATTGCGGCCCAGGACAGCAAAAGATTTTTTTATGCGGTTTGTTATTAAGAAAAGTAATATAAAATTATATATTTTTTAATCAACATAAACTAGACTTTATTAACATATTTTTTGTTTATTAAAAAAACTAGTATTTTTGAATTTACAGTAATTTGAACAATAAAAACGAAGTTACGTAATTCTAATTTTTAATTTTTTTGTTAAACAAATCATCACAAATGTCATTTTTTTATTCCAGAAATGAAATCTACGTCCTCGATTTATCCGAAATTGATACCAAACTTGACCTATTAGCTATGTGTGGTCTCCCAGAATTTTTATAATGAAGCCGGGTGGAGCGCCCCTTCCAACCCCCCTCCTCGCTGCCAGAGGGGGTGCTACCGAGGGCTACCGATCGAAATCAGCCTATTTTTACATTAGAAATCAATGTGCCAAGTTTCATGCTTCTGCATGAAAAAAACAGGTTTGACCCATTTTTGTCGCTTAGTGACTCCACATGGGGATGATTTTTTTTCCCGGCTGATGCTATCATGTGGGGTATTGTTGAATATGTGTATTTTAAAATTGGATGGATTCCGATGGAGCTGAAATTTGAATAACAGCTGAAATTTAAATAGGCTACATAAGTACTGCGGGTAAAACCGCTAAGCGCAGCTAGTCATACAATAATCATAATATTATGACATACATACTTTTATTAAATTAAAATCAAAATTTTATGAGGTCGTTAAAGTTCTGAAAAAATCAATATTACAAGCTTTTATTTTATTAATTTATTTTTTCAAGACATATTAACTTGAGTTATCAAAGTTTTATGAGGTCGTTAAAGTTCTTAAAAAATCATTATTACATGCTTTCATTTTATTTATTTTTACACAACATATTAAATTAAGTTATTACAAACAATATCCCAAACCTATCTCTAATCAAAACAAATGGATCGATAAACCAATTATAATCCGAATTCTAAGCTTTATTGATGAAAGACCAAAATTTATCAAATTATCCTCTCCGTCCAATCAAAGGTTGTGAATTTTCAGATTGAAGCGTAGCTTGAAATAATGAGCGGTTTGGTACTGGAAACTAGAAATAACTCATTTAACCGACCTTAAAAAGAGGTTATAAAATCGATATAACTGAATGTGATGTTACTGGAACTGCGAGATATCCATATTAAGAATGTGTGTCTGTCTGTCTGTCTTACACCTCTTCACGCCTAAACCACAAAATCGATTTAGTAGAATAATATTAGTTTAAGTCTTGGGTAAAGGATATGCCACCAAAAACATAACTTGTAAAAAATACCAAGTCTCGCAACTGCAGTTTTTCTACCGTAAAAAAATTGTGAGATCCATGTACTACCAAGTCGGTTAAATCTTTTGTGTTTTAAATCAATAGATCGACTTGGCCATCGCATGAAAACACAACAATGTATCTTTAAAGTAATATACCGACATAATAATGCAACTCTTTCTACCGTGCCTGAGTGTGCTGCTCTGTTGATGGTGTAAAAGTCGGCGAAATTATGGATGGAAGTTGATTTTTCTGAGAGATAAAATTTAATGTAATATATAAATAACGATATAATATTATAAATAACAACATATAAATTGTCATATTTGTGTACGATAGCGCAATAAATAAACATTGTATTCTACCTCATAAATGATAGTACTTTTATACTTATAATTATTTTTATTCGTTATAGGTTAGCCTTTGCCCACGATATCGCCTGATCTTAAGTGACGACGCCCGTAGATGGGAGCAGACTAAACCTAGAAGGCGGGATAATCCCTCCCTGGCTTTATACATTATTACGGCATATATATTATGGCATTATTATTGGGATTTTATGCAATTTTTACCGTTGACTGCAAATGTAACTTTGTAATCCTATACATTTATACGGGATTACAAAGTTATTTATGCAGTTTATGTATCTCGAAAACTAGACCGAAATTGCATGTTTTTTTAGTTTTCCTATGGTTTATACAATAAACTCTAAGTATCTACCAAGTTTGAACCTTCTATGTTTGCTAGAAGTGCCTTAGACTTTTGATGATCGGTCAGTGAGTGAGTGAGTGAGTGAGTGACAAAATTACAAAACTTTGACTAGTTATAATTTTTAAACGACTAGTTCAAATTGAATGAAATTTGGAATAAATCGTGTTTATACAATGCATACTCGATTGTTAAAAATTGAAGCTTCTAGTTTTTTCCACAACGAAGTTATAGGGGGTCGAAAATGGTCTGAACTGCTTCCAGAAAAGGATGGTACGGCCGTGCCGCTTTTTTTGCTCGACTTGGCGGGGGCACTGCCGTGCCCCCAGATTATGTAATAAGACAGTTTTTAATTTTTATCCCATTGTTTTTTTATTCCACGAAAATAACTGTTGACATAACCCCTTGGCCACCACCGCTTAAAATCTGCAAAGCATTGCTAAAGCTAGTTTTGGTTGAAGTTGAAATATACCATTTTCATCCCTAGATTCAACTTGAAACATCCCCAGACTGAATACCATTTTATGCAAAGTTTGGTTGAAGTTCAAATATACCAATGATAAGATCGCCAATTGTAACACATAGATTATAATATTGTGTTTTATTTTTAAGTTTATTTCTGTATATAGGTATTTTCTGTGTTCCAATAAAGAGTTATCTATCTATATCTATACCATTATCATATCTAAAAATTCAAGTTTGGTTAAAGTTCAAATATACAATTTTCATTCCTAAATTCAACTTGAAACATCTCCAGACTCCAGACTGAATACTATATTATGCAAAGTTTGGTTGAAGTTCAAATATACCATTTTCATTCCTAAATTCAACTTGAAACATCCCCAGACTGAATACCATTTTATGCAAAGTTTGGTTGAAGTTCAAATATACCATTTTCATCCCTAGATTCAACTTGAAACATCTCCAAACTGAATACCATATTATTGTGCAAAGTTTGGTTGAAGTTCAAATATACCATTTTCATTCCTAAATTCAACTTGAAACATCCCCTAACTGTATACCATATTATGCAAAGTTTGGTTGAAGCTCAAATATACCATTTTCATTCCTAAATTCAACTTGAAACATCTCCAGACTGAATACCATATTATTTGATATTATGCAAAGTTTGGTAGAAGTTGAAATATACCATTTTCATCCCTAGATTCAACTTGAAACATCCCCAGACTGCATACCATATTAAGCAAAGTACGGCATTCAGTAGGTACGTCGATAGGTATGTAATGGGAGCAGTGATCGGTCAATCAGACGTAATCTGAGACGAGAGATATATGCTCGTTAGCGCTAACAGTGACGTGTCTTAGCTGAGAGTTGACCAGTTTTAAATTGCACACTGGCGACTTAATATGGAATATTGTTTTTGTTCGTGATAACATCCAGGGTATCACCACGCAGGCCATCCGTCGTTTGGCTAGCAGAGGTGGAGTGAAGCGTATCTCCGGTTTGATCTACGAGGAGACCAGAGGAGTCTAGAAGGTGTTCCTCGAGAACGTGATCCGCGACGCTGTCACTTACACTGAGCACGCCAAGAGGAAGACCGTCACCGCCATGGATGTCTTGCACGACCTGGGGGTCTACTATAACCCGTCCGAAACGAAACTTCGGAAACGAACGAAATAGCAACGAAGTTTCGTTTGTGACCCTACTATAACTCATTTTCGGTCGCGCTCACGAAGTTCGGATCCATAGACAATTTTCGTGAACGATAAGAACGTGAACAATTGAATGAAAATGCCAAAATGCTATCCGACTTGTCAATGTCAAGTGATTAAAATTCTAAAGGGTTTTTTGGCGGCAAGCCTTGATCATATCATTAGCTCCACGTCTTTTGCTTAATAATCGTGTAGAATTTGATTGTTAGCGTGTAATAATGGTGGAATATTGCGTGTTAAGTGTTTTTGAATGTGCACAGATGTAGGCAAGTGATATGGTGTTGAAATATGAATTTTGGTGCCCCCTCCAAAACTCCTCCGAACTTTCAGTAAAATTCCACCCATTTTACTGGAAGACTCACGTGACTAGACGAGCTATTAAGCTCACTCTGACTCTGACCTGACTAACTAACTTATTACTTAAAAAATAACATTTAACTTGACACTGGCAAAACACGAAAGTGGAGACCATAATTTAATATCCCGTGAACATTCACGAATTTTACTCGACATTGGCAAAATGCACATGTTGCCATATTATTAAAAAGAAAAAAAAAAAAAAAAAAAAATTCTAAAGTTTGAATTTGTTTGCAAGTTTTAAATGTTTTTAAGTTATTTGGCTTTATAAACTGAGTAACAAGTGCATTTAAACACAAATTATGGCTATTGCGTCACCCGTTCCTCAAGAAGTTTCAAGTGTTTAACTTAAAAATGGTTTAGTCGGCGTTTGTTCGTGTCTCGACAACTTTGTTTTGGAAATCTTTGCAAGTAAGTGATAAATATTTGATATTATAAGTTATTTATAGATCATAGCTGCGCCCCAAGGCCTTATCCGCCCGGAACAAATTAAAATGATGTATTAAATTTGTTTTTTCATGGTTAAAGTTACCTATACCTACATACCGAAAATAAATGGCGGTTTTAGCTTGATATATTGATAAGCGTTCCTAAATACTCAACGTTTACTCTCAAATTCACATACCTACCACAAGTGGTACACAAATTTAAAGAATAATATTGTTAATATTGCAGTAGCTTTCTAACCCACATAAGTGTATCTCAGTTAAATTATCATATGATTAAATCAATTATATTTTTTTTCAGTTGTAAAATGGCTACAAAATCTCCAAAGAAAATTGAAACAGTATTTGGAAAAATAGAAATTACGCTCAAGGGAGCATAAGGAAGGAAAGGTTCGGCAAAGAGGCTGAGAAGAATATGATTGTACCTACATTACACTTAATTCCATTTCAATAGTCCTCAGTGCCAAAAGGTATTTATTATTATTATGTTTTATATTTTATCTTTTAAATACCATTAATAATATAAAATAACAATGTTAACTTTAAATAGAGGATTTAACAATTCATATACCTACTTTGTGTTTGGTTTTTTACACAAATTCTCCCCTGCATCGATGCTTATAATATAATGTAGGGGACATACATTTTCAATTTTATTATAATATAGGAAAGCGAGACTGAATTCCCAGTCCAAACTGTTGTTGAACAAACTGGGTTAAATTTTAAACAAAAATTTATGGACATATGTAGATCACCGCTAATATAAGGAATTCCTACATGCAGGTAACGCCAGGCGCGGATCCAGACCATAATTTTGGGGGGGGTCATCGGCTAGAATTTTTTTCAAACTAAGAATTTTTTGGAGACTCTGTCTGAAAATCTTACATTTTTCTGACTAGCAAGGAAACTAAATATTCTTCCTATAAAAGCGCGAGCAGCTCGCTGCGAGCGCCGAGAAAATTTTGAATTTTTCAGCACGAATGATGTGCGTTTAGCTTGCTCCGAGAGGCAACGAAACTAAATAGTCATATTTATATTAAAGCGCGAGCAGTTCGCTGCGAGCGCCGAGAAATATTTGAAATTTTCAGCACGTATGACGTGCATTTAGCTTGCTCCGAGAGGCAAGGAAACTAAATATTCTTATTTTTAAAAGCGCGAGCAGCTTGTTGCGAGCGCCGAGAAAATTTTGAATTTTTCAGCACGAATGATGTGCGTTTAGCTTGCTCCGAGAGGCAACAAAACTAAATATCCTTATTTATAGAGCGCGAGCAGCTCGCTGCGAGCGCCGAGAAAATTTTGAATTTTTCAGCACGTATGACGTGCATTTAGCTTGCTCCGAGAGGCAAGGAAACTAAATATTCTTATTTTTATAAGCGCGAGCAGCTCGCTGCGAGCTCTGAGAAAATTTTGAATTTTTCAGCACGAATGATGTGCGTTTAGTTTGCTCCGAGAGGCAACAAAACTAAATATCCTTATTTATAGAGCGCGAGCAGCTCGCTGCGAGCGCCGAGAAAATTTTGAATTTTTCAGCACGTATGACGTGCATTTAGCTTGCTCCGAGAGGCAAGGAAACTAAATATTCTTATTTTTATAAGTGCGAGCAGCTCGCTGCGAGCTCTGAGAAAATTTTGAATTTTTCAGCACGAATGATGTGCGTTTAGCTTGCTCCGAGAGGCAAGGAAACTATATATTCTTATTTATAAAAGCGCGAGCAGCTCGTTGCGAGCGCCGAGAAAATTTTGAATTTTTCAGCACGAATGATGTGCGTTTAGCTTGCTCCGAGAGGCAACGAAACTAAATATTCTCCTTTATAGAGCGCGAGCAGCTCGCTGCGAGCGCCGAGAAAATTTTGAATTGTTCAGCACGTATGACGTGCATTTAGCTTGCTCCGAGGGGCAAGGAAACTAAATATTCTTATTTTTAAAAGCGCGAGCAGCTCGCTGCGAGCTTTGAGAAAATTTTGAATTTTTCAGCACGAATGATGTACGTTTAGCTTGCTCCGAGAGGCAAGGAAACAAAATATTCTTATTTTTAAAAGTGCGAGCAGCTCGCTGCGAGCTCCGAGAAAATTTTGAATTTTTCAGCACGAATGATGTGCGTTAAGCTTAATGCGAGAGGCAAGGAAACTAAATATTCTTATTTATAAAAGCGCGAGCAGTTCCCTGCGAGCGCCGAGAAAAAATTAAAATTTTTAGCACGTATGACGTGCATTTAGCTTGCTCCGAGAGGCAAGGAAACTAAATATTCTTATTTTTAAAAGCGCGAGCAGCTCGCTGCGAGCGCCGAGAAAATTTTAAATTTTTCAGCACGAATGATGTGCGTTTAGCTTGCTCCGAGAGGCAAGGAAACTAAATATTTTTATTTATAGAGCGCGAGCAGCTTGCTGCGAGCGCCGAGAAAAATTTGAATTTTCAGCACGAATGATGCGCGAGCAGCTCGAGAAAATTTTAAATCTTTCAGGATGTATGATCCGAGTTTTGCTTTGCTCGCAGTATGAAAATTAAATATTAATATTTATAGAGCGGGAGCAGCTCGCTACGAGCCAAAAAAAATACTATTATACATGCGAGCAGCTTGCTGCAAGCGCAAAGACTTAGTTGCAAAGACGACATAAAGCGCGAACAGCTTGCAGCAGTTAATATAATCCAACTAATCCCAAATATGAAAGACACTGTGCAGTTTGCTACGAGAACCTACGGATAATTCGTAGGCGAGGACCGAAAAAAAGGAGCTTGGTTAAAAAAAATTAAAACAGCGAAACAGTTTTATGAACTTGTACGTAAAGCTTGCTGCTAAGAGAAAATTTCCTAATTCTAACTGTGAAAGTAGCGTAAAACCAGTTCATATGATCGGATTTTTTTTCCGACTAGGATTTTGGGGGGGGTCATGACCCCCTTGACCCCCCCCTGGATCCGCGCCTGGGTAACGCTGCAAGCAAAAACTAGTAAAACATAAACTACACCCAAGTGTCACCTATATGATGATAGAAAACTTTATGACAATTATATTTAACATCAAGATCCTTTATGTATTCCTTTAGGTAAAGTAAAATAACAGCAAAAATTATAATGATAATTTTATTTTGCAGCCTCAAACTCTTCATGTTCAAGAAGTTGACTTTAATGCTGGATCTACTGATGTCGATTGATGTCCAATTGTGATAGGCAGTACACGGAGAGAGGCAGTGCACAACAAGCTATGTGGACAACATAATTTTTAAATATTAATGTTTGTTTAATTATACAAAATAGCTTAAGGATTAAGATATCTAGGACCACCAATTGTAACACTTTTCAAATGTATTAATTTAATGCTAGATATTGTTTGTTTCATTACCTTAGTGTACAATAAAGGGTTATTTATCTATCTATCTATATAATAAGTAGAGCACCGTTTGTTTACCTCTAGCGTTTTGTATTTGTAACCATTTCCTGTATCTTGTTACATTTTTTATTGTAAATAAAAAAGTGCTTTTCTTGATAAATTATTTTATTTGATGACACAAAACATAATCAAAGCTGATGCTGATGTGTGTGTTTGTTACCTCTTCATGCCTTAACCGATAAAGCTGAAATTTGGTATATAGGTAAGTTGGAGCAAAGACTAGAAAATCACATTATGTAGGCTAGGTAATAATCAGCAGGTAAAGCCGCTGGATACCTAGTTAATTTCCTATAGATATGACTATGGGCGCTCCACGGTTCTTCACGCATATACATAGGCATGTCCCAATCCTCAGGGAATGGGATAAAAAGTAGCTTACATCATTTAGTCTAAGCTTTATACCAAATTTCAACTCAATCGGTTTATAAGTACATGCTCAAAACTTACACCTTCATATTAGTAGATTTTTGTTAATATAGGTTCTTTATGTGTTCTAAACGTTCTTCGCGCAAAGCAGTCTTCCATTAAATCATTTTTCCAGCCATACAAATTCAATTCTTTAAATAATACGAACAAACGAAAATCAAACGAAAGCTATTTTGGCTTCGTCAATTTGAGGTTAAATTTACGAACATTCGTCTGTCAAATTCAAATTTTCGTTCGCAACTAAAAGTGGTTATAGTAAGGTTCGAAAATCTAAACGTCAAACTATTTTCGTTCGGACGATATTTCGTAAACGAAAGTGATTATGGTAGGAAACGTGCGAAAAATCGGCCGAACTTCGTTTTCGGAACGAGTTATAGTAGACCTCCTGAAGCGTCAAGGCCAATATTATCAAATGGTTCATCATAACTTAAAAATTTAAATATTTGAAGTAGAATGAAGAGTTTACCTCTCTCAATTTGCACACACCTTAAATTTCAGAAACATTTTGATTGGCAGATTCAATTTTGCACATTAATAAAAAGTTTGTTAGTATGTTTGTTTCATCACGGTAAATCTCTTTACCGTGGTTTCATCTTCACGGTTAAATCAGAAGGCATTTAATCAGGATTTTTAACAATTTTAATTAATAGCAGGGCGTAGTTAAACGACTTCAAAAAAAGGGGGAAGTTCACCATTAGGCTGTAGATATGCTTGAGTGTCGGTATCTATTTTTGGTTAAGTATAGATTGGCCTTTGGTAACAGAGTAGCAGACTAAACATAGAAGGCGGGATAAATCCCCCTACATAAAAAAGCAATACGCCTGCACAATAGAGGTACAATCGCAATGATATCTCCTCGTTTTATCCCAAACTCGCGAAATCTCTATAAAACTCGAGATCTCGAGTTTAAACAAAAGTTTAGCACAGTAACGCACGAACAAAACAGCTCATGTCAAAACAAAACTACCTTTTGTCTTGGCTGTGTAGTTCTCGACAAGAAAATGGCACACCGGAGATTCTGGCGCGAAGATAACAAAATTTTGCACTATCAAGTTTTGCATTTGTTAAAGTTGTTTTTTTATCATGCGATTTTAAACTATCGTGTGTATTCTTAACTTACATCTAAATAACATCTAATTAATATTGTGGAAAATCTCAACTACTGTTTCTATGAACCGCACGCATCATAATATTATTATGAATTTATGCATATTATAAATTCGAAAATATAATTTTTTGACTAAAGATTGACCAAGAGTAAAAATGTAATGTGGCAAAGATAATTTGATTTTCCAATTATATAAAGTAAATAAGCGAAAAATATGTAGATGACCCACGCAGTTTGACCACGATTATTTTTTTAAATTTCGTCATATCGTGCGAGCGCCGGCGTAAGGTCCTTAGTAAACAAAAAACTGTGTCAATATCCTACTCAGCAGTGTACAAACACATGTGGTACACCAAAATTTACAATCAGAGATATGTTGGTGGGATTTTATTTGAATAATTTAAGGGGGCGCGGCCGCGGGATGGCGCGATGCTATCGGCCAAATTGCGCGCCCTTAAGGTACGGGTGTTTTTGTTTCAGACACGGAATACAAAATTAGATGGAGGTTCCTTAAATTATGTGAGAACTAGGCACATATAAAAAAAGATAAAACTTGCTTTTAACGAGCACGCATGATTTAATTTATAACTCGGAAAACAGATTGACCGATTTCAGTAATACTTTTAAACAGAACAAAACAGAAATTTATAAATTTTCAATAATTAAAAAATGGTTCGAGCGTTCGAATTTCATGCGTATCGAATTCTTAAACTAAAAGCAAAAATCACATTTTTCAATTTCTTTTTACTTTTTAGCGTACTATGATTGATATTATTAAATTTTGTATGTCAGTCGAGCTGACCAAGCATGCTGTTCAATATAAACATTCTTCCACCATACTGTACCATGTTTGTGACAAATAAATGAATTGAAATGAATTGAATTACAACTTCAATGTACATTGCTGCGTTTGTTATTTTACTAATATTAATGAGGAGGTTTAAGCAAGTAATGAACGCAATTTTGTCTATGGATTCTAGGGTTTTACATGTCGGTTTGCGATAGTCAATAGACTCTCTGGTTGGGCAAGTGCGATTTGCACTTGAACGGATTTATTGTCAAAAGTACCTACTCATAAAAAATAATTTATAATGGAGTGCGCAGTGCGTACTTTACACATGCCTTATCCAATTTTCTTCAATTCTTACATCTACAAAATCTACACGCAAATGTGGTACAACAAATAAAAACAGGAATCGAGGTGTTGAGTCAAATGACTGTGTTACAGGCATAACCGCGGAATGTACGTAGCTAGAAAATTACAAGCAACTCTATGACTTAGGCTTAGGAAATAAGGTTTATATTTGAAAATCGAGTAACTGATGATTTTTAGGTTAAGAATGAATGAACTAAGAGCGTATATATCGAGTGACGCTCTCTCGCTCGCACTATTTGACAAATTTTTAAATATAAATTCATAGAATTAATTTATTAAAAATTCCTCAAGATCAGCCCTACATTATGTTATATTTTTTTATTGCACACACTTTAAAAGAGTTTTCAGTTTGATATATTAAAAAATGCCAGAAATCCTTTCTTAGCGGAGGTCTACGTCATAAACCTACCTGTTTTCCAAATTTCAACTCAATATGTTCAGCGGTTTGAGCTGTAGGTTGATAGATCAGTCTATCAATCAGTCACTCTTTTATTATATATTTAGATGATGGTCTGTACTAGTTATCACGACTACATAGAGCTGAAATATATATATATTTTTTTAATTTAGGCTTTCAACTTTCAACAGTTATTCTCTGGACGATCGTCATTTTTTTTTACCTGTAGGTACCTTGCCACTTGCCGCCATTAAATATTTTTTCATCTTACCTGTAACAAAAATATAGAAATTGTTATAGAATAGAGTACTTTTTATTGCAACCATAGATAATTACAGTTTTATTTAATATTAGCACTGAAATACAAATTGGTCCACAATGGGCGGCCTTATCGCTGCATTATATTAATTAATTAGATAACTCTTTGTGGAAACATTTTTAATCGTTATGGAAAAAAATCAGTCACTCTTATATTTATTGTCGTAGCTTCAATAATAATTCTAATGATTATTACTAAGACATCCTCAAAATCCATCACAATTCCGTTCCCGTACCATTCCCATGATTAACGATTTCCTATCACGCCCACATTATTTTAAACCCACCACACTTTTGGTTGCACCTGTCTTATGGAAATAGAATGCACAACTTTCAAGCATTGATTTGGCAGTACCGGCTCTATCCCGCTTTCAAGAGTAATTGACGTCTGTAAGAGCACAATGACATTGGGAGTAGCTACAAATTGTATGCAATGACAGCGCGAGTAGTAAGAGTAGCGTCTTAATATATATTATGTCAGTTTAGTCTTGACAGCGGGACGGGAGTTGCTACTGTTACGTCAATGTCTTACTATGCTAAAATGAAATGTATTCAAAACGTCAAATTCTCACTCAAATTAGGTGAGCAGGAAACTACTCGACCCACTCGCATAAAGTCGTAACTAAAACTGCAGGTATCCCAATCTGCAGAACCCTTGAGCCCTTCAATATGGGCATTAAGCACCCCTAATTGGAGGGTGCATTAAACGCTTAGGGCCATATAAAATGATTTATGACCAGGGCCGCTGCCCGCCGGGTTACGATCTGGGGTCTTACTATGGACTCATGGGGTTGAAGAGTGAAGACTTGACGAGTACTTTGATGCTAGATGGTAATAATAATAAAAGCTAGGTATTATATATTTTTATAATTTCACTTATTTTTCATTATAGCTAATTCTCGCCTGATCTTAAGCGACGATGCGGTCGTAGATGGCAGCAGACTATACCTAGAAGGCGGGATAAATCCCTCCCTGGCTTCACTGAACATCATGCCGGAACACGGTCACAATGACCGCTTGGCGACACGCTTTTGTCCCGTGGGAGGTAAAGCCACGGCCGAAGCCTACCATCAGTATAAATGAAATATATCTTTACCTTTCCAATTTTAATTAATTTTATATTAATTCTTGTTAACAATAGTACCTCCACCTGTTTTCAAATATTTATGAAATTAACCCTGTAAAGTCTCGGGACGGCCGTGATGTCCCAAAGCCGGGATTAGAAATAAATTAAAATTTCAAACGAATACCGTCTTTGTGTCGTGAGCTGTAAAGACCTTTATTAACAAAGGGTTAACGATATAACTCGCACTTGCTTAAACAAAAGGGAATATTAAAATCTTTGTTAGTTTAAGGAATATTTATTTTCATCATCATCTCAGCCATAGGACGTCCACTGCTGAACATAGGTCTCCATTTGGACCTCCATACATACCGGTTGGAAGGGACCTAAGCTGCGTTTGCTAGTCCGTGGTCTCCACTCGAGCACTTTTCGACCCCATCGGCCATCCGCTCTACGTGCGTATATGGCCTGCCATTGCCACTTCAGCTTGGTAATCCGCTGGGTTATGTCGGTGACTTTAGTTCGTCTACGGATCTCCTCATTCCTGATTCGATCGCGTAGAGATACCCCAAGCATAGCCCTCTCCGTAGCTCGCTGAGCGACTTTGAGCTTCGTGATGAGGCCTATAGTGAAAGGACCATCAATAATATCAAATCAATCTCTTTCCACGCATTGTCACTTTCACAGTTTTTATAAAATTTAACATATTTATATAAGTACTTAATGGCAAATCCCTTTATTGAGAAAAACAAACTAACAATACTACAGCTACTGCAGCAGTTAAGAACACTTTTATTAACCACAGATCGGCCACAAGCCAATCTACAAGTGCTCCAAACCACTGTCATGATGGCAGAGTGCCCTGAATGCTGGCAGCATTGCCACGTTGAGTTCTTAATTAGTTTGTTTTTTAGTTATTTCTCTCAAAGATCCAAACATAACCCTCTGCCCCTCTTTATTTCTTTTAACTATGCTTATACGTAATTGTTGGTCATTAATTAAAGAATTTCGGCCCGCTCCGAACACAATCGTAAATTGAAAAGAAAACGCAAGAACACGTTTAGTTGCGGAATGGGAGTCGTTCAGGGATGAACCATTTTAAAATTGGACCTGGCAGCTAAACACAATGTTCCAAACGTTTAACAAAAGAAAACGCAAGTTTATAGTGGTCGAACGTTACGAGTATTCTCGGGGTAGACCATTTTCTAATTGCATCTCTTGGCCAAGCATGTAGTTCCAGGCGTCGAAGGGAAGAAAATGCAATTAAATAGTGGTCAACTAGGATGGTTTTAAGAGTAAGTATTAGACACTGGTAAACTGAAGTAATGGACCTTTTTGTTAATGGAGGGTAGTTATAAACTACTGCGGGGTAAAAGTACTGTTTACAACTGGTAAAATACCACTTAAATATGCTATTTAACACAGATACACTGTATCGCCAAGCGGTTCCAGAACGATTTTCAGTGACAGTGACAAAAGAACTTATTATGTTAATTTGGACTATTAAGTCCTGTTGAAACCTGAGCAAATCTTACTAATATTATAAACGTGAAAGTTTGTAAGAATGGAGGTTTGGATGTCAGGATGTTTGTTACTCTTTCACGCGTAAACGGGTGGACCGATTGATCCGAAATTTTGTATAGAGATAGCTTAGACCCTGGAATGACACAGGCTACATAAGTACTGCGGGCAAAATCGCTGGGCGCAGCTAGTCGCTCATAAAAACATCTCATTATGTTCATTTCTTTTCTCTCTTACAGTCTTGTTATTTATGACTGTATGTGTGTGTGTGGCGTATATTGAAACCCTACCTCTATTCAGCACCGCGACCGAACTGAGATGCGGGAGCCTTTAAATACGTGAATTCTCAAAATGCGACTTTAATCCCTTCCGCTATTCAGCACCGCGACCGATCTGAGCTGCGAGAGCCTTTACGTGCATTCATTCTCTAATTGCGACTTTAATCCCTTCCGCTATTCAGATTGACCGATCTGAACTCGGGGATTGATTCCAGGGTAATATTTAAATCTGTTTGATGAAAATGCTTGTCTGTCGTATGTTTGCTTAGATATTTAAAACTACGCAACGGAATTTGATTGTGATTTAAGAGGCAAGTTTATGTATTACTAGTGGACCCGCGCGCACTTCGTAGCGCGTAAAACAGTCTACAAATACTACATACCTTTAGTCATTCAAGAGACAAGACAAGAGACAGGACAAGAGACAAGACAAAAGAGACAAGACTAAAGAGACAAGACAAAAGAGACAGGACAAGATACAGGAAAAAAAGAGACAAAAAAGAGACAAGACAAAAGAGACAGGACATGAGACAGGACAAGGGACAGGACCAGAGACAAGACAAAAGAGACAGGGGAAGAGACAAGACAGACGAGACAAGATTAAAAAGATAATACAAAAGAGACAAGACAAAAGAGACAGAAAGGAAATGCGACAGGACAAGAGACAAGACAAGAGGCAAGACTGAGTTTCAAAACGAAAAAAATTATATTGCAAGGTCTGTACTTTATATTTATACGAGTAGGTATACCATATTCCATATTACGTATATCAAAAAATAAATAAATAAAAGTTTATAGAATAATTATATTTTCGTATTTATTTATTACATTTCCTTAACAATTCGTCAACGTCTCATTCAGTATTCAGAATTAAAATTAGCAGCAAACAAACACTAAACATTGGTCGATCTGAATAGCGGAAGGGATTAAAGTCGCAATTAGAGAATGAATGCACGTAAAGGCTCCCGCAGCTCAGATCGGTCGCGGTGCTGAATAGCGGAAGGGATTAAAGTGGCATTTTGAGAATTCACGTATGGAAAGGCTCCCGCATCTCAGTTCGGTCGCGGTGCTGAATAGAGGTAGGGTTTCAATATACGCGTGTGTGTGTGTGTATTTTTTTATGACTATTTATTTATGAATCATAAAATAACAAATTAATAAAAAAAACTTGAGAGGTGTCAAGGGACACCCGGATGGAACGAAGTTCGATTAATGAAAATATCTGGCTTGCTTTCTATAAGAGAGAGAGAGAGAGACAGACTGAGAAACATGCGCACGCCGCACAGCTTACAATAAATAGCTTACTATAGCAAAAAGTGTCGTGACAACTTTTCGTAAGAATTTTTTCCGTCTAGCCCCTTTCACAACGCGCGATAAGGAACTTCGTTCCAAAACCTAAATATTAGTCTATTAAATCCAATACCTAATTTTCAAGGAAGCAATGAAGTGCCGTCAGTGTATTAGTAGTAAAACCGCCTTTCCCGTGTAAAATGTAAAATATTTTTATAGGTGAATATCTGAACCGTTTGAAGCCGAGTTTATTACTTGTGACAGCCGGTGAACAGTGTCATATTAACGATGTACAAATATTTGGATGAGGCTTAGTTTAAAATAATAAAAGATACGGTATAGGCGTCTCGCAAATAGAGCGCTCCAATTAGGTTCGTAAACACAATTTTACTTCGGCGCGAATCGGCGCGGCAACCGCCGCTATCCGACCCAATCCCACCAAATTTTTTTATAATCATTGAAATTAATCAAATAAAATATCTCATTTTATGTGTAACAGTTAATTCTATCATTACCTCTATATGAACCAAAAGTAAGCAAAGTAGCCTCACGTAAACGAATTGTCATTTTTTTGTGTCTATCAAGAAGATTAATAAAATATATTGGACATATTTTGTTACATCGTAAATTTGTTTAACAAATGGGTATGCACAGCACAGTACAACGCACTTAAATTTTTAGTGGGGATGACGACGTCATACACAAAACTCACAAAATGTCTTCAAAACGGGGTGCACTAAAGTTCCTTGGTGGGGGTTTATTACGTCACAGGCTGAACTCGTATTTACTTTAATCGTTTTGCCCCAACAAAACACAAAACGTTTTCAAAAAGGGTTTGAAAATGTTACCACATCCAGTCCCAATACACCGCCACTTGTGAATCAATAGCACCCTTTTTAATATCCCTGTGAGAGGGCGCCCTTTCAGAGGTCGTCCTGCCATTTAGACCAGAATATTTTGTTCTATACGCGGTACTTAGGGCTCAAGGATGTTTTATAAAACGTTTTAGGCAATCAGAGTATACGTTAGACATGCTTATGATTGCAGAATATTGCTATTTAAGAAATTAACATCTGTACCATAAACGTTTTTAATTCGTTAGAATCTGTTAAATTAATTTATGTATTTATTTATTTATTTGACGACCTCTGTGGCGCAGTGGGCTAATACCCGCCTGCAACGCAGAAGGTTGTGGGTTCGATTCCCGCATGGGACAAATGTTTGTGTGATCCACAGATATTTGTTTCTGGTCTGGGTGGCTTTCTGTATGTTTTATGTGAATGTATTTACAAAAGAAAAGTATATCCCTTATCCTAACCACCATATCAGTCGAGCTAGCAAGTTATTAATAAAAACTTCTCGCCTCTTAATTTTTTTGTACATAATAGTATCTTTAATTTGTTTAAGGATTTTGATTTTTTAAAAACTAAACGTACAAACATTAAGCTCTCATAATATAGTTTTTTTCTTCTGAATAACTATATTTTATGTGGAGAAATTGTTAAACGTACCCTGTCTTCACAGAGTAAAAATTGAGTTAGCCTTGACAAGGGAATGGTATAACGGTAATAAATCTCAATTAATAATTGGGGGTTAATACTCCAACAGAACAGGTTACCCTACTTACACTCAGACTACTTACGTCAGAGTCAAATTATAGGTCGTGTGGCCAATCTATATGTTGCAGTTTCAGGTCGTCAAGATTCCTACAAGGCCTGCAACATGACCTAACGACTGCCTCCTACATATCTTATAGGAAACAGCCGGGACCCACAGTTTTACGTGCCTTCCGAAACACGGTAGCGTCCAGGCGAAAATCTTTGCCACACTGAGATTTGAACCCAGGACCTCCGGCTTACAAGTCGGAGGTATGACCACTGGGCCACGGACGCTACAATTACTGACATATTCATTTAGCTCGATTATAGTAACTCTCTTTCGCATTTAGCACATCTTACTTATATTATAAACGTGAAAGTTTGTAAGAATGGATGTCTGGATGTCTGGATGTTTGTTACTCTTTCACGCCTAAACGGGTGGAAAATTTGTATAGATATAGCTTAGACCCTGGAATAACACATAGGCTACATAAGTACTGCGGGTAAAGAAGCTGGGCGCAGCTAGTATTTCATAATGACATCCTTGTCATGTCACTCTCTGTCTCGATTCCAAAATTAGGCGACTTTTCAAACTTCACAAAAAGGAAAATTTATTGTTTAGACTTAGTGGAGTGACGTCACGATCAAGCACCTTAAGTGCGTTGTATCTCTCACGTTTTTTATCAGATTCAAAAATAAAAAATACGTTTTCAATTTTATAATAATATCTACATAATGGACAAAAAAATACTATACTTATTTATACAAAGCGAATTCGAAATCGCTTTTTTTATTTCACTCATAAAGTGAAAGTAAAGTAAAAAAAGGTTTGTACACTAAGCCAGCTAACTACAAATAAACTTAACAAAATTCTTCAATATTATATTCTTCAAAAATCTTCCTCCTATAAAAGGCCTTTCAGACCCTAAATCTTCAGAAAATTACGACACATGTTCATAGTCACCACCCTTCTCAAACACAAAACCGCCACTAACTTATATGACTGGTGGCCAAAATTCGAACTACAGAATAGTTCCTGTCAATTCTTAGCCGAGAGAACATTAAAGCGATGCGATGCTAGCGACATCATCGATGTATATGTTGGTGGTACCTAGACTTCATTTGAAGGGTTAAAATGAACATTCTAGACTTGAAAGCTCTCGGGGCTTGATTTTGCTTTTGTATTTTATCTTACTTATAGTAAAATGTTACATATTATAAGGCTTAGAATGTTTTTAAATTATGAGTAAGTAGTTGAATTTCTTAAGTTTTGTCATTTTACATGTGAATAAAACAAAGATGTTGAACAGGGACTATTCTACAACTACTCTACTTCTTCCCGCCTAAACGGGTGGACCGATTAAGCTGAAATTTGATATAGAGATGGCTTAGACCCTAGAATAACACATAGGCTACAGTACAGCGGGTAAATCCGCTGGACGCAGGTAGTACATAATATACCTAAAAGTATTTTTCCACAGGCGCAGATGAAATTGAGCTAGTCAGCTAGTATTTCTATAAATAGATACTAAATACAGCAAAGGAAGTTATCATGGTTCCTTTCCCGATATCGCATCCATTGGTTCGTGAACGTATCAAAGTGTTTCCAAGTGGATGTCTTATAAAAGAATGAGCAATTCAATGTTTATTCAATCAAGACTATCTTGCATAGTTGGATATCAGCAAAATATGTTTCTCAATAGAGAGATTTATCCCACCTTCTAGGTTTAGTTTGCTACCATCTGCGGCCGCATCGTGGTCAAAGGCTAACCTTATAATGAATGAATAAGAAATGTTGACTATAATTTTTTTTGTACATCTAGTAGATTATTTAAAAAATATTGAAGACATAGGTGTATTAATTATTAATCTTTTGTAAATTCGATAAAGTGTGAAATACTGCTTGTCCTGTGCTTCGGTAGGAGGGCACTGTAGCTAGTGAAATACTGGGCTAGAGAGTCTTAACATCTTATGACTCTTGAGTAAGAAGCGTTGGTGCAGTGCTCCTAGAATTTCACATTATTGTGAACTCCTTAGTAGCACTGTACTGATATTATGGGCAGCGTTATCTCTAACATCAGGAGAGCGTCTTGCTCGTCTTCTACTTTACCACACAAAAAAAATACAATTCACTAAAGTTGTTTGCCGGGAGGTCGTGACGTCACTCCTTTTGTAATGGATAGTGACGTAGAGCATCCCCACCCAGAAACTAATAAGCGTTATTTGTATCATGAAGTGGCTTCAGCCACAAAAATCTACTATGACTACTTCAGACCGTCATTTTACGGATACGGAGAGGATTCATAGTACGGAAGCGCTCTTACACTTATAAAACTTAGCCTCAGTATTTTAATAGTATTTGAGGTCAAACATTGATTCCCAAAATACGAGTTTGCTGGTAAAAATTCCAAGATCAAAGTTCTTGATGAATATAAAGGGCAACAATCTTTTTGATAAGAAAATAACTAGACACAGATCTTGGCCGAGGAACCGCATTATCATTTCTAATGATTACTTCAAACCAGATCGGCCAACACGAAATTCTTTCATAGGTTTGCGTCACCAGTTTAGAATACTGTTGAATACTAATATTATACTCGTTTATGCGAACGTGTGGATGGTCGTAGGGAAGCCTATGTTCATCCTTTGGCTAAGCTGATGATAAACGTGGGGAAATGTGTTCGTTACCTATCCACGCCTCACAATAAAACAACTCAGCGGCATTCCTGCATCGTCTTTGTAATGGGAATCGGCAGAGCCTTAACATCTAGTCACCTAAGGACAACTTTACAGCGGCGGGCAAGTAGGCTAGAACAAGCACCAATCCCTTGTGACTAACGCAAAAAAATGAATTGGCATGACAGTTGTGGAAACGATAACGACTGTCATCTCAATACATTTGTTTGCATCTAACAAACGATTGGCGATTTCCAAATCCCCCAGTTTTCTTAGCATTGTACCTAATTTCGCACCAGTTATGAGCACTTTCCCCACAGATTCCGTTTGTCCGCACGAAGCGATTTGAAGCGAAGATTTGGAACTCCCTACCCGCTTCAGTGTTTGCCGAGAATTACAACTTGGGTGTCTTCAAGTCAAGGGTTTGTCTTGGGTGTCGAGGGTTAATACATAGGCATTTGCTAGGCCTGTGTGTAACAGAATAGACCACGTCTTAACTTACCAACAGGTGTCACACTGTGGTCAAACGCAGTCCTATTCTAGATAAAAAAAAGATTATGACCGATCCAGTCCATAAGTAACCTGTCGGTTCTATACACCCAAAACACGTTCCCCGATTTCTTGGCAGAGACTTTTTGCTTGAAATCCCATTAATCTGGATCGAGCTAATGTTACATATAAAAGCATTGCGTCCGTCCGCCGTCCGTCCGGCAACCGTCCGGAGAACGCACTGAATTATTCATCACTGGTTTAGATGACGGAAAGTCTAGGGATGTCACACTTTTATGAAGTAGGGTTCCTTCTATTTAAGAATATTTATACTGGGCGTAGACATCCTTTGCAGGAGGTCGACTAGGTGGGTACCCCAACATTGCCAGTTATTCTGCCGCCTGAGCAGTGATGTGCAAACATTACTGTGCTTCGGTAGGAGGGCACTGTAGCTAGTGCAATTACTGGGCTAAAGAGTCTTAAAATCTTATGTCTCTTGAGTAAGAAGCGTTGGTGCAGTGCTCCTAGAATTTCACATAATTGTGAAATCCTAAGTAGCACTGTACTGATTATGGGCAGCGTTATCTCTTAACATCAGGAGAGCGTCTTGCTCGTCTTCTTACTTCTCCACATACAAAAAAAAAACTAATATTTTACTCGTTTATGCGAACGTGTGGATGGTCGTAGGGAAGCCTATGTTCATCCTATGGCTAAGCTGATGATAAACGTGGGGAAGTGTGTTCGTTACCTACCCCCGCCTAACGACCCTTGCAGGGTACACTCACAATAAAACAACTCAGCGGCACTCCTGCATCGTCTTTGTGATGGGAATCGGCAGAGCCTTAACACTAGTCCCCAAAGGATAACTTTACAGCGGCGGGCAAGTAGGCTAGAATCCCTTGCACATTTACAAGCACAAATCCCTTGTGGCTAACGCAAAAAATAAATTGGGATGACAGTGGTTGTGGAAAAAAAAAGATAACGACTGTCATCTCAATACATTTTTTTGCATTATCCATCAAACGATTGGCGATTTCCAAACCCCTCAGTTTTCTTGGCATTGTAATATTTCATCAAGTAACGAGCAGTTTCCCTATATATTATGACCGATCCAGTCCATAAGTAACCTGTCGGTTCTATACACCCAAAACACGTTCCCCGATTTCTTGGCAAAGACTTTTTGCTTGAAATCCCATTAATCTGGATCGAGCTAATGTTACATATAAACGCATTGCGTCCGTCCGCCGTCCGTCCGGCAACCGTCCGGAGAACGCACTGAATTATTCATCACTGGTTTAGATGACGGAAAGTCTAGGGATGACACACTTTTATGAAGAAGGGTTCCTTCTATTTAGGTCTAATTATAATAACAAGTGAAATTTAAAAAATCTTTTTAAAAACAAGCTTTTACCATTTACCAAAGAAGGTACTCGTCAAGACGAATCGAATGGGCCCAAACTCGATGGTGTTGCGTCGTTTAATTTCGAAGTTCCTATGTCCACCTTCCAGCTCCATCGACAGATCAGCTTGATGTCATAATAAAACTGTATTGTCAACAAATTTATACACAAACATGCAAAATTTCAGCTCAATCAGAAATCGGGAAGTGGATCAAATTAAACTTGCGAGATTTGATTACAGGCAGACAGACAGACAACAGACAGGTGAAAGTAAATAAAAGATTGTAATTAGTTAAATAATATTATGAACATGAGCTTCAGAAACATTTTCTCAGTGCCAGCCCTACCACAAGCCTATGATGGAAAAAAAAGTTAGGAATAACAAAGTCAAAATTCCCGCAAAAAGTTCAAGGTCCAAGGATCATGTCCGGTTTTGTTATTATTATGTTCCGCTTGGTATTCAGTGGGCACTCATTGTTTTGGTAGGAAAATACCTAACTCAATGACCTATCAAAATGTTTGCTCCAACTTCGATATAAAGCTACATTATGTATACATGTTCTCAATATTCCTTCCAACCAGGTTGTCTGTAAGAGATTGCTCTATGCGATAAGACCGCCGATTGTATACCTTTAGCTTTATGTGTATTGTCTACTTATAAAACAATTTCTTGTAACCAGGTCTGCAATAAAGTATTATTGTATTGTATACACATAGGCGAAGAAAATTTACAGAACTGATTTTTATGAAAAACAATAAGAACTATCTGAGCCGAAACGTCGAGGTTGGTTTTATAATGTTTTTGTAAAACTAACAAAAATAATTACGCGATAACTCCAGATTAATAAAAAAATAACATGAGGCCAATAAAAGTATAAAAAAAATTAAAATGATAACAAGTGAGTTAAATTAAAAATTTAAAAAAACCCCCAACGCAATACGTAATTCACCATTTTTTGATGGCGGCCATCTTGGATTTTAAATTTTATATAGTGGGCTGTAATCTACTCGTTAAGCCCTTTCATTTGATACCCATATTGAGGGGGTCGTGGAAGAAAAAAGTAATCCGCCATTTTGTAGTGGCGGCCATCTTGGACCGATTTTCACCAAACATGGCTAAGAACACTCTCGACTAACTCTACTTTTAAACAAAAAAAACTAAATCAAAATCCGTTCATCCGTTTGGGCGCTACGATGCCACAGACAGACACATACACACACACACACACACACAGACAGACAGACAGACAGACACGTCAAACTTATAACACCCCGTCGTTTTTGCGTCGGGGGTTAAAAACACAGCGACTCAAAACTGGTAATGGGGTTTTTTGGTCTCGCATCATTCTAGATCGCCTCATAGGTGTATATTATAATAATAACTATTATAATATACACATTTAGAATATACCTATACATCCATAGCCTAGTTTAAGCAGTTTTCATTAATTAGCAATAGTCTTCACTTGGCGCACTTGGCGGAGACTGTCTTTGACCCCATTTTGTATAGATGGACTCACAGATAGACTCCGATAAGTGTCACCCATCACAATTACATAATATATTAAAAGCTCAAAAGGGCCTCTGCGCGTTGGACTTTTTTAGTCTTCGTGTACGCCTATAAAAAGGCCCGGGTTTGACCCGTGTTTATGAGCGACAATAACTATTATTGGGCTGTATACTCGAAAAGAACAGGTTACCCTTACACTGTCAGAGTCAAATCACAATTTATAGTTTGTGTGGTCAGGGCTTGCAACATAGACAACGACATGACCTGACGACTGCCTCCTACACATCTTATAGGAAACAGCCGGCACCCATAGTTTAACGTGCCTTCCGAAAAACGGTAGCGTCAAAGCGAAAAGTTTTTGCCACACTGAGATTTGAACCCAGTGCCTCCGGATCACAAGCCGCACGTACGACTGGGCCACGGACACTACTAAATAGGGACCAACGTTTTATTCCAGTCAATTCAGCAGACGACCGTGATGAGCTGAGACTCTTTTACCATGCACCACTTTCCAGAAATGTTCTACAAATAAAAACAAAGTGCAGGTAACTTAGGTCCTAGGTGTAAAACCTAGAAACTCTTCTAACGCCGTCACTGCGAAGCGTCAAAGCTTTCTGCAGAACACCTAGTCGCTTTGTAGTTTGGGAGCTACTGGTTTATTTCATTACTACTGTGTTTTATTGAATTACAAATCATTATTCGCACATAACTGTATACAAGTTTACAGATCTTATTGTTTAAAAATTATAAGTACTCCATGTCTCACCTTCAGGCATGCAAAATTGTATAATGGTTAAATACCTATTATTGTTAAAATTTAAATTGCAAGAGATTGTTTGTTGACCTCCTTAATTTAGTACAATTTATCCTGATACTAGTGGTGAGTCGTTAACGATTTTTGGGTTAACGCAACGAAGCCGTTAAATTCATCATGTTAACCTGTTAAAAAAGCCGTTAACATTATTAACAGGTTTTCATTAATGTAACAGATTTGTACCAACGGCAACGTTTCTATTCGTTCTTTCAACGCAGAAGAAATAGATAATTTTAGCTGGTTTTGCGTTAGCAGCTTCAGATTACGTTAGCGACTTTTGAATACCTTTTCGTTGAGATAATAAAAAAAGCGAATTGCCAAAATCGTTGAATGACACAGTTGATAGATTTAGCGGGTTTTGCAGTAAACAAAAAGCTGTTAATTCGTTAACATTAGTTTAACAGTTAAAAAAAGCCGTTCGTTGAATTAACGCCCACTCCTACCTGATACAGAACAACATTTATTGAAGTATAAACCCAAAAAAAACTAATGAAGCATTTAGTAAGTGTGAGTAGCGTGTTATAATTTAAAAACAAATTCAAATTTGAAATCCTGGGTGACACTGCAATGATTATGGCAGCGTTATCTCTTAACACCAGGCCTCAAACTCAAACTTCATTTATTCAAATAGGTAGCCTATTTGAATTTGAAAACCTTATTGGAGTTAGATCACTTTTGCCAGTCAATTTTATATTCTTTTCTATTTTAATACTCTAGGTACCGATCGTTCGCAATGCATGAGAAGAAAGAGCAAGAAAATCATAAAGATTGCATTTTATGAATATGTGTTTATCTTGATTAGATAAATTTACTGTACGTTTGACGGGCACCAGCTGGTTTATAGTGCAGAGTGCAGAAGTTTCCAAGCAAAAAAAATTATAGGTCAAGTAATAAAAGCATCCAGCAGAACCCAGCCTAGCCTCTAGTAGTACAATATCAAACGTGGACGCCTTTGTGACTCCACAACTCGCTCACAACCCGATTAGCCGAGAGTCGGCCTATTTCGCTCACTACTCTATTATAGGGATGTGCTACAAACGGTCATTAGCCGGAATCCCTATATCCCTATACTATCCGGTAGCGTCTGTGGCCCAGTGGTCGTACGTCTGGTTTATGATCCGGAGGCCCTGGGTTCGAATCTCAGTGTGGTAAAAACTTTTTGCCTGGATACTACCGTGTTTCGGAAGGCATGAAAAATTGTTCCCTATAAGATTATGTCGTATGTAGAAGGTCGGAGGAGTCGTCAGACCATGTGGCAATCCTTGTAGTAATGTCGGCGACCTCAAACTGCAACATATAGGTTGGGCACACAACCTATAAATAGTGTTTTGACTCTGATAGTGTAAGTAGGGTACCTGTTCTGTTGGAGTATAAACCCCAGTTATAGTTATTAACCGAAACACACACTAAAGCAGCTCGTAGTTAGTGCGAAGCGGATGGTAAGCAATACCTTATTTCGTATTTATATAATTACGTTATTACTTCATTACATAAAAAAAATATACCTAGGTATAATATTTGAATTGATTGCCGGAATCCGTCAACCGGTAATACCCCATCCCTAGTCCCCATATCGAACATACGTCGGATAACAACTTATTGTGCTAAACTGGCTGCAGTTCAGACACTTTTTGTTGCCGAACAATCGCGTCAACAATCGCCTAAACTTTTGTACGGAATGTTGCCGGAATTTTAGAGAAAAGTTTTTTTTTCGACACCTGTGTAGTTTTCTTAACGTTGTTTGTTTTTGTGTGCGACGTTAAAATGATAGAGGTTCTCTAATCGGTAGTATTTTACTTAAGAGCGCTTATACAATTGGACGCTCTCTTGCTCGCACCATTTCATACATTTCGAAACATACATTTAAAAATAATAACTTTTAGAACATTTCTCAAGATTTCTCTGAAGGGCTTCTGCACAATATTACTGCACATGTTTTAAAAGTATCTCCAGATAGATATTAAATTGATTTTTAAAATTAATTTATATTAAAAAATGGCATGCCATTTTTAAAATATCGAACTGAATACCATTTTTAAAAAGTGTGCAAAAATATTGTGCAGGGCTGCTTTTGAGGAATTTTCAAAATGTTAATTCTACGAATTTATATTGCAAAATGACTCAAATAGTGCGAGCGAGATAGCGTCCAACACTGTATAAGTGCTCTCAATAACAAAGATATAAATAGATTGGAAACAATATGTATTTTCTTCGTATTAGTTCATATTTTCAAGAACAATAACTAAATAAGAAAATAAAATGCAGTTTGAAGTTCTATACCTAACACTAAAAGTAAAGAAGTGACAAACAGTTCGCACATCCAAACTTCAAAAACTACCCGAATCTGATTTTAAATCGGGTCAATAAATCCAGGAAAACATCTACCGCTGGCGAGTGAAGATAAATCGCGTAAAAACTCGAACTACCCGCATTTTCTCCGCTCGCCAGTCATATCTGAAGAGTTCTGGCGGTGCGCCAATGTTGAGGGTACCGAGTTCGAAGTCCTGTGGAGAGGTCTCACCATCGATTTTTAATTGCTAGGCCATGGTAGTTAGCTGATTTGAATTTGTCTAAAAAGTTTAAGTTAAAAGCTTCACCGGGGATGGACTTCTTTTGCAGAAGGTCGTCTAGGTGGGTACTGGGGTACCAATTATTCTTCCGCCTGAGCAGTAATATGCAAACATTACTCTGCTTCTGTGGGAGGACACTGTAACTAGTGAAATTACTGGGCTAAAGAGTCGTAACATCTTATGACTCTTGAGTAAGAAGCGTTATTGCAGTGCGCCTTGAATTTCACATCATTGTGAAATCACGGCTGGCATTGAGCTGATTATGGACAGCGTTATCTCTTAACATCAGGAGAGCGTCTTGCTCGTCTTCTTACTTTGTCGCATAAAAAGCTTATAGTTTTTCTACTCTTTGACGACTTTCATCATTCGCTCGAGGTAATCTAAATAATATATAAAAGGAAAGAATGACTGACTGGTCTATCAACGCACAGCCCAAACTACTGGACGGATTGAGTTGAAATTTGGCATACAGGTAGGTTTTAGGGTGTAGACATCCGCCAAGAAAGGATGTCACCGCGCGGGCAAAGCTGCGAGCTTAAGCTAGTAACTTATATTTGGCTCGAGACTCGAGAATCGCCCAATGTGGGAAGGACCTAAAGCTACATTTTCTGGTCTTTCAATAAGTACAGGTTCAGTAGCAAACAAAATTTCATCACATACGACCGGTGTGAAATTCAAAACATGCAAAAACAAGTTGATTTATTCAAACTTCAATACAGAACTGCGTCTGACGTGTTTCGAACAGCGTGTCAGTTTTCAATTGTCGCCGAATGTGCAAGGGAATAGCTTTGCCTTTTTGCAGCTAGAAAAATGAACGGGATATTGACGTTGACACGATCGACACAGATCAGACGTTGTCTAAGCCGTGGTATTTGCATATAGCCGGCAGCCGGGATAACTTCGAGCACATAAAAACGTTGACATAAGACTAGCAATTTCCGTCTCACTTTCAAGAGTAATAGACGTTTGTAAGAGCACAATGACATTGGGAGTAGCTACAAATTGTATGCAATGACAGCGCGAGTAGCAAGAGTGGCGTCTAGATGTCAGATTACTCTTGACAGTGGGACGGGAGTTGCTACTCTTATGTCAATGTCAAAGTGTGCTCGTTTAACTGCAGGCCTATTGGCTATCGACCGTCCTCATGTAAAAGAAAAGAATCCACAGACAAAATTGCGTACATTACTTGCTTTAACCTCCTCATTAATAGGAGTAAAGTAACAAACGCAGTAATGTACACTGAAGTTGTCATCAATCTTAGTGGGCGTGTGCCATTTTAACCCTGCTGGTCCTAGTTTTAGTAAATGTTATAAATTAATGGGGATGTGGATAAAAAAATCTTTGTGAATCTTACTTCTTACTTATAATAATATTATAAACGTGAAAGTTTGTCAGAATGGATGTCTGGATGTTTGTTACTCTTTCACGTCTAAACGGGTGGACCGATTAGGCTGAAATTTGGTATCGAGATAGCTTTAGACACTGGAATAACATATAGGCTATTATAGTACAGTGGGTAAAACCACTGGGCGCAGATAGTTATTAATAAACGCTCAAAAGTTAATTGTTGCAATGACGCCATTGCATGATAATTATTGGCCTTAAAATTTCACTTCATGGTAGGTAGTACAGACTTAGCGCAAATTAATAGCACTTATAAGTACTACTAGTACTTATAAGTACTACTTACTAGTACTTACTAGTAGTACTTATAAGTAGTACTTTTAGTTTTAAGTTGTTTTGTACATTTTTGTGTTTCAATAAAGGATTATCTATCTATCTATCTATAATATAGTCTCCGCTTTGTTTTTTTTTATTTTACGTGTAGGTATTGTTACACTTAATTTATTTTTATATTATTATTTAAGTTTTGTATATTTGTAGTGTTACAAATAAGATTTTTTTATTCTATAACTATTTTTTTTACCTATTTTTTTTGATGCGACAATTGTTAATTTAAAAATTACATAACTTCGTTAAGTTAGCGCATAAGCTTGCAGTAAAATACCGCTTTGTACAATATTTAGGTACTCAGTTAAATACCTAGGTAACCAACAGTAATTACTAGACAATATTAATTACAGCACTAACAAAAACACTAAAACCGACGCCATTACCGGCGAACATCGGGCAAATTGCTGTTTAAACCTAACCTAACGGTTGTTGCAAATAAAAATACTTGTTACAAGCTTTTATTTACTTTTACCTGTCTGTTGTCTGTCTGTCTGTTTGTCTGTCTGACTCTCTATCTGTCTGTCTGTATGTCTGTCGGTCGGTATGTCTGTCAAGAAGGCAAGAAAGAATAGATATTTTTTTACTATTCATTGAAACACCTTAAATATACAGAAAAATAAGAAAACACTAATTTCGTAGCTAGTGTAACAATCGGCCGTCCTATAGCTAGAGGAGCGATCGCTTCCAGACATTTTTACAAGCTTTTATTTATTTTCACCTGTCTGTTGTCTGTCAGTCTGTCTATCTGTAATAAAATCTTGCAAGTCAACCTCTGCAACCAGCTTATAAATTATGTAACCAAGATAAACATTTTATGCACCCAGCATAAAAATTGTCGATAAGTGCTCACTTCGCCTCCTTGGTTCGCCGATCCTAGACGAATCCTTCCCACCTTTTGTTGAGGAAAAAATTCAAAATTTTATGATGGCCTCGGACAGATTGATCAAAATTAATGCCCACATGGCATTTACTATTATCAGGTATTGTTTGTTTGTACCAAAATTTACATACGTTTTACGATGTTGTCCATTGTGGAAACACAATGAGCTTCTTGTAAGCTTAGACAACGTCATAAAAAATACCCTGATGTCGGTCCTGAATTTGAGCTTGGATGACAGGGCTTGGTCTCAAGCCTCCTTACCTATCAGATTTGGGGGCCTGGGGGTCCGTAAAATTTCTAGTGTCGCTCTCCCGGCTTTTTTGTCCTCAGTGCATAGTTCGGACAATCTCATTCAAAAAATACTCGCTCCCTCGCGAGACCCCGCATTATCATCTTTGGCTATAGCTAATTCAGCTGAGGCAAAAAATGCTTGGGTTGCAGCTTGCCCCAATACCGATTTACCTAAAGTACCATCTTCACAGAGACTGTGGGATGGGCCTCTCTGCGAGTTGGCACGGAATAGTCTAATACAAACGTGTCCCAACTCGTCAGACCGTGCCCGACTTCTAGCAGTCTCTGTTAGGGAATCTGGTTTTTGGTTGCAAGCCATCCCTTCCATTAATACTGGTAATCTTTTAGATTCATCTGCTTTTCGTGTAGCTGTTTGTTTGGGCCTGGGTGCAGCATGTTATGTAGGTCACCGCTGTCAGTGTGGTAATGCAGTCGACGAACTCGGTCACCATGGTCTCTCATGTTCTCGGAGCGCTGGCCGAATCTCCCGTCACTCCAGTCTCAACGACATCATTCGCCGGGCTTTTACCAGCGCCAATGTAGCAGCCATTCTCGAACCGAATGGTCTGATGCGTGACGATGGTAAAAGACCTGACGGTATGACTTTGATTCCCTGGAAGTTACGTCGGCCGTTAGTGTGGGACGCGACTTGCGTTGATACACTGGCGCCCTCACATCTTCCAGAGACTCAAATTGCGGCTGGTGCGGCGGCAGTTTCTGCTGAGCGGCTCAAGCGGCGTAAATATGCTAACCTCGATAGCGGTTACATTTTTGAGCCGTTTGGGGTAGAGACTTTGGGTCCTTGGGGTCCGGGAGCTCACCGCATTTTCCAAAATTTATCTGAGCGCTTGGTCGAGGCGACGTGTGACCAAAATGCTGGGGTATATTTGGCCCAACGTATAAGTATTGCCATTCAACGTGGTAATGCTGCCAGCATTCTGGGCACTCTGCCAACTGACAGTGGTTTGGAGCACTTGGATTTTCTGTAGATCGGCTTGTGGCCGATCTGTGGTTAATAAAAGTGTTCTTTACTGCTGTAGTAGCTGTAGTATTGTTAGTTTGTTTTTCTCAATAAAGGCATTTGCCACTATAAAAAAAAAAAAAAAAAGGTAAACATTGTAAACACATAATATTTAAAAAGCAATCCCTATGAGTTTCTTGCTCGTTCTTCTCATAGAGGTGCCTTGCGAATGAGCGGTAGAATATTAAAATAACATGTAAAATAGACTTGCAAAAGTACTCCATTGTAGCCTATTTGAATAACGAATTTTGAGTTTGAATTTATTATATTTGACCCACTTCCCGATTTCCGATTGAGCTGAAATTTTGCATGTGTTTATGAATCGGATGACAATGCAATATTATTATGACCTGGAGCTGATCTGATGATGGAGCTGGAAGGTGGCCATAGGAACTTCGTAATTAAACGATGCAACCTCATCGAGTTGGGGCTCATTTGATTCTTGACGAGTACTTTGGTGCTAAATGGTAATAATATTAAAAGCTCGTTTTTAAAAAGATTTTTTTTACATAAAAACAGCTCTCATATTATTTTGCTTGACTTAATTGCTTTTAACATAATATAATTTGGTCATAATGTAACTTATGTCGTACATTATTACATAAATAACAAACAATTTATATACTGTATGGGCTCAGGAAATACGCTATATATTTTAACGACTTGAAATATGTTTGTTACCAAGTTATGAGCGAGAGCGAATTAAAAAAAATATTATGTAGTAACAACTAATATTATAAACGCGAAAGAATGGATGTGTGTATGTACGTGTAGGTTTATTGTTAAATGGCTGTACCGATTAAGCAGAAATTTGGAATGTATAAAAATTCGTCTCACAGAGTCACAGTGCTGCTATGGAAGACTTCCAAAATGGGTCCACCGATTTCAATGCGTTTTTTTTTGTAATTTTGGTAGTTCTGTGAATAAGTTTATAAATATAAAGTATTTTTCAAGAGACGCAGACAATGTTGCGCCAGTTACCTAGTTCATCTATGATTGCATGATTTACTGCTCTTTTAGTTCGGACGTTCGAAGTTGAGGAAACGAAAGAGGTGTGTGTGGATCGTACCAAGTGGAAGGAAATAGTCTCTGCCTTTTTTTTATCCCAGGAAAAATGCATTACGCATCGTCGCCCTGTGCCGGGTGACGCAGGGCGGTATGTGGGACTCCCCCGCCGAAGATGGGCGCGGCGGGGATACCCACTAAAAAACCTGGGGGACGTTCCTGTGGGACGCCATAATGCCGGGGCAGCGGGTACGCCGAAGCACTCATCCGAGGCCCCGACGGCAAATAGTCTCTGCCTACCCCAACGGGAACCAGGTGTGATTATACTTATGTGTGTATGTATATAAATAATGTATACAATAGTTCCTATACCAAATCTCACTCTACTCTTTTAGTAAACCATTATTCCATACAAAGGTTGGTTGCCTGGAAAAGATCGCTCACAGCGATAAGGCCGCCAATTGTGGACCAAAATGTATAGTATCACTAGTTAGCAATAAGTTCAATGTATTTTTTCTATTGGTCTCAATAAAGTGTTTTCTATTCTATTTTATGTAGTTGGGACGTTTGTCGCAATGTACATACTCGTAAATTAAAAGTCCAAACCGCATGCATCTCGTGGCTTGACGTTTTTAATAGCAGTCGAGAAAAATAGCTCTATTTGTCTCAGCCAGCCGGCCTATTAGCCCGCCCGTAGGACGATCTGATCTACTCGATATTATTTTTATGGATTTTATTTTGCAATTCAAATGCAATACATTATTATTTAGTTCTAATCTTCAAATCCAACCGTCCGTTCAGGAAGCATCTACACATCATAATAACAATAGCTGCCTATGTGTTATTCCAGGGTCTAAGCTATCTCTATACCTAATTTCAGCTCAATCGGTCCACCCGTTTAGGCGTAAAAGAGTAACAAATCTAGGCATCAATTCAGACAAATTTTCACGTTTATAACATTAGTAAGATGTGACGATATGGCGACGTGTGACCGAAATGCTGGGGTATATTTGGCCCAACGTATAAGTATTGCCATTCAACGTGGCAATGCTGCCAGCATTCTGGGCACTCTGCCAACTGACAGTGGTTTGGAGCACTTGGATTTTCTGTAGATTGGCTTGTGGCCTATGGTTAATAAAAGTGTTCTTTACTGCTGTAGTAGCTGTAGTATTGTTAGTTTGTTTTTCTTAATAAAGGCATTTGACACACACACACACACACACAAAATGCGCAATCTTATTGAATAATAATATGTACTCTATTGTAAATAATATATAAATTGTATAAATTGTGATTCCTTGAGTCTTTTTTACTATTTTATGTAATGTTTCTATTTTTTGTCAATTTAAATACGTATTTAGCTTGTCATTATTTGTCTATCTCGCGATGTGTGTTTTTTATTTTTTATTTTCTTGGTTACTTATATATAAACATTTCAATCAAATTCAAAATTCAGCAATCTAATTCTGTATAATTGTTATCCCGCTACTTGCATAGCTTTTGAACTCGCTGAACATCTTAGTCGAGCGTGGGGTAGGCTGAAAATCAGCGCCGCGCAGGACCCGCCTGCCCGGTATATGCTGAGCCTATCCCAGTTATCAGTTGATTGTCTGTGTTGTTTATTTTCTATTATGTAATTTTCCTTTTTACTGATAATAAATACTTTTTTATTTTTATCTTTATCTTTATTTGCCACATCAAAAAAAAGTTTAATATAAGTAAGATTAAGTAAGATGAGATTGATATTTCAGTCATAGAAATAAAAATAGACCCATACATACAAACTTTTTCACATTTATAGAATAGAAAACACTTTATTCACGGCAAAAAAAACACATAACATAACAATTATAATTAATACACACGACACACACATACATATAATATTTGCGTCTACTACAGAAAGTACATAGGATCATCTAAAAAGTATGAGTACCTATAGGTCATAGGTATAATACAAAAAGGCTGTGAAATTCTCGCAGATGCGATGTATCCAATTTAATTTTCACGTTCAGTAATCATTGATTGGTTTTTACGTTCGAGCTCGATTTTCACGTTACCAACGTGAATCGAGCCTTGTAACGTAGTTACGTCGTAGTAATTGTAACATAAAATATAAACCTATAGGTTTCTGTTGAAAATAAATCATCGTGCTAATGAAATAATAGAATAGAATAATACTTTATTGCAAACCAAACAATTGCAAAGAAGCTTAATGAGCTAGATATCTTAACCGATTCGTTGCGTATGGCACGTTTCAGTGTCATCACTTTTTTAAAATTACTTGAAATTACTACAAATTTTGAAAATACTGTTTTCTTTTCCGCATGCCAGAAGACACATGCGTGTCATCTAATCGTATGGCGCTGGGCACTGAACAGTGTCAAGTTATTTTTGTTCGACGCCACATTTAAAAGTTAGACGTCGCAACGAATCGGTTAATGCTAGGTAAACAATCGGCGGTCTTAAAATAATTTATGAGATTTTTTTTGTACATGTCATGGTTCAGGTCAGAAACGTCTAACCCATAATATTTTTTTGGATTAGCCACAATCGATTGGCGTTTGACTAAGCCTGCTGATATAACAAGTGAATCAAATAAAAAATTTAAAAAACCCCCAACGCAATATGTAATTCACCATTTTGTGGTGGCGGCCATCTTGGATTTTAAATTTATCATAGTGCGTTGTATTTTACTAGTTAAGTCCTTTCATTTGATACCCATATTAACGGGGTCGTGGAAAAGTAATCGGCCATTTTGCAACGGCGGCCATCTTGGACAGATTTCAACCAAACATGGTTAAGAACACTCTCGAATAACTCTACTTTAAACAAAAAAACTAAATTAAAATCCGTTCATACGTTCGGGTGTGTATGATGCCATAGACAGACACACACAAACACAGACACGTCAAACTTTTAAAAAATATTACTTTATCTAGCGCAATCAAGTACTTGTCAACAGGAATCAAATGAGCCTAAACTCGATTGGATTGCGTCGTTTAGTAACGGAGTTTCTATAGCCACATTCCAGCTCCATCATCAGATCAGCTCCATGTCATAATAATATTGCATTGTCATCCGATTTGTACATGTATAAAAACATTTCAGCTCAATCAGAAACCGGGAATTGTATCAAATTATACTTGCAAGACTTGATTACAGACAGACAGCCAGAAAACAGACAGGTGAAAGTAAATAAAAGCCAGTAAAGAGATTGCCAGTACGATTGGCACTTGACTAAGCCTGCTGATATAAAAAAAGACGTGTGGCACTCGGAGACTGCCGGGGTAAAGCTATTGCATAGCATTTTTTATCAACTTATGCAATTATTATTATTTATTTATTTTATTAATGCAGTATTTTTTTTCCTTTGTTTTTTTTTCTTTGATATTAATTCAAGTTACACTTTGAGCGTGGTGACCGATAAAAAGTGAAATTTTAAAAATACTTTTTAAATACAAGCTTTAATTATCATTACCATCTTGCATCATATAGTACTCGTCAAGAAGAATCAAATGAGCCCAAACTCGATGGGGTTGCGTTGTTTAATGACAGAGTTCCTATAGCCACCTTCCAGCTCCATCATCAGATCAGCTCCATGTCATAATAATATTGCATTGTCATCCGATTTACACACGCATGCAAATTTTCAGCTCAATTGGAAACCGGGAAGTGGGTCAAATCAAACTTGCAAGATTTGATTACAGACAGACAGACAGACAGACAGACAACAGACAGGTGAAAGTAATATAAAGCTTGTAAAAAACAAAAGAGACAAGCGTGATATTTCAAAAAGTCATTAAAAGTTCTGGTATTTATCTATAGATGGAAAAACTAAAAAGTATCACCGCTGTGCCGGTCGGAGTGGGGGGTGTTGGGTTTTTTTCGTTACGGAATTTCTGGATTCGGTCCCCACGCTCAAGGCCCGCGATAGAAGCTATGCAATAGCTTAAAAGCAAATATATTTCGTAAAGAACTGAAAACACAACATAAATCCTAAGGCCCCGGATCTTTAATTACGTGAAAGGTGATTAATAATAATCATTTGTAGATTATCGCTTGCTGCCATTCTCCTTTATTAATCTAGGGGATGAGAAATGTTATTGTCACAACTTGGTACAAATAACAAATTGTGAGACTTGTTTTAATCTAGGGGCTTCAGTCGAAATTTTGATTTTGAAATTTCGGAAATTTTATAACATGTTTCGGATTTTTTGCTCTCTTTCTCTTTTGTATTTATTCCAGAATTCTTAATTGATTATTAAGGAATTAATAAATGGTTAATAAAAGTGTTCTTTACTGCTGTAGTAGCTGTAGTATTGTTAGTTTGTTTTTCTCAATAAAGGCATTTGCCACTTAAAAAAAAAAATTAAAAAAAAAAAAAAAGGAATTAATTAAGAGCGTATATATCGAGTGCCGCTGCGCCCTCTCGCTCGCACCATTTGACGAATTTTGAAATATAAATTCATGGAATTAATTTATTGAAAATACCTCTATCTCTATAAAAACACTTTATTGAAATAAGTACCAAAAAATGTGCAGAAAATCTTAACTATATACATATATATAATAGTATTTATGTGGGTGTGTCTCAATAGTTGTTATGTTAAATGAAAATAAGTACACCTACCTATAATAATACCCCTTTTCGTGAGTGAAAATGCCGACTTTGAACTAAAACATATTTATTATAAAAATAAGTTACTACTAAAGAACAAAATCCATTTATCGCCAAAATATGTTCTTTGAAGTGATTGTCTAATTTGTCGTGTTAGGGCGTGTACACACGAGACCGCCCGCGCGGCGGATGTCCGCCGATTTCCTTTATAGCTGCGCGTGTGTAGCTGCCTTTATTGACTTTTATGTTAGCGATCATTTGTTTTGTTGTTATGCTTTGATCGGACGGTTTCCTTTTTGTTAACCTGCTAATGTGACAAAACTATGTGTTATTTTATATTTATAAGCAGAGCCAAAAATGGTTTGTTGAGAAAAATGTTTTAATTCTAATGTTGGATTATGACATTTTTAATATTGAAATGAATTAATAAATTATAGTTTAGATTATATTTTATGTATAATTTTATGTTTTTTGAATGCTTTATGCATTTGACCCAATATAAATCGACGCTTGAAAGGCAAAATATCTTAAGCGACACTTTGGGCGATATTGAGTAGTCGATTGGTTTTACTCTCGTAGCTCTAGGATAATACACCCAAATATAATTTATCACCTATTAAAAATCTCAATCGCAAACTGGTACAAATTCTGTAATAATGATGAACGCTGTAATAGTAATAGTAATATCTCATTACAGCTGTAATGGACGGTCACACACTGTTCGCCTTAAACAATACAAACGAGATCGTGCACTCCTCACAAATTACATGCTTCGGTACTCCGCAATTAACTTTCGTGTAACTTACGTCCTTTGAGCATTTGTGAGAGGAGTTGTTAAGCGGTACTTACAGAGTAAGTTTTTTTTTATACAACGAAGTAAGAAGACGAGCAAGACGCTCTCCTGATGGTAAGAGATAACGCTGCCCATAATTAGTACAGTGCTACCCAGGATTTTACAAAGGAAAAATTCTGGGTGCACTGCGCCAACGCTTCTTACTTGAGAGTCATAAGATGTTAAGACTCCTCAGCCCAGTAATTTCACTAGTTACAGTGCCCTCCTACCGAAGCACAGTAATGTTTGCACATTACTGCTCAGGCGGTGAATAACTGGCACTGTTGGGGTACCCTCATAGTCCTCATGCAAAGGAAATCTACCCTGGTACAATTTAAACGACGCTGATTGGGATGAAATTCAATATCTGTGATAGGTATCCCACTGTATGTGTAACATTGTCAAATGCACTGGGTGAAATTAACACTACTACAGTTTCTAGAGGCGGCAAATGTCTGTGGCCTTTTCTTGTTGACGTAGAGAAAAAATGCATTCCGCATACTCTCCCATCGGGGGTACCTTGGGAGGATTATGTGGGACTCCCCGTGCAGAGCGACTGCACGGGTATACCCACTAAAACAACCCGGCGGCACTCCCGTATCGTCTTTGTGACGGAGGACAGGGAATCGGCAGAGCCTTAGCAGTCCCCCATCGACGACCGCCCTTCACGTTCTTCTTATCATGAGGTGGCCATTGCCACCATTGTAAGAGTTTTTTGAGAAATTTCACTAGAAGAGAAATTAATTGAAAATTTGTGTTTTTGACAACCTCTGTGGCGCGGTCGCCACCCACCTGCAACGCAGAAGGTTGCGTGTTCGATTCCCGCACCGGACAAATGTTTGTGTGATCCACAGATATTTGTTTCTGGTCTGGGTGGCTTTCTGTATCTATTATAAGTATGCATGTATAAAAAAAAGCATCTAAGTATTATATCCGTTATCCTACCATAACACAAGCATCAAGTTGCTTAGCTTGGGGCTGGGGCCTTGGGGTTAGGTGGCGCTGTGTGAAAAGTCCAGAAATATTTATTTTATTTTATTTGTTACAAAAGTCGTTACTTATAAAGATCATCATAACCCTATAAAGATCAAAAGTTTAAAAAATCAAGGAAAAAAGTAACAAACATTCATAACGCGCATTGCATAAATAGTTGGGCACAAGCAATACATCACGTTATGGTACATCCACACGCACGACTCCACCGATATTGTTCGGCAAGATAGATTTGATGTATGAAAGACGACGATTTCCCCCGGGTCGGGCGTAGCGCGAGCAATATAAATGAAATTCGTGAGTGTGAATGCGGCATAGGTTCGCGAATTTTTTGATTAGGTTATTTTTATTTTTTTATTCGATATACCGGGACCGGGGGTAGACTTCCTTTGCAGGAGGTCGACTAGGCGGGTACCCCAACAGTGCCTGTTATTCTACCGCCTGAGCAGTGATATGCAAACATTACTGTGCTTCGGTAGGAGGGCACTGCAGCTAGTGAGATTACAGGGCTAAAGACTCTAAAGTTAAGGAAGCGTTGCGTTGGTGCAATCCACTTAGAATTTTTCATCATTGTAAAATCCTGGGTGGCATTGTACTAATTATGGGCAGCGTCATCTTTTACCATTATGAGAGCGTCTCCCAAGTCTTCTATTTTCTTTTGTATAAAAAAGATACAGGTTAGCTTCTCGTTTGATCTTAAGCGACGATGACTAAACCTAGAAGGCGGGATAAATCCCTCCCTGGCTTCACTGAACTAATGCCGGAACACAGATTTAATGACCGCTTGGCGACATGGTTTTATCCAGTGGGTGGTAACTAGCCACGGCCGAAGCCTACCACCGATTAAAGCAATTTCTTCCGTGTTTCCCGAGCGGTACAACTTGGGTACCTTCAAGGTATGAGTGAATAGGTACCTTTCTAGGCATCTTACGTGATCCATCATCGACCGCATTTTCACTTTCCATCAGGTGGGATGTAGTCAAACGTAGGCCTTTTTAGTATAAATAAAAAAAGTACCTAACGATTTCTGTCTATCATCTGACTGTTTTTGAAAGATTGAGATAACGGACCAAAATAGCTATTATAGTAGTATTTGTAAAAAAATACTACAGCATAACATCGATCCGTCGTTAGACAGATTCGAGTCGGATTCGGAACGGATATACCTAACACGGAAGCGTTCTAACATCTTAAAAACCATTATCACACCAACACAAATCTAAAAAAAAACACATCTAAAAAAACCCCAAACATTTTCCGCTAAATTTCAAAAACAATGATTTCTACATTAACAAAGCGAATAGCGACCAGTGGTATGATTTATGCCAGCATCCGAAAAAGCGCTCTCAGCGCTAAATTGTTATTGCGGGAACTTTAATGGATTGGAATGGACGACAAAATTACGTGTATACAAACCGATACCTACTTGTTTGATCAGACTTTGCACCTAAGAGAGAAAAAGTCATAAAAATTATGAATATTTTTAATTTTAAGCACTTTAGAGACATGAAAAGTAAATGATTTTAATGCACTTTTCTTAAATGTGCAAAAAAAAATTATAAAACTAGGTATAATTTCTAAGCTACTGAAAAGTAGCATGTATCCAAAGTTTATGCTGCCAAATTTCAGCGAAATTGATTCAGTTCGTTTTTGTGTGAATAGGTAACAAACGAACACACATACATATATAGTTTCGCATTAAAATTATAAGTATTAAAATAGATGGAAATAAAACAGCAACATGTAAGTTAAAATCAAAACCACAGGAACATAGGAACATTCCAACATTCCAAACTCAAATCCCAAAGGCGACCTCGTAATTACTAACTACAATTTTCACTCTTTAATTTGGGGTCCCGAATTACCCCTGTTTACTCTCCGACGGGGCATGTAATCCTGATTCCTGATATGCGCTGTTACCTCTAACGTTCGTAGGCTTTAATGGATTTTGTTTTAAAAATAACGGCCATTTTAAAAGGATTTAAATTCGGAAGTGTTTCTTGTCGTTTAAATTTACACCTAAAATGTTTTAAATGAACCTTTTTTTTGCGAAACCAACCATCCAGTATTGTTTAATATTTCCTCTCACTGCACGGTTGTGTGGATGACTCGCTTTAAGCGATAAGACTGCCAATTGGTCATGGTAGACAACAATGCGTCTTTCTTACTTAGTCTTAGTAGGCAGTGCTACCAACTGTGATTTTCCTACTCTTAATAAATAATAAATAAGAACTGCGGGGTTATTCCGGACCAAAATCGCTTCTCGTTTTGCTAACGTCCACTGTCAAATTTTAACAAAATTTTGAAAACAATCTTGAAAATTCTTACGATACCAGTACAAAATCAAATGCAACTTTTTTTTTTAATTAAGCATCTTTTGGTCGCCTGAAAGTGGCATTTTTTTTTATATAAAATTGTATTTTTCACCACTCTCGCACGAAAATGGTGTCTTTGGTCATCGATTTCAGTGAGCAAAAGCCGTTTTTGCTCTCTAGAGAGGCAAAGTGATTTGAATTTCGAACACAATTTTAATGGCTATGAAGAAGTTGGTGTGTTCTGAAACTTATTTGTGTACAATTATTTGACTGAGATGCACATAATTTTTAATGTTATTTATTGAATTTTAAGTTTATAAATTGTATTTTTTCAATAATATTTTAAATAAAATACTATTATAGAATAATAAGTCGTAAGTGAGTTTTTTTTTTTTAAATATTATTACAATTTGTTTTTCATAAATATGTCACACACACAAATTTCGAACGCAACTCTTTTAATAAAAAAAAAAAATACAAAATGGCGGGATTTAGAAGTTTAGAGTTTACAGTCAAATGGAGAATGCGTTGTGACGTCATCGATAAATGCCATCTTTGTCTCTCTCTTTTGTATGAGGTAAGTGAGATGGCACTTATAGTTGTCATTTTTCTTGCGACAGTGGTGTTCACGACACATTTTCCATTTGGTTCTAAACCTCTTGGTAAAGATTCAAATAAATATTTTCAACTATAAGTTGTAAACTTTTGCAAATTTCTATTTGTGATCTAATAGTCTGTTTAATTACAAAGAAATGAGTGACCCCAGTGATGAAGATAGTTGTCTTACGCCAAAAGAGTTGAAAGAACAAGTTTCGAATGCCGAGTTCAGCTATTTGCCTGAAAAATCTAAAGTGAAATATTTAAAGGCGTACGAATCCTTCAATAATTGGCGCCTCTCACAAAAAGCAAAAACATATTCCGAGACCGTGATACTATCATATTTCATGGAACTATCTAAAACAAAAAACTCCAGTACATTATGGAGCATTTTTTCTATGATAAAAGCTGTCTTGAAAACGAAACGTGACCTTGATATAGCCACATATCATAAGTTGATAGCATTTTTAAAAAGAAAATCAGAAGGATTCAGGGCTAAAAAGTCAAAAGTTTTTACTGCGCTTGAAATAGAAAAATTTCTGAATGAAGCACCAGACAGTAAATACCTCGCTTTAAAAGTAAGTAAATTGATACAAAAGCTAATTTATTCCAAAGAAAACCTATCTACTGTACCTATCTAAAAATAAGTAAACTAAATTATTGTTATTTTTTACAGGTTGTATTAATTATTGGCATAAATGGAGCGTGCCGCTCGAATGAATTGTTGAATCTTAAGGTAAACGACGTTGAAAAGCATTCGGACAAATTAATATTAGTAAAATTATTGAACACAAAGACTAAAATCGACAGATCATTCGTCATTAGTGAAGAATATGTGAATGTGGTGGACAAGTATATGGCATTACGACCCGCTAATACAAAAACTTCAAGATTTTTCTTACATTATGATAATGGAAAATGTAAAAAACAGCCCATAGGCATCAATAAAATCGGTGATATGCCAAAAACGATTGCTAAATTTCTTCAGCTTCCGGACTTCCATCTTTACACTGGGCATTGCCTGAGGCGGACGTCAGCAACACTCTTAGCTGACTCAGGCGCTGATATTACAGTTCTTAAACGCCATGGTGGCTGGAAGTGTAACAAGATTGCAGAAGAATACATCGAAGATTCTATTGAAAGTAAAACAAAGATTTGTAAAGGCATCATAAATTCAATCCATTTAAAGAATCCCACGGAGCTCGAAGCTTATCCTTCAATTTCAAAAAACTTCTCCTAGCCCCTTTCCTTGTCCTTCTCAGGAAATAAATAAAGATACAGAAATCCTACCTAATTCACAAATAAATAAAACAACAATTAAACTGCCGAACAAAACTGTCACTTTTAATTTGCAAAATTGCAGTAATTTTACTTTTAATTTTTAATTATTATGTTAATAGTTGTTAGTGTAGGTACAGTACTAATTAAATAAAACTTACTTTTAAATAATTTTATAATTGTTTATCTTACCTATCCTATTCGATTTTCTCACTGTTCGTGGTGAAAAGCTGTATGTTCAACTTGTGAGAAAGTTTTTTTTGATGTTTCGTACCGTTAAGTCACTCACTGCGCTCAGCAGTCTATTATTTGAATCACTCGCTGCGCTCGTGATTCAATTCTAGACTGCTTCGCGAGCTCGTGACTTAATCTCGGTACTCACAGCAAAAAACAACTTTGCTCACATGTTGAACAAATAGCTATTATAGGTTATTTTTTTGCTTAAGTTTTGCTGCGCCGTCGTCTCTTTTTATTACAAGCTTTATATTACTTTCACCTGTCTGTTGTCTGTCTGTCTGTCTGTCTGTCTGTCTGTCTGTCTGTCTGTCTGTCTGTCTGTCTGTAATCAAATCTTGCAAGTTTAATTTGACCCACTTCCCGGTTTCCAATTGAGCTGAAAATTGGCATGCGTGTGTAAATCGGATGACAATGCAATATTTTTATGACATCGAGCTGATCTGATGATGGAGCTGGAAGGTGGCCATAGGAACTCTGTCATAAAACAACGCAACCCCATCGAGTTTGGGCTCATTTGATTCGTCTTGACGAGTACTTTATGATACAAGACGATAATAATAATTAAAGCTTGTTTTTAAAAAGTATTTTTAAAATTTCACTTGTTACAAGCTTTTATTTACTTTCACTTGTCGTCTGTCTGTCTGTAATCAAATCTTGCAACTTAAATTTGACCCACTTCCCGGTGTCCGATTGAGCTGAAATTTTGCATGCATGCATAAATCGGATGACAATGCAATATTATTATGACATGGAGCTGATCTGATGATGGAGCTGGAAGGTGGTCATAGGAACTCCGTAATAAAACGACGTAACCCCATCGAGTTTGGGCTCATTTGATTCGTCTTGACGAGTACTTTATGGTAATAATAATAAAAGCTTGATTTTAAAAAGTTTTTTTAAAATTTCACTTGTTGGTGCAGAATTTAGGCCCTGATCGCATTTGGAATACATTGTCGTCATCCGTGTTTCCGCTGTTTACTTCTACATCTTAATAATATTGTTATTTGTGTAAGCAGTTCTTTCTAGACACCATAAGTAGGGGAGACCGGGGATAGTTGAATGTGGGGGAAGGTAGACTGCCGAAAACTCGTCGGCAATGCGAATGAAACTTAAACTTAAAACTCAAAATTAATTTATTGAAATAGGTTATAAATGGAGCACTTTTGCTCTGATCATAGCCAAGTATTTAATAGACTCCATACCCTAAGTGTGGCCCATATTAGGAAATAGGAATCCGGGTCGACCGATATCCAGATGGACCGATGAAGTCAGAAGAGTGGCGGAAGAAATGGATTACCAGGGGGTAGACTTCCTTAGCAGGAGGTCGTCTATGTGGGTACCCCAACAGTGCCAGTTATTCTACTGTACTGTGCTTCGGTAGGAGGGCACTGTAGCTAGTGAAATTACTGGGCTAAAGAGTCTGGAGTAAGAGACATCTTATGACTCTTGAGTAAAAAGCGTTGGTGCACCTAGAATTTCACATCATTGCGAAATCGTAGGTGGCATTGTACTGATCATGGGCAGCGTTATCTCTTAACATCACGAGAGCGTCTTGCTCGTCTTCTTACTTCTTCACATAAAAAAAAAGTTTAGGACAGTAAATCTACCTAACACACCCCCGCCCCGTAGTCAACCATCCCCGGTCTCCCCTAAGCTAGTAAAGTAAGTAAGATATGTGTCGCAATGACGAAGATTATTTGTATATGAACAAGTCCATTTATCTGCCAATCACATTCATGCCATTTCTGAATCAGGGTTTCTTTGTCTTTTATGACGTAAAGTATATAGTATATTGGTTATATTATATACTTGAGGATACTACTCTCTCTCAGATGGAATTACTTACCACAAGTAGGTTTAATAAAGCCTAAATTACTACATGTTTGTTTTGTTGTACGTAGGATACAATTGTCTAGGATCAATGTGTCTATTCTCAAGGAGCTAAAGATCGAAGACGAAATGAGACTGTCATCCATGTACCTCGACCTCCAGAGAGTGCTACAATACTTTGGACATATTGCTCGCAGAAACGACGATAACCTGGAAAGACTGATCGTGACTGGCAAAGTAGAGGGGAAGCGGCCTAGAGAACGTAGCCCCAAGCGATGGTCTGACCAGGTTGCACAGCAATTGGAGATATCGGTCAGCGAGGCACTCCACCAAGCCAAAGATAGGAGCCAGTGGTAGAAGACAGTCTCGGGCAAGCAGCAAGGAAGGAGTCACGATCCTCAACATTGAGGGAACGAGTGAAGAGAGAGGATACAATTAGGATGCCTATGTAACAATCTAAATCGATTAGACACATACCAGATCGGCTGGTCCGAGGTGGCGCAAGAAAGGGACAAATGGAAGGATTTGGGGGAGGTCTTTGCCCAGCAGTGGGACAGTACAGACTAGAAAAAATGTAGCAATATCTATCTTAGGGTCAAATTTCAACTAGATTTGGCCAGTGGTTTAAACTTTGAGTTGATAGTCAGTCAATCAGTCACACTATAGACATCAGCTAAGAAAGGATTTCGCAATAGGGTCGAAACCGTGACCTAGTACCTCTAGGGTTTTTATAAGTACTAAATAGGTCTACGTTTGACCTCATGTTTCATGTGAATGGTCAAGCCTCAATTGGTCGACCTAGGCGTACTTTCCTTGACCAAATAAATGTCGTTCTAAGGAAAGGCCAGGTCAAGAGTACCAAGAATCGGCGAGCGTGCATGAAGAATGTGATGAAAGTCGAGGAAGCGTGCAAGGTGTGTCAGGATCGTACCAATTGGAGGGAAATAGTCTCTACCTACCCCAACGGGAACCAGGCGTCATTATACATATGTATGTTGACGTCATCCCACCTGATGATGATGCGTGCAGATGCGGTCTACGACGAATCATCTAAGATGGCTAGAATTACCTATTCACTCGTGCATTGAAGATTTCTAAGTTCGCATTTTTCAACAGACACGAGCAAAATAGCGCCAATCAGCTAGTTTATTTACAAAAATCAAGCGAACCAGAAAATCAACGGAAAAACAAATTTTCCTCGAAATAAATAAAAGAATAAAGATTGTCCTCACATTACTAATTCCACTTCTATTCTACATTTGGCCTTCACCCATATATAGAGGAAAACACTTCAAAAATAAGTCAATGGTATTCGGTTCTGCAAAAACATTGTTTCCTATTCTCCCCTTCGCGGCCACTTTTGTCCGATCTACTTTATTGGGCGGGTGTTACACCGATACGTAACATTTGACTTTAACATAATAACAAAATAAAAGTTATCTGTAGTTGTGTGTAGTGTGGTCTGTGTAATCTTAGTTCTAAGTTTATATTGTTGTATTTGTGTGAACAATAAAAAGTTTTCTATTCTATTCTACAAATTTATATTTCTAAGTTTGTCACATCGAGCGTTTCAACGGTAGCCTTAAATCTCATTATTTAAATGATCATCTTTAAGCATAGAGGATGAACAATGGCTCTTTAGAATAGAATAAAATAGAAAATACTTTATTGTCACACCACAGATTGTATACAAAAACTTAGAACTAAAACAATTTATAATATAAAAGTGTAACAATTGGCGGTCTTATCGCTAAAAGCGATCTCTTCCAGACAACAAAACAGGGAAGGAAAATAAAATAAGGACGACGATGGTTGCTTTAATCTGCGTATTTAAGTGATGATCAAGGACACGCTGCAGTGGGATATAGATTGAAAATATCAAAATTATGATTGATGGATAGGAGTAGCCACTTCTAGCGGAGGTAGTTACCATTAATCAACGCCGAAGTATACAATAAAATTAATCTGCTGATATTTCTACTAGTTTATAGTGAAATAGCTATTGCCAGTTTGCAAAGTACCCTATGCTATCAACACACACCATCCCTCTCACTTCCTCCTCTCTCTCTCTCAACCCTCTTTACACCTTTCTCTGTCTTGAGCTATAATATACCATTCCTCGAGGTGTTCGTCCATGTCATCCCGCCATCTTTTTTTATTATTATTTTATTTTATAAATGTCTGACAAAGTGGTCGAGTGAACTTTTTTGAGTGAACGTACATATTCTATTTATTGTTTGTAGTTTTTGTAACTAATTAATTATTACACTGCTAAGTTAACAAGTAAAATTTTAAAAATACTTTTTAAAAACAAGCTTTAATTATCATTACCATCTTGCATCATATAGTACTCGTCAAGACGAATCAAATGAGCCCAAACTCGATGGGGTTGCGTTGTTTAATGACAGAGTTCCTATAGCCACCTTCCAGCTCCATCATCAGATCAGCTCCATGTCATAATAATATTGCATTGTCATCCGATTTACACACGCATGCAAATTTTCAGCTCAATTGGAAACCGGGAAGTGGGTCAAATCAAACTTGCAAGATTTGATTACAGACAGACAGACAGACAGACAACAGACAGGTGAAAGTAATATAAAGCTTGTAATAAATGAAACTGTAGACTAGTTACCTACAAAAAGGTAAACAATGTGTGAACAATTTTTTTAATTAATCCTTCGAATCTCACACCGTACCGGAGAGAAGGTTACATATCGGTGTAAGCACATCCAAAGTTCCCTTGCCCTATTTCCCTTGGCATTTGGCAAATAAACATCCAGTGTAAACTCTTATCACTGTCGCAGTTAATATCTGTCGTGCTGTCGATATTCTTACTAGAAAATACCTTTTGACTGACATAAAAAAGGAGGGAAGTTATACAATTCATCCGAACCTTATTCAACTGACTTCAAAAGAGAAAGGTTCATCATCGTAGGGAATCGTTACTTTTTAGGGTTCCGTAGTCAAACTCAAACTCAAACTCAAAATTCATTTATTCAAATAGGCTACAATGGAGCACTTTTGCAAGTCAATTTTACATTTTATTTTAATATTCTACCGCTCATTCGCAAGGCACCTCTATGAGAAGAATGAGCAAGAAACTCATAGTCAACAAGGAACCCTTAATAGTTTCGCTTTGTCCGTCCGTCCGTCCGTCCGTCCGTCCGTCTGTCTGTCCGCGGCATTGCGGAGAAACTATAAGTCCTAGAAAAGTGTAATTTTGTATACAGGTAAGTAATAATAAGGGTAAGAGAACGGTGACAAAAAATAATTTTTAATTAATTAATTTAGGCTACCTCCCGTACACGTAAGATGGGGATGATTTTTTTTTTTCTGGCTGATACCATCGTGTGGGGTATCGTTGAATAGGTATTTTAAAATGAAGGACGGTTTGCTAAGAAACTTTTTCGATTTCATGTTCTGTTTGAAATATATTCACGTTTTAAAAAAAAAATTGAGCGTCCCCCCCCCTCTAAAATCTGAACTACTAGCTTTAAAATTCTGAAAAAAATCAGAGGTATGCTTTCAACCATGAACTTTCCAGGAAAACTATAGCGGTTAAGATAAAATTATTAGTTTCGGTAAAATCAGCAAAATAAGAATACCTAAAGCTAACCTAGCCTATAGTTTATTAATGCATAACTAGATGGCGCTAGTAGTAAAATTAGATCGCGCAAGCGAATTGTTCATGGTTGTATTGTTTACGAGTTATAGCTATCACAAATAAATTACCATATTACAGTGTTACTTAGCTCATAATTTCTAACTTAAGTTTTTTTATTATAATTTGATATAGCATGGTCAAGGCTACTTGTGGGAATGATCCGGATATATTTTTTTTAATTTGCGGAGAATATTATGCTCAAAGAATTCCGTTTGAATGTGACAACGTTCATAATTTAGGCTTACAAAAATTACTTTGGATACTCCCTGGAAATTAACGACAAGCCTTGGATTCCCCAAAAGTTATGCAAAACGTGTGTTGAGTATCTACGTTTGTGGACAAATTAGAAAATAAATAGATTTTGGTACGAAACCGCTATAATGTGGAAAGGACTCGAGAACCATCACGATGACTTATTTTTGCTTAGTGTAAACATAAAACTATTGTTTTGATTTTATTAAAAATTAAGTATGCGGAACATAACTGGCTCATAATGTGTTCATTTAAAAATGGTTTACTTTGTTTTAGGCCAATGGTGGTTATATTTTTTTTTTGTAAAGTAAGAATTATTTGGACTTTTCTCAACACGTCCAAAAACTAATGCGTCACTTTCAAAGGCTCGAATGTGACATAACCATCAAGTTACACTCTCTCCACGACCACCTAGACTATATTCATGACAATCTTGGGGTATTAAGTGAAGAATTGGGCAAGCAATTCCACCCGAACTTTTGTTCGATGAAGTAACGCTATCAAGGCTTCTGGAACGCACATATGATGGCTGAATATTGTTAGAGCATTTAGAATAGCCCTTAGAATAAGAATAGCATTTAGAATAGCTCTGCCTTCAGTTTCAGCAAGAAAATCAAATAACATAAAGAGTTTTTCAACTTAAACTTAAATTAATTAGGATCATCTCTACATTGACCACCCACAAGGTGGACAGACGACCTTATAAAGGTCGCCGGAAGACGCTGGATGCAGGTCGCTTCCAACCGGTACATATGGAAGTCCAAAGGGGAGGCCTATGTTCAGCAGTGGACGTCTTACGGCTGAGATGATGATGATCTCTACATTTATAGCGTTTTATTACGAAAACAACATAATATGTGTCATATCTTTTTAACTAGAGCTGGTACAGAAATTTCAGTCACAAATTTGAAATCGTCGTCAAAAATCATCCAAAATGCTGTTGTGCAGTGTATTCAATCTACTAGAACTACGGAACCCTACATTGTGCGTGGCCCGACTCGCGCTTGGCCTATTTATTATGTATGTTTACCGATTGCATTTTTAAAGTCGCTTGAACCGATTTGATTTTTTTTTGTGAAATGATCCATATAAGTTTTACCGAAATCGGTCAAGCGGTTTCCAAGTTATGAATTAAAATGTGAGGAATGCGGTCGCTTATTGAAAGCGAACTTATAGCCGGTTTCTTTGTTTCTTGTTTTTTTTTAAGTTTTATGAGGGGATAAGTACAAGTAAGTGTATATAAGGGCCCATTGATACCGATCTATGGTTCTCAAAAAAAAAAAAAAATTTTGTCCTGTGAATAGTGATAAGCACTAGGGTACCATAGCCATAGACACCCAGATCCCTGACGAAATAATGAAATGCATTCTCTTAAACTTGTTAAAGGGTAAAACCGCGAAGCAAACTAGTACAAGTTATAACCATAAAACAAGAACAATAACACCCAACATCAACCTTTAATCAGTCAATCAACGATCCAAAACACATGTTCAAAATGACCCCAACTTAAATTAACCCCAACCAGTCCTTTAGACCCTTAAGATATGACTACTCAAGACATCAAAACAGAATATTGTCAAAGGGAGTATACCTGTCATAAACAAAAACAAACTTATCCAAACCTCGTAAAGTGAAAACTTCGCAAATTTTAACCTTATTTATACAAAGATAAGGGCTGTAATAACTTTAGAAAGTGAGTAAGATAATATTGTTGTGCGGTAGTAAATAGGATGATTTTATCTAATGATATTTAATTATGAATGCCTTATGTTTGGATTCTGCGCGAAATTGGTTCAAGTTATTCTGTGATCTGTACATGAAACCATAATTCGTTTATTCAAAGGAGCATTAAGGTACTTTTAACCCCCGACACAAAAACGACGGAGTGTTATAAGTTTGACGTGTCTGTCTTTGGCATAGTATCTCCTGAACGGATTTAACGGGTTTTGATCTAATTTTTTTGTTTGAAAGTAGAGTTAGTCGAGTGTTCTTAGCCATGTTTGGTGTAAATCGATACAAGATGGTCGCCGCTACAAGATAGTGCACTCAATTCTAGGTGCACTGCACCAACTATATCCTTTACCTAAACTGAATGTATTTTTAACATCGTAGGTACCTAATAAAAAAACAATATTTTTTGCATGATGAACCTCTAGCTCCATTTTTTTTTAATTTATACTTATCTGGAAAACTGCTGATAATATATTTACCTGAAACAAAAAACATTAAAAATTTAGTCATAGTTCTTAGATAACTAGTTTACAATCTATATAAAATAAGAAAACTCTTTATTGTATCATCAACATTTGTACAATAACTTAAATGTAAAAACAGTTAACGTTATAAGCAGTGAGCCAATTGGCGGTCTTATCGTTAATAGCGATTCTTCCAGACAACCAAGCTGGGAAAGGAGAATAAATTTCGGACGACGCTGGTTGAAAAATATACATATTATAAGTAATACTCGTATTAAAAGGCAAAATGTTTGTATGTAGTAATACAAAAATCTCTCTTTTTTTAATGTATCTCTCGTAGACATTTTTAGGTTAACAGGCTTAACTCTAACACCATTCTCAGAATCTAGACCAGCCAATACACTAAAAAATACAATTGTATCGCAATACAGAATCCAATTCCTTTCATCACAATTCTTCACAGAAAGAAATTAACTAATCTTAAGATGTGACATCAAGTTGTTTTTTTTTTCTCTATTTATTTAGTGTTTATTCTATAAGAACATGTCATAACAACATCAATAGACAAGCTTAGACATTGCCTAGCCCTAGAAAACGACTATTGGTGCGCGACATTAGATAGTAAGAAAGAAATTTATTTGCACACAAACCAAAGGGAAAAAATACAATTAACAATAATATCGGTAGGATAAAAGAAAAAAAAATTGTCGCAAACAGGTACCAGCATAGCTTGTGCACGTCTATTTTGACCTACGCTGGCCTTCCGCTGATACCCTGTAGTGGTGACAGCAAAGTGAATACGTGGCTCAGTAACTGACACCCATATCCGTTATGCACCCCTTTTCAAAGAAAATATCAGCAATATGATAAATAGACGTCTACTTTCCGAGCGAGAAAAAGGTACAGAGTTATAAAATTATTTTTTTTTCTATATCAAAGAAGATTGTAAGTTCAAGTCGGGTTTTCAACGGAAATCCGACGGCGCTCCGAGTGGTACGGTTCGCAAATAAACTGGGAGATATTAAATTCTTTATTAAAAATACGATTTCTGCACTGTAAAAGTGGATGTGTAGTTAAGAGATAATTAATGTAACTTTTTTGATAAGAACTGGTCGCATTCTGTGTTGGCCGCTTTGCTGTGTTTCCCGAGCGATTCAAATTGTTATTTTTCAAGGCACGATTGTACCTATAGGTGTAGGAACTTTCTCTATGCATCTTACGTGATTTAACGTCGTCTAAGATGTGGTCAAACGAAGGCCGTTCACATTATTTAAGTAGTATAAAATGACATTAGGACACGCAGTCAGCTCAATAATAAATAATAATTTTGACAGTATATTCTAATAATCTTATAAATTACTGCGTAAAAGAATCATGACATCTTAATAATGGCTCTTGAGTAAAAAGCGTTGGTGCAGTGCACCTAGAATTTTACATCATTGTGAACTCCTGGGTGGCACTGTACTGATTATGGGCAACGTTATCTACGGTATCTCTTACTATCAGGAGAGCGTCTTGCTCGTCTTCTTACTTCTTTGCAAAACACCGTGTCGCCAAGCGTTCATTATGACAGTATTCCGGCATGATGTTCAGTGAAGCCAGGGAGGGATTTATTCCGCCTTCTAGGTTTAGACTGCTACCATCTTCGGCCGCATCATCGCTTAACATCACGCGAGATTCTAATACTCTGTGGCGCGGTGGGCTAATACCCGCTTGCAACGCAGAAGGTTGCGGGTACGATTCCCGCATGGGACAAATGTTTGTGTGATCCACAGGTATTTGTTACTGGTCTGGGTGGCTTTCTGTATATATTATAAGTATATATGTACACAAGAAAAGCATATAAGTATAATATCCGTTATCCTAACCACTATAGCACAAGCATTAAGTTGCTTAGCCTAGGGTTAGGTGACGCTGTGTGTAATGTCCTGAAATATTTATTTATTTAATCAATGTAAAAAAAATATTGTTTTTTGCTAACCATACGTTACAATAGCTCATAGCAAGCCGCACCTCAGTCATTCATCTCCTCACACTCCGCATTCATTTGTTATAGATAACGTTTCCACGCCACACACTCGGCGCTCGCAATAGCCTATTCAAGTGTTAACAATCATTTTTAGGAATATTTATTTTACTGTGACTTCCTTTGCAGGAGGTCGTCTTGGTGGGTACCCCAACAGTGCCAATTATTCTACCGCCTGAGCAAACATAACTGTGCTTCGGGAGGAGGGCACTTTAGCTAGTGAAATTACTGGGCAAAAGAGTCTTAACATCTTTGACGCTTGAGTAAGAAGCGTTGATTGAATTTCACATCCTTGTGAAATCCTAAGTAGCACTGTGCTGATTATGGGCAGCGTTATCTCTTAACATCAGGAGAGCGTCTTGCTCGTCTTCTACTTCATCACATAAAAAAATATGTTTTTAAAGGTTTTTTCTGTGGCCTTTATTGAGAAAAGGGTAAAATTATACTAAAGCTACTACAGCAAAGAACACTTATATTAACCACAGATCGCCCGAACGTCAATAAACTATTTCATAACATTACACCTTCGATTAATAAGAAAGGGGTACGGTACAGGGGTCTCGCAAATGGACCGTCCCAATTAGGCCCATGCACAGAATTCTTCCGTCACAAACGCGAGTCAGCGCGGCAATCGACACTTATCGACTCAGCAGGCCCAAGTTTGGCACGATAGCGCTATGCCGCATCTTTCCATTTACTTTTATTATTATTATCATTTTATTTAAGTCAAAAGCCATATTCTCATAATACAACACAATAATTATAATTTTTTTTATTATAATTTAAACTAACATTATATCTTTAATATAAGCATCCATATAAAGTCTACCATTCACAAAAGTTTCACCAAAAAGTAACACCCATAAAATCGTGCGCAATTAAAGTATTGTACACACAAATTTGTTAATCTAACCGCCATTATGTCCGTGACAGTTGACATTGGTGTCAATGTGTCAAATGTCAATGACTGTCATTCGTGTACATCGCTCAAGTTGTGCAAGGTGTTGATTCGTATTGCCTAAGTTTTGTGAGCACGTTGAATACCTAATGACAGGGTCAATGTTAGAGGAGAGCGTATAACACTTTTAAAATGTGTGCAATAATATTATGGAGGGCGGGTTTTTAGGAATTTTCAAAAAAAAATTCTATGAATTTATATTTCAAAATTTGTCAAAAAGTGCAAGCGAGAGAGCGTCACTCGATATATACACTCTTAAAACTCAAACGATGTTATTACAAATCCTAGACTTTCGATTATAGACATAGACCTAATTTTATTGATAATATCTATTACAGCTCATAATTACCTACATTACATAATAAATTCATTATAATATATAATATTTAACGCCAGCAGTATCCAGCGGTTTTACCTCCTGTACAGAAACCTATGTATCTATAATATGTATAATATCTACCAAATTTCAGAAGCCGTTTCGGTTTGAAAAAAAAAACATAGTTGATTAAATAATTTTAAGTTCTTTAAACACCATAACACATGCTTTGACGACCTCTGTGGCGCGGTGGGCTAATACCCGCCTGCAACGCAGAAGGTTGCGGGTTCGATTTCCGCATGGGACAAATGTTTGTGAGATCCACAGATATTTGTTTCTGGTCTGGGTGGCTTTCTGTATCTATTATAAGTATGTATTTACAAAAGAAAAGTATATAAGTATTATATCCGTTAACCTAACCACCATAACACACGCATTGAGTTGCTTAGCTTGGGATTAGATGGCTCTGTGTGAAAAGTCCTGCATAATATTATTTTATAATTAGTTGGTATTTAGAGAGTTTTCTAACTCTTTTACGAAATGTTTATTCTAGAATATCGTTTAACATCGAACTCCGGGGTTTCATTTGTTTTGCTAAAAGGATCTTTAAGAAAAGCTACACGTACTCTATGTTCTCAAGAAATGGTTAAATTGCAGTAGAAGCAAGCAATCGATTCCAAACCGCAATAGTGTTCACAAGAAAAATTATAACAAATACGAGAGTGCAACGAGTTTGCATACTCTCACACATTTGTCTCAAGTGTCCCGTACCATTTGTCTCTTTTAATTAGAAAAACAAAACATTAAGAGCCTACTGGTTGAATATCGCAAACTGAAAAAATTACTTTTGTAAATAAAAAAATACTATATTGTGCAGGGCTTCTCTTGAGGAATTTTCAAAAAGTAACTTGTATGAATTTACAATTTCAAAATGTATCAAATTGTGCGAGCGAGAGATTGTTACGCATAGTAAAGGCACTTAAAGCAAGGCTAAACAAAACAGTTTGCTAAATTAAATAACAGCAATGCATAACAAGTGACACTTTTAAAATAATGAAAAAATATTAAGAACCTTATAGAAAAAATAATTATATAAAAAATAAATAATAATATACAATAATTGTATAGAAAATAAATTGTAACGTATAGGGATGTGTCCAAAAATATAAGTACCTATGTCAAGTACAATATAAAAAAAATTAAGTGACAGCCTAATTTTTTTTTTGGAATTGACATCAACACCTACTAATGTTTTAAAATTCAACATTTCGTGAGTGTGATAAAGAACGTCGTGCCCTGTATTATTCTAGTCGAGTTCCAATGGTAGTGGTAAGGGTGTAAAACATTTTTCATTACACCACGAAGTTCGAACTATCGTGGGTGATATTGCGAAAGTGCTGGAAGATACATTACGAGACGAAACATGTGCTCTTCTAATTATTACTTTACTACATATGATTTATGGCTCAATTAGTATTTAGTGGACGGTTTTCAGTATAATAAAAACCATATTTACAGACTATTATGACCTTTTTTTTGTCCCAAGAACAATGCGTTATGCATCATCAAGACTATTATGCTACCTTGGTAGCCCTCTATTGCAGAGGCCGCCTGGGTAAGTACCATACTTTTGCCCATGGGCATAGTCACGGTGGGGCATAGCCCACTATGCCCCATAACATCCAGGACCAGCAAACGCCCTAGCGTTTGCTGGTCCTGGATGTTATTTCGAATTTTCTTGGCGATCGAAATAAGATCACACATACTTCCTAGTCAGGAATTCTGACTCTGGATTATGTTTTTTCTCGTTGGCCTAAGATTTTGCCCACATGTTTTATTTAGTTACATAATATAATTTAAGACTGCTCATGAATTGAGAACTCTGGAATAAGGACAAGTTGGATCTGGTGCTTCGCCGGCTGCTCCCGCAGCACGCTCGCTTCGCGCGCTCGGCTCGCACGTTGTAATCACTGTTCAAACCTAACAAACTGATGTTGGTCTGCCCTTAACTTCGTAAAAAACTTATTTTTTTACGAAGTTCAAACTTTTTGTTCACATCTAACTTTAACCGACTGCGTTTGGCTACATCTAGGTTGAACTGGCTAAACCTAGGTGAAGCCGCACTTCGGACTTTAGCCAAAACATATATGTATTTCTTTATTATTTTAATATATTCCACGAAACGGTACGAAGAACCGAAATCCATTCCTCGTCCCAAGTATGAAAATAAGCGGGATGTAAACAGAATTCTAATTGATAACGTAGGTTGTAACGTGTAAATAAACTCGGGTAATGTACTAAGGTCATGTCAGGTCAGGTCATTGACCTAGAGGGCAATAACTTTTATAATAAGAACTTTGGTATTTTTTTTAAGACAGCTCGCGATTTTTGTGATCCTATTTCTGATGTATAAAAATCTTGTATTTTCTCTAGATCGGCTTGTGGCCGATCTGCGGTTAATAAAAAGTGCTCTTTACTGCTGTAGTAGCTGTAGTATTGTTAGTTTATTTTTCTCAATAACGGGATTTGCCACTAAAAAAGTAGAAAAAAAATGTCCTAAAATATTTATTTTATTTTTACTAAAGATCGGACAGTCACGTACATTATTTATATAGGTTGTTGTATTATAGCTATATGTTCGTAACACATGTTTCTGGCGTTGCAGCCATATATCACCGCCACGCCCCCTGTCGCCCCGTGTGTGATCACATAAAGAATATCGCTCTTTGAACGCTCTTTATAAATCTTCGGAGCCTTGAAATCTAGTTTGGTTAACCGTTATTTATAATTGATTTAACAAAAAAGGGTTTACAATTCGCTGACTTATTTTAATGTCATAGGTGGCAAACAAGCAGACATCACCGTTTATATACTACTAGCTGACCAGTTTTACCCGCTGTACTAGCCTATGTGTTATTCCGAGTCTAAGCTATCCCGTCGTGGTCCGAGCAGCGCCTCAGCCTGGCTGCTGCAGTCGGGCAGGACCTTTCACTTCCCAGCGTGGTCTCAATTCCATGCTGGAGAGTGAGGAGGCCTGGGCGGCGGTTGGCTCCTTTTGTGACATCACTTCTTCAGCGAAGCGTACGCGGGAGGATGATCCCTTCGCGGCACCGCTCCGTCGGCAAAGAAGGGGCTGGAGAAGGCGACAATTTGATCGTCGCCAACAGCCTCACGGTGGTGAATAGCGGATGATAGGTGCAGGGGCGCAATATTACCGTAATAGATTTCCAATCTATAACGGTAATGCGGCGTACGTAAACCCTTCCGCATTTCAGAACTGAAAGTAGCGTAGCATTTAAACTCTCAAACTGCATTTTCTACCGCATCTCAGATCCATACTGGCGCTGAATAGATGTAGGGTTTCCATATACGCGACGTCGTGAGGTACGATACGAGAGCCAATGAACTCAACGTGGAAGATGCCGAAGACCGACCAAAGTGGAGAGAAAGAAGTAGGAAAGCGGACCCTGGCTATTAGCCGGGATAAACGCTAAGAAGAACAAGAATAGCAATTTAATTAGGGTACCTAACCAAACTAAAAGCCTAATTAATTACATAATAACGTGTAACATGAAACTTTACACAGCGAGCGCAAATCTCAAGGGGCTTCCCTTTTTGAACAAACCTGCGAAATACGATAAACGTGTTAAACAATAGAGAACAAAAATCCTGTTTATTGCGACCATAAATATAGGATTTTTAAAATATAAAGCAAAAGAGAACGAACCGAGTGTTGCTGGGAGATTGTGCCGTTTCCGCACCTAATACTATTGAGGGTAGTCGCTGAAATTGCTCAAGAATATTGTTATTTTAAATTCTAGGTTATTTGATATTGAAATCTCTTAGCGTGTTTCGGAGGCACGTTATGTTCTTAGCTGTTGTTCAGCTGTTGTCACAAAAAGAAAGGATTTACAATTCCTCGAAAACATATTTTAATGTCATAGGTGGCAAACAAACAGACAGCACCGTTTATAATAGCTCTACAGCGGTTTTACCGCTATAGCCTATGTGTTAATCCAGGGTCTAAGCTATCTCTATACCAAATTTCAGCTCAATCGGTCCATCCGTTTAGGCGTGAAGAAGTAACAAACATACACACTCACTCACAAACTTTCACATTTATAATTATTAGTGCGATTATTTGTAACCGAAGAAACCAAAACCAAATCAAAGTTTGGGATACCGACATGACAAAACTCCCTTTTGTCTTTTCATAACTTGAAAAAGTTAAAGGAAAGGCTCAGAATTTTGGTAAAAAAAGGCTTATAATTTTTCAAAGTATCTTGTTTTATTTCATCACTTACTCGAAAACATCTGTAATGTGTCCGATTTATAAAATTGAGAAACCATGATGTAGTGAAGATTGTTGATTAACATTTTATTCGATAACATTAAATAAATAAAAAAATATAAATATTTCAGGACGTTTCACACAGCGCCACCTAACCCCAAACTAAGCAACTTAATGCTACTTATTACTTAAATAAAAAAAAACCTGTTTATCAAAATGTCTCATTTTCTAGTATTCAAATAAAACAACCTAAATACACACCGCCAATTTAAACATAAATAAATTTCAAATTTCTTATTTGTCTTTAATGCCTTTATTGAGAAAAACAAACTAACAAAAAAAAAAACAAACTAACAAACTTTACTACTGTTTCCTTACCGCGTTCTTTATGTACCTTTTGACCCCAACAACAAAAACTCGCTCACCTCTAGGGTGAAACAAAATTGCGTATTGTATAGAGATATGACCCACATCCAAAACCACAATATTGTTGCGCCTATCATTAGACGAAACAATAAACAAAATTCCAATCAAATTTCCAACAATTCGGCTTCTTTAAAACTGGTTGAGAACAAAATTAGTGACGGAGACATAAGTGGCGCAGCACGAGTTTTATTTTCTAGCGACTTAGTAGCTCCAAACAGCCCTGAAACAGTACAGTCCCTGATAGAAAAGCATCCACTGGCAGCGGTCGACCTTACCATGCCCGATCCACCACAACCCGGTGACGTCACTGTTCAAGCGACCGTCAGCGAGGTTTCTAAAGCCGTTATGTCCTTTCAAAATGGTTCCGCCGGTGGCCTTGATGGCCTTACACCTCAACACTTAAAAGATCTTTTATGCGCTATTTCGGGCGAGGTTGGCGCAACCCTCTTGAAGGATTTAACTGATTTAGTTAACCTGATGTTGGCTGGTCGAGTTAACAGTGAAATCACTGACATTTTATACGGCGCCAACTTGTGCGCACTTGCAAAAAAAGATGGTGGCATTAGGCCAATTGCGGTCGGTATGACTTACCGTCGCCTGGCGGCCAAGGTTTGTTGCAAGAAAAAAGTCGCTCCTTTGAGCGATCTTTTTCAACCAACACAGCTTGGTTTCGGCTCGCCAGGTGGCTGTGAGGCAGCTGTTCATTCTCTTCGCACTTTTCTCGATCAAAATTGTGGTGAGGTTCTGCTAAAGGTGGATGTAAAGAACGCCTTTAATTCGGTGGACAGAGGGGCCCTGTTGACGCAAGTGAAAGATAAAGTCCCGGATATCTACAATTTTCTTTGGCAATGTTATGGGAATCCTTCGAAATTAGTTTACAAAAATAATCTTATTTTGTCTTCTGTTGGTTGTCAACAGGGTGATCCACTCGGACCGGCCATTTTCAGCCTGGCCATCCATCCGATTATTCAGCGTCTAAAGTCCAAACTTAATGTTTGGTACTTAGATGACGGAACTTTAGGAGGTGATGCGGGAACTGTACTTGACGATTTAAAAACTCTTATAGACGAATTTCGTCTCATTGGCCTAGAACTAAATTTATCAAAATGTGAAATTTTTATTTCAGATACATGTTTGGACAAAGATTTGGTAGTTGATCAATTCCTTCTTTTGGCACCCAGCATAAAAATTGTCGATAAGTGCTCACTTCGCCTCCTTGGTTCGCCGATCCTAGACGAATCCTTCCCACCTTTTGTTGAGGAAAAAATTCAAAATTTTATGATGGCCTCGGACAGATTGATCAAAATTAATGCCCACATGGCATTTACTATTATCAGGTATTGTTTGTTTGTACCAAAATTTACATACGTTTTACGATGTTGTCCATTGTGGAAACACAATGAGCTTCTTGTAAGCTTAGACAACGTCATAAAAAATACCCTGATGTCGGTCCTGAATTTGAGCTTGGATGACAGGGCTTGGTCTCAAGCCTCCTTACCTATCAGGTTTGGGGGCCTGGGGGTCCGTAAAATTTCTAGTGTCGCTCTCCCGGCTTTTTTGTCCTCAGTGCATAGTTCGGACAATCTCATTCAAAAAATACTCGCTCCCTCGCGAGACCCCGCATTATCATCTTTGGCTATAGCTAATTCAGCTGAGGCAAAAAATGCTTGGGTTGCAGCTTGCCCCAATACCGATTTACCTAAAGTACCATCTTCACAGAGACTGTGGGATGGGCCTCTCTGCGAGTTGGCACGGAATAGTCTAATACAAACGTGTCCCAACTCGTCAGACCGTGCCCGACTTCTAGCAGTCTCTGTTAGGGAATCTGGTTTTTGGTTGCAAGCCATCCCTTCCATTAATACTGGTAATCTTTTAGATTCATCTGCTTTTCGTGTAGCTGTTTGTTTGCGCCTGGATGCAGCATGTTATGTAGGTCACCGCTGTCAGTGTGGTAATGCAGTCGACGAACTCGGTCACCATGGTCTCTCATGTTCTCGGAGCGCTGGCCGAATCTCCCGCCACTCCAGTCTCAACGACATCATTCGCCGGGCTTTTACCAGCGCCAATGTAGCAGCCATTCTCGAACCGAATGGTCTGATGCGTGACGATGGTAAAAGACCTGACGGTATGACTTTGATTCCCTGGAAGTTAGGTCGGCCGTTAGTGTGGGACGCGACTTGCGTTGATACACTGGCGCCCTCACATCTTCCAGAGACTCAAATTGCGGCTGGTGCGGCGGCAGTTTCTGCTGAGCGGCTCAAGCGGCGTAAATATGCTAACCTCGATAGCGGTTACATTTTTGAGCCGTTTGGGGTAGAGACTTTGGGTCCTTGGGGTCCGGGAGCTCACCGCATTTTCCAAAATTTATCTGAGCGCTTGGTCGAGGCGACGTGTGACCAAAATGCTGGGGTATATTTGGCCCAACGTATAAGTATTGCCATTCAACGTGGCAATGCTGCCAGCATTCTGGGCACTCTGCCAACTGACAGTGGTTTGGAGCACTTGGATTTTCTGTAGATCGGCTTGTGGCCGATCTGTGGTTAATAAAAGTGTTCTTTACTGCTGTAGTATTGTTAGTTTATTTGTCTTAATTTCATAATTTCTCCTTTACACATAAATACCTAATTAATTAACGGTTCAACTTCGTTCTAAATTCAAACTTTTGAATGCCTGACGTGTTGCCATCACGCAAATATTTCGTTAAATTGTTTATGTTGGTAACAAGTAAACTGAATGCTTATAACTTCAACGAAGCGAAATTGTTGAATAACTTAGCATGCTTGAAGTTAATTTTAATTCAAATACAGAATAATGGTTATTTTTAACCGACTCAGGAAAGAAGTCTTAAAAAAATTGGTTGCCTGGAAGAAATCGCTCGCAGCGACAAACTGTATTAAGTTTACTACAATTGTATTTTTAGTATTTCTTACCTCTAAAGTAGGTAAATAACGAAACCCTTATAGGGTCACGGCGGATGAAACGCCTCTTCACCTTCCAGGAGAGTGTGGAGCTCTGATGCGAATACGTAGCATCGTTCTGGGTCAGCACCAGCTTAGCCCGGACGAGCTTAGAGAGACCAACCCCAGGAAAATCCTTCAGTTCCTCGAAGCTGCAAGGGTCAGTGGCGGACCATAACGCCGCGCAAACGGGCTCTTCTCACCCTCAAAGTGGCGATCACAATAGGTCATTTCTGGCCGCAGTGATATGCTAAGCCACAAAAAGCAAATAAAAAAAATAGGGTCACTCGTGCGTCCGTCTGTCAAGACCCTTTAACTCCAGAATGCGTATAGTTAACGAGTTGAATTTTTACCTACGTTAGTCTACAGCGCTTGATGCTCGTGATTTCTCTTGGTCTCAATATTTATTTTCTTTAAATACTTATTATTTATACCTCTTTAATATTACACATATAATAATAATATAAGAGAGTACTCTTATATAATCCTATCATACACTTTTCGAAAACATATAACAGTTGATTTTACCAAGCAAATATTTAAAAAGATCTTAATTAAAAGTGGAGGCATCTTAATCAGTATTTTAAGAAACACCCACCGCCTTTGAGGCCCGGAGGCTACTCTTTGATTATCTTAATTGAGAAAAAAAAAAACCTCTTTTCATCAAAAATATTTTAATTGTAACCTTTGGAATCTGTTAAAATGCTTGTTTCTTTGAAGATGTTGATTTTGCTTAATTTTTTTTTGAATAACAGACATGACTGACAGTCTGGTTAGATCAGTTTTTTATGGAGAAAATTGGAAAGTATGAGAAATAAAGCTATTGTAGCTCTGAGTAGCTATAAAATTATAGTTGTTACTTGAATCGAAAACTTTACCAAACACCTAGCTAGAGTATTATCTGAATATATTAAAGGAAAGAGTGACTGATTGACTGACTGATCTATCAACACACAGCCTAAACCGCTGAACCGATTGGGTTGAAATTTGGAATACAGATAGGTTTTATGACGTAGACCTCCGCTAAGAAACGATTTCTCCACGAGAGCATAGCCGTGAGCGTAAGCTAGTTTAATATATAAAAAAACTTATACAAACTTTTATAACTTCAAAAATATTCCATGACTAGCTTGTGCTCGCGCCTTTGCCCGCATGCTAAAATCCTTTCTTAGCGGAGGTCTTCATCATAATACCTATCTACATTCCAAATTTCAAGCGAATCCGTTCAGCGGTTTGAGCTGTCGGTTGATAGATCAGTCAGTCACCCTTTCCTTTTATATATTTACTAGCTTACGCTCGCGGCTTTGCCCGTCTGACAAAATCCTTTCTTAGCGGAGGTCTACGTCATAAAACCTATGTGTATTCCAAATTTTAACCCAATCCGTTCAGTGGTTTGGGCTGTGCGTTGATAGATCAGTCAGTCAATCAGTCACTCTTTCCTTTAATATATTTAGAAGATATTCATTTTTAATAACAACAAGAATTTTCCTATATTCAGTAATTACGGAGCTATCCGATTACAAACATAAAAATACAACCAAAATATTTCTTTTTGAAGTCAAATAAAATCACATAATTCAGACTTTTCATAAAATAAATCCATTAAAAAAGTAATAAAGTCGGTTTTATAAAGAAGACATTTACGTTTCAACATCAATAAAGACGTCATGTAATAAAGACGTAACGCACAAAAATCATACACACGACTTTTTTCATAAATATGTGCTGACATTTGTCGACAATTCCCATCATTAATCATCCAACAATTGTGCAAGAAATTCCACAATTGGTCAATAAGTTAATACGAAAAGAGCTTTATGTTTTTCTAGAATGAGTCAAGCTTTGCCTTCGTATGACTATCATATTTGTATTTTTTCTAAATAAAGGTATTTGTCAAAAATGATTTTGTGTCCCCGTGATGCGTTTACAATATAAAATAAAAATATCTAGAAAAAAGTAGCTAATGTATTAATGTACCTATATTATAATTCTTTGCTACAATTTGAAGGACGTCTACGTAACAAATATCAACGCCAAATTTTAAGTCAATCCGCACAGAGGTTTTATCTATGCGCTGATAGATCAAATGACTGACTGAAAAAATATTATTGCAATAATTCTTTCTCTCTAAACTTCTTCTATTTTATTATATTTCTTCTTCTATTCTTAAAAAACTAAACAATATGTATGTGTTTAGTTTTTCAAAAATATTTGTTTAAAGTTTTTAATGATTTAAGTAAAATAGAGATAAACCACATCAGTCATCTAAAAACCAAAAATATATATCAAGGTCCTAAATTATGTAGCCTTTAAAGGCTGAATTGAAATGCCTCAACAGTCTATTATGAGTGTTTTATCTGACTACATCACGGTTTACGGTTGGTTGGGCAAATCGGATAATCGCATTATAATAACTTGGAGTGACATGTTACGCAAAAACTCATGTGCGAGTGAAATAAAATATTGCACAGATCGTGTTGAGATGGCGTAATGATTTATGATTGTTGATGATTGAGGGCTTTGTGTTTTAAATGTTGCTTTTAATTCATAGTTTTTATTTACATGTTCGAGGCACGAATGAAATAGGTTTTTTTAACCCCCGACGCAAAAACGACGGGGTGTTATAAGTTTGACGTGTCTGTCTGTCTGTCTGTGTGTGTGTGTGTGTGTGTGTGTGTGTGTGTGTGTGTGTGTGTGTATGTGTCTGTCTGTGGCATCGTAGCGCCCAAACGGATGAACGGATTTTGATTTAGTTTTTTTTTGTTTGAAAGTAGAGTTAGTCGAGAGTGTTCTTAGCCATGTTTGGTGAAAATCGGTCCAAGATGGCCGCCGCTACAAAATGGCGGATTACTTTTTAGGGTTCCGTACCTCAAAAGGAAAAAACGGAACCCTTATAGGATCACTTTGTTGTCCGTCTGTCTGTCTGTCTGTCTGTCAAGACCCTTTTTCTCTGAAACGCGTGGAGGTAATAAGCTGAAATTTATAGGAAATACTAAGGTCTATTGCCTCTTAGAGCTGTGAAAAATTCAAACTTCTAGGCCAACGCAATCAAAAGATATAGTCGAATATGTCGCAAATTTCAGCAAATTTTCGACATTACCAAATAAATCAAAACCTACGGGGCACTTCCCGTGAACTCAGAATCTTGAAATTTGGCACGAAGTAATTTCTTAGAGCACAGATAAAGGAAAAATTGCGAAAACCAAAATATTTTTTTTGCATCATATGAAAAAAATATTTTGAATAATTTTATACCTACTACCCTTTTTCTCATGAACGCGTAAACATATTTAATTGAAATTCATATCAAATACTCAAATCTATAATACCTTTAAACTGTAATAAAATCAAACCTCTATCTCAACGCATTCAAAAGAAACAGCAATTTTAGCCGAAATTTTAAACACGTAACTACTCTCAAAAAACCAAAACCTACAGGGTACTTGCCGTGAACGTAGAATCTTGAAATTTGGTAAAAAGCAATTCCTTAGAGCACAGATAAAGGGAAAATTCCGAAAATTGTACATTTTTAGTTACATCATATAAAAAAATATTTTTAATAATTTCATACTTACTACCTTATTTCTCATGAACGCGTGCAGGTATTAAACTGAAATTCATATCAAATACTAAGGCTTATAATACCTTTAAACTGTAATAAAATCAAACCTCTATCTCAACGCATTCAAAAGAAACAGCAATTTTAGCCGAAATTTTAAACACGTAACTACTCTCAAAAAACCAAAACCTACAGGGTACTTGCCGTGAACGTAGAATCTTGAAATTTGGTAAGAAGCAATTCCTTAGAGCACAGATAAAGGGAAAATTCCGAAAATTGTACATTTTTAGTTACATCATATAAAAAAATATTTTTAATAATTTCATACTTACTACCTTATTTCTCATGAACGCGTGCAGGTATTAAACTGAAATTCATATCAAATACTAAGGTCTATAATACCTTTAAACTGTAATAAAATCAAACCTCTATCTCAACACATTCAAAAGAAACAGCAATTTTAGCTGTATTTTTTAACTCGCGACTACTCTCAAGGGAATCAAAACCTACAGGGTACTTGCCGTTAACTCAGAATCTTGAAATTTGGTTCGCAGCAATGTCTTAAATCACAGGCACAGGAAAAATTGCGAAAACTGTATATTTTTAGTTACATCATATAAAAAAATATTTTTAATAATTTTGTATTTATTATCCCTTTCCTCAAGAACGCGTACAGGTATTAAATTGAAATTCATACCAAATACTCAGCTTTATAATAACTTTAAGCTGTAAAAAAATCAAACATCTATGTCAACGAAATCAAAAGAAACAGCGATTTTAGCGGCATATTTTCAAACTCGCAAGTACTCGCAAAGGAATCAAAACCTACAGTATATAATATTATACCCACTTTTCCTTAGGGTTCCGTAGAATGTCGTAGGTTTATACGGAACCCTCGGTGCTCGAGTCCTACTCGTACTTGACCGTTTTATTTTTTGATAGGATAGCATTGCTTTTTGTACAGAACTTAATAGTAGGTAGGTAGGCGCTGCCGTGGACCGAAATACCTATCATTTAATTGTATGTAAGTACTAAAACTGATAAAATAAAGGTGGTATGATACCAACTCCATTCATTATAATATTATTGTCACGTCGAGCCCTTATAATCCACATGTCGTAATAATAACTGAGCCCATACCGCACGCGCATGTAACAAACTAGCTTATGCTCGCGGCTTTGCCCGCGTGGTAAAATCCGATCTTAGCAGAGGTCCACGTCATAAAACCTATCTGTGTTCCAAATTTCAGCCCAATCAGTCCAGCGGTTTAGGCTGTGCGTTGATAGATCAGACATTCAATCTTTCCTTTTATATATATTTAGATAAGTAGGTACCTACTCATAGTAAGCCCATACTCATAGTAGTAAGTAGTAGTAATAGATTGTCAAGCCCTTTGGGCTTACTAGAATAAAGTCTTACTTTATTTTAACCCTTAACCACCTACCAGCGGTCTCACAGACCGCAACGAGTTTTTGAACTCAAATATTTCAGTGTGTGCATGTTGTGCAATAGTGTGCGTCCATATACCTTTTCTATACTTGAATAAGTACTGCACCTGCGATTGGCGAGTATATACGTGCGCAAGTTTAACTACGACCACATTAAAACCACATTAAAAATATATCACTAGCGGTCTCGGTGACCGCACGTAGGTGGTTATGTGATTTTATCGTGTTCATATATTTTTTTTGTTTCAACGGGAATATTAATAAAGACGATAAAACTTTTGAGGGATGGCTAAAACAAGAAACATCAGATAAGGAACAAATGCCAAACTAGGATTTCAGTGAATTGGAACCTGATTTGTTTGATAAAATTGGGTAGGCTGAGGATTATGAATTTAGTTCTGAAATTGAGTTAAATTTACGGAAAATCATCTAAAAAGTTAATTTTACGGGAAAACATCAGTTGTATGGGTAGTTTTATTTACATAAAGATTCACATCGACAACACGCATGAGGCTCTTCTGTATTAATATTATGCAGTCATTGCCGCGAAACTTAGTCAAAGTTCAGGGGTTGGAATTTTGTTTATATATTTATTGTATATTTGATTTTTTGTTTTTAATTCATAGTTCCGTTCGTCATTTCATAAGAATTAACACCAAACATTTTAAATATCAATTTTCTAGGGAGGAGCCATTTTATTAGATAAGCATTTTTGGGTTACTAAAATTGTTGATCCGTTAACATTCAAGAAAATAAGGAAATGTTACTGAAGTTTATTGACTTCCTTAAGTTAATCTTAAAAGTACTAACAACAATTTTATTCATTCTTATGTTTAGTTAATACCATAGGTATCGAATTAATAGTTTTTAGGGTTCCGTACCTCAACCGAAAAACGGAACCCTTATAGGATCACTTTGTTGTCCGTCCGTCCGTCTGTCAAGACCCTTTTTCTCAGGAACGCGTGGAGGTAACAAGCTGAAATTTATAGGAAATACTAAGGTCCATTGCTTCTTAGAGCTGTGAAAAATTCAAACTTCTAGGCCAACGCAATCAAAAGATATAGTCGAATATGTCGCAAATTTCAGCAAATTTTCGACATTACCAAATAAATCAAAACCTACGGGGCACTTCCCGTAAACTCAGAATCTTGAAATTTGGCACGAAGCAACTCCTTGGAGCACAAATAAAGGAAAAATTGCGAAAACCATAAATTTTTAATTTTATCATATGAAAAAAATATTTTGAATAATTTTATACTTACTACCCCTTTTCTCATGAACGCGTGCAGGTATTAAACTGAAATTCATATCAAATACTAAGGCCTATAATACCTTTAAACTGTAATAAAATCAAACCTCTATCTCAACGCATTTAAAAGAAACAGCAATTTTAGCCGAAATTTTAAACACGCAACTACTCTCAAAAAAACCAAAACCTACAGGGTACTTGCCGTGAACGCAGAATCTTGAAATTTGGTAAATAAAAAGCAATTCCTTAGAGCACAGATAAAGGGAAAATTCCGAAAATTGTACATTTTTAGTTATATCATATAAAAAAATATTTTTAATAATTTCATACTTACTCCCTTATTATTTTCCAATTTTAGCCGCATATTTTCAAACTCGCAAGTACTCGCAAGGGAATCAAAACCTACAATACCTAGTCAGGTCATAAGTATTGTCACACAGTAAAAACTTTTCTTTTAGAATGCTGGCCACAAAAAAGTTTATTGAATTCGAATTTCGAATTGTTCATGAAAATAAAAATGTATACTTTTTAGAATTTTACTCATTTTTAAATATGGAGTGGACGCTTAAAGGAGACCGTGTTGCAGTTATTGCGTTGCATCGTTGCGGTTACGCGCCAATTCAAATTTTTGACATACTGAAAAATTTGAATATAACCAAAAGATTCGTTTATCGTACCATCAAACGATACAATGAAGACTCTAGTGTAGATGACAGGTCAAGAAGTGGTCGCCCTCGGTCTGTTAGGACTCCAGCAGTGATAAAAGCTGTGAAGGCGCGAATTCAAAGAAATCCCAAACGTAAGCAGAAACTGTTGGCCCTTCAGATGGGGTTAAGCAGAACCACGGCGAAAAGGGTGTTAAATGAAGACTTAGGGCTTCGGGCATATCGAAGAAAAACAGGACATCGTTTAAATGCTCGTCTAATGGACCTGAGACTGAAGAGATGCCGCGCTTTGTTGAAGCGGTACGCGAGAAAAAAATATCGAGAAATTCTTTTTTCGGATGAATAAATTTTTACCGTAGAAGAGAGCTACAACAAACAAAATGATAAGGTGTACGCACACAGTAGTGAAGAAGCGAGCAACCGTATTCCGCGTGTCCAACGAGGTCATTTTCCATCCTCGCTCATGGTATGGTTGGGAGTTTCTTATTGGGGCTTAACAGAGGTACATTTTTGTGAGAAAGGTGTAAAAACGAATGCAGTTGTGTATCAAAATTCAGTCCTGACGAACCTTGTGGAACCTGTTTCTCATACCATGTTCAATAACAGGCACTGGGTATTCCAACAAGATTCGGCGCCAGCTCATAGAGCGAAGAGCACACAAGACTGGCTGGCGGCGCGTGAAATCGACTTCATCCGGCACGAAGACTGGCCCTCCTCCAGTCCAGATTTGAGTCCGTTAGATTACAAGATATGGCAACACTTGGAGGAAAACGCGTGCTCAAAGCCTCATCCCAATTTGGAGTCACTCAAGACATCCTTGATTAAGGCAGCAGCCGATATTGACATGGACCTCGTTCGTGCTGCGATAGACGACTGGCCGCGCAGATTGAAGGCCCGTATTCAAAATCACGGAGGTCATTTTGAATAAACTTTATTGTCATAAGAATCTATGTTTTGTTAAGTTCATTTTGGTATATAAATGATTACATAATAAATAAACTTGTTCCAATAATTTTATATTAAACATGTGACAGAATTTATGACCTGACTAGGTATATAATATTATACCCACTTTTCCTTAGGGTTCCGTAGAATGCCGTAGGTTTATACGGAACCCTCGGTGCTCGAGTCCTACTCGTACTTGACCGTTTTTTTTTTTTTTTTTTTTAATGGTCCACCAAACCGGCCGCGTCACTTAATATGACATGAGTGGGGAAAAAAAGTACAATTGTATAAATTATATAAACTTCAGTGAGCGGCCTTCTAGAGGCGAACACAGCATGCAATTAAAAATAATATTATTAAAGTTAGAATTGAGTACCGTAATCCATTAACGTATCAGATTCTTAAATGAATAAATACTCTCTCCGAAAATGTCCAAGTTGGTACAAATGCTATTGTATGATGAAACCATACGGTGCATGGGCGAATGCTGACCGTACTTGGTGCGTCTTCGGGGGAGGTAGAACGTCACTCTGTTATGAAGACGGCTAAGAGTGCGAGGAATCTTAAAATTAAGTTTGGCTAGCAGATCGGGGCTATCGATCTTGCCACTTGCTAGTTTGTGGAGAAATACTAGATCGGCTAATTTTCGTCTATGCTCCAGAGAGGATATCTTAAAGTGTGTCAGTCTCGAATCATAAGTTTGCAATGTTCGACACAGGTTATTCGCAAAAGTCAAGTGGTATAGAAATTGTTTCTGAATTCTTTCCAATCATATACAAGAGAGATATATACCGCGCTTAGGTCATTAGGGTTCCGTACCTCAAAAGGAAAAAACGGAACCCTTATAGGATCACTTTGTTGTCCGTCCGTCTGTCTGTCTGTCTGTCAAGACCCTTTTTCTCAGGAACGCGTGCAGGTAACAAATTGAAAGTTATAGTAAATACTAAGGTCCATTGCCTCTTAGAGCTGTGAAAATTTCAAACTTCTAGGCCAACGCAATCAAAAGATATAGTCGAATATGTCACAAATTTCAGCAAATTTTCGACATTACCAAATAAATCAAAACCTACGGGGTACTTCCCGTGAACTCAGAATCTTGAAATTTGGCACGAAGTAACTCCTTAGAGCACAGATAAAGGAAAAATTGCGAAAACCATAAATTTTTATTTGCATCATATGAAAAAAATATTTTGAATAATTTTATACTTACTACCCTTTTTCTCATGAACGCGTAGACGTATTAAATTGAAATTCATATCAAATACTTAAGTCTTTAATACCTTTAAACTGTAATAAAATCAAACCTCTATGTCAACGCATTCAAAAGAAACAGCAATTTTAGTCGCAATTTTAAACTCGCAACTACTCTCAAAAAATCAAAACCTACAGGGTACTTGCTGTGAACTTAGAATCTTGAAAATTGGCACGAAGCAACTCCTTAGAGCACAGATAAAGGAAAAATTACGAAATCTGTACATTTTTAGTTACATCATATAAAAAAATATTTTTAATAATTTCATACTTACTACCTTATTTCTCATGAACGCGTAAACGTATTAAATTGAAATTCATATCAAATACTCAAAACTATAATACCTTTAAACTGTAATAAAATCAAACCTCTATCTCAACGCATTCAAAAGAAACAGTAATTTTAGCCGTATTTTTTAACTCGCGACTACTCTCAAGGGAATCAAAACCTACAGGGTACTTGCCGTTAACTCAGAATCTTGAAATTTGGTACGCAGCAACGTCTTAAATTATAGGCACAGGAAAAATTGCGAAAACTGTAAATATTTAGTTACATCATTTAAAAAAATATTTTTAATAATTTTGTTTTACTACCCCTTTCCTCAAGAACGCGTACAGGTATTAAATTTAAATTCATACCAAATACTCAGCTTTATAATAACTTTAAGCTGTAAAAAAATCAAACCTCTATTTCAACGCAATCAAAAGAAACAGCAATTTTAGCCGCATATTTTCAAACTCACAAGTACTCGCAAGGGAATCAAAACCTTCAGTACATAATATTATACCCACTTTTCCTTAGGGTTCCGTAGAAACCCGTAGGTTTGTACGGAACCCTCGGTGCTCGAGTCCTACTCGTACTTGACCGGTTTTTTTTTCTTCCACGACCCCCTCAATATGGGTATCAAATGAAAGGGCTTAGCGAGTAGAATACAGCCCACTATATAAAATTTAAAATCCAAGATGGCCGCCATCAAAAAAATTTGAATTACGTATTGCGTTGGGGGTTTTTTTAAATTTTTAATTTAATTCATTTGTTATGTGATGAAGTAGAAGACGAGCAAGACGCTCTCTGATGTTAAGAGATAACGCTGTCCATATTCAGTACAGTGCTACTTAGGATTTCACGATGATGTTGAAATACTAGAAGCACTGTACCAACGCTTCTTACTCAAGAGTCATAAGGTCATACCTTGTTAGGCATCTAGCGCGGTAGGCATCGAACTGTACTTTCCGTCAACCATATTCCACGGAAACGGAAAAGCGATAAAAAGCTGTTATCCCGTGGGATAAAAACTACTATAAATAGATATACAGATAACTCTTTATTGCACAATAATTACAAACAAAACAATGATTAACAATAAATAAATTTTACTATATTATGACCTATTTAAAGACTTGAACTATTTCTATTACAAAATTTCATTATATATATCGGTTTAGGCATGAAGCGGTGAAAGATAGACAAAAACATATTTGCATTATAATATAGTAAAGATTTTATCTAAATCAGTTCAGCGGTTTAGATAGGCGTGAAGAGGTAACAGACAGACAGACACATATTCGTATTTATAATATTAGCAGGTTATAGATTGTGATAAATACTTTCAAATCAAGTATCAAAATCTCGACACGGTTATTGTCGTCCCAATAATTCGTGCTAGCGTTCTCGGACAAGGCCGACGAAGGACGAAGAAAAGTTTGTTGGCAACTGTTCGTAGAATTCAACTGTATGAATATATAGGTAAAAGAAGTGTGACTGATTGAATGACTGATCAACGCACAGCTTAATCTGCTAAACGAATTGGGTTGAAATTTGGAGTATATGTAGGTTTAATGACGCAGACGTCCGCTAAACCGTGTTGAGAAAGCGAAAGAGCATGTTAGTAGATATACCTTCGCTAAAGAAGGTTTTAACTACGCAAGTAAAGCATAATTTAGTATTAATATAGATTGTGACTTGTGACAGAAAATACTTTCAAATCGTCTATCAAAAGCTTTAATGTCAACGGTATAATTCGTGCTAGCGTTCTCGGACAAGGCCGACGAAGGACGAAGCCAAGTTTGTTGGCAACCGTTCGTAGAATTCAACTGAGGTAAACAACAGAACTTTACAGTTACGTTGCATCTTCGTCGGCTGTGGCCTTGGTTATGGGAAGGGCGATATTCTAATTTCCAAAATCCCTGGGTCCCTGGGTGAACATCCCTGTGCACCCAGCATACGCTGAATGCACTACTTATGTCCACTTTTATTATGTGTTTTATTTTGTTTAATAAACATTGTTTAGATTAAGTATAAGTACTATAAGTATTGTTGTTTAGTTTTGAATACTAGTTCAAAGCCAAATTGTATTGTTTTGAGCCCAATAAAAAGTATTCTTATCTTATATTAATTTTATATTGTAAATAAGGATTTCATGCTACTTTGTATGAAATTGGACACTAAATAATTACATTTTATTATTAAAAATATTAATTTCTCGCCTGGATCAACAATTTGTATGATTCATTAATATAATTTATGTCTGGGCTGGGTGACTTCCCGTATTTATTATATATGTATGTTGCGGCTATAGCTCGAAATGGTGGAAGAAAATTTAACCGGTTAATCCTAGGTGTAAGTAGTAGTTTCTGGGCCAAGGCTTCAAACCACGTATTGTCGTGCGTTTTGACGCCATCAAAAGTTAGCGAAACGGGCTTGTAGGCATGAACCACCACTACCATCTCACCCGGATCCTGCAACACCCTACATTTGTGACCTTTGCGGTCGTTGCTGCAAGTCTCGAATAAGCTTGTTCAGCCATTAAAAAAAGTGCCGCAAATTAAACTGACGCTACTTACACCATCTATAATTATTATAGATGTTTCAACGCCAATAATGATGATGATGATAAAGTAGTAATAGTGTTGTAGCATTACTTGCAAATCCATTATTTTTGTGAATTTTAGTGCGCATATTCGTAGTGTACCTATATTAGTGACTTATCTATCTAAAGATACTGCTTTATTCCCGCCCCGCTCAACACAAAGTCGTAGCCAGTAGCACCTTTGTAAGGCACGTAGGTAAATCTTGATTCTTCTGAACGCCGTATCGCCGGATTGCAGGTATTTAACTATAAAACGGACACTTTTAGAATAAATCTAGAGATTTAGAATAAATTGTAGAATGCTTTCGAATTCTTTGAATTTAACTGTTGGTGAAACGTTCTTTGAATATCGTGGAATAAAGTTATTAGTGTACTTATGCGAAGAAGAGACCATTTGATTTCTTTTGATTCTGAGGATTTCATTTAAAGAATAATAACTTTTAAGAGTAAAATTCGTTTGTATTTTAAAAAGCACTTTTGCGAGACATTATTTTGAATTAGGTAATATAAAAATCTAAATATATACTTGATAGGAAAGACTGACTGACTCCCCGATCTATCAACGCACAGCTCAAACTGAACAAACTGGGTTAAAAACAGGGACTAACGGGATTCGAACTCTGTGATCCAAAATTACATAATAATATGCGCCAAATCACCCCTTGGCCACTCGCTTCTAAATATATTTTTTTTATAGATTATAAATTATAATAGGTAAGCCTTTAATCACGATCTCGCGTGATGTTAACCGACGATGCGCCCGTAGATGGCAGCAGACTATACCTAGAAGGCGGGATAAATCCCTCCCTGGCTTTACTGAACATTCATTAGCTAGACACGCGGTAGTGTGTCAAGCCAAGTTCAAGCAACAAAACTAGCGACCGCACCGTGTGTTAAGTATGTATATTACAAATTCCATTTAGAGCGACTTTTGACCCCCTCGTAACACAAAAACTATTTCACATAGTGATGTCAAATTTGGCATATTATATTCTACTTTATAGCTTCATAGTTAAGTGAACAATGTCTATGAATTAGTTACTCTACCAAATTCCATTCTTACTCTTCCGGACAATTATAGCTCCGTACAAATGTTGGTTGCCTGGAAGAGATCGGTCACAGCGATAAGGCCGCCTATTGTGGAGTTTTAAGTCCAGTTCTATTGTTTTGGTTCCAATAAGAGTATTCTTATCTTAGCTTCTTCTTTAAATATATAAAAGGAAAGAGTGACTGATTGACTGACTGATCTATCAACCTACAGCTCAAACCGCTGAACGGATTGGGTTGAAATTTGGAACACAGGTAGGTTTTATGATGTAGACCTCCGCTAAGAAAGGATTTCATTATGCGGGCAAAGCCGCGAGCATAAGCTAGTATCTTTATAAGACAATATAAGCACATCAAGTTAAAGTTAAGTTAATCCAAGTCCTATAACAGTTCTATAACAGTTGTAGTTATGATTGAAAATAACGCAGTAATGAACCGAGCCCGTAACTGGGGCGCGTGACGATACTGTAGTGACACTGTGCTTTTGGATTTAGTGGGATAAATGGAGAATTATACCAAGTAATAATAATAAGCAATAATTAGCAATAGTCCTATCACTTGGCGGAGACTGTCTTTGAGCCCATTTTCTAAAGATGGACTCACAGACAGACTCCAAAGGGTGTCGCCCATTACATTTATATTAAAAGCTCAAAAGGGCCTCTCGCGTTGGACTTTTTTGTCTCCGTGTACGCCTATAAAAGGCCCGGGCTTAGCCCGTGTTTAAGAGCGAAATAAATAATAATAATAAATATTTCAGGACATTACACACAGCGCCACCTAACCCCAAGCTAAGCAACTAAATAATGTATATGTAATGAAGAAGAGATGTGTATGTATGTAATTCGACATAATTCCGGCGTCGCGTTTTTATCACCGCACGAGCCAACACCGCTCGAAAGCCCATCCTCCATCCACACATTATTGATGCTTGGCATTCTCGCAATGTGAGATTCAATCGCTCCTTCTTGCAAAATGTTGGTAGCGCCACTAAGAAACCCATGTCAAATTTTCACACTACATTGAAAATCGAATTCAAGCATTATACTTCTTGTAAACTCGTATTTCTGAGCTCTAAGACTATGGCTCTCGCCTAGTTAAGGTACCCCCCTGCCTCAAGAACCAATCAACCAGTTGCGTAATTTACGGCTTCTCTTTTATTTGTATTTAAAATTTGGTGTCAAATGGCATAAGTTTTATCATTGTTAAATAACGGCATAAACTCACTTGTATTTACTTCGGCTTCGTGCCGACCGTTTCTAGAGGATCTTCCTCAGGGAGCTGTTGCGGTCGGAAACGGTCGGCACGAAGCCGAAGTAAATACAAGTGAGTTTATGCCGTTAATTTACAATGATGAATCTAAATACTCACGAATCATTTAGGGCATAAGTTTTACTCAATAAACTTATTTCATTTCAATTTTATCCTGGAATGTGTGTACAATTGTCACGATGGCCACCCCAGTAAGTAGCAATTGCTCCATCCAATCGGGTGCTAACCGAGATCGGCAGCAGTAAACATAATAACCAAGGAAAATGGAATCGGCTTCATTGTGACCGAACCGATGGGATTTGTACCGGTCGTTCAACCTATTGGGCGGTGCGGACTTTTCTGTCACCTTATGACTATCACTTTGAAGGATTGTTTTCCACCTTATATATATATAGGCTTAGCCCTTTTATAAAGTTAGCCAATACATAGAAGATAAGGATGTATTTTTACACTAAACGATTCGTGAGTATTTAGATTCATCTTTGTAAATAAACGGCATAAACTCACTTGTATTTACTTGGCAGCTACTCCCTGAAGAAGATCCTCGTACAGGATTGAAACGGTCGGCACGAAGCCGAAGTAAATACAAGTGAGTTTATGCCGTTTATTTACAAAGATGAAGATAAGGATGCCTAGAAACTCCCGTATGTTACCTTCTGGTGCCATCCAAACTAAGAATGAATAATTAAAACAAAAAAAAAAAACAACTTGTGACACGATTCCACACGCGGTAAGTAAATGTTGTTTCAAATTTAATTTCAGTTCATTCAGCAATTCAAGCTAGACGGGGGTAGACTTCCTTTGCAGGAGGTCGTCTAGGTGGGTACCCCAACAGTGCCATTTATTCTACCGCCTGAGCAGTAATGTGCAAACATTACTGTGCTTCGGTAGAAGGGGACTGTAGCTAGTGAAATTACTTACTGGGCTGAAGAGTTTTAACATCTTATGACTCTTGAGTAAGAAGCGTTGGTGTAGTGCTCTTAGAATTTCATATCATTGTGAAATCCTAAGTAGCACTGTACTGATTATGGGCAGCGTTATTTCTAAACATCAGGAGCGTCTTGCTCGTCTTCTACTTCATCAAACAAAAATAGTCGTTCATAGATCAGTCAGTCATTGTTTTCTTTTAACAATGTCCCTCCTCCATCAGTCGTGGTCCTCATATCTGAGGAACCATGACATCCATGACTTTTTCCCCACGATGTTACGCCATCTTGTCCTATCTTCGGCCACCCGGAGAGCATCGGAGACTGCAGAGTCGAGAGTGGTGCGGATCTGGTCAGACCAACGCATTGGGCTTCGGCCACGGGGTCTTTTACTTGTTTTTTTTGTATCTGTACACTTTGCCAGTGATTACAAGTTTTTCGAGATTATCTCCATCGTTTCTGGCAATGTGGCAGAAGTATTATCACAATTCACAATGTATTTTTATCTAAAAACTTTTTTTTTTGGGTTAGTCTGCTATATACGGCATCGTCGCTTTCGACGATCATAGTCAAGGGCTAATCTATAATTTATAAAAAAAAAAACAGCGATCAAAACAGGTAAAACCGCGGGGTATAAGATCAAAATTAATAACAACAAAATTAATGATCATAATTAATCAATTACGTTGCACAAGTGATTCAACTGGGCGTGAGAAACGACCGTGAGTCTGCAATGATTAAATTGTTAGAACTTTGACCTACATGGTGTTGCTGAGCTACAATCTCTTAGGAACTGCCTCCACGAGCTTCAGTGTTGCTACAACACAAAATATAAACAATAAACAAACAATAAGTACACTGATAAATGGAATAAGCTCAGCATAATGCTGGGCAGGGAGGTCCAGCACAGCGCTGATTTTCAGCCTACCCGGTGCTCGACTAAGATGATCAGCGAGTTCAAAAAACTATGTCATTTGCGGGATAATAATATCGGGGCGAAAGATATCACTAAAGCCAGACCTTTATATGTTGAATATCCTAAGCACTAAATTTGTCTCCCTGTCCCCCTAAAATTTCAGTATATGGCTTAGGCAATACCTATATCTAGATTGAGACTGATTCAATGATTCCGCATATAAGTCAAGGACACCAAACCATCACACAAATAATAATTGATGACTTTTTTTATGTGGAAAAGTAAGAAATAACGCTGCCCATAATCTGTACAGTACTACCTAGGACTTCACAATGATGTAAAATTGTAGGTGCACTGCACCAACGCTTCTTACTCAAGAGTCATAAGATGTTTAGCCCAAAAGACTCTTTAGCCCAGTGATTTCATCTGCTCCTGTGCCCTCCTATCGAGCCACAATAATGTTTGCACATCACTGATCAGGCGGTAGAATAACTGGCACTGTTGGGGTACCCACCTAGACGACATCCTGCAAAGGAAGGAAGTCTACCACCGGTAAATGACTAATCGTTGTAATATCGCTCATGGAAACGTTACCCGCTAGTTTGTGTACACACCTTTAAAATAAAGTTTTAATCTATACAATGATATTATCTTTTAAATCGAGGAACGAATGCTTTTTAAACCTTCATTCAAAGGAACATTTATCGATAAAAATCATAATTACTGTGACAGAGGCGCCCATCGCTTAGTGATCGCGTGTCCGGTGTAAATTCGGCAACCCAGGGTTCAAATACCGAGGCAAAATTTTCGCTACCGTGTTCGTTCGTGCGACCTCTGCAATAGATGCCTTTTTTGACCCAAAAAAATGAGTGACGTATCGTCATCCGGTTGTCATAGTTATCGGTGTGGTATATGGGACTCCCCACCGAAGATGGGCTCGGCGGGGATACCCACAAAAAAACCTGGGGGTGTTCCTGCGGGACGACATAATGCTGGGGCAGTGGATACGCCGATGCACTCGTCGAAGCATTCGTCCGCGGTGCAACATACGTATAGGCCTTTTTTTTGACCCAGGTAAAATGCGTTACGCATCACCTCATGCCGGGAGGCGCGGGGCAGTATGTGGGACTCTCCCGCCGAAGATGGGCGCGGCGGGGATACCCACTTAAAAACCTGGGGGTATTCCTGCGGGACGCCATAATGCCGGGGCAGCGGGTACGCCGAAGCACTCATCCGCGGCCTGCAATGTATAGGTATAGGCCTGCCACTAACAACAAGTACAAAATAACTCAGTATAATTCTTAAAGTGGTAAGTGGTAGAATTGCCGTTATTATGGCCATCGCAGGTGATACTATCGCGGACCCAGCTCCATCACAACGCATGCTTTAATGGTACACCATCGATGTGTGAAGGGATTTATATCATTTTGGATGAGGTGTATATTTATGTATACTCGTAAGTCCGTTCGAGCTTTAATTTTTTTTATACAAATAACGAAGAAGATGAGCAAGACGCTATTCTGATGGTGAGAGATAAGGCTGGCCATAATCAGTGCAGTGCCACCCAGGATTTCACAATGATATAAAATTCTAGGAACACTGCATTATTGCTTCTTACTCAAGAATCACAAGACTCTTCAGTCCAATAATTTCACTAGCTACAGTGCCCTCCTACCGAAACTCGAAACACAGTAATGTTTGCATGTCACTGCTCAGGCGGTATAATAAACGGCACTGTTGGGGTAGCTGCAAAGAAAGTCTACCCCTGGTAGACTTAAGTATTAACCACAAATCGGCCACACGCGAATTCTACAGACAATCCAAGTGTAAACAAGTGAAATTTAAAAAACTTTTTATAAACAAGCTTTTATTATTATAACCATCTAGCACCAAAGTACTCGTCAAGGCGAATGAAACGAGCCCAAACTCGATGGGGTTGCGTTGTTTAATTACGGAGTTCCAATGGCCACCTTCCAGCTCCATCATCAGATCAGCTCCATGTCAATATCAACAAAAATAATATTGCATTGTCATCCGATTTATACAAGCAAAATTTCATCTCAATCGGAAACCGGAAAGTGTATCAAGTTTAACTTGTAAGACATACAGACAACAGACAGGTGAAAGTAAATAAAAGCTTGTAAAATTATAAATATACCGTATCCATTATTCCCAAATGAAGAGTTTGATAAATTCGATACGCAGCTAATGGAGGTGTAGCAATCTCGCGGCCATATTGTGTTCATTATTGCACTGATAAACAACCTGGCTAGTTTTAAAACATGGACAAAACTACTATCTTAATGTACTATCTGAGTACTATAGTAATAATGTCACTTTTCGCCAAACATATAGCCTATATAATGTTATTCCAGGGTCTAAGTAATAATATCTCTTTACCAAATTTCAGCTCAAACTGTCCACCCGTTTAGGCGTGAAAGAGTAAAAAACATGCATACATCCAGACTCCATACATTCTTACAAACTTTCACGTTTATAATATTAGTAAAGTTATAAAAAAACCTCAGCTCCGCTTTGAGTTATGTATCTGCTTTAATTCAACAGTTTGTAAAAAGTGCACATTTAAGTAAAAAAAGTGCACGATAAAGTAAAGTGCACTTTGCGAAGTGGCAGCGAGATAGGTGTAAAGTGCCAACTAAGTAATTTTATATTTTTTATTGCTAATTAAGTAATTTTTAAAACCTGTTAAAAATGATACGGTTAAATAAACGAAAAATTTGATATTATATTGATTTAATTTTAGTTCAGTATATTAAGAAAGTTATGTAAAAGGTCTAGATAATGAATAAATATGTATGTAAGAGTGATTTATTAACAGATCAGGAAATCAATACTTTCCGTCTACTATATTAGGGTGTCTGTAAGAAATTGCCTCGTGCGATAGGACTGCTGATTATAAACCTAGGATTAAAGATATCTGGCTTAGTACGTTTCTTTTTACAAGCTTTTTTTTACTTTCACTTGTCTGTTGTCTGTCTATCTGTCTGTCCGTCTGTGTGTAATCAACTCTTGCAAGTTAAATTTAACCCACTTTCCGGTGTCCGATTGAGTTGAAAATTGCATAAATCGGATGACAATTCAATATTTTTATGACATCGAGCTGATCTGATGATGGAGCTGGAATGTGGCCATAGGAACTCTGTTATTAAACGACACGACCCCATCGAGTTTGGGCTCATTTGATTCGTCTTGACGAGTACTTTATGGTGCTAGATGGTAATAATAATAAATAAAAGCTTGTATTTAAAAAGTTTTTTTTAAATTTCACTTGTTAATTATGTGGTATGCAATAAAGTATTATTCTATTCTATTTAATAAAAAGTATATTCTGATCCCAGACTTATAGGTATTAAATAAGAAACCTGTTTTCTTCAGGGATCAAAAACATTTTCTGAGAATCGATACAGAAATTGGCTATTTGAGAGTTATTGACGAAATATTTCGAACATTTCATTTTTCTTCTATTCTCTAGGGCTGAAAAACAGCAAAATGTTATTAAGGCGAAATTAAGTGGTAGATAGTAGATAGGTACGTATTATAGTAATATAAAGATAAATGGACTCACACATTTTTTTTATACAACGAAGTAAGAAGACGAGCAAGACGCTTTCCTGATGGTAAGAGATAACGCTGTCCATTATTAGTACAGTGCTACCCAGTATTTTACAAAGGTAAAATTCTGGGTGCACTGCACCAACGCTTCTTACTCAAGAGTCATAAGATGTAAAGACTCGTTAGCCCAGTAATTTCACTAGCTACAGGATCATCCTACCGGAGCACAGTAATGTTTGCACATCTTTGCTCAGGCGGTAGAATAACTGGCACTGTTGGGGTTATTCTACCACCTAGGCGACCTCCTTCCTGCAAAGTAATTCTACCCCCGGTAAAAAATAATATGAAGATAAATATATATTTCTTTCCATCACCATTGACAATTATTAGCAGCCTTTTTTCCCGGGATGGATATGGATGGACTCGCATATTAGTGTTTTTGCTAATGTCAAGTAAAATGAACTTTCTTACAAAATGATTTTCAAGTTCACGCAGTCAGAAGTCAGGGAGTCATATTAAATTAAGCAGTCCATCATCATCTTCCTGCCCTTATCCCACACTAAAAAAAATCCACTCCCCTAGCACACATAATATCCTCTTTCACACAGTTCATCCAAATCTTTTTAGGGCGCCCCCTTCCCGGATTAAATTAAGAGCGTAAATATTGAGTATCGAGTGACGCTCTATCGCTTGCACTATTTGACAAATTTTAAAATATAAATTCATAAAATTAATTTATTGAAAATTCCTTAAGACCAGCCCTGCATAATATTATTGCACACATTTTAAAAGTATTTTCAGCTTGATATATTAAAAAACGATCGATATATACGCTCTTAAGTAGTTCATCTTTCCATAATTGAAAGATACACCTTTTCTCAGGGATGAAAAACATTGTCTCCAAACACCTTTCCAGAGTTCAAAAACATTTCGCTCAGTTCACAAAGGTCACTGCAAACTGCAAGAACGGTTGCATTTTCCATCAAATATTAAAAATCCTCGAATGGAAATTCCCTCACTCGTGTCAAGAGCGTGTTTGTTACCAAATGCATACATTTTTCAAGTCGCTCTCACCACCTTGAGAGGGACTTTCGTAGTAAGTGGGAAAAACTCTTGAGATGTACATGTTCTTATTATGAAACGTTGGGATATTCTTTTGAGTGGATTTTTTTTTGGCTTAACTAAGTGGTTTTTAAAAACGCTGAAAAAAACCTATGTGTTATTCTAGCGATAAGTTTGTACCCACTTTAGACTCAAAACACTCAATCTTTAAAATACTAAATAGATTTATTTTATTAACACATCCCACCCAGATGGAAAATGCAGTCGACAATGAATCACGTTGCATTGTATCGGATATGAACGTACGCATTATAATCATGATGCTTACTTATATAGTCACCTGATATAGTGGCCTGATTGGCCCATCTTGACCATCTTTAATTAAAATAATGTTACTGGCAACATCGCGTGTTAAGGCTATGTAAACATTAGACTCACAAAGTTAGAGCGGAATTAACACTACATATTAATTAATAACCAATAACTGTTATAATGGATTTCCGCAAAGTAACGCTTTGATGAATCTAAATACTCACGAATCGTTTAGTGTAAAAAAGTAACGTCTTATTCCATTATCTATGTAAATATCTTTAAGTCTTGAAAACGCAGCGTTTTCCCGCGCTACTGTGAAAGCGGCCACATTCGCGAGGTGTGTTAAATTAAGCATGAAACTTAGAAATTGCTTGCAAATGTGGGAACGTATTGGCTGAGCTCTGCAACCGTCGGCGGCAATTGCTATATTGCGTTTGCTTGATTTGCTCTAAGTGATATTGGCGAAAATGTTTATGATATCTGCTTATAGATAAAGTAGCCCATCTACTGTATTTATAAGCAGATATCAAATTACCAGCTGAAAAATAGCCTATAATATTTATGTTAATCCAGGGTCTTGGCTATCTGCCGCGGATAAGTGCTTCGGCGTACCTGTTGCCCCGGCATTATGGCGTCCCGCAGGAACACCCCCAGGTTTTTAGTGGGTATCCCCGCCGCGTCCGCCGCGTCCATCTTCGGCGGGGGAGTGCCATATATACCACCCTGCGCCCCCCAACGTGGGGTGATGATGCGTAATGATTTTTTCTTGGGTAAAAAAAAAGGTCTTGGCTATCTAAAATAGGTCGGTAAATTAAAAAAAATGTTCAATTGATTTAGCCAGTTAGGAGAAGAGATGAAAAGGTAAACAAACTAACATACACACATACAGACATCCATACTTTCGCTTTTTTGTGTTAATAGATCCTGCACATAAAAAATTATAATATGTAGTGTGAACTAAAAAAACAACTTTCATTAGTTTATTATTCTTAAAATAATAAAGCGGAAATATAATATAAATAATATACTGTCTCCAACAAATTGGGGAAGTAATGTCTCCAGCATACACAGGGTTAAAGTCGTACATTATGTAAGAATATAAGATTTGGGGTTAACAAAAGCAAATTCTTCAAAATACGGTCCCTTCGTGCCAAGTGCCAAGACCGCCCGACTGAGGGTATAAACGCATCTTGCCAGGGCTAAGATGCGCAAAACTTTTGAGTGCAAAAAAATGGGTTTAATTTTTAAAGTGAATTGTCCCACGAAAGATCAGAAATGGTCGAAGCGAAGTCCTTTTGAAGTTCTCCCAAAAATATATAATAATAAAAATAATTCGCTTGGGGAACGAACGTTCGTGGGGGAACGCCTACCAAAACACCGGAGATTATTGGCCCGTGATGCCTAAAGGTTGACATTTGACATACATACAAATAATAATATAATAAGAGTGCAAAGATGTGTAAAATTTAAATATTATCTCTTGGTAAACTTTGTGTCAAGTTAATATTGAAAGAAAAAATACTACACACTATTTTTAACCCCCGACACAAAAACGACGGGGTGTTATAAGTTTGACGTGTCTGTCTGTGTGTCTGTGTGTGTGTGTGTGTGTGTGTGCGTGTGTGTGTGCGTGTGTGTGTGCGTGTGTGTGTGCGTGTGTGTGCGCGCGCGCGTGCGCGCGTGCGTGCGTGCGTGCGTGCGTGCGTGCTTGCGTGCGTGCGTGCGTGCGTGCGTGCGTGCGTGTGTGTGTGTGTGTGTGTGTGTGTGTGTGTGTGTGTGTGTGTGTGATAGACCCCCGCCCGCACTACGTTGCTTCTAACAGAAAATTATCAGTATTTCTCTGCTATATTATGCATATAAACCTTCCTATTGAATCACTCTATCTATTAATGAAAACCGCATCAAAATCTGTTGCGTAGTTTAAAAGATATAAGCATACATAGGGACAGACAAACGCGGGTTGCGATTTTGTTTTATACTATCATAACTAGATGGCGCTGTTCGTCGTTAAAACTCGCAAGTGTTTTGTTCACCTAGTTAATGAGCATGTTTTTACACACCAATTTATTTAATCCAATCGGATTTCTTATAAGTAGAGGTGTAAAAGTACCGAATAAAATCGTACCCGCATGTATCCGTACGTGCGACAATCGGTACTCGTTACTTTCGTATCGGTACTTTACTCGTTACTTTTGATACCTATCCATTACTCGCATCAAACCGTATCGGGTAGGTAAAGTACTCGGTAATCAATACACTGTACCGGGTACCGTATCGACGCGACATTAGTTTAATATCGCATCGCGATTCGTATTAATGCCTATGTATTGAGTGCTGAGTAAAACATGCATCATTTCTAATAACTAATTTAAAAGAAACAATAAGGTAGAGTTTGAGATCATGTATTTAATAAAATAAAAGAAAATCAAATTATAATATAATGTTAAACATGAACACCATAATATAATAATATCACATGTATGTAAAACGTTATTAATATATTAAAATTAAAAATTGTACGTTGGCTTCGGCCGTGGTCAGTTACAATTATTACAAATTATAAAAAAAAATAGGTTGAATCTACAACTGCATCTTCGCTAAACATTGCGAGAGTGTAGTCAAAGGCCAACCCATAATGAATAAAACATTTTCAAACCCCCCCCCCCCGTTCCAGGTTTAGTCTGCTGTCCATCTACGCCTGTACTATCTTCGGCCGCATCGTCGTTTAACACCACGCAAGATTGTAAATTTAAAAAACATGTTATGAAAGAAACCTTTGATTCAAATTTAAAAATAGAACCTTTTCCATCCTTTTTGGTTTGATGCGACTACGCTTCTCGCTTAAAATTTGCCCCGATTTGGAAAACGTCCTTTCGGACGGTACTGACGTAGCTGGCACAGATAAATATTTTTTGGCTAACTTGGACAGTTCGGGGTATAGAATGCACCGCGCCTTCCACCATTTTAAGGGGCACTCGTTCCTCATTATGATAGCTTCTTCAATGAACTGTCTCATCGCGATTATGCTGCTGCTCATTGTCGAACAAGGAGACACCGATGTCGCTAACGAGTCGAAGTCTTTCCAAAACGAGTTAGCGGCATCGGTGTCACCAGTTGAGACAGTTACATTTGTATGGCTGCTATCCTTGGCAGGCTGATTTCGAAACTGACCCTGGAGCTCTATGCTAAGGCTTTCCTTGGCAGACTCGTAACCGCTCGTATCAAATCGAAACGCCAGCTTCTTGAAACGTGGGTCTAAGAGTGCTGCCTTGGAAAGCACTGGGTGCCGGTAACAATTTTTAAACTTCTGTTTAAACTCCGTTATTATTTTTTGAGCCAGTTTCTTCCCAGTTTCAGTGCTAAGATGGGGTTCCATCCTGCCGAACATACCTACTATGCTCTCGGTGGAAGCCAGTACCATGGAGACGGTCACTTTTTTTTCTGAAGACATTTCCTCAGTCAGCTGCTTGAAGGGCTCCAGGATCTTTATAACTTCCGGCAGAGTTTTCCATTCTTCTTCGGATAAATTTTCTACCGGATTGTGAAGAAGTCCTAGAGCCGCTTCAAGAGGTTCCTGGAGGCAGTGAAGTCTTTGACACATCTCCATGGTGCTGTTCCACCTGGTCACAACGTCCATTTTTAGCTTTAATGTTTTTTCGCTTGGTCGTAACTGCTCCTGCATAGCGTTGAGTTTCTTAGTAGCTATGGGGCTTCTATGAAAATGCTCCACAATTGCTTTTATTTTTTTTATGAGCCCGTCAAGTCCACACCCCTGGAGTCCTGCTCGGACAACTAAGTTGACAGTATGAGCAACACACGGCAAGTGTTCATAGTTGGTTAATCGTATAGCCGCTTTCATATTCGCTGCATTATCGGTGACGCAGGCAAATATTTTATTTTCTACATCCCAAAAGGATAGCAACTTGTGCAGCTCATTTTTAATATATTCAGCCGTGTGTCGCTCATGACATTCAAAGCATCCTAATAGAGCAGACTTCAGCTCCCAGTTTATTAGATAGTGTGCTGTGACTGCTTGGTACGAAGTAGTGGCCCTGGAAGTCCAGCCATCGGTGGTGATTGAAATATGTTGAGCCATCTCCAATTCTTCTTTTAAACTTTTTTGAACTGCCGAATACTGTGCGTCTAACAAACTATTGCTTAAAATATATCTTGAAGGTAATTTGTAGGCCGGTTCTAAATAATTAATCAAATTTTTGAATCCTGAGTCTTCTACTATGGAAAATGGCTGAAGATCTTTTATGATCATTTTGAAAATTAAGTCGTTAATTTTTTTTTCTTTTACTACACCTACGGGTCGTCTAACAAATGTATGTAGTGTAGTCTGTTTCGTAGTGTATTCATTTGTACTGGATGTTGATTGATCCGCAGGTGCAGCATTATTAAGTTGATTTCTTGATGATGAAGGTGTGGTTGATGGTATAGGTGGTATAGGTGTTGGTATAGGTGGGTTTTCCAGGCGCGCAGTATCTGCATCTGGCACGGAACATGGAATTATGGTTTCATATGTTGGCCTGTGTTTTTTCATTAGATGTTTTTTTAAATTCGTAGTGGAGCCGCCTTTCATGGAATATAAAGAATTGCAGAGATCGCACTTTGCCATAACATTTGAGTTGTCCGGTGTAAAAAAATTCCATATTCTGCTTCTCTTTTTGTCCATTGTAGTAATTGAACTGTAAGAAAAATAAACTAGGTGTGAATACAAATATTAATGATGAATTATATCGCTTTTATTAATACTTTTTTTATTTTCTTTATAAAAAAAGAATGAAATAAAACGGAAATTTTTCATTATTTTTTGTAAATAGCGAAAATAATTTATTACTAATCGAAATACTACAAGTTTTATTAAAAAAAACACTTACATACCTTATTTGTGTAATAATCTGAAACTTTAAAACGATATTTCACAATTAAACTATTAAATCAAAATTTTATTTTCCCTGATCACGGACTGAACACTGAAAAATTAAAATTAACGTACGTTTAAAATTTAAAATAAGCGCGCTCATTATTTAATCTTCGGATTCGGCGCGAAATTTGAATATTCGCGCCGAACAGTATTCGTAAACCGTTTCAATTCACGCATCAATAACATTGATGGCGTAAAATTATTATTTGTATTTTTTAATTATTTTTAAGTTAGCCTTTGCGTACTTAGAAGATTAGACCTAGAAGGCGGGATAAATACCTCCCTGGCTTCACTGAATATTATGCCGGAATACTGTCACAATGGCCGTCTGGTGTTAGAGTTTTTTCCATTGGGTTGGTATGGTTACTAGTTACTACAACCAGTAATAATTATAATATTTTATATAATATCTGTGTTTTGGAAAATTGTAACATTATTTCTATTCTAATTTCTAATACTAAACTTTCATAGCATTATCGATGGTATGGGTTGTAATTTTAAAATTCGTAAGATTTATTAAATAAAACCTTAAAATATATAAAAATCGACAAAATATAAATACGATTGATTGGAGCGTTACATTTTTATTAATAATTGTTAGACAACGGAACGTATTTTAATACTATTCCCTTATTGGTGCATACATGCTCCACTGATTGGTGTATAGTATTCTCCAATCAACAACTAATAGAGCATAGATAAAAAATAGAGTGAAACATAGACTAGACACGCATTTTGCATCTTTCGGCAGGGTTATTATTTAACTATTTATTATTCATAACAACATATCGCATGTCGCGTACTGACAGATTTCCACTTTCGTTTACTTTTGAAAAAACTTTACCTTGTGTTACGAGCTACGAGCAAAATGAAACATAAATTTATAAAGTGAAAAATCGTTTAATTTCTAATACTTATAAATATTTGTCAAGTGTAATTTTTTAAATTCAAAATATTTCATAACAATTGTAATGTGTAGGTTATAATTCATAAATAACCCTATGAGAAATACGAATACTGATCACGAAGGAATCAAACTATAATCTGTGACACTCGAGTCTCCAGTACCCAGTACCGATACGAATTCCGGAGTAACGATTCGTTACTGAGTACTCATTCAAGTACCCGTATCTTAGTACCGAATACATGCGGTTTGCTACACCTCTACTTATAAGATATGTAGAACTTTTTTGAGATACCGTTTACTGACACTGTTGGTTTTGGTATTAACCTTTTGACCGCCAAAGTCACCTATACTTGACAAGTACTTGCGGGTCCTGTACGCCAACGACGTCTATAGACGACAAAAAACCCAGTCTTAATAAAATGAAATAAAAATATTTATCGACTCTTGGCAACACTAGTTCTTTCGTAGGTATTTTTTTTTAATTGTGCCTTGGCGCACAGGGCACGAAAATGCGTTTGTGCCGTGGCGTTCAAAAGGTTAATATAATACATATTAGGGGTATGAAAACTGCGCCCCAGCGATTTTAATCGCATTACTGGTGTACACATCCATGTTGTGTTATTTCATGGTCTGAGCTATTTCCTTTTTAACCCCCGACGCAAAAACGACGGGGTGTTATAGGTTTGACGTGTGTGTCTGTCTGTGGCATCGTTGCTCCCGAACGGATAACCCTGTGGGATGAACGGATTTTGATTTAGTTTTTTTTTTGTTTGAAAATAGAGTTAGTCGAGAGTGTTTTTAGCCATTTTTGGTGGAAATCGGTCCAAGATGGCCGCCGCTACAAAATGGCGGATAACTTTTTTCTTCCACGACCCCATCAATATGGGTATCAAATGAAAGGGTTTGACTAGTAGAATACAACACACTATAACAAATTTGAAATCCAAAATGGCCGCCACCACAAATCCGCGAATTACATATTTTGAAAGCGTTGCGTTGGGGTTTTTTTTTAAATTTTTAATTTAATTCACTTGTATTAATACTAGATGTAGTATTCATAAAATAAAATATAATATCTAGGTGTGGTAGATTTCAACCCTATTCACGCATGGACGCACCCCATCCGACAAATCTGCATACCAATAGTAGACGCTGTTACGAGTTAAAACCAATTTTGTGTTAGTAACTGCCTAGAGAACGATTTTCCTGTCTTTCTGCCAATATACGATATTACATATTTGTTTAACTTTATTTTGAAAATCGTTTGTCTTTATGAGACTTTGTAGATAGGTAGTCGGGGTTGCTGAATTTAAAAATAACATAAGGAAAATATGTTAAGAAATCATTTTTTATTATTTTTTTTATGAAAAGAAGTAAGAATACGAGCAAGACGCTCTCTATGTAGATGTGGTAAGAGATAACGCTGCTCTAAATATGATAAACTAACTGCGCCCAGCGGTTTTACCCGCTGTACTATAGCCTATGTGTTATTCGTATCTCTACCTAATGAAATTTCAGCTCAATCGGTCCACCCGTTGTTAAGGCGTGAAAGAGTAACAAACATACATCCAGACATCCATACAAACTTTTACGTTTATAACATTAGTAAAAAGTAAGTTAAGTTAGTCATTTATTGTAAATTTCTTTTTTTCTTGGTCACAATAAAGAGATTTTGTATTGTATTATAATCCAAGATGGCCGCCACCAGATAATGGCGAATTACATTACAAATATTATTTGGCATTTGTTTTTTTAATTTTTTATTTAATTCACTTGTGTCAGTTATTCAATACTCCCGAGAATAATGCAAGCTATTCACGTGCCAAGTTGCACAACACTAAACGATTGTTATGTGCGAGTCATTAACGAAATAGGATCACGAGTGATCTCGCCTGTGATCTTCGTTTATGAGGTTATATGGGGCTCTAAACTGTGTTGTTTTGATATTTCCGGACTTGTTAAATGGATGATGTGTTACGAAATCAGTAAAAGAATCTTCGTCCCCAACTTATGTACAGGAGGTACCTTAAATGCTGGCACTGTATTAATTACGAGCGGCGCCCTGTGGTTTTACCCGCTTGTTTTACACACTCACTCACAAACTTTCGCATTCATAATATTAGTGTTATCTAAATAAATATTTCAGGACATTTCACACAGCGCCACCTAACCCCAAGCTAAGCAACTTAATGCTTGTGTTAGGATAACGGATATAATACTTATATACTTTTCTTTTGTAAATACATACTTATAACACTGGTCAACAAAATCATACTTTTTTTCTGTTTTATGAAGTTTCTTAACTGTTTCTTACTAATTTGACGTCACTGATTTCAAATCTACCCTTAGTTTCTTTCTAGCAGCTCTAGTTTTAGTGATACAGCTACTTCTTGAAATATCGTTACTCTGCTTACTTGAATTAACTTATAGTGCCAAAAATTACAAAAATTCTTATATAAACCGCTATGTCTACGTAAAAAAGGACTTGCTTAAATGATTCGGATAGTTTATGTGCTATTTGGTGTGCTTATATGTTATGGAAATGCGTATAAGTGCGTTTCATTCTGTGAAAAAGGCCTATTTTGACAACTTTGGGAAGCCATTACAAGTGTTTAGTAAGCCTTGGATGCCGAATTTTGTATGTAGTAGTTACGTAACATCATTACGTTTATGGCTTAATAAAAAAAGATTCACTTTAAAGTTCAAAAGTCCTGGGATCTGGCAAAAACCGACTATTCATCACGATGATCGTTATTTTTGTTGTTGTGAATATTACCGGAATAAACCGCAAAAATCGTTCCGAATGGACTTATCCTATTTTAAAATCGGTTATAAGGCCAATCCTAAATATCATTACCCCCTCTTCATATAAATTTAAGTTTGATAAAACAGTTTGTAAAAGTTCTATGCTAAGCTTTCCCCAGTTTTAAATATATCCGAAATCGAAAGCACAGAAAAATTAAAGCTGGTCTTTTTGATGGTTTACAAATCAATAAACTAACAAAGGACCAATATTTTGCTGACTTTATAACAGATGAGGAGACATTTGCATGGATTTAATTTATTTGGGTTGTACAATTTTTTTTATGAAATATAAAGTCTCCAGACTACATTCAACACATTGAGCAGCTCATGTTGCACTTCCAGATGCTAGAATGTAACATGAGCATCTAGATACACTTCTTCTTTAGCCATTTAGACCGCTTCCCAGAAATTTTTTGCGATTTAAGCGAAGAACAAGGACAATTCGTTCATCAGGATATTCGCACTATGGAAGAGCGATACCAGGGTCGTTGGAATGCAAATATGATGACTGATTACTGCTGGAACATTCGAAATAAGACTGATGTTTCTACTCATGCAAGAAATGCTCATAAAATAAAGTTTTCTTCATGTTAAGTAAGAGCAATATACATTTTAATTCTAAAATTTTGGTATTTTTGGCTAAAAATGAAATATGCTCATATTTCAAAAACTAGAGCTGTTAGACAAAAACTGACTATAGATTTAGAATCAGCGAGGCAAAATCATACAAAATCCGTTAAAAAACTTGATAAAACAAAACTACTGTTTACCAGTGTAATAGATACAGAAAGCCACCCAGACCAGCAACAAATATCTGTGGATCACACAAACATTTGTCCCACGCGGGAATCGAACCCGCAACCTCCTGTCTGCAGGCGGGTATTAGCCCGCCGCGCCACAGAGGTCGTCAAAAATATATAAAAGGAAAGAGTGACTGACTGATCTATCAATCTACAGCCCAAACCGCGTAACGGATTTGGATGAAATTTGAAACATAATATGTTTATTTCATAATATTAAAAAAACAATTTAACACTAATTTACAAAAATTATATCAGCAAAAAAATCAAATAAATATATGTAGTCTTACATTTTCGAATATAGAGTAGAGTAGGGGGGAGTACAAGAGGTAAACAATTGGCGGTCTTTATCACATAAAGCAATATCTTACAGGCAATAATTATAGTTGTTTTAATAAATACCAAGCGAAAAGCAATCTGTGATTCTCGTGTCAGTGAATGTCGAACAGCCGAATATTGACCAGTTTATTTCACAAGTCGTCTTGTGAAACATCGTATATAGATATGCTTTATGGTGATATAGATAGGCTTTATGGTGATATAGATAGGCTTTATGGTGTAGACCTCCGCTTAGAAAGGATTTTCAAAGCCACCAGCGTAAGCCAGTATATTATATGGGGTGTTATATGGGGCTGTGTTGTTTTGATATTTCCGGACTTGTTATAAGGATGTGTTACGAAATATACTTAGTATACAATGGATAGAAGGTATGAATGTGATATTGAACAAGGAATGTGATGAAAGTTGAGGAAGCAAAAGAGGTGAGTCAGGATCGTACCAAATGGAGGGAAATAGTCTCTGCCTTTTTTTTTTTGACCCAGGAAAAATGCGTTACGCATCATCACCACGCGCCGGGGGGCGCGGGGCCGTATGTGGGACTCCCCCGCCAAAGATGGGAGCGGCGGGGATACCCAAAAAACCTGGGGGTGTCCTGCGGGACGCCATAATGCCGGGGCAACGGATACGCCGAAGCACTCATCCGCTGCAAATAGTCTCTGCCTACCCCAACGGGAACCAGGCGTGATTATATGTATGCATGTATATGAATGTGTTACGAAATGACTGTAGGTGGCAAACTAGCTTATGGTCTAACCAGATGGTCAAAAAAAAAAATAGGATTTCTGCCGGATTCAATCACCCATGTTGGACAACCTATATATTGCAGGTCGCCAAGATTACTATAAGTCCACAACATAATATGCTATCTACATAATATCTCATAGGAAACAGCCATGTCTCACAGTTTTACGTACTATTCGAAAGGCGGTAGCGTCCAAACGCAAAACTTGCTACACATTGAGATTTGAACCCGGACAGGACCGGACCGGACCTCCGGATTATAAGCCGGGCCACTAAATACGCACGATACAATCATATATTTTTTATTTTATTATTTAGTACAACGTTGGGACTAACTTAATGCTAAAGTAGCATCTTCTACCAGTTGTTCTGACACTGGAAAAAAGTATGTATGTGCCAAATGCTCCAAATTCTTTTTTCTAACGCTAGAAATGTACTACGATATAATATTATAAAACTACTTTATCATCTTCCTGGCCTTATCCCACACTAGGTAGGGTTTCGGCACAACACGTTTTTCTTCTCCATTCTACTTTATCATTCGTCATATCTTCATTCACTCCCCAAGCACGCATATCCTCTTAAACTACTTATGCAATGATATCAATAACTGTCTTAAATTAACTCCAACGTATCAAACAAGGATAGCCTGGTGAACTTTTGAACACAACTTCAATTAGAACACATGTTTGACACCATTTGGGTGCATTATCATGTAAGGCTATCATTAAGAGTCAAAGGGTTTAGGTCAAACCAAGTTACTGTCAAAGTAAAATTAGGAAATGGAGCATTATTTATTTATTATATGTAGAACAAGTAACAAGAGCTCGCGCCTTAGCTTCCGTGAAGATACCCTTAGGATATCTAAGTCACCAACCATAAAAACTAACTGTCATAAAACCTAGCTAATTTCAACCTATCTAATGAATGATGAAGAATAATAAATATGATCGACTAGTTAGCAGTATTTTAAAATAAAACATTCTGCTGTTTGGTTTGAATGCAGGACCTATCCTAATCTTCCCTAGTTCATTGATCCTAATACTTATTTTTTACTAAAAAACCAGTATGCCTTTTGGTAAAACTTGCCCATCGTACCTATATGTTTAAATACGTAACAATATAAGCCCAACTAAAAATATACGAAAAACATAACTTTCTCTAACTGCAATCGGCTAAAACAAATGCTTTCCAAATCAACCCGTGTTACCCCGAAACGGGGAAAGCGGGGAAAAATCAATCTCATTCAACAAATGTCCATCAAGTTCTCCCATAAAACCTCTTACAAATGGCACCCCATCGACCAACCCCTAACTAACCCCATTCACCCCATGTTCATCAGTTTTGTCGGGTTAGTTCCGGTATACACTAGTCCAGTTTCGCATTTACTTAAAATACCTGCATAACGATATGCACAGATTTTTTAAATTATAGTAAAACATAATATTATATGACCTCTGTGGTGTGGAGGGGTAGTACCCGCTTGAGACGCAATCTGTTGCGGGTTCGATTATCGATAGATATACTTAATATAGATATTTGAAACTGTCTATACGTCTGTACCTAATAAGAATAATATATTGCCAAAAGAAAAGTCTTATAGCCGTGAGTATTGTATCCGTGATTTAGCTTCCATAGCACAAGTATTGAATTGGCTTGTTGAGCTTGGGAGCTGGCGCTGTCTGAACTATATGTCCTGTAATATTTATAATAGAGCATATAGTTAAACTTAAAGTAGAAAGAAAGCTGTATGTTATAAAACTTCCCCGTTAAAAATAAAAGTTCGACGCTTTAATTACTTCGATCGACGTATTAATTTTTTTCCCGTGAATATTCAGTTTGTTAGGTATTTTTGTATCTGAGCAAAGCGGGACTAGTGCATACTGAAACCAACCTTTATACTAACGTTTTGTCTTGGTGGTGTTGGTAAGAATAGGTACCGTTAAGTGTCTTGCACCTTTATTGGCTGTCGAGTTTAGTGTGTGGTCAATTAGGTGGTAGGTGGTTAATGGTAAGTGACGGTAAGGGATTTTCACTTAATTTTATGTTAAAGTTGCTACGAATAAACACTAAAAATTCAGTAATTAAATAAATAATCAAAGTAGTCATGTAAAGACGTCTTTATAAGTTTATTAATTTTCGAATTATTTACTGTCTATTTATTTAATTAGTATTTTTTTTAATTATTTAGCTTATACGTTATATTTTTACCAACTCATAATTTAAATTTCAGGAAATAAATTTCGCAAAAATAATATCTAAGTAGTTTCGCAAAAATAGTATCTATTTGGTATAAAAATAAAAATTCAAACAAAAATCTGCGGCTTAAACTGTGTTGATGCATCAGTCAGTAAGTCAGTGAATCAGTCACACTTTATTTTTATTATTTTTCGATTTAAAAAAAAAGTTGTCCATCAAGCTTTTACATCTGACTATAATCGATTAATAACAACCAAACACGTCAATGCAAGCGACAGAGCGCGGACGCAGCTGCGATTTACTATCGCAGAAGTCGCGGTCGCAACCAGTCAATTGGCTATTTTAAGAGTTGACGTCTCGCCGACATGTGGATTGTGGACTATAGGCCATCTATGTTAGTGCAGAGTTTTATCGGTTCAGACAGGACGGCGATTATTTAATTATCATCAAGAACTCACTAAGAAACTTGGGACTTTTCAAGGCACGAGTGAAGTACCTTTTTTTGACTCAGGAGAAATGCGTTACGCATCATCACCTCACCCGGGGGGGCGCGGGGCGGTATATGGGATTCCCCCGCCGAAGATGGGCAATCAATTGGCATCATTGATGGGAAGTCAATTGGCTATTTTAAGAGTTGACGTCTCGCCGACATGTGGATTGTGGACTATAGGCCATCTATGTTAGTGCAGAGTTTTATCGGTTCAGACAGGACGGCGATTATTTAATTATCATCAAGAACTCACTAAGAAACTTGGAACTTATCAAGGCACGAGTGAAGTACCTTTTTTTGACTCAGGAGAAATGCGTTACGCATCATCACCTCACCCGGGGGGGCGCGGGGCGGTATATGGGATTCTCCCGCCGAAGATGGGCGCGGTGGGGATACCCACTAAAAACCTGGGGGTGTTCCTGCGGGACGCCATAATGCCGGGGCAACGGGTACGCCGAAGCACTCATCCGCGGCCCCGAGTAAAGTACCTTACTTATGCATCTTACTATACTAATACAACTTAGCGATAAGCTATAATATGAAAGAGTGACTGACGGGACTGACTGACTGACTGAATGACTTACTGAATGACCGACTTATATATCAAGGTATTTACAGCTAATTGGCTGGCATGTTGGTCGAGCTAAAACCGCTGAACGGATTGTGATAAAATTTGACGCAGAGATATAGGAAATTTTGACGTAGACTTCACCTAACAAAGGATTTTGCCACGCGGCGCGGATAAAGCATAATATAATTTGTAATAAATATAATTGTATGAAATAAAGTGGATTTTTTTAAAAGGAGGATTTTTCAAAATTTATTTTAAAAGATAAACAGCAATATTACTCGAAACAGTAAGGTCAGAAAATAGCAGAAAATATTACTTTTAAAGTCAATTCTGCATCAACCGACGTGCACACTTCCAGAATAGAGTACAAACGGACGATAATGGAGTAGTGGTTTTGTTGGTCGAGTGCGAATTGTCGCTTTGTCAGAATATACAAGCTTTGTCACCGATCGGACGGAATTGCTGATTAATTCACTCGGGTAGTCCAGACGGGCGACTTTTTAATGCATTTTTGGACACGTTTTTATTCTTTCTCTTAACTATTTTAATATATTAATAGACTTTAAAGCTTTGATTACATAATTTAATATCGAAAATTTTAAGAATTGAAGTATCGGTATATCTTGTTTTAGGTCACATACAGTGACAAATCTTTTCAAATATGTATTTTCCTACATTAACCCATACGTTACAGTTTGGCTACTGAACGAATAATTAAGTTTCTCTTTTCTTAATAATACTCAAACCAATTCCAATAATTGTTTGAATTGGTTTGAGTATTTTCATCATAGTATCTTTATTCACTCCCCTAGCACGCATATCCTCTTTCACACATTTTATCCAAATCTAAGAAAATAACTATTTTTTGTTTTTGTCTGTATAGTTAGTAATACAATAATAGGATTTTAACTAACAGAAGCTTAAGAATTGATTTGAGTGTTGTTAAGAGAGAGCTCCCTATATTTGTGGCCAAACAGGCTACAAAAAAGTTGCCGTCAAATCGCTCGTCTGCACAGCACCTGTCACTAGTGCGTTTTATTGCGGCAAGTGTGCGGTGTGCCTAATGCGTCGTTAGTCCCAGCCGCGGCTTTCATGTACAATTTATTACTCACTTTGCGTTGCACGTGGATTCATTTGCCAGTGAAGACAACTAAGTATTAATATACTAAAATATGTGTTTACTTTTAAAAAAATCAGTCATCTTTAAGCATCTAATAGTTGGTTGCCTGGAAGTATCGCTATGGCCGATAATACCCCCTTATAGTGGGCGTTATTTGCAATATTATGTTAATTAATTTTGAGCAAAAAATATTTTTAATTACTTTGCGTAATAATATTGGTCATAATAACGTTGCGCTGAAACTTTCTTTCACTGCGTAAATATAAATAATTTTCTAGTTTTTTTATCTCCTAAGAAGTTTCTGCATTTTGTCGTATTTTTCTGGCCACTTGTCTACACATGTCTACTTCGCAATTCAAAGTGTCCATAAATTGGTCTCGTTACATGTGTTCCAATATAGACCCCGACTCTCAGACGGAGGGTCCTTAAGACCCCGATCGAGCCTTTTTTAGTTTGCTATCATCTACAGCCACATGGTCGCGAGATCGTGGTCAAGGGTTAACCTATAATGAATTAAAAAGTTAACTACATACCAAATTTCAGCTGAATCGGTTCACGGCTAAACAGACGCGAACAGATAACATACACACATCCATAAAGTTGTATTACACCAATGTCTACGAAAATAAAAATAATTTACAGTTTTCAAGTTTATTTTCTCTAATAAGAAAGTTTCGCCTTATATTTCTTAGTTTTTCTGGCCACTTCAAATCCGACATGTCTACTTCGCAATTCAAAGTGTCCATAAGTTCATCTCGTTACATGTGTTCCAATATAGACCCCGACTCTCAGACGGAGGGTCCTTAAGACCCCGATCGAGCCGTCCGTGCGTGAGGGATGTTGAGATCCCGGATTTGATGGGGTACTACACTATGGGATGGTAGCAGTATGGGTCATTTTAGGGTAAAATTGAAAAAAATATAGTTTTATTATTTTTTATAATAAATAGGCCTACGTTTGACAACATCCCAACAAAGTGCAGACAGATGTTATGTGGTCGAAGATGAATCACGTAAGATGCTTAAAAGGTCGTGCGTTGAAGATTCCCATGTTGAGTCCAGTTTAGTTTTTAAAAACTATAGGTTTTTATGAGAGAAGGCCTAAAACGTTTTGTGTATCCATCCATCTACTTCACTATATTTTACCTATAAAACAAAGTTTCTTTTCGCTGTCTGTCTGTCCCTAGGTATGCTGAAATCTTTAAAGCTACGCAGCGGATTTCGATACGGTCGTTTTAATAGATGGGATAGGTTTTTTTAAATATAATACATGCATAATACAGTAGAGAAATAGTCATACTTTTCTTTTAGGCGCTACGAAGTGCGTGCTGGTCCATTAGTCTTCTAAATATATAAAAGAAAGAGTGACTGATTGACTGACTGATCTATCAACACCCAGCCCAAACCGCTGAACGTATTGGGTTGAAATTTGGAACACAGATAGGTTTTATGACGTATACCTCCGCTAAGAAAGAATTTTGTCATGCGGGCGAAGCCGCGAGCGTAAGCTAGTCACATATAAATTCAATTAGCACGTCTAATAATACAAAGTGCCCATACTGTATATATAGCTAGCACAATATGGTTATGTTTTGTTGTAATAAGGCGAAGCGCAAATGGTGGAAGGGTGACATACACTGATAGATAGGTTTAATAACACAAACATATGAATATGAAACGTAATACATAATAAGTTATGTGCGATTTGCTATGTTTTCCGTTGTATTAAGATTTGGAAACTGCGGTTTAACTCATAGGAAAGTGCTTTTATAGTTTTTATGACTTTGCTGTGGTTTTTTGAATTGCCTGTAAAGCGACTATTCTAAGATATTGATTGTCCAGAAAGAGAAAATCGTAGTAAATTTATTCGCGTGAATTCAGAATTCACGTACGTACGCGAACGCGTAGGTCAAAATGCAGCGATGCGTGTAGACGCAACGTATCTACCTGATAAAAAAAGGCTGCCTATTTATATATTTATATATATATATATATATATATATTAAATTCAAATTTAGAAAAAAATCATTAAAAAAAATCAAAGCATAGCATAGCGTAGTGTAGTTTGTAGCATTTATAAAAATCATATCCGTCACAATTCAATAATTAATAATAAATACGCATAAACCGTTGCTATATTAAAAAAAAAAAAAACAATATATGAAGGAAAACCGTCAAGAATCACTGCATTTCAAAATAAATATGGTTTAAGTGAAATTTAGTTTCCAAAATTCGCAAGAATTAGTTCCCGGTGAACTTGCTCTTTCTAGAAAACAGTGTGCACAACAGATTTTCTGTGGTTTTTAATATTATAATATTTTGAATACTATATATTATTCGAAGTAGGATCGACTATGCTTTTGTATATATATTATTCGAAGTAGGATCGACTATGCTTCTTTTATTTATGATAATAGCTGCAAGACTAACCTATTAAAATTAGACCGAATTCAAAATCAAGCCTTACGTGTAATTGGTGGCTACATCCGATCCACGCCGCGCCGATCCATGTGATGGAAAACGACATTTGTCTCCCCCCACTTCAATTCCGTAGGAAATACCTTGCTGGGAAGTTTTGGTTAAAATCAAAGTCAATTATGAATAACACCACTATTGATGTTTTAAATGATTTAAGTGCAATGAGCGATGCACGTTATTGGTACAGTAAAAAGTTACCTCTGTTAGTAGTCACCCATAACGCTTTAAACTCTAAACCTATTCAATGTAGTAGTCAATTAGAATTTTTTACTCTAGACACGTGGGTCAGTAATATTAACCTGTACGAAATAATCCACGATTCGATTCCAGGTATTGATCGCGCCAAACGCTCGTACAGTTGTGCCCAATTAAGATCCTTTTGTTGTCGTTACCTTAATCAAGAATTTGGCAATTGCTACTTATTATTTACGGACGGATCTAAAGACAGTTGTGGTGGAGGTGCAGCGGTGTTAGATCCTCAAAAAGGATGTCATACTAAACTTAAAATCGATTCCAACTTATCCATTATGCACATAGAGTTAATTGCTATAGCTGAAGCGCTTACATATATTGACTCATTAGCCTTTGAAAATTTTGTCATCTTGACGGACTCCAAAAGCTCCTTGCAACATTTGGCTCGGTGCACTTCTCACGTGAGAGGTATTCCGATTGCCTACCGGATTTTGGAATCGATTTTAAGGTTACAATCACGAAACAAGCAGGTGTGCCTTCAGTGGATCCCATCCCATATTGCATTAAAAGAAAATGATGACGTAGACCTGTTAGCCAAGCAAGCCACCGAAGATGGTATCCCACTGAATGTATCGCCTCTTTTTTCTGATTTAGTATTGACAGTTCAGAGGGAATGTCGGGAATTGTGGCAGGAATATTTCGACCAACGATCGCTCGAGAAAGGGATTTGGTTTAAGACGATCCAACCACAAGTCTCTAAATATCCATGGATAGACAACATTTCCTTGGACCGGAACTGTTTAAAAGCAGTTCTAAGACTACGCTCGGGACATATTCCATCGAATAAGTTTTCATTCTTGATGAATAAAACCCCATCGCCCAATTGCAACCAATGTGGAGTGATTGAAGATATTCAACATATTCTCATGGATTGTACCCTGACCGAAGCGCTTAGAACTGCTCACTTTGAAGAAAACAGTCTTAATCAAATTGGTCTTATTGACAGTATTTTAGCTGATCCCTCCTCTGCTGATACCAAGAAATTAATAGATATGTATAACGTTAGATTTAATTTACCATGATTATTAATCATTCCTCTCATTAGCTTATAATGTTAAAATGTAGATTATTTTTGTTATTTCACTGTATTGGTCTTATGGGACGATATGGTCGCTCAGCGACAAAGTCCTGTACAAAATAAATTAAAAAAAAAAAAAAAAATGATAATCTATTCTACTATCTACATATTTTGAATAAAATATATGGAGATTTTTAAATAAATACAAAATTAGATATTTAGGACTTTGTGCTAAAAGCTTTTTTTATGAAAAATATAATTTAGCGATGACACCTTCACCGGGGGTAGATTTCCTTTGCAGGAGGTCGACTAGGTGGGTACCCCAACAGTGCCAGTTATTCTACCGCCTGAGCAGTGATGTGCAAACATTACTGTGCTTCGGTAGGAGGGCACTGTAGCTAGTGAAATTACTGGGCTGAAGAGTCTTAACATCTTATGACGCTCAAGTAAGAAGCGTTGGCGCAGTGCTCTGGGTGGCACTGTACTAATCATGGGCAGCGTTATCTCTTACCATCAGGAGAGCGTCTTGCTCGTCTTCTTACTTCGTTGTATAAAAAAAAACCTGCAAAGTCGCAATGTTACCCAGGTATTCAGTACCTTTCCTCTATTCACTAAGAACATTCCAAGTGCTTTTATGACGACCTAAAACCATTTCAATACACCATTTTACATGGAACCTATCAGAACCTACCACAAAGTAAACCAAGCTGCACTGAATAAATATCAATCGGCCACAAACGGACCGGCGATGGGTTCCGTACCGTAATTTAGGGTTACGTAGATGATACAATTGGAAACCGATCTTAGATTGGACTGAGTTTAGGTTGTGTTGGAGTAATAATGAGGGAAGGATTTTCGTACTAATATTATGAAAAGAAGCTTTGTATCTTCTTTAAGCTTAAGCGCCTGAACCCATTAAAAAAATGTGTATCTTAAGTCGGGTCTCCAGTGCTCCAGTTTGTGTTTTCGTCTACACAATCAACAAAAACATGTCAACATTCAACAAATTCCTCTAATCTGTATACATGTTTTGTATTTGTAAGGCTTTAGATTCAATCCTACTAACATTGTAAAAGCGAATATGTGTTTATTTCAATTTCATATCTAAACGGAAGAAACGATCGATCTGAAATGAGGTGCATCGTATAGATAAAGGCTTCTTTTCATTGGATAACTCGCAAGTTTAACAAATATATAGGTAAAGTATATAAATAACAATGTGATTCGTCTATTTTACATCTATCTTTCTAGCATTTAAACTAAAAACAAATAGTTTATTTTGGAAAAATGTTACAATTTACAAAAATCCTTTGGTCAACATACACATTAAGCTGTACCCACCTAGTCGACCCTGTGCTGTCGGTCTGGTCACCCTAATAAATCCTGATGAGGCTTCGTAATCGCACGAAACCGTGGTTGAGATAATCTCAACAAAATTAGACGCCAGTTTTCCATTACGTTATTTAGAATTTTAGTGAATTTAGAAAGCAAAATAAATCCCGGTTGAGAACACACGTGAAATTTTACACACACTCAATTTGGGAGCTTTTCAAGACTCTCAACCTAATTCAAAATATTATGTACTAACGAACGCCATTCGTACTCTTAAATCAGGCCACATAAAATCGAGCTTGTTTTCCAACTTCCAATAGGAAAGAGGAAAAAAGAGGACATTTCACGAAATTAACATAAATCCATAGATCTAACATATACGTAGATGAACTGATATTCCAAAAGCGGGTGACCGATTTTGATTTGTCAAAAATCTAAATTCTAAGAAAGTGACGACTTTTCAAGCAATTCTTACAGACCGCTTTCCTTTTATATCATATTTATTTAATTATTCAGCACAAAGCTAGGACTAACTTAATACTAAAGTAGCATTCTCTAACAGTTGTCCGTAACCTTTACGGCTATTGCCTAATTCATAGCCACTAAGTTTGATGTCCAATTTATTGCACATTACTGCGTTTGATATTTTTCTCTCATTAATGAGGAGTTTAAACAAGTAATGTACATTAAAGTGGACATTACATTTAGTGGCAGTGAATTAGCCAATAGCCCTACAGGTGTAAAAGTACTAAACAATGGGTGGAGTACAAGACAATGTTAAATAAATTAAGCTATCTTAAAACTAACATACTTTTACATTTCAAATTTAGTGTCTTGTCTATACGTAATACAAATAACAAAGTCAATCAGTTTTTGTCTTCTTATAGATCAGTTAGAGGTTATTTTTTGTCTCGCTCTGCTTGGTTACTCTATAAGTAACTCTATGCACAAACCAAATTCGCGAAGTTCGCTGACAATTCAATCAACTCATGTTAATTTGGAGGGTGCCGAAATAAAATTCCAAATAAAATTTTCGTATGAAATATATAGGTTTTGACGCGATGGAAATATGAATGTTGATTTATACCTACTTTACTTATACTTGTACACGCGGATTCGCTCGCAAGGAATTCACTCGGTAATCGGTAAGATGAATAGGGGGGATTTGGGGGGATTTATCCCGCCTTTTAGGTTTAATCTACTACCATCTACGACCGCATCGTCGCTTAAATCAGGCGAGATCGTGGTCATAGGCTTTCCTATAATGAATTAAAAAAAAGGTAAATGAAGGTTATTGCTTAAACTATCTTCCGATTGGTGGGTGTTATATACCTATTTGTTTTCCTAGACATTAAATATAGTGGATAAAAAACCTCCGAAACACTGCAGCCTCAAAAACCGTGGTAAAGTAATAAAATGCATTCGCTGTAACCACTTTATAGCCACAGAAAAATTACAGAGAGACAACTCTTATCACGGCAGTCGTAAAAACAACTCCAGACGAGATTTCATGTGGAAAAGTTTTTTCATAAGTGGTAAACGTGGAAAGATGCGCCACAGTGCAAAAAATGCAGTACCTATAATTCATTTACGACTCCATAAAATAGTGATAAGGCCGACCATTGGTGACCTTAAAATAAGTACTTTTATTTAATATTCCTTTGTTGGGGGACTGGATTCTCAGTCTGCCGATTCTCAGTCCTCCGTCACAGAGACGATGCGAGTTGTTTTAGTGAATATACCGTGCAGTCTTCTCCACAGGGAGTCCCACATACCCCTCTTAAACCCCCTAAGTACGCGTAATTCGTTTTTCTTGGCGTGAAAAAAAGACCATTTTATCAACTTCCTTTTTCAAAAGTTTAATATACAATACTTTAATTACAATACAATAACTTTATTGTAAAACAATGTATTTCGTCCGGGTCTTGTCAAAACACTGGCAGAATAAAACTAAGGGGCACCACCAACCTTTACATCCATACCCAAGTAGCAGACGATGTCCTACACGGGAATCCTGAAGGTTATCCAATCACTGCATTCCAATAATAAATATCCAAATATTCACAAACACTCTCGACAAACAAGAATCGTCATAGTTACTCTCATCCATAAAGAAATAACACACACGCACTGCAATAAAGACACCGTAGAATTCGGCAAGTTTAAGAACAATACACGGCACAGAAGCTGGTCACGAATAGCTGAACACTCCTCTGTGGTGAGGGTGTTCAGAGAATATCGCGAGTAAACACAACGTGCCTCCATCCGAGCTCCGTTATCCACACGCACTGACTGCACTTTCCGAAAAACTATTTAAGATGTTGGTGGAGCATTTTTTCAAAACTACCCTTCATTTTTATTATAAAGACTGAACAAGATAAGATAATACTTTGTGGTACATTGGTATATAATGTCCGTTTATTATTTAATTTAAGAATATATTTTCTTTAAACCAATACTATATTATATAACCATATTATATTATAACCCTTGGACTTTGGTGGCGTAAAAACAGCAAGCTGAAATTATGCTGGGTAAATAAATATTATGAAATTTACTTGTCTTACTTTGCGAGTTGGTAGAATAATATTTATTAGTTTGTGGCGAGTAGTTATAAAGAAAAACTCAATAAACAAATAAATTTTGATTATCTCTAATCTTGCCTTTGTATTTGAAAGCCGAACTAATCCTTCTTAAATCCTTACACTATGTAAGTGTTTGGAGTAGGTATAATATTAACAAAATTACAGGAGAATTTGTGCAGTAGGAATGAACACAGCAAATGAGAATTTACGGGAGTACTTTTTTCTTGGTATTAAAGCGGAGAGGTTGATGAGCTGGCTTATAGTTTAGGAGATAGAGGATAAAAAGTTGTTTACCCCTAAACCGTCTGTTCTCGGTAAATTAAAAAATTACTGAACTTTCTCAAACTTTTACAAAAAAAGATTAGATTGAAGGAAAGGTTAGTATAGTGGAATATATTGAGGTTTTCTGTTCATCTATTGAAATGTTACGATGACTTTTTGCGTACTTATTTACTAAAGCCTTATACAATGACACCTCAGCAAATAAACAGTGGAAAGCCACGTTCTTGCACCTTTAGGTAAATATAGTACCTAATTAAAAATTATATGATATTAAAAATTATATGATATGATATTATTGTATGATAGTACCTAATTAAAAATTTTAAAAAGTGTTGGATGGCCGCGAAAGTAACGATGCGGCGTGAACGAGATGTGAAGATGTGAGTGTCACCAAGCAGTCATTAAAGTCTAAAAAGATTTAGTGGATTTGGAAACCGGAAAGGGATTTTTTCCACCTTCTAGGTTTAGTTTGCTACCATCTAAGGCCGCATCGTCGCTTAACCTCACGCGAGATCGCGGTCAAAGGCTAAGCTATAATGAACAATAATAGATACACCTTTGTAAAAAGAGTCCCTACCTCCCCGCCTATCCAAGACGTCATTTACGGTAAAACGACAGTTTAAGTTTATGGTGCACATACATTACGGCACCTTCCTTATGGTTTAGCGCGTAGGCCTTTAGCTAAACGACTTTTAACGCTTACATAATCACAATTTCGTTTAAAACAAAGACTTAAATGTAGAAATCTTTTACTGGTAGGCATTGGCCGTGGCTAGTTACCACTCAATGGACAAAACCGTGTCGCCAAGCTGGTGGACTGCGCCAACGCTTCTGACGACTTAAAGAGTCAGATGTTAAGACTCTTCAGCTCAGTAATTTCACTAGCTACAGTACCCTCCTACCGAAGCACATCACTGCTCAGGCGGTAGAATACACACATACATGACCGGGTTGACCTCCTGCAAAGGAAGTCTACCCCCGGTAAAATGTGTGTGGTTGCCATAGGACCTCAGCAGTTTTTAGTGGGTATCTTCGCCGCCATCCCACATACCGCTCAGCGGCCCCCATCGCAGGGTGACGATGCATAATGCTTTTTTCCTGGAAAAAAAATGGTGACCTCAGCAGTAGAGACCTACCACTACAAACAAGTATATAATAAGAAAAAAGCCTTAATATGTGTGTAACAGCGGCTAGTTGTTGGGTGTAATTGATGCGAGCAATATGTTATCTTCTAAACGTTTGTCCCGACTTGCGCCAGCGAATGTTGTGAATGTACAGAATAAACGCTCTCTTATCTAAATAGGCCGGTGGACGTTACATTGCAGTATGGACATTTATATTTTTACACTAAACGATCCGTGATTCATAATATATTTTTAAATAAACGGCATAAACTCACTTGTATTTACTTCGGCTGAAGAAGATCCTCGTACAGGATCGAAACGGTCGGCACGAAGCCGAAATAAATACAAGAGAGTTTATGCCGTTTATTAACAAATATGGACATTTCTTATACATTATTTAGAATTAATATCCCAACAAAACAGGTCGGTTTATAGTATAACTAGCGGTTTTACCCGCTGTACTACTATAGCTTATATATGTGTTATTCCAGGGTCTATGCTATCTTTATACCAAATTTCAGCTCAATCGGTCCACCCGATTAGGCGTGAAAGAGTTACAAACATCCAGACATCCATTCTTACAAACTTTCACGTTTATGATATTAGTAACATTTGGGGTTACTTTTCAATAGATCAGTGGTCTAGCATGACAAATGGGATCCCACTGAAAAGTCAGGAGTAGAACTATCATCCTATACATTGTACTTTTGTGAATGTATGGGATGACAGTAGACTTGACAGCAAGACAAGTCTACGCAGCGTCTGAGCTTGGCCGACAGTCACCCTGACGAAACTTTTTTTTTTACAACAATGTCACGTTTTCCCTTACTGTATATTATATTGCAAACACAAGTAATGCGTGTGGGAGGGCGTAATAAAGGAAAATGTCCTTGCGTATGACGCAACGACAATATTATTATTATTTTGGTTTCCGCATTGTACTGTAGGGGTGAAAGTACGCGATCTCTCTAGTAATTGGTTATCCTTGAATACAGAAAATACAAGGATTTGGAGAAAAGAATAAGAAATTTGTTGTTAGGCATGGACGAAGAAATATGCGGATGGAATGACAAGAAAAACAATAAGAATAGAATAACTAACATTTTTTTAATGATAAAAAATTACTTGAGGAAGACGTAGGGCCGAGTTGAGTGGCGTGTCATGGGGGAGGCCTATGTCCAGCAGTGGACGAACGTGGGCTGATGATAAAGATTATGATGATGATGAAAAAATGACTTTGGTATAAAATAATTACTATTAAACTTATTTACAAAATATACTTTATTGCAAACCACAAAATTATAATCTAAAAGAGCTCTAGATTTTAAAATACACGCTAGGTTAACTAGGCTTTACAATCAGCTGTCTTATCGCACTATGAAACGTCAACCGTCCAAAATATCTATCTAATTTTTCGTGACTAGGAATTTTCACCCTTGGCCATAAATGTATAGGAAGGTAAACTTAATTTTCTTCTTTTTTCTTTAATTAATAACAATTAACTATCATTTTAACAATTAACAGCTAGCTTTAAAACTCGAAACCCATTATCAGATTTGGATGACTGTGCTATCTCTTCTAAAATCATTTTTTTAATACATTAACAGTAAATGAATGACTTGCAGTTTCGTTCGTTCACTTAATCTAATTACTCTGTAAGCTGAATGAATGAACACTGAATGAGTTGCGGAATCGCTTTTTTTTTTCTGTTGTTTAGAAATTAATAAATGCCGTTATACGAGTAAATATGAGAAGAAAGCAAGCTTTTATTTTTATTGGCAAATGCATTTATTGAGAAAAAATAAACTAACTACTACAGCTACTAAAGCAGTAAAGAACACTTTTTTTTTATGTGATGAAGTAGAAGACGAGCAAGACGCTCTCCTGATGTTAAAAGATAACGGCTGCCCATAATCAGTACAGTGTTACCTAGGATTTCACAATTATGTGAAAATCTAGAAGCACTGCACCAACGCTTCTTACTCAAGAGTCATAAGATGTTAAGACAGATTAACCACAGATCGGCCACAAGCCGATCTACAGAAAATCCAAGTGCTCCAAACCACTGTCAGATGGCAGAGTGCCCAGAATGCTGGCAGCATTGCCACGTTGAATGGCAATATTTATACGTTGGGCCAAATATAGCTTTAATCTATTTGTTGGGTCTAAGCAATATTAACTTTACACATTACTAACTTATGCTCGCGGCTTTGCGCGCATGGTTTAATCCTTTGTTAGCGGTGGTCTACGTCATAAAACCTAACTGTATTCCAAATTTCAATCCAATCTCTATCCCTATGTGAGCTTAGATAAAAATACGCAACGAATTTTGATGCGATTTCTTTTATTACAGAGTGATACAGCAGGAAGGATATAGGAGAAGGAGTTTTATATATTATGGTACAGACAACTACAAAGAGATATATCCATGTTAGTCTTACAAAATGAAGGAACTTTTAGTATGCAAAAATTATTTACCCTTACTTCGTGACATTTTCAGTATCTACCAAATCTTATACTATATTCGATTCATTTTAAATGCTATTATTATGTATCACCTAAGGAAAAGTAGTGGGAAACATCATTGTTGCATATTATGCTGCTTAGTATGGGGTTAGATGGCGCTGTGTGAAATGTCCTGAAATATTTATTTATTTTTTTATTTTTATTAAACGAGTAGATGATAATATAAAGTTTGATTGCTACTAGAAATGTCACGAACCAAGGGTAGTTAGTTCATTGTGGCAAATGAAAATTTACTTCATTTTGTAAGCCTAACATGGATACATCTCTTTGTAGTTGACTGTCCACTAGTTAAAAATAAAAAGCAGCGGTCTTATCGCTAACCAAGTACAAACTCCTAGTTTTTTAACATGGCTTAATACGATCCCTTTACCTATTACTTCTCCTTTTTAATCTCTCTCTAATTAACAGACATACATAAACTGTGTAACATAGGTATATAGATCAGACTCATGGCAGCCATAGCTTGCAAAACGCTACATTTTGATGGGATTACGCACAAATCCCATAAACATTGCCTCGAGGAGCACAAACCTTTATGGGGCATGGTGTAAGCTATGGGAAATACTGCCTTAGAAGGATATATCTTAGAAGAATATAGAATAACTCTTTTTAATACATTATTATACTTCTAAATTTATAATAGGATCTAACAACACACAAATAAAGTCGCTAAACGGATTGGGTCGAAATTTGGAACACAGTTTTTTTTTCGCACATGCCATACTCTATTAGATATGGCATTGTATTACAATCTAGCCTAACTTTCAATTATAGGCTAATGAGTAATTTAAATCTGACTTAAATTGCTACGTAAGAATATTATAAACTAAGAAAGTGTCCATTCACACTGATTCTTATAGTCTCTATTAAAATGAGTCACTTTGTTCTTGTGTACTCAATAAGTAACACTACATTATTTTACTGTCACTGTCACTGCACTAACTCAAAAGGTTTTGTTCTTTTAAGTCTTCTCACTATATCCGTATTGTCGAGGAGCTGGATAGGTTTTATGATGAACATCTTCGCTAAGAAAAGATTTCTGCGTGCGTGCAAAGCCGCGAGCTTACATTGGCTGCGGCGGCGTTTTATAGAACTTTCCCATCACGTGCCTGAAATTATTTTTGTATGGCAAAATCCTTTCACTAAACACACCGTTTGTGTTTTTCAGCACTCGCGTTCCGAGCTCAAAAACAAAAATTTGTCTAATTGTGCGAGCGAGAGAGCGTAACTGAAACACTTTTAAAATGTGTGCAATAATATTATGCAGGACTTGTATAGAGGAATTTTCAATAAATTAATTCCTTGAATTTATATTTTAAAATTTGTCTAATAGTGCGAGCGAGAGAGCGTCATTCGATATATGCGCTCTTATAAGTATCTATAATATTATGTAAGTGTCAGAAGCAATTTCCGCACACTTACACCACACGCGTACACGTTTAGCCGACAATAATCCAATTTATCTGCCGACTCGGAAACACTCGTAAATTCACTTGAAAACTTCGTTAACAGTCAGACAGACTCGTGTCGGCCTCATTATTATTGTTATTGTACGTAAAGATGGGGAAGATACTTCCTTTTTTTAGGGTTCCGTACCTCCAAAGGAAAAAATAGAACCCTTATAGGATCACTCTATTGTCCGTCCGTCTGTCAATACCCTTTTTCTCAGCAACGCGTGGTGGTATCAAGTTGAAATTTATAGGAAATACTTAGGTCTACTACCTCTTAGAGCTCTGAAAAAATCAAACTTCTACGCCAATGCCGCAAATTTTGGCAAATTTTCGACATTCCCAAGGAATCAAAACCTAAGGGGTACTTTCTGTGAACTCAGAATCTTGAAATTTGGTACGAAGCAACGTCTTAGAGCATAGATAAAGGAACAATTGCGAAAACCGTAAATTTTTAGTTACATCATATAAAAAATATTTTTAATAATTTTATATTTACTACCCCTTTCCGCATGTACACGTACAGGTATTAAATTGAAATTCATATCAAATACTCGGGTCTATAATATTTTTAACTGTAACAATGTCAACGCAATTAAAAGAAACAGCAATTTTAGCCGCATATTTTTAAACACGGAACTACTCGAAAGGGAATCAAAACCTACATAATATATTATTATACCCACTTTTCCTTAGGTATATACCTACGGGTTTGTACGGAACCCTCGGTGCTCGAGTCCGACTCGTACATGACCGGTTTTTTTAATTATTTTTGTTTACTTTTATCCTAGAAATCATACACCACAGTCAAGAAACATAAAACTCGATCGACCTACAAATTGAGTAATGTAAAAGAGCCTTCGTTGTTTTGATGGGAGCAAGTTATTGAGAAAACTTTTAATTGACGACGAGAAATTAAAGTCGAGCGCCGACTTGAAAATACGACGAACTTTGGTAAAGTATCACGAAAAATAAATAATGGGGACTAAAAGGCTTTGTGTGTCAAGTTACTGTGCTTCTTAAGCCCAGTTACCTAACTAGTACTCGTATAATAATAGGTATCACGACAATTTTAACACAGATAGGTTTAATTAGTCATTAAACCTATCTGTGTTTCAAATTTCAACCAAATCCATTGTGTAGCTCTTAACTACTTATATCTTACTTCTTATTATAAACGTGAAAGTTTGTAATAATGGATGTCTGGATGTGTGTTTGTTACTCTTTCACGCCTAAACGGGTGGACCGATTGAGCTGAAATTTGGTATACATATAGCTTAGACCTCAGAATACACATAGGCTATAAAGAGAAGCGGGTAAAACCGCTGGGCGCAGCTAGTAGTAGTATAAGTAGTTAATAGCTCAGAGCTCATAATATTGTAAAGTATGTATATTATAGAATAGAATAGAAAACTCTTTATTATTCACACAAATACAATAATATAGCTTAGAACTAAGATTACACAGAAATAAGTATTATAATGGTTTTATTTCCGTTTTGTTGTTTGTCGCGAATATATTTTCTATCTTTTTTTCTTTTCTTTTTGTTTAGAGCTGTGAGTCACTCAGTCATTCAGAGATCAGTCTGTCACTCGTTCCTTTGTTTATTGTGATTCTCTCAAGGCCTACAACCCTTCTTCTTCCTACCCTTATCCCACACTAGGTAGGGTCGGCACAACACGTCTTCCTCCTCCATCCTGCTCTATCATCCGTCATATCTGCATCCACTCCCCTAGCACGTTCCTCTTTCGCACAGTTCATCCAAACCTTTACAACTTAACAAGGCCTACTTACCCTATCACTCCTAATTATCATCTGGTACCTATAATTAAAAATCGATAGTTCCCAGTGTTGCCCTAACTCCCAAACTTGCCACATTAATGTATTATGTTGTCAACGAGTATTATGGGTAGAGGAAACGGTAGTTGGCACTTACATACTAGATGTTGGCAGTTATGTAGACTAGCTTATATTCGCGGCTTCACTTGAGAAAAGTGTACCTATTTTTTTTCCCTCGTGTGTATTTTTTTTGTACCGCAGTGTCGTATTTATAATGTATTTTTCTCCATTAAATTATCAGAATCAGTCTTTTACCACAATAGGATTGAAATTAAAAAAAAACCCTCATAGTATTTTTGTGATACTAACGAATTCTGTCGCAAATTTTAACTTTTTGATGTTAACATTAAAACATCGATCAACAAATCTTTAATCTTCTAAATATGTAAAAGGAAAGAGTGACTAACTGATCTATCAACGCACAGCCTAAACCGCTGAACAGATTGTATTTAAATTTGGAACACTGATAGGTTTAATGACGTAGAGCTCCGCTAAGAAAGGATTATGACACGCGGGCAAAGCCGCGAGCGTTAGCTAGTTTTGTAAAAAAGGAATCAGTCACGATTTTTCATATATTTAGGAATTCTCGCAGCTCCACCCTAGTGATATTATCATTTTTCTTAATGGATATTCCAATATCTATCAGCCAAATTTCACCTCGATCCGTTCAGCGGTTTGAGCGTCTCAGATTTGTCTATCAGTTTTTGTAGATAAAAAGAAAACATCCCCTAAAAGACTGTAAAAGACACACATCCTTTTAAGAAATCTGTTCAAGCAATTTAGTATTAAACTCGTCTAAATTCCAGATAAATCTTGCAATAAAATGTTTATAACCTTCAAGAATCGAGACAGACATAACAAATCATTCGAATGATCGGAATCGCGACTGTATCGATTAGGGCACTCGTCACTCGATTCTACTCGTAAACGAACCATTTATTGTAAATTGTAACCCATTGTCTTATCTCAACGGATGTCAAAGAAGAAGTTTAATAAAAGATGTCCTTTTAAAAGTTCTTCTTAAATACATAATATGAACCTAATTTTATTTACAAAGAAAGATTTGGCTGGTTGGCTCACTTGGTAGATGGTAGCAATTTTGTTTTCTGAACCAATGGCCCTGGGTTCAATGAACTGTTTTTAATTTTTTGGTATCTGGTAGCTAAATAAAAAATAGTTTTTCAAGCTTCAAATTATTTATTTACGACGAAGGTACACTGATGATGATGATGATGATGTTGTTTTAAATGTGCCAAAACCGAGATTAAAGCCCTACACCAATAACCTTTAAGAATCGAGACAGACATAACAAATAATTCGAATGATCGGAATCGCGACTGTATCGATTATGGCACTTGTCACTCGATTCTACTCGTAAACGAACTATTTATTGTAACCCATTGTCTTATCGTAGAGGATGTCAAAGTTTAACAATGGATGTCCTTTTGAAGAAGCCAGCCTCAACGTGGTAGCGATCTTCCTTTCTGATCCAATGGCATTAGGTTCAATTCATGGAGAACTAATAATAAATGAATAAATCCATTTATTTCAGGCAATAGTACACTACCACTACCAACAATGGCAATGTACCAGAGACTCATATCAATATATACCTTACAAGCGCTTTTACCCGCTGTAATGTAGCCTATGTGTTATTCTAGGATCTAAGCTATCTCTATACAAAATTTCAACTCAATCGGTCCACCCGCATAGGCGTGAAAGAGTAACAAACATCCAGACATCCATTCTTACAAACTTTAACGTTTATAATATTAAGTAAGATAGACTAACATAGAACTAATACAGATTTGTATATACCTACTCTCTTGCCACTTTTTGGTACCTAGCACCTAGTTTATTACTCAGTTTCCGAATAAGAGCGGAATTATCAATATTGATATTTGGATTTCCGAAAAGTAACGCATTATCTAGTTTCTATCAAAGCTTCAAATTATTTAAATCTACCAACATCAAGTTTAAAGCCATCTGTTATAATCTTCACTCTACACCAATAACCTTCAAGAATCGAGACAGACATAACAAATCATTCGAATGCCCGGAATCGCGACTGTATCGATTAGGGCACTCGTCACTCGATTCTACTCGTAAAGGAACCACTTATTGTGACAATCGCCTTGTTCGATTCTTTGTGTCAACGGAGCTTTGGAAAAGAACAGATGCTACTGGAGTTATGTGGCTGACAAACTTTTTCAACCTCATTCTCTCGTCCGGAAAAATGCCAGATATGTGGAGACGCAGTAATATGATACCATTCTACAAAAACAAAGGGAATGTTGCTGAATGCGAAAACTATAGAGCCATTAAATTAACCTCTCACACCCTGAAAATATGGGAAAAGGTTATTATCGGTAGATTAAATAACATCTCTAGTCTAACCACGAATCAGTGCGGTTTCACTGCTGGAGTAGGCACAACAGACGCTATACACTGCGTGAGAATACTGATGGACAAGTACAAAGCCCTCAAAAAAGACCTTCACCTTGTCTTTATTGACTTAGAGAAAGCTTTTGACCGTATTCCGCGGAAGCTTATATGGCAATCTCTTAGAGCCCAACTAATACCAGAGCAGTACATTAGTATCATACAAGACATGTATGAAGATGTAACAACCCAAGTGGTGTCACCAGCAGGTACGAGTGATAGCTTTGAGGTAAAAGTCGGCGTGCACCAAGGTTCCGCTATTAGCCCCTTGCTTTTTAACATCGTCATGGACTACATTACGAAGGACCTGCAGAAACCAACACCATGGACCCTGCTTTTTGCAGACGATGTAGTTCTAATAGAAGAAACGCAAACTGAGATTCAAAATAACCTCGACAGATGGTGTGAAGCCTTGGAAAGCAATGGCCTGAGAGTTAGCCGTAAAAAGACAGAGTACATGTATTGTGGATACTCCTCAGACACCAATGTTACTCCGATAATTTCACCTACTATCGACGGAACCCCTTTAAAGCACGTAGAGGAATTTAAATACCTCGGATCCATAGTTAACACCAAAGCAAGCACGGATAGAGACATCGCCAATAGAATAAAAACAGGTTGGATGAAATGGAGGACTCTCACGGGAGTTCTCTGTGATGCTAAGATACCTATAAAAACGAAAGGCACCGTGTACAAACGAGCCGTTAGACCGGCCATGCTATATGGATCCGAGTGTTGGGGAATAAGGAAATCCGAGGAACAGCAGATGCATGTTGCTGAGATGAAAATGCTACGATGGGCGGGCGGCGTTACCCGATTAGACAAAATCGAAAACAGATTCATCCGGGGGTCCTTTAAAATAGCCGAAATTCATAAAAAAATGCGAGAAAACCGCCTTAGGTGGTATGGACATGTGATGCGCAGAGAGGAAAGCCACATGACCCGTCAAGTTCTCTCCATTATAGAAGGGAAAAGAGGTAGAGGCCGTCCACCGAACACCTGGACAAGAACCATCCAAAATGACATGCTGACACTAGGCTTAACGCCTGAAATGACCCAAAATCGCCAAGAGTGGCGAAATAGTATCAGGAGGGCCGACCCCGAACAGGGAACAAGGCCAGGGGATTGATTGACGGTTCATCACAAGAAATAGTGGTATAATGAGTACTCATAATAAGGAATGGTTAAAAACCGTCTCCGAGAAACGAAATTCATGCAGAATTTCGTTATATTAATATGTAACATCATATTATACCCATTATGTTTATTGTCTATTGCTCTAAAAAGCCCGCTATCCACTTCGCGCAAATATTCGCGCGCATTATTATCATTCAAAGCTATAGAAATTTAGTTTTGTTTGAGTATTTGACACTAAGAGAAAAGTGTGTGAGAAAAAAGTGGACCTTGTTTTTAAAAACAAAGTTAATAAAATAAAAACAATCCCAAAAAGTTTGAGCACCCCAGTAAAGGGCCATAAAACGCCCTGTAAGCGGCTATTGGCTAGAATTGACGGCATGTCGTGTCAACTAATTGACTGGGCTGTACTACACGTGATTACATTTACTACATACATATACTATTATAAGGCGCTTTACAGACAGAGATTTTTCACCAGTCTGCGTATAGTTTTCTCGCTTGCACGAAATGATAACTACAATTATTATTTTTTTAATTTTCATATAAATAGGCCTAAATTTGACCATATCCCATCGATCTTATTATCTATTATAATTTATCTGTTGAATATAAATTCCTAGAATTTTTTAATTATTTATTGGTCAAGTCAAGTCAATTTTAATAAAAAATAATAATATCGAAAGCTTGACCATGAAATATTTTAAAAGAAAAATCTAGGAATTTCATTGATACGTCATAATGTGCGAGCAAGGTAGTCGCAGACGAGGCCCTTAATAAGAAATAATCTAACTCCAAAAGTGACTCATCGCAGGTTGAAAGTCGACAACGTCAAAAGAGGTCAAATAACAACAATTCATAAAGTGAATCTATCAATTAATTTCTGAAATAAATCACCCGAACAAAAACCAATAAAACTTGAAACATCCGAAACGGAATAATTAATCGTATCGTATGGTTTATAATTGTAGTAATTAATAAGGAATACGATTTATGTCAAATGCGTAGGTGGGGGGTCAATGACCTGACGAATATGAGGTCCCTTAGACCTGAGGATATGAGCTGTTTGGGAAATTGGATATTACTTTTTAAAATTAGATGCACTCAAAACTTCTAGATTACTTGAAAATGCAAAAATAATTAAAATTAGACAATATGTCCGCACCGGCCGGTACCTTTGCAATGGTGGATTTCTCTTCTGATGACATTGACATTTGCATCTTGTCATCTTGGTGTCAATTGTCATGTTTCTTTTCTTTTAGTTAATGGTGGGTCCGCGCGGGCCTACGTTTGCCAGTGGTGCGCGGACATCCTCCCGGGCGTTGAAAGCACGGCTGCTTTCAACACTGTTCCATTTGGGTTGGTAGGAGACAGAGGCGGTTGAGCGCTCGTCTCATAGTGCTGCCGCTGGCAGTAACCACGTCTGCCACTCGAGGGATGTTGTCAGCTGCTCCCGGGTATAGACGAGTGACTCGGCCGAGCCGCCAATGTAGAGGTGGTGCTCCTTCATCCTTGATCAGCACCAAATCGTCGAGCTTCAGGTTTTGGCATTGAGTGCGCCACTTGGTGCGTTGCTGAAGTTCAGAGATGTACTCCATAGACCATCTCTTCCAGAAGTGTTGTCGGACTTGTTCCAGTCGCTCAAAGCGGTCGGTTAAGCGCATGGATTCCAAATAGTGTGGTGATGGGAGAGACGTAAGTGGTCTCCCAATTAAAAAGTGCGAAGGAGTCAGTGCATTAAAATCATTGGGACACTGGCTCAGGGGACATAGAGGACGGCTATTGAGAATAGCCTCAATTTGTGCGAATATGGATGTTAATTCTTCAAATGTTTTATGAGATTGGCCTAAGATTCTATGCAAGAGAAACTTAGCTGATTTGTTACCAGCCTCAGCGAGTCCGTTGAAGTGAGGAGCATACGGAGGTGAGAATTTAAATTCAATGCCTCGACTAGTTGCAAAATCGGTTATTGGATCACTGTTAGATTTTAAAAATGAACTAATTTCTTTGGATGCAGCTACAAAGTTGCCGCCATTGTCGCAATAGATGAGTTTGGGCAATCCTCTGCGAGCTATAAATCTTTTAAGTGTTAGTAGAAATGAATCTTTGGTTAGATCGCTCACTACTTCTAGGTGTAGACACTTGTATCTTAAGCAAACAAAGAGACAAAGATAGCACTTGGTTATCTTGCATCCTCGACCTTTGCGGTCTGTAATTAAGAAGGGACCAGCAAAGTCGGTAGCTACGGTGATGAATGGAAAATCAGTTTCGAGGCGTTCAGATGGTAGGTCACCCATTATGTTTGACATAGTCTGGCCTTTAAATCTGCGACAAACAACGCAGTTGCGTGTGACTTCCCTAGCTAACTTTCTACCACTGATGGGCCAGTATCGGTCACGGATGGAAGCAAGTAGGTGTTGGGGCCCAGAATGTAGAAGCTGGATGTGTTCATTTTGAAAAATTAATTTAGTCAAGTGATGATTAGATTTTAAAACAATTGGGTGTTTTTTGTCATATGAATAATTGGATTTGTTTAGGCGCCCACCGACGCGAAGAATTCCTTCATCATCAAGAAAGGGGTTCAAGGCGCATAACAGGCCTTTAGATTTTAGGCTAAGAGCTTGATTGTTGTTAGGCTTATTTTTGGCTAGATTTCGAATTTCGTTGTGAAAGGATTCTTTTTGAGCAATTTTAATTAGTGCTTTCATAGCTTGAGTAATTTCCTTTAATTTAAGAGGGCCTTTTTCTTTGTTTAATGGGTTTCTACAATTGTGAGTGAATCTGAATACAAAGGCATAGGTTCTTTGAAGAAAGGTTAGTTTAGAATATCTTTGAAAGTCTACATAGACTGATTCCTCAGAGCCTTCCGCCACCAAAGCAGAATTCGCTTTGACCTCGGGTAGTTCTACAATTTGTGATGGTGGGAGAGGCCATGAAGACTCTGTCTCTTTTAGGAAGGGAGGCCCGTGCCACCACAGGTCACAGTCCTTGACGTTTTGTGGTGTTAAATCTCTGACATCTCTTGAGGCAAGGTCCGCTGGATTTTGCAATCCAGGTACAAAACGCCAAGTCCCGCTGTGTGTGAGTTCAGTTATGGCAGCAACACGATTGGCAACAAATGTTTTAGTTTTGTTGGGAGATTTGAGCCATCCTAGTACGACTTGGGAATCTGTCCAGTAATATTGTTTGTCAATTTTAATGCTTAAGGCTTTTGTGACGGCGGCGCTGATTTGAGCGCCGAGAAGGGCGCCGCAAAGCTCTAGTCTTGGAATAGTACACGACTTCAGGGGAGCTACCCGTGCTTTGGCGCACAATAGGTTGACTGCAACATTGCCTTTGTTGTCTGTTGATTTTAGATAGGCAGTGCCACAATATGCTTGAAGGGAAGCATCGGTGAAGACATGAAGTTCAACTATCTCGTAGTTGGGGATTAGAACATTCCGGGGAATCTTTAAGCTGGCTAAAGAACTTATCTGTTCTATGAATTTTTTGTATGAATTGTAGATGGGTATGGGAACTGGTTCATCCCAATTAATTTTTTCAGCCCATAGTTTTTGAAGTAAAATTTTGGCTTTGATAGTACAAGCAGACAACAGACCCAGAGGGTCGAAAATCTTTAGGGTTGTTGATAAAATGCTGCGCTTAGTGAATGTTTTTGGGTCATTTATTTCAATAGGGAAATGTAATTCGTCTGAAGAGGGGGTCCAACCAATCCCTAGAGTGCTAGTGGCGTTGCTGATCATTAATTGATTGTCCTGGGGGTTGATGTCTTTAGACAGCAATGGATCAGGCAGGTTGGAGCGATACTTCCTTAAGGGAAAGCATCCTTTTGAAAGTTCGCTGGAAACAGCGCTTTGAATTTGTTGTAGATCGTCGATGGAGTTTGCACCTGTTAAGAGGTCGTCGCAGTAGAAGTCGGACTGAATCACTTTTTTAATTGAGGCGTCGGGGCACTCCTCGCCAATTTGCCACAAACACCTGGCGGCAAGAAAACTAGCGCTAGCGAATCCATATGTTACAGTTTTGAGACGAAGGGTGCGCAGGGGTTCGTCCTCGTTTTCCCGCCAAAGTATTAATTGAAAGTTGCGGTCTGACTCTCTTAAGAGCACCTGTCGGTATTGCTTTTCTATATCTCCAGACAACACGTATGGGTATTGCCGAAATCGCAGTAATATGTCAAGTAGGGAATTTTGAATTGTTGGGCCGACCATTTGGAGGTCATTTATTGAGAACCCAGATTGGGAAGGTTCTGAAGCATTGAATACAACACGAATGGGTGATGATTCACTTTGTGCCCTAAAAACAGGGAAGTGAGGCAGGAAAAAGGCATTGGGCGGCCTTTGTTCCTCTGCCTCCTCTAGGTGACCTAGATCAGAGTATTCGTGAATAAATTTGGAGTAGAGAGCCTTAAGCTCAGGATTCTTCTTGAAGCGGTTTTCTAGCCCTAAAAATCTTTTTTTAGCAGTGTGATAAGAATCACCAAGGCAGTTTGGGTTAGTTTTTAGGGGCAACCCTACAGTGAAGCGGCCATCACTTTCTCTTCGAGTATTAGCGAGAAAGTGGCGCTCACAAGCCTTTTCCTCAGCCGAGTACGGCTGCGCTTTGGGCAATTCTTCGAGAGTCCAAAATTTAGATAGGTCATGCTCTAGTGAGTTGGGTTCTAAAAATTCTTGGGTGGGATATATATCCTGTTTCATTAATAGATTGCAAACTATAGGTTTATTAGGGCTTTTATTTGGTAAATTATTAGACACAGGCCCTCCAATGAGCCATCCTAGCTTGGAATTTTGAAGATGAGGCTTATGTTTGCCTAGGCTTTTTTGTTCGCTACCTATCAGGTCCCAAAATAGATCTGCTCCTATGAGCATAGATATGGGGGCTGGTTCATTGAAATTAGGGTCTGCAAGTTGGATGTTGCTCAAGTCAAATTGAGTTCTGTCGAAGTGTAGTGTTGGGAGGTCCTCTGTAATAAATTTGAGGACAAGGCAGTGCATTGTTGCCTTGAAATTTGAAGTGTTGGAATGGATTTGCACAGCACATCGCTCGGGAGTTAGATTTAGTCTATGATTACCTACAGCGACGATGCTGACATTTGAAGGCTGAGGTGCCAGTCCTAGCTCCTCCTTTACCCACTCAGTAATAAAGGAGGACTGACTCCCGCTGTCAAGCAAGGCCCGTACAGTGATTGTTTTCTTGGTCTCGGGATTGGAGAGAGTTACTTGTGCAGTGCAAAGTAAAATTTGATTAGATGCCACAATTGACATAGCTAGTGAATTGTTGCTGGGCGCGGGCTGAATTTTAGAGCCTATGTGCAGAAGTGAATTATGTTTCTTCTTACACACCCGACAAGATCCTGACAATTTGCAGGCTTGTACTTGATGGCCTGGTCTCAGGCAGTTCTGGCATAGATTGAGCGAAGATACAATGGAGTTTCTATCTTCTGGTGTCTTAGATTTGAATGAAGAGCATTCATAAATTCGATGGTGCCCTTTGCATATAATGCATTCAATGGTAGAGCTGGATTGATTTTCTCCAGATGAAGTTGCTGCTAAAGCTTTGACTTGGGTTTTATTATGTGTTTGAAGAGATTTGGTTTTGTAGTCTGGTCTATCTGCCCTATCTTTGTTGCGGTTGACAGTTTCGAAAACATCTGCTCTATTTTTCAGAAAGGAAAAGAAGTCTTCTAGACTTGGAATCTCAGGTAGAGTGTTTCGATGCTCTTCCCACTTAAAAACTGTACCATGATCTAGTTTTCCTAGCAGAATGTGAATAATGAGAACGTCCCAGTGCATTGTAGGTAGACCTAGGGTGCCTAAGGCACGGAGGTTCTTAGTTACATGATCGATTATAAGTTTTAAAGATTTGTCTGTGTCTCTGGACGTGGGAGTTTCAACGTTAAAAAGCGCGTTAAGATGGTTAGTGATGAGCTGTCGTTTGTTATCATATCGATTGCAAAGGATGGACCAAGCCTCATTATAGTTCTGCTCGGAAACTTCTAAATTACTTAGGACGCGACCTGCTTCACCCTCCAAATAAGAATTTAAATAATGAAACTTGTGAATATTCTTCACCTTAGGATTTTCATGAATTAATGATACATAAGTTTCTTTGAATTGGAGCCATTTGAAGTAAGTTCCATCGAAGCGTGGAATATTGATTACTGGTAGCTTAAACATTGAGTGCCCACAGCTTGAACCATGCTCACAACCATGAGAATGGGAGCAAGGAGGGGTGCTAAATTTTTCTTCATTCTTATTTGGGGTTGAAGTATTCTTTTGTATCAAGTCTTGAGCGAGAGCTATGCAAGTATCAAACTCTTGTTCTATAACATCCCTATTGGTTAATTCTGCGGCCTGATTAGCCTCATTGATTACTTCTAACTGATTTTGCAACTCGTCAAATTCAATGTACAAGGCTTCGATGCGTGTTAACTTCATCTGAAGCTTACTGATCTCGATAGGAGAAATTGTTTCTTGAGAATTTGTGAGAGAGTCTAAATGAATTTTAAATTTAGTAATGCGCCCTTTAACAGAGCCGCGTTTGGCATTTAAATCTCTAAGTTTGGCTTCGTTCATGATGAAGTTAGCACGAGTAATTTTTGTTCACTAATATAATAGTAAAATAATGCTCACAGTTTAAGCTCCTCACTTCACCGGTGATCCGTCCTCGGCGGCTCCTAGTCAGCTAGAAGTGAAGTTTCTAGAAGACTCACGATTAGGTTGCTGCTGGCTAACCAGCCGATGAAGTTTGCTCGGGGCACAGTTTAAAACAATGAGGTGACACTGCAAATGTAACGTAGGTTAAATATTTGGTCGTGGAAATTGTTGAAATTATTGTTTTTTTGAAAATTTTGATGTTATTGGCTAGAATAAACTAAAATAATTTTGAAGGTTACAATAGTGAGTCGTGGAATGTGAATGAGATTGCAAGGATGCGTGTGGACGAGATTTCAAAATTGCGTACGTGGATGGGTGGTGATTGCAAAGGTACCGGTCGTCGCAATTTGAATAATCTCATGAAAATTGGGGAAAAATGTGTTGAAAAATCGTTATCGTATGGAGTTAGATTGATTTTGATAAGAGTTATTGAATATTTCGTGAAAATATTGACGATTTGAAAATTTGTACGTACGATTTGTACAAAATGGAGGTAACCTAAAATGCACAAATTGACGAAAAAATATTGAAAATGTTACGAATTAGGGACAATGAGCACTCGATCTTCGTTGTTCTTTAGCCGACAGCAAGCGGCAGCTGCATAGAGCCCACCAAAGGCGGGTTTCTTCTTTTCGGTTGTAGGTGTTGGATGCCGCGTGAGGTCGATGAACTCCAAAAATATATTTGCTGCAGGTCCTGTCACGGTCGCCACTTTGTTTGGGAAATTGGATATTACTTTTTAAAATTAGATGCACTCAAAACTTCTAGATTACTTGAAAATGCAAAAATAATTAAAATTAGACAATATGTCCGCACCGGCCGGTACCTTTGCAATGGTGGATTTCTCTTCTGATGACATTGACATTTGCATCTTGTCATCTTGGTGTCAATTGTCATGTTTCTTTTCTTTTAGTTAATGGTGGGTCCGCGCGGGCCTACGTTTGCCAGTGGTGCGCGGACATGAGCCATAACTCAAACCCGTCGGTTTTTGAGTTGATTCCCTTTAGATCTAGTTGTTTGATATTATCATAGATTTCATGTCAAAAATTGCATTAACAATCATGATAGAAAAACGATTTTTTAAACCCCAATTATTTTTTGAAACTTGGAACCAATGGGATTAATTCTAGTGAAATTTTATTACGCCTATAAAAAAATATTAATCAAGTTATCAATATGCAAACCACAAAATCACATCTTTATAAACTAATAATTTATTAAAACATTTAATTTATAACTTCATCTTTTTTAATTCCGGAGACTTATAATTATTTCGTAAATTATTAAGAAAATTTGCATAATCTATTCATTATGAATAAACTGAAATGTTTATATTTTCAAATCAACTTCTTTTAACCTTTTAGAGCCAAAACAATTCATTAACATTTTAATTTCCTACAAAATCGAAAATAGAGAATCAATTCAGTCGCACACACTATTTAAAAAGGCAGAGATCGCGCACTAATATAAAGCTGTGCCCATGTTTGGTTAGTAGTCTCATAAAGTATATAAAAATGGCATTTGTTTTGCTAAACAATTTTTTTCCAGTTTTCACGGCCTTTCCCAAATACAATAACTTGTTTAACTTTGATTTCGTTCAACCGATATCAAAACATCAATTCAGCAAAAACTCAACGTAGGCTACATCCAAATTTCAGTGTGTCAAAAGTTTCGCCTGGACGTTGATGTTTAGGAAAGTACGTAATATCCCAGCTGTTTAATGTTACACATGTAGGAGATAGTCGTTAGATCTTGTTACAATCCTTGTACCTATGAAAGCTATCTGAAACTCCTGGACGCCGCACAACCTATAAAAACAAATTTATGTGACTCTGACAGTGTAAAGATGTGGGGTAATTATGTTCTGTTCAGTAAAGTAATTATATATTTTTATTACTGTGGCAAATGCCTTTATTGAGAAAAACAAACTAACAATACTACAGCAGTAAAGAACACTTTATTTTAGTACTACTATTTATTTTAGTTTTCAGGCGCGATATCTGTCGTAATTACTATCGATAGAAAATCGATTTTATCGTCGCTTTAAATCGATACTTGCCCAACACTACCGTCGTATGCTAATCACTGATTTGCATATTACAAATCTGTTGGTACCCAATTATTGTTATTGTATATTAATTAAATTACCTCCACTTGTGGGGCCGATGCTTAATTACAAATGTTATTTATGTTTCTTACTGTAAATTTGGTATTTCTTTGAAAGGATTTTGTAATTTGGAGATTTTTTATCAATACGCGCACATTTTAAACACAATGCGGGTTTTTATATATCTCTTTTCATACTCGTACTTTTTCATATTATCACTAGATACGAACACGTGATTTTTTTTGTTTGTTTTGAACCATTATTAAGGTGAGGATTGGCTACATACTCGTACGTAGAATAGAATTACTCATCACTACGTTGTATACCAAGTTTTGAAGCGGTGGTGGCCAAGGGGTAATGTGGTGCGGATGAATCTGGAACCAGAAGAAATCTAGACCACTAAGTTCGAATCCCGGCCCCGCAATAATGACTTTTATTAGTTATGTGCAGTTTTCCACTCGCTGTAGTGGTAGGCTTCGGCCGTGGCTAGTTACCACCCACTGTAAAAAAGCATGTCGCCAAGCGGGCATTATGACCGTGTTCCGGCATGATGTTCAGTGAAGCCAGGGAGGGATTTATCCCGCCTTCTAGGTTTAGACTGATTCCGCGGGTCCACTAGTAAATAATAAAAGGTAGCTATAATAAAGGCAGTGCCATAATGGAGCGCGTTTTACACCCGCGCTAGATTAAATTCCACTGATCACATACCAACAATGCGAGCTCTGATTTCTTTCACCCTACGCTTGTACACTTTGATGCACAAACTTATAGCAAAATATAAAAAATTTATTACTTTAATTATTATAATAATTAATTTGGCATAATTATTTCATATTGAAATTTAAAAAAGCTATTCGTTACACACGCTTGTACACTTCACTACAGAAATTTTTGATGAATATCATTCACTAAACTATAGTAAGCCAGTAAAAATATTCATTACAGTTTATACTCCAACAGGTTTCCCTTCTTTCAGTGAAGCCAGAGAGGGGTTTAACCCGCCTTCTATGTTTAGTCTGCAACCATCTACGGTCTCATCATCGCTTGACATCACGCGTGATCGTATTCAAAGGCTAACCTACAATAATTTAATGAAAAAAAAATGAAAGTTGAGTTTGAGTCAAAAATTTTATTGTTTATTTCTGCGTCCGAGTGTACCCACAAGTTCTAATAAATCTCGGGATCTGGGATCGCGTGAGGCTGGTATCTATTGTGTTGTAAGCTTTACTATTTCTATATTATTTAGGTTAACGGTACTTTTTTATCTGACTGTACTTATCACTATATGTATAGCACAAAACAAAGTCGCCTTGCGCGTCTGTCTGCCCCTTTATATGCTTAACCCTTAAATGCATGACTTTTTATTTAATTATGAAATAAATATTTCCTCGTAGGTTTTGAGTCACAGATAAAGGGAAAAATAAATAAAATAAAAAAAAGGTAGCACTCCGGGAGTGCCGGCAGAAGTGAAAACTTCAATATTAACGTTGTGTTTAATTATAAGTATAAAAGTACTATCATTTATGAGGTAGAATACAATGTTTATTTATTGCGCTATCGTACACACATATGACAATTTATATGTTGTTATTTATAATATTATATCGTTATTTATATATTACATTAAATTTTATCTCTCAGAAAAATCAACTTCCATCCATAATTTCGACGACTTTTACACCATCAACAGAGCAGCACACTCAGGCACGGTAGAAAGAGTGGGAGATACTAGTTCCTCTCCCTTCCCCTCGATCTTACGCTTTTTCGATCAGCATCACGTGACCCTGACGCGAGTTTTAAAGTTTTTACCCATACAAAAAAGTGCTCAGCGCCGCTAAAGAAGTTTTCACTTCAAAAAAATGTGTGCGTGTACTAGTGTACACACGTAAGAAGTGAAACTTCTTTAATTAAATTAAATTTAAATTTTAAATTTATAAATTTTTAAATTCATGTTCATTGGAGAAAGTGAAAGTACTCTTCGTCTGAACCAACCGTGGTAGGGGCAAGAAACAAAAGATAGCGCGTAACGGAAAAATGTGACGCGTAACCGAAAAATGTGACGGTAAATTTTTTTCCAACGCCGATAAAGAAGTTTCACTTCAAAAATCTAAAACCTATTTTATTAATTAATTAAAAACTAATTTAATTTAGTTTTCTGAATACCCTCTTACACGTTTTTTTATCCATTATGATATTAGCTATGATATAAAAATTAAAAATACCTTCTGAAACACTTGTCAAAGCTGTCACTTTTAAAAATGACAAAAATTGGTTTGTAGACTTTTGGCAACAATATGCATTTAAGGGTTAAATCTTGAAAACTTCGCAACGGATTTTGATGCGGTTTTGTTTAATAGATAGAGCGATCCAAGAGGAAGTTTTATATGTATAATATATGCATAATATAGCAGAGAAACACTGATAATTTTCTGTTAGAAGTAAGGAAGTGCGGGTGGGTAGACTTAGTCTTCTTCATAATATATTATATTGTTTGTTTTATCTCTTAAATTTTAATCTTTTGTCTTCTCTACATATTTCGTTGAATATTATATATCATAGAAACTTTATTTACTGTTAAATACTGTAGTTCTTACGTCTGCACATATGTTTTATGTTGTAATCAAGCTCTCAATTGAAGTTTTTGTATATATGTATTTTTTCTGATTACGATGTGTTTTGTGCAATAAATAAATTAAAAAAAAAACATTAAGAGTGGAAAGGGGCATCTTAAAACAGGGCTTTGAACAGGGATGAATAATACCTGAGTTTCATCTAATCCAATGTTACCTTTTAAATTTATTGGCCATTATGGTATGCATGGAGAAAAGATGAAAAAGAGAATTAATTTACCGTTGAGCGAATACATTTACTAGGTACATACTACACACCAAATTTTAACACAACCACTTAAGCTGTTTAAGTTTAAAGATACATATAGGTATTATACAAATTTTCGTCTTGTGTTAGATACATGATTCTGATTAGGATTGTCAAGAACTTGAGAAAATCTGTGAAGTTTTTTTTTATTAGAGACAAATGGACGGTGAATCGGTAGCGTCACATATATATACATACATGGATTGCCTATTAATTTTTCTACAACAATGTCCTTGGAGGTATGTTGCTAGCACTTATGGTTTGAAAAATATATTCACAACTAATGGTGCACGAAAAGGATTCACGTAGTCAACTTTGACGCTTAATAACTCCAAAAGCTGACACTTTCGGTGGGCGGATGTCATAATATTTATTGTTGGTATATTAATGTCAGCTGTCGATTTATATTGGTTTTATACAAAATTTAGAAGATTCGTAACATACCATACGGGCAACACCGATGATTTTACCGATGCGGTGTCAGTCATTACCAAGGCATTGTCGAAATAAACAGAAAATCTTACAAATACGAATACATACATTTAAGAATACACCTACTTTTCGTCGTAAGCAATCACATGTCTCTTCATACCAAATTGGTTCACTTATTCCGCACGAGGGGAGAATGGGCTAAAATGGGCCCGTATGTACCTACACATAAAATACGCCCTATCAGACAAGCATTTGCGTCACAGAAGTCGTGGGAAGCGACCGTTTTGGTTTTCGAGGCATAATGTTTTAGGGGTGGTGAAGAGATATGCAAAAAGTAAAAGTGAGTAAACGAATGTGGTACTTATACACGTACGCATATCACGTACAAAGTTGTAGGTATTTTTTTACATATATAAATAATTTTGTGAAATTTTTAAAAATGGTTCTTTGGTTTTTTTACCCCTTTCAAAAGTAAACTAATTCAATACACTGAAAATGGTTTAAAATGCAGAGTTCTGTAGGAAGATTTGGTCAAGCAGTGGGAAAACAATGACTTATTAAAAATATGTAAACTTACTAACGGTAGGAACCATAAAGAGCAGCAAATTATTAGGTCGTTATAATTTCACACATAACAAGAATAAAGTTTCACTATTATAGATTTATTAAAATGCAGTAAGTACCAACATATTTCACACAGTTCGGTCTCAATAGTTAATATCATACCATTAAGCACATTCCACATTAAGCGCCCGCCGATTAAGTATCGAATAAATCGTCAACAATCGATACCTAATAAGCACAATAAGTTCTCGAATGATCTCGAATTAAATACGCATTTGAAGTGTAAATGTACCAATCGATCCTGACCCTCCATTCATCAACACTCCGAAAAGATGACGGCTCAATACAGAATGGTCGTTTTTACTCAGTGATATACGGAGGGCATTTTATTTAATATCGGAATATTGATTTATTGCCTTAGTAGAGTGTCCCATATTGGCCCACTCTCCCCTAAATTGTATAAGAATATGCTTTTGAGTGTAGCAATTTTTCATTTTCGTTTATTACTGTAATAGGGTTTTATTTTATACAAATTTTTTGTGAAATGGCTGTTTAGATTTTTCAGCACGTTTTTGTATTTTATAATGTGAACATTATTTAAATGGTTACGTGACAAAATAAAAACGTACCTTTATGATGCGGTAAATTACCATAGATTCATGATAGACCAGGGTTTTAAAATGACTTACCTGAAAAAAACGAAAAACATTATCACAAATTTATTCTTCTAAATATCATAAAATTCACACAATCGTAGTAGTGCCAAATAGTTTTATCCGTGGAAAATAAGCCTATTGTGGTCTTCATACTAAATTTTATCACAATCGGTTAAGCCGTTAAGCAAACACACACGTCCATACTATATTATATAGTGCATGTTTAGTTCTTCGCGCATTAACCACTAAACCGAATGACCTGAAATTGGTAATAAGGTAGCTTAGACCTAGGAGTAGTAGGCGAAAACCAACAATAACATAATATTTTTTCTATTAATGTGAAACGATGTGAAATTTTTCCCCCTTGTTGACAAAAAAATTAATCCCTTGATCACAATATTTCAATGAAATGAATTTTAAAACGCCCCCTGGGCAAAGGTGATCCTAAGTTAATTTGAAACTAAAAAATCATACATATAATAACAAAAAGGAAATGTGAATAAGTTACAGAGACTGAGTAAACATTACATAAGTAGGGTCCTAGTTACACTTCTTGGTTTAAGGGTGGAGGTACACAAGAAGCCAAGCTGGCAGCAGGCAGCTGGCAAAGCGGCATCCTTACTTAGTGGCGTTACCTACTGCCCGCACCAAGCGTTTTGCTTTGTCGTTCTTAATGAGAACTGGTCGCGTTTGGAACACTTTGCCGTCATCCGTGTTTCCCGAGCGGTACAACTTGGGTATCTTCAAGGCACGAGTGAATAGGTACCTTTCTAGGCATCTTACGTGATCCATCGTCGACCGCATTTTCACTTTCCATCAGGAGGGATGTGGTCAAACGTAGGCCTATCGCGTATAAAAAAAAAGCTATGCTACATCGTTACTCAAATTATAAATACGACTCGGCTGTAACGGGCGCGGGCCAGTCAACGTCGGGTACTGCAGGCGTGAACTCCTGATGAAAGACATCGTAATTGTCCAAAACTGTGGTTGAGACATATCTCAACGAATAATTAATGTGAGCACAGCTGTGTCGTATTTATAATATGGATAACACTCACGGTAGTTTTCAAAATCGTACATCGTTACTCGTAAATAACTTGAAACTTTGAAAACTAGTCCTGAATACTAGGTTATATAAAATGATCACAAAAACTGAGTACATTAAAAACTATTTAAATTTAACTAATATTCTGTGATTAAAAATTATGACTAAAATCCGCAACTACTTGCGCCTATTTTTAGTACATTGGGTTGTAATGGATATCGTCCTAAATTTAGATTGGGCCTTACGAGGATAGTAGAAATATTATACATATCTACTATTCAACGACAAACCTATCGACCACATTCATAAATATCCTGCAAAGGTTCAACATACGAGTACATATAACCAAGTTTAACCGCGTGTTTACTAAAGGAAATTTGTTTACAAATTATTTAAAAGGCACACGGCTTACACACTTACACGTTTCTTTCAAATATTTGCACTCGTAAGGTTTTGCTTCAGTGTTTGGATTTCTTTTACATTTGAGATATTAATATCTAATATCGCATTTTTTTACTTGAAAGGGCTTTTATATTTTGACGGGTATTCTGTGTTACATTTACCCCATTCTCCCCTTATTAACTTTTGTAATGATACTAGCTAATTCGCGTTACTTGGTCTACATCTATTGATAATGGCCTATGACTTATGACTTAATCTATCCTCTACCTAAATCCTGCTCCCATATTTGGTAGGTCTTAGATTAGGTCAAAAAATCAGAGATAAAGGCTTTCATAAAAATTGGTCAAGGTGTTTTGAAAGAGTTCTATATCAAACACGAGAATTTTATACTGTTAAAATCACCCTTAAAGGCTAACTTAAAGGTCCCCTTAAAGGCCCTTAAAGGTCTTGTAGTAGGAATAACTTATTATTCCTACTACAAGACCTGCAACATTACTTAAACAAATGCCTGCTACATGTATTATAGGAAACCGGGATCCATAGTTAATAGTTATACGTACCTACCTTCCAACACATGATAGCGTCCAGACGAAAATTTTCATGATTGATTTGAAGAATTTGAACCCAGGCTAGGGTGTGAATTTAATGTTACGCTACAATAAGGGTACACACCCTTATTCTTCTCATGCAGAGCGTACTATTCTATATAGTGCTTGAGAAATTGACATCTCCATCCCAGCACTATAATTGGTAAAGTCTAGTCCGTCTAGCACGAATAAAATATTATACGTTTCGTGAATCATCGTTGTGAATAGTCCCACATGACTTTTGAAAGAACATTCCTAAGTGTAGTCATTTTAAGAGATGTCACCGGTACGAGTAACAGAAGCGAACGTTCAAATGTAAATACATACTAACAAATAGTCACGATGCTGCCTGTAGCGATGACGTGAAGTCAAGAAACAATTGAGAAGGCAATTTCCTGACAAAATACAAGAAACTTTCTAAATATAACAAGTTTTAGCTATCAAAAGCAGGTTTCTTTAAAAAAAGAGAAGCTCAAAAACTAATTTTAGTGGCAAGATTAAATTGACTTTTAACGAAAATGACACTACTGAGGATGGCTCGACAAGACGTCTGCACCGAACGAAGTCTCGAACAAGAACGACACGCCGCTCAGCCCGTGTGCCCTAATACCAAAAAAAATCGGTCCAACTAGTCAATCTTCCAATAGGAAGAAGTTGCCATCAGAGTTCTAGATTTTATAGATAATTCCAGTGTTTCATGACAGGATTGAATTCATCTTTGATAGCATTTCATTATATCATACGAGATGTCAATTTGAATGACATAATAGGACTTAAAATGCAGGGTATAATATCTGGTTGGTAGCTGAAGCTGGTCTGATAATGTCTGGTCCAACATATAAGTATAAGAAATTTCAGCCCAATCGGTTCGGTTAAGCGTGACACAGTAACATACATACATACATCCAAGCAACCTTTGCCTTTATAATAACTAGTAGGAATAGTAGAATGCCATATCCAAACGTTACCAACTCCCATCCATATCACATAGAAGAAAAAACAGTGGCAAAAAAGGTTTCGTTCAACCTCGATGGGTGCAAAAGGGATCATATTGGAAGGGGAGAGTGGGGGAAGTGGGGTTACCTACCGATATTGCAGGTGGTGTTTCATATTCGAATATTACGATTGTGATTGACAAGTGAGATCAAAAGTTCCGCTTGACTTTTATATCTGGGCTTTCTTTATCTTATTGGATTTGTTCTAATAGTTTTCGTTCGTAAACATTTTTATTATGTAAGTTGCCGTATGAAATTCTTGTGGGATTTTTACCGGTTGAATTGATATTGGAAAATGAAGGTCGCGTATCAAATCATATTATAATACTTTTTTGATTTGATCAATTTATTACAAAGACTTGAAAATACTGATACTTTTTTTACAGAGCTCATCTGATTTTAACGGATGATGCGGCCAAAAATGATAGCAGACCTAACCTAGACGGTGGGATAAATCCCTTTCTAGCTTCATTGAGTATCAACTATCAACATTGCAACACGGTTTTGTCTAGTAAATGGGATTGATAAATAGCTACTCGTATAACCGAAACCTATTTACCCACTAGTCTACCAATAGTGTACCTCTAATATCTCAATATTTAAAATATTTTCCTACCATTCTCGTAAGTTTTAAAATTTAATTTAATCTAGAAAATGTCAAGGTGTAAAAAAAAAGAGTCAAGTGGGGTAAATACGCGAACCCTGATTTCAAAGACGCATATCAAGAATATATTTTTAGCTTATAAATTTAATTAATAATCATGATTAAAGGACAAATTAATTCATGTTCTATTGTTCCTCCCCCATGTTGAGAAAATAGTGAATGCCAGTGGGTTCGTTCCCGTTTTTTAGAAGATTTTCATAGCGAAATAATAAATTGGAATATAGTTCACATAATATTATGTCCTTTCGCGACACTTGAACATAGGAAAAAAATATCATATTATGATAGTTTTATCCCATTTTTTTATCCCACGGGATAAACAGTTTAAAAAATTGTGTGTCCAATATTTTTTTTATAATAACCTTTATCTCTTATAAATGTTGATAACATTCAAACTTAATTGCCCACTTTTGGTCAATTTTACAGAGTATAATGATTTATCTTTGTAAATAAACGGCATAAACTCACTTGTATTTACTTCTGCTTCGTGCCGACCGTTTCGATCCTGTACGAGGATCTTCTTCAGGGGAGTAGCTGCGGCACGAAGCCGAAGTAAATACAAGTGAGTTTATGCCGTTTATTTACAAAGATGAATTTAAATACTCACGAATCGTTTAGTGTAAAAATAGTATTAATAATGACTTATTTATTCGTAGATATAATAATGTCATTCTATTTTAAGATTCGATCGCCTTATTCGAAAAGAAAAACGGACGAGTGAAAGAAACTGGATTGTTTCATTTAAAATACATATGAATCGTTTTCAGCATTTAAATGTATGTTTATAGATCACTCAGTCAGTCAGTCAGTCACTTTTTCTTTCATACAGATGTAGCTAGCTATATATATAAAACAGTTTGTATGTCTGTCAGAACAAAGGATTTAATAACAAAGTCCAGAAATTCATTAAAGATCATCGGTCATGGAAACTTTGTTAATTTTCAATTACTTTTGCTCTTTGTTTGACGCGAAGTTTCTCCATTTATATATTAAACTTATGTTACTGTGATATTCTTAGCCCAGTTAGAAAAAGGAGGTTATGATTTCTATATTTTTTTCTTTTTTTCAACTTAGGAAAATAACGTTACGCATCGTCACTCTGCGCTGGGGGGCGCTGGGTGGTGTGTGGGACTCCTCCGCCGAAGATGGGCGCGGCGGAAATACCCACTAAAAACCTGGGGGTGTTCCTACGGGACGCCATAATGCCGGGGCAGCGGGTACGTCGAAGCATTCATCCCTGCCCCTTTGACACTTTGACATTGACATAAGACTAGCGTTCCCATCCCACTGTCAAAATTCATAGTTCTATTAGCGAGTGAAGATAGCAATGAAGTCTAAAAACGATGCCAAACATAATATTCAGTACTACAGACTTACGAACTAACGGGTACCTAACTGAAACTAGACTAGGTTAGAGTTTACACAAACAAAAGTACTAACTTCGTGATATGATGCGATTAGCCCCACGCTAACACCGTGTTTATGTATAAAGGATGATTCACACTTACTGATAATGTACGTGCGGTTTTTTGTTGGTTCTATAAATGTTAGAAAACTTTAAAACTATGTGTATCTAACCTTTATTGTGCATTTTGGACACAATCCAATATGACGACGAAAACCTTGGGGACGTTACCATCCTTGTAAACCAAATGATAGGCGAATTATAAATACGAGTACATATTATAATTTAATACCTTAAAAATGTATAGCGTTTTAAGTGGACAAAAGCTACTCATTACTCGTAAAGATTTTCTGGTAATGTGCGATGCATAAGTTGTTAGTGCAAGAAAAATAAGCCTGAAAGGAGTACGAGACAATTGCGTAAAGGTACACACGGCTTCGTCACGGGCTTCTACACGTCTCATTGGCACATTTTCATTGAGCAAAGACCCTTAAATCCCTTCATGTTTTTTTTCTATGCCAGTGTGTGTGTGTATGTGTGTAGTCCTAAAACAAAATTCATTAGTTCCAGGTTTTCTCTCTATTTTTTCTGGGCTTGACTCTGCGGCTGCGCAGATCTTATATGGGTAGTACATGTGAATCGTCCTTAACATTGTTAGCTCAACAAGTTATGTTGATAACAATAATATGATTCGATTACTCGCAGGTATGTTTTCCCACTGGCCCTATATTTGAGTTGTAATTTCGTAGGTAAACCTGTAGGGCAAACTGCAAGTTATAATTGGATTATATTATTATAGTTAAGTAATAAAGGGATCTTGTCAACCAACATATAAAGAGAGTCTGATTGACTTACTGGTCTCTCAACGCGCAGACCAAGCTACGTTTTATTAGTTGCGCCCAACGGTTTTTCCCGCTGTACATCAGCCTAAGTGTTAGTCCAAGATCTAGGCTATCTCTATACCAAATTTCAGCTCAATCGGCCCACCCGTTTAGGCGTAAATGAGTAATGAACATACATCTAGACATCCAAATATATATTTTTTTACACGGTTTTCAATTCTCTATGGATAAAATTCTTTCTCCGAATTTGATACAAAAATGTTAAAGGCAATTTTCGCGCTAGGGCCTCAGTCTTATTTTGGTATCTTAATATTCTAACCTTGAAATAGGGTTCAAATAACATTTGGAATACGAATGCCCCGATCAATCGAGATTGATAAGATTCGTGGAAAGAATAAATGATAGCGTATGATTTCGGGATTGAGAACGATCATCTTTTGACTCTAATCGAACGGTAGAAGCGAATAAACTTGAGTTCATTTTGCTTTCACCTAGATAAATGTTAATAGAACGAACAAGTAACTCATTAATACACTGAGCGGTACCTAACATTTTTTAACATTCTTATTACTTACCGGGAGTAGACTTTGCGACTAGGTGGGTACCCCAACAGTGCCAGTTGTTCTACCGCCTGAGCAGTGATGTGCAAACATTACTGTGCTTCGGTAGGAGGGCACTGTAGCTAGTGAAATTACTGTGCTGAAGAGTCTTAACATCTTATGACTCTCAAGTAAGTAGCGTTGGTGCAGTGTACTGAGTAGCACTGTACTAATCATGGGCAGCGTTATCTCTTACCATCAGGAGAGCGTCTTGCTCGTCTTCTTACGTCGTATATAAAAAAATAAAAAACTTGTAGTCTAGATGATAAAAGTTACCTATGGTTAAAAAAATTGTTGAGTCTGAGCCTGAGGCTTAGTAGTCGTACATCTGGCTTGTAATCTGGAGGCCCTGGGTCCAAGCCTCAGTCAAGGCAGTTCACAAATTTTACGTCTATCTTGTAATTTGGAGGCTCTGGGTTCAAGTCTCAGTGTAGGAACGAAAGTACGAGAAGTAGCAAAAGCGAGAACTAGTATGAAAGGACATAGAGTAGAACAGGCCTCCGTCCACGACAGCGGAGGTAGGATAAGAATGTAAAAAAAAAAAAAAATAGCACTCCGGGAGTGCCGGCAGAAGTGAAAACTTCAATATTAACGTTGTGTTTAATTATAAGTATAAAAATACTATCATTTATGAGGTAGAATACAATGTTTATTTATTCCGCTATCGTACACAAATATGACAATTTATATGTTGTTATTTATAATATTATATCGTTATTTATATATAACATTAAATTTTATCTCTCAGAAAAATCAACTTCCATCCATAATTTCGACGACTTTTACAACATCGTTATTATCAGAATCATCAGCGCAAATTTTTACAACTGATACAATTGGTTTATGATAACTTAAGTAAGAAACAAACAGTTTTGATTCGAACCTATTTAAGTGTCTAATAAAAAATATATAAAATATAAAAATATAAATATAAAAAAAAATATCGGGCGCGCGCTTGTCTAAGCCCCCTGTGCCGACTAAACAGAGCAGCACACTCAGGCACGGTAGAAAGAGTGGGAGATACTAGTTCCTCTCCCTTCCCCTCGATCTTACGCTTTTTCGATCAGCATCACGTGACCCTTTTTTTTTTTTTTTTTTTTTACCCAGGAAAAATGCGTTACGCATCATCACCCCACGCCGGGGGGCGCGGGGCGGTATGTGGGACTCCCCCGCCAAAGATGGGAGCGACGGGGATACCCACTAAAAAACCTGGGGGTGTTCCTGCGGGACGCCATAATGCCGGGGCAACGGGTACGCCGAAGCATTCATCCGCGGCCCCGACGGCGTTTGGTCCTCACTGACAGGAGGACCCCTCCGCGGTGGGGTGAAGAGGAGTTTCACCCCACCCTCTCAAGGGGCGCGCGGAAACACCGCGCGCGCCACCTCGTGGGTCTGTGCTTGCGGCGACGAGTACCCCCGTACTCGCCGCCTAGACCCAGGTTATGGGGGCTGGAGAAGGGCGTGGAAGATACGCCTCCGACGCCCCCTTCTCCGGGCACGCATTGGGAGGTCGGTGGTGGCCTCCCGTTCGCGTTCCGCGATCTCCTTCTGCGAGATGACACTCTCGCAGAACGAAACCGCGGCCTGCCACGACTCCTCGCTCGCAACCATGGCTCTTATCATGGTTGCCAGCGAGAGTTCGCCCCCCATAACAGCGACGAGGGTACGACGCTCACTGACCCAAGCTGGGCACTCCTCCAGTGTGTGCTGCGCCGTATCCACGTCGCTACCACAGTGGTGGCAAGCAGGGGTCGGTTCCCTGCCGGCTACGTGGTGCAAGTACTTTCCGAAGCATCCGTGCCCGGAAAGCACCTGCACGAGCCGGAAGGTCAAGGACCCGTGCTCTCTGTCCGTCCACTGCTGGAGTAGTGGACGGACTGCCACCACTGTCCAGCTGCCTGCTCGAGGGTGGGCCAGACGCGTACTCCACCTGTTTGAAAGTTTTTACCCATACAAAAAAGTGCTCAGCGCCGCTAAAGAAGTTTTCACTTCAAAAAGTTTCAGTATAGGTGTTTACAAATCTATTCAAATTTATTTGCCTATACTCTACCGTATTTCGAAGATGTAAAGTTGCGAGTCCTATGTTCAATGGTGTATAGATTAGAAAACACTTTATTGGACACCATAATTAAACCACCATAAAATTAAAAACAATTTAAAAAATATTAAAAGCACTTAACGACTCGTGAGTATTTAGATTCATCTTTGTAAATAAACGGCGTAAACTCACTTGCATTTACTTCGGCTTCGATTTATGCTAAGCGGGGCGCGGAAGCCGGCGCGTAACCGCAGCTACTCCCTGAAGAAGATCCTCGTACAGGATAGAAACGGTCGGCACGAAGCCGAAGTAAATACAAGTGAGTTTATGCCTTTTATTTACTACTAAAGATGAATATTAAAAGCGTGACAATTCGCGGTTTTATCGCTTGTAGCAGTCCCTTCCAGACAACCAAACAGGAAAGAAATAACTAGAGACAAAACACAAAAAATTTTGGGTGTAACTCCATCGCATTTTCCACCAAATATCACCTAAAACGTGGACTTTATGATCTGTGAAATCAAATTAATAATTAATTACACCGACCAGCATTAAATTAATGAAGGAGGAAAAGTACAAACGTTTTGGATATTACAATTTATTGCTCTGGCTCTTTCCTTTGAATTTTTAGCCTATAGTCAAACTACTATAATACATGCAGACACCTCTGATACAAAAACAAATTACCCAACCCACCCTTTGTAACCAAATTAAATTTGTAATTAAGTACCATTATATAGAGACCATAGAAATGGATTAAAATCTCAATTTGATGTTTTCTCACATTGATTACCTGGTTTCGGAAGGTGTCCAAAAACTAGGAGCTCCAGTTGTAAATCATAAAATATAAGGTATTTAGAGCCGTCACGTTAAAGCTCTATACATAGGAATTTCGGCTAATTAAAAGTCCAACAAAATCGTTTACTTGATTTGAATTTTGAAACCTTTCCCATTGGATGTTATGAATCCAAATTATTATTTTAATCCTTTGTAATACTAGTCTTTAGGAGAGATGGGGCGATGATATCCGCAGGGTCGTTGGGAGCGGTTGGAGGAGAAAAACGGAGGACCGAGTTGAGTGGCGCGCCATGGGAGGCCTTTGTCCAGCAGTGGATGAACATAGACTGATGATGATGAATACTAGTTTTATGATCCTTACACGTCTCTGCATCAGATCCCCTGTGTTGCACACATGGCATCAGTTTTACTTCGCATATAACGGTATCTGTTATTAATTAATTTGTGGCCCTTGAATTGTCTGCTTCTGGTAGAGACGTTTCTAATTTGATGTAAGTGGTCGCTGAATACATTTTCTTTTGTAATTTGGCTGTTTATGTAGATTATTGGGGTATTATCATTATTTAATAGTAGAAAGGTGGTAAATGGTAAAGTCATAGGCGTACCCAGGGGGGGGCAGGGGGGGGCAGCTGCCCCCCCTGGAAATCGAATGTCTTATGTAATATCTGTAGAACAAGAAATAAAATTTTCTTGGCGCTCAGAGCAAGCTGCTCGCGCTATTTTAAGGAAGAATATTATAATTTTTCTACCGCTCGGAGCAAGTTAATCGCACTTTTTCCCTTGCCAAAAATATAAAACTTTCTTGGCGCTCGCAGCCAGCTGCTCGCGCTTTTTAATGGAAGTATATTTTAATTTTCTACCTCTCGCAGCAAATTAACTGCAGTATTTTCGCTACCAAAAATATAAAATTTACTCGGGGCTCGCAGCAAGCTGCTCGCGATATTTTAAGGAAAAATATTGTAATTTTTCTACCACTCGGAGCAAGTTAACCGCACTTTTTCCCTTGCCAAAAATATAAAATTTTCTTGGCGCTCGCAGCAAGCTGCTCGCGCTTTTTAATGGAAGTATATGTTAATTTTCTACCTCTCGCAGCAAATTAACTGCAGTATTTTCGCTACCAAAAATATAAAATTTTCTCGGGGCTCGCAGCAAGCTGCTCGCGCTATTTTAAGGAAGAATATTATAATTTTTCTACCGCTCGGAGCAAGTTAACCGCACTTTTTTCCTTGCCAAAAATAAAAAAATTTCTTGGCGCTCGCAGCAAGCTGCTCGCGCTTTTCAATGGAAGTACATTTTTATTTTTCTACTGCTCGCAGCAAATTAACTGCAGTATTTTCGTTACCAAAAATATAAAATTTTCTCGGGGCGAATATTTCAATGAAAAACAGGAAGAATATTTCAATTTTCTTACGCTATGTGCGAGCCGAAATCAAAGTATGGAGTACCTTTAAATAGGTCCTACCTGCTCAACGTTAGAACATATGGCACATAACACAGGCACAAAGTTCAAGTTCAGTAAAAAAATCTGAATCCGCCCTTGCCTGCCCCCCCCTAGACCAGAAGCTGGGTACGCCTATGGGTAAAGGTGTTTTATTATCTTTACAATTTTTTTATTGTCTTTACAATTTTCTTGATTGTTTTTAGTACTTACTACTGGTCCAGCGATTTTACCCGCTGTACTGTAGCCTATATGTTATTCCAGGGTCTAAGCTATCACTTTACCTAATTTCAGCTCACAAACTTTCGCATTCCATATATAAGTGTAATGCGAAGCATGATTAGTACAACGAAATGCATTATCATCTGTCTTAACTATCACGGTTTATGAGATACATTCTGGTGACAGACAGACGGACGGACAGTGAAGCCTTTCTACTGTACAAGTTATATGCAGCGTTAACGCTTACCTTCAGGAGAGCGTCTTACTCGTATTCTTACTCATTTGCATAAAAATAAATAGTACGGAACCCTAAAAAGGGGGCTGATTGATCTATCAACACATTTATCACACTTCACACCAAAACTATAAATGCAAGACTTTATGATTTATGAGTGTGTATGTTTGTTACTTCATTACGCCTAAACGGGTGGACCGATTGAGCTGATTGTAGAATAATTTAGTAAAGAGATAGCTTAAGAGCCTGGAATAACACATAGGCTACAGTATACAGCTGGTAAAACCGCTCGGCGCAGCTAATAAGATAAGAATACTCTTTATTGGAGCCAAAACAATACAATTAATTGGTTTTAAAAACTAGTATTTTAAACTAAACAAAAATTTGGTCCACAATGGGCGACCTTATCGCTTTGAGCGATCTCTTCCAGGCAACCAACCTTTGTACGGAGCTATAAGTGTCCGGAACAGTAAGAGAGGAATTCGGTAGAGTAACTTATTCATAGACATTGTTCACTTAGCTGTGTATTTAAATTTAAAGATCTATCTTAAGAAAATCTATTTCACCACTATTAAAACTCTCATTCATATAAAAACCAATAAAATTTTCGATACAACTATAAACTCCATACATTGCTATCATTACGTTTTTCAGCCAAATTGGAAATACTTCAACCATAAGCTAATGTATTAATCTAAATTTACGACTTAAACTTTCCAAAACAAAATTGAACCTTAACGCTTAAGTTATAAAGTTGATATTGGCTTGTATTGGCAAGGTCGTAGAGTAGAAAATTTACAACTACCCCCATAAGTAAAATGTCTTAAAGGAATGAGAAACGAGGACAATCTTTATTCATACTTATGGAGCCAGTATATCTGGATCGCCATAATATTTGTCAAAATTTGCTTCGCAGGTCGTTTGGTATTGGTCAGTTCCGATGTTGTTATGTTTGGCGGTTTTTAAGTTTATGGTTGATCAGAAGTTTTTAGAGCATGTGCACTTCACCTCAAAACACGTGCAAATTTTTAATTTCATGCTCAATTTGCTTTCATGCTTTCATTTTTAATTTCATTTTTAATTCAATGATCAAAAACTTTATAGGAATTATGTGTGTACCTCTATTACCTATATTATTTATTGTGTTCATTGGTCTCGCTTTTTTAATAACATACTTATATTTGGATACTAGCTGCGCACAACGGTTTTACCCGTTGTACAGTAAGTAACCTTTGTGTTATTACTACAATGAAGCAAGAAGACGAGCAAGACGCTCTCCTGATGGTAAGAGATAACGCTGCCCATAATTAGTAGGTACAGTGCTACCGAGCGCACTGCGCCAACGCTTCTTACTTGAGAGTCACAAGATGTTAAGACTCTCCAGTCTCCAGCCCAGTAATTTCACTAGCTACAGTGCCCTTCTACCAAAGCACAGCAATGTTTGCACATCACTACTCAGGCGGTAGAATAACTGGCACTGTTGGGGTACCCACCTAGTCGACCTCCTGCAAAGGAAGTCTATCCTCGGTAAATAAAACCTTTGTGTTATTCCAGGGTATATATCTACGTATATGTTACTGGCCAAACCCGATTTCCGGACAAACTAGTTTAGCCTAGGCTAAACTAGTTCGTCCTATAGGCGATAGGATAAACTAGTTTGTCCTGAGGCTGATAGGATAAACCAGTTCAGGCTAGGCCAAATTAGTTGATCCTGATATAAATAAGCACACTTTAGGATAAACTGGTATGGCCTAGTGTAAACAATATATAGTATACCTACTTCTATCTAGAAAGTCGAAATAGATAGATAAACTGAATGAAATACCTAGTCATTGCACTTACGAGTATTGTCGTAGACTGTTATTTTTTTTATGACAAATGAAATACTCTCTTCTCCTGGCGCTTCGCCGCCCACTGCGGCGTCATGCTCGCTTCGCTCGCGCCTTTTTTTATTCATTATAGGTAAGCCTTTGACCACGATCTCGCGTAATGATAAGCGACGATGGCAGCGGACTATATCTTGACGGTGTGATGAATCCCTCCCTGGCTTCACTGGACATGATGCCGGAACACGGTCATAATTGACCGCTTGGCGACACGGTTTTGTCCAGTAGGTGGTGATTAGCCACGGCTGAAGCCCACTACTTGGCTACTACCGCTGCGTTGTTGTTAAAGAAAACCTAACACTCCTATTCGCTTCGCTCATCGTCGTACGTATAATTTGACAATCATAATCAATACTCAGTTTATCTATTTTATTTTGATTTTCCAGATATAATGCAATATAATGTTTTTTTTTTTTTTTTATGTGATTAAGTAGAAGACGAGCAAGACGCTCTCCTGATGTTAAGAGATAACGGCTGCCCATAATCAGTACAGTGCTACCTAGGATTTCACAATGATGTGAAATTTTAGGAGCACTGCACCAACGCTTCTTACTCAAGAGTCATAAGATGTTAAGACTCTTTAGCCCAGTAATTTTACTAGCTACAGTGCCCTCCTACCGGAGCACAGTAATGTTTGCACATCACTGCTCAGGCGGTAGAATAACTGGCACTGTTGGGGTACCCACCTAGACGACCTCCTGCAAAGGAAGTCTACCCCCGGTCAAATGGTATATGCTATACCAGTTTATCCCAGAGTGCGCGTATTTATCTCAGGATCCACTAGTTTTGCCTAGGCTAAACTAGTTTATCCTAAGACCGATAGAACGAACTAGTTTGGCCTAGGGTAAACTAGTTTGTCCTGAAATCTGGATTGGCCGGTAACATATATACCAAATTTCAGCTCAATCGGTCCACCCGTTTAGGCGTGAAGAAGTAACAAACATACACACTCACACAAATTTTCGCTCTGATACGAATAATATAATATATATTTGTGTGTAGAACACTATTTCTAGTATTTTTATGTTGATGATAGACTAACAAGCAGACGTTTCGCCTGTAAAACGTAATTTTCCTATTCTTCGATGTTGCAATAATAATTAATACCCAATCATGGGAGTAACTCCTCCCCCCCTCCTCCCATTTCCTCCCTAATTGCAGGTCGCGACAATGGAGAAGCAAATGGCTCGAAAAATTACGCACTATTGTACACCGTGACTTTTCGTTTGGAGGGCAATCGATGTATTACGAAGGGTTTTCATAATGGTAAAGTTATTGATGCAAAAAGGTGTAGTTTTATTACTAGCTTATGCTCACGGCTTTGCCTGCATGTATATACATTTCTTAGCGGAGGGCGGAGGTCTATGTCATAAAACCCATATAAGGTGTAACAAGTTTCAACTCATTTTTGGTGGTTTGGTTGGTTTGGTTTGGGCTGTGCGTTGATAGATCAGTCAGTCAATCAATCAGTCACTTTTTCCTTTTATATATTTACTAATACTAGCTGCGTACAACGGTTTACCCTCTTAGGTGTTATTCTAGTTTCTAGGTCTTATTTTGTTGAGGTTTTGTTGAGATTTCAACTCAATTAGTGCTTTTTAAATATTAGTAGAAGTAGGAGAGTAGGAAGTAGGATTATTGTAATAATGCGAAATGAATTGATCACAAATTATGACAATCTTTTAAAGGAAGATTTAAGGCTCCCTTGTCGCTTAAAGCGATCTCTTCCAGGCAAACGACTTAGCATGGAAACTATACAACTTTAACCCAAATATACGTACTTTCTACTTTCTTCCCAATTAAACGAATTTCTGTTAATAACTTCATTAATTAGTAACCAACAATTTACTTAACTCTGCAATAATAGAAAATATCTTGCGAAACTGTCACCAATTAACAAATACGAGGAAAAATGGCCTTTATTTCAATGCAAATAAGATAAAATTTCCAGTATTTGTTTTAATCTACATTGATGAATTCTTAGTCCCATCTGGCGTTGTAATTAACAACGAACCTATTCTGAAAACACTCGCTAAAATAATTAAAAATGGCTTTGTTCTGGTCTTGGTAGGCTGTCCTAATTTAAGGGTAAAAGCTTGTTTAAACCTGGGGGATATTAGCTTCCGCACTGGCCAGGGGAAAATATCGTACTAGGTATTTGTAATAGGTGTGAATAGGCCTTAAACCACAAAAACGTTATAAAAATATGAAAGTTTTTATGTAAAATGTACGAGACGAGTTCGGCGCTCGCCTGATGTGAAACAATAATAACTTGAGTAAGCTTAGGAAATGTCAAATTATTTTTTTTGTAAGGATAAAAAAAAATCTCACGCATTTTAATCGTTAATATTACACACATATTTACACGACTTTAAATACTGGAGGACTTGACTAAAATACGTGTGTTTGTGTTAGTCATAGAGTAACCAAAAAGATCTGTATGTTAGTATAATAAATAAAAACTCTTTATGGAAACATCACACAAAATATGCAGAAAAACTTACATCTTCTTTTAAAATGTGTGCAATAATATTGTGCAGCGACCCTTCTTGAGGAATTTTCAAAAAGTTAATTCTTTGAATTTATTTTTCAAAATGTGTCAAATAGTGCGAGCGAGATAGCGTCCCGCGGACTAATCAGCCTTAAAACTATGACACTATTAAGCTATTGCATAGCTTCTATCGCGGGCCTTGAGCGTGGGGACCGAATCCAGAAATTCCGTAACGAAAAAACCTAACACCCTCCACTATATTTTTTTTCATTTGTTTTTTTTTCTTTGATGTGTGGTGATCGATAAAAAAACAAATTTATTTATTATTTATTTAAAAAATAAATAAATAATTATAATTACATAAGTTGATAAAAAATGCTATGCAATAGCTTTACCGCGGCAGTCTCCGAGTGCCACACGTCTTTTTTTAATAATCTTATTATAACATTTGACGGTCTTCGCTGTGCTAGAATCTAGATTTCAGACCATAATTACCTAACTTCAAACTTATTCATGTAGACTAACTTAGTATCTCTTGAATATTCCACAAGATGGTTTATTCAATTAACATAATGTTCACAATTCTGGACATCCTAACCAGGTCAACTTAGTATTCTATGACCTATTTTAGAACACTGGCATTCTAACTGTCTAATTAGGCTGATAATTCTATTTTAATTAAGTTTTGACATGGATTAGTATAGTAAGGAGATAGATAAAATATTTTTGATATGAATTTGTTTGTTTTAACTAAGGATGATTTTGTTTGGATGACAGATGCAATTTAATAGTGGTCGAAATCTAGCAAGAACATATTTCATGGAGTAGGTACCTCTATACCAAATTTATTATGCTACTGCCTATCCTACTTATATTTTTAATCGGAAAGTATGGATGTATGGAGGGATAAGCGTGGAGGCGTGCCCGCCGCATTCCTTGCCGGTCCGGCGAGCACATGTGTCAGATCCTGATGCGTGTGCTCGCAGAACTGCAACTCCACTTAAACTCTGCCGGTGGTAGGGCTATTTCTATAGTCCGTCTGGATGGCTACCACCCTCCCGATTTGAGAGTGCCGCCAAGTATCGAACTCCTCGGATTTCGATATGTTCCGACACGTTGACGGGAGTACCAGTCCCACTCCGCAGTACATTCTGTCTCCCCATTTTTGGGGCCCCGTGGTTGGGTGAAGGTAATTCGGGTTGACGGCCGTGTCTGATGGGCTCGGGGGCCAGGGAGACCCGGTGAAACGGTTGTCCGCTGGCCGCCCGCTGGACAGTAGGGGACCCGAACCCGGGGATCTCTTTGTATCTCCGCCCCGGGAGGCTGTCTCGCCATCCGGCGCATAATCCTGTAAGTTGCTGTCGTGCCGGAGTAGGAGACCGGAGTGGATCCCGGCAGTTTCTCGCAGGAGGGACCGGGGGCCCTTCCGTCCCCCGTGCCCACTATACACTCTCGCCGTCATCTCGTATTTAACCATATGCTCTACCGCTTTCTCTCTTTTCCCTAAGATGGGGAGTCATTTTGTGCTGCCTTACCCCCACTCACTTCACACCTTATGGCCAGATCAAAATATAAAAAGAGTTACACAGCGGCCACCAACTCCACATTTCAAGTGGATTTCTGCAACATTAGGGGCCTTCACGCTAACCTCAACGAGATTCACTATCACCTCGAATCTACTAAACCAGCCTTACTCTTTTTAACTGAGACGCAAATACTCGACCCAACCGAGACTTCCTATTTGCTTTACCCCGGGTACAATCTCGAGCATAAATTCATGCGTCGCGCCGGAGTATGTGTGTTTGTCCGGGAAGATATTTGTTATCGCCGTCTTTCTGGTCTCGAAGATCGTGATCTGTCAACTTTGTGGCTGCGTACTAACCATGGTGGTAAAACCAGAGTGTACGTGTGCCTCTACAGATCACATAGCGGGGACACGGAGACTACTCGATTATTCGAGCACATATCGGATGGAGCTGACCAAGTTATGGAGCAATTCACCTCCGCTGAGATAGTGGTTTTAGGCGACTTTAACGCCCACCATTCCAACTGGCTAGGCTCTAGGACCACCGATCACGCGGGGCGTGCAGCATTCGACCTTGCTTCGGCCTATGGTTTATCTCAACTGGTTTCTGAACCCACCAGAATACCGGATGTTGAGAGCCATGACCCCTCCTTGTTGGACTTGTTCCTGACGTCGCACCCTGATCAGTACCAAGTTTCGGTTGAGGCGCCGCTTGGCCGCTCCGACCATTGTCTGGTCCGTACGATGGTGCCAAACCATGATCGTACCCGCTATACTACCTGTGGTAAGCGTAAAGTTTGGCACTATGGGTCGGCTGACTGGGATAGCTTACGTGAATTCTATGCGTCCTATCCCTGGAACCAACTCTGCTTCTCTTCGGACAGTGTTGACACTTGTGCGGACTCCGTAGCTGATGTTGTGCTGCAGGGCATGGAGTTATTTATTCCTTGCTCTCTTGTACGCGTTGGTGGGCGGAGTCGTCCATGGTTTAATAAATCTTGCGCGGAAGCGTCCCTCAAAAAACAAACCGCCTATAAATCGTGGACTGAGGCACTCGCTTGTCACGATCCCAACATCACTGACTTGAAGAAAAAGCTTAATAGCGAGTCTAGGTCCAGTAAGAAGGTTGCTGCTAAAGCACGAGATGCCCATATAAGCCGAATTGGCGATCAACTCGCCGGATTCCCTACAGGAAGTCGTGCGTTCTGGTCTCTCGCCAAGGCTGCTGAGGGTAACTTTTGCAAGTCCGCTCTACCCGCTTTGCGTAAGCCGGATGATTCTCTGGCCCATGGTGCTAAAGAAAAAGCCGATCTCCTCGGCTCCATCTTTGCCTCTAACTCGACTCTCGACGACGGGGGTGCCACACCGCCTACAATCCCGCGGTGTGGAAGTTCCATGCCTGAAGTACGCTTCACTCAGAAAGCTGTACGGAAGGAACTTTTATCCCTTGATGTGCGGAAAGCGAGTGGGCCGGATAATATTCCCGCTATCGTCCTTAAAACTTGTGCTCCCGAGTTGGCCCCTGTCCTAACGCGTCTTTTCCTGCACTCCTACACAAATAGAAGAGTACCCTCATCTTGGAAGATAGCCCTTGTTCACCCCATCCCTAAGAAAGGCGACCGTTCTGATCCAGCTAACTACCGACCCATTGCCATTACCTCCCTGCTCTGTAAGGTGATGGAACGAGTTATAAACACTCAGCTCCTTAGGTACCTGGAGGATCACCAGTTGATCAGCGATCGTCAGTACGGCTTTCGCCACGGTCGATCGGCTGGTGATCTTCTTGTTTACCTCACTCACCGCTGGGCTGAAGCCGTTGAGAGCAAGGGAGAGGCACTCGCCGTTAGTCTGGACATCGCCAAGGCCTTTGATCGGGTGTGGCACCGGGCACTTCTCTCCAAGCTACCTTCTTTTGGCATACCCGAGGGGTTGTGCGAATGGGTTGCCAGCTTCCTATCGGATCGGAGCATTCAGGTCGTTGTCGACGGGCAGTGTTCCGACAGTAAGCCGATCAATGCCGGTGTCCCTCAGGGCTCTGTGTTGTCACCGACGCTGTTTATCTTGCACATCAATGATATGCTACAAACTAGTGGTATGCATTGCTATGCGGATGACAGTACTGGTGACGCTCAGTATTGTGGTCGCATCAATGCCCCCCGTGCCGTAGTGGAGGAATGCAGGAACAAACTGGTGTCAGACGTTGAAGCTTCTCTGGAACAGGTCTCAGATTGGGGCTCGCTGAATCTGGTCCAGTTCAACGCAACCAAGACACAAGTTTGCGCGTTTACCGCTAAGAAAGTCCCTTTTGTTGTCGCTCCTCGCTTTCAGGACACTCCTCTCAGGGTCTCGGATAGCATAAAAATTTTGGGTGTCGACATTTCTGCTAATGTTCAGTTCCGTGGTCACATTGCAGGTAAGGCCAAGCTCGCTTCCAAAAAACTTGGAGTGCTCAATAAGGCGAAGCGGTACTTTACGTCGAGACAGAGACTGCTTCTTTATCTAGCACAAGTCAGACCTCACGTAGAGTACTGCTCTCATCTCTGGAATGGAGCACCCAAGTATCAGCTTGACCCTCTTGATGCATTACAGCGTAGAGCTGTCAGAATTGTTGACGACCTCAAGCTAACCGAACACCTAGAACCGCTCAGTTTTCGTAGGGACGTAGGATCCCTTTGTATCTTCTACCGTTTATACAATGGGGAGTGTTCTGAAGAGTTATTCGACCTGATTCCGGCCTCGCGCTTTTATCACCGCACGAGCCGTCACCGCTCGAAAGCCCATCCACACATTATTGATGCTTGGCATTCTCGCACTGTGCGATTCACTCGCTCCTTCTTGCCGTACACCTGCAAATTGTGGAATGAGCTTCCGCCCGCGGTATTTCCGATGAGCTATAACATGGGACTCTTCAAAAGGCAAGTGAATAGAGTCTTGAAAGGTAGGCAACGTACCAGCGGTACCCCTGGTATTGCAGGTATCCATAGGCGACGGTAGCCACTCACCATCAGGTGGGCCGTCTGCTTGTTTGTCACCTATTACATAAAAAAAAAAAAAAAAAAAAAAATGTGTGTATGTTAAGCCGCGCCTCCATCGCCTGTTTTGGTTCAAACATTCAACAAAAACATCACAACATTTTTCACAAAACATTGTCAAACTACACTTTTAGTTTGCTCCAACAATGTTTTTGCTTTCCATACCCGTTGGAAAGCACGTACAACAAAACATAATATCAATATTCATCAAAATTGCCGCGATTTTTTTAATGTTTTTGTTGAATGTTGAACCAAATCACGCGCTGGAGACTAAACTGCTGAACCGATTAAGTTGACAAGCACGAAGCTCACATTTTTACATTTTAATACTAAGTTGTGACAATGCAATGATGAAGTGGTCTTATCGCTAAAAGCGATCCCTTCCAGACAACCAAAAGGGTAAAGGAAAAAATACGGACGACGGAGATTGCTAGATGTTAAGAAATGGTAATACATATTAATTATAGTAATCTAACTATAAATACATAGTCACTACATAGATCTTACTAATATTATAAACGTGAAAGTTTGTAAGAATGTATGGATGTATGTTTGTTACTCTTTCACGCCTAAACCGGTGGACCGATTGAGCTGAAATTTGGTATAGATAGCTTAGACCCTTTTTTTTTTTTATCCCAGGAAAAATGCGTTACGCATCATCACCCCGCACCGGGGGGCGCGGGGCGGTATGTGGGACTCCCCCGCCAAAGATGGGAGCGGCGGGGATACCCACTAAAAACCTGGGGGTGTCCTGCGGGACGCCATAATGTCGGGGCAACGGGTACGCCGAAGCATTCATCCGCGGCCCCGACGGCGTTTGGTCCTGCTTAGACCCTGGTTAGCTTAGACCCTGGAATAACACATAGGCTATAGTACAGCGGGCAAAACCGATGGGCGCAGCTAGTATTAATATAATACATGACAATAAGTGAAAAAGAAAAATAAGACACACATTTAAGTATCACTACAGCAATTTAGCAACAAAATATTTTAATACATAAGTATCACTACAGCAATTTTGCAAAAAAATACATATTTTAATACATAACATGCCTTCATGTTAATGTCAAGTCAGCGCTTGAAGCGATGATTTTCAACATCAAGTTCAGTGAACAATCATACAATTACACAGCGCGGTCACTCACGGTTGTCTAACTCTAATTTAATACTTGATTGAGAGATTCGTACAGGCTGTTTTCTTTTGACCGACTGTGCAAAATGAAAGGGGTACCCAGGATTTCACAATGAATGAATGAATTTGGGCGCACAGCAGCAACGCTTCTTACTCAAGAGTCATTAATAAGAGTCTAAAGAACCGTAATTTCACTAGTAGACCAGGGTAGATCCCTTTAAAAATAATAAAAAGTAAAAAAAAATAATAGTAGGATGAAACCCATTAGAAAAGGAGGGGAATATTATAAAAATAAAAGGAAAAATAATTTACGGGCGATATGAGGTCGGGGAGGGGATGGGGGTGAGTTTTTAAGGGTAAAAAACGTTTTTTCTCGATTTCCGGCAAAACTAAAAATCCTATCGAAAAAAGTCAAATGGCAAAGTTGTAGGTAATAAAAAGATCTAAAACTTTTGTATATACACTTTTTTCACATAACCTCAAAATTGATATGAAAAATTAAAAAAACCAAGTTTTTGGTTTTATCTTTTACAAAAATAATTTTTTTTTAACGAAATTTGGTGAAAACTTATCTTTTTATGTCCCAAATACGCTGTAATTTATTTGATTAAAAATATTTATTTTTTCACCTTATTTTGAATTATTATCGAAAAAACACCCTAATTTTCAATCGAAAATTCACCCGTCAAAATATCAGCTTTTTTCAAAAAGTTGGTATGGTTTCTGTTCGTTAAAATCTCTACTTTCCGAAAAAAAAAAATATGTTACTACAGTAAATCTTCTCAGAAAATGCAAAAAAAAACTTGAAAACGAGAAAAACCGTTTTTTACCCTTAAAAATTCACCCCCATCCCCTTCCCGACCTCAGATCGCCCGTAAATTATTTTTCCTTTTATTTTTATAATATTCCCCTCCTTTTCTAATGGATTTCATCCTACTATTATTTTTTTTTTGTTTTAAAAATTATCGACCCTGGTCTATAGCTACAGTGTCCTCCTACCGAAGCACAAACACAGAAGTAATGTTTGCACTTCACTACGGCGGCTGTAACTTTTTCATAACGTCTGAACCGATTTCGCTAAAATTTGCTTTCATGTGTTGTTTCTTTGTATTTTAGACCCTTTTGATTCAGGACCTTCGAATTAGGCTACAGCTGGAAAATTGCTAGGCACAGATACATATAAAAATCCTCTCTATCCTGTGGAAGACACAGAACCTTTTTTTCTGACCCAGGAAAAATGCGTTACGCATCATCACCCCACGCCGGGGGCGCGAGACGGTATGTGGGACTCGCCCGCCGAAGATGGGCGCGGTGGGGATACCCACTAAAAAACCTGGGGGTGTTCCTGCGGGACGACATAATGCCGGGGCAGCGGGTACGCCGAAGCACTCATCCGCGGCAGGTACCACCCTAGGTAACCTGCTCTATGATACATAGGTACCAGGTACACCTGGTTTACCTATGGTACATAGTACATACTTGGTATGTAAATAGTAAAGAATAGTCTTTACATAACAGGTATGTTACGCAATTATTATAATATTCAATACACGATTATTTGATCAACGTTATACAATAGTAACAAATCATGAGTTGCGCCTGCGCAGCGTTGTCGGAGTTGGAAGGTCTCGAGGTCGCGACCCCATCCTTTCGCTTATAACCATTGTGAAGATATAATAGGAGCTGTAAAGCTTGTGTTTGTGTTACATACTAATGTTTAGAAATCTGATGACAGTTAAATAATCTGGTACCACTAAGCAGATCTGATGATGGAGCCAGGAGGTGTCTTCTGGACCTCTTCAATGGCTATTAGTACACTATCGAGTTTGGGCTCGTTACATTCGAATTGATGAGACCTTTTCATAACACTTGCTGACGAGGGTCTTATGATGGACCAGGAGGTACCTAGGTCTACTACTGCTAAAGTAACTGAACAACGGAATTGAACCAGTTCCATTTTTAAATCTAAAATTTGATAGATTTGATTTTTATATTCTATATTAATCTAAATTAAAAATTTTATAAGTAAATAGAAATTTTTTTTTTTGATTTTTTTGAAAATTAACTGATTTGAAAGTGGTTATTTATTCAACAACAGAATCATGTCCGTCGATGCACAATCTTGATGTTCTGGTTATTTGGTTTTGTTATTTTTCTCTTTCGGTAGATCGTGCTGTTTAATCGTCTGAAAGATAATATTGTCCCAATATAGTTAAGTAGTAGTGTAGTCTTGTGTGTGAAGATTAAATTGCGTAGGTATGCGTTCACTTATTTCCAAAACAATTATACAAAATGTTAACTTTTCCCTTCAGTTTTGCATCAGTATACATGTTTTTAGAGTTCCGTACGTCAATCGCTTTTATTTCCGTTTCTCTGTCCAAAATACCTTTGACCTAAATAACTTATAACTTTTATATAAAGAAGGACGCCTGTAGTACTGTAGGTAGGTATGTAGTTTTGAAATTAAAACCGTATACTCAGAGGTCTATGCCGTAGAGGCAATTTCTGCAGACAAAGATTAATAATGTTAAGTTAAAAAAAAATTGTAAACACTGTGTTTTTCTTAGTTTTAATAATATGTACTTTGTAACTGTAGTAGAATAAAGGCTTTTTTATTTTTATTTATTTTTATTTTATTTTTTACTCAGAGGTCTACAGTCCCTTGGACCTGTAAGAGAATCACACTTCTATATTTATTCTATTACCTATACCTACTGTGTTCACAATCGCAAAGAGCATTTTATTCAAAATAGCGCAAGGCAACTCTGCTTTGTATTGCTCTATGCTAGCAACTATTGATTTAAATACCTATTTAATGTGCTGGAATGAGCACTGAATGTTTTTATTGCTTGTAATTTGATGGACTGCACGCGTGAAGCACGATTTAGGTCATACAGACGTCAGGTACACATATTATTATGTATATTGAAAGTATAAATTTTAAAAGAATTCTTATTTTGCATATTATTATGTTACTTGTTTCTTTTAAATAAAATAATTATTGAATTCTGTAATTGGTGAAACCTAAAATATTTAATTTCGGGATTTTTCTTTTGGGTTTTTTAGCTGGATATAAAACAAAAATACCGGTTTTTTTTTTTGTAAAAGACTGGGCATTTTTAATTTTGTTTTAAAAAAAAAGTAGTAGGCACGTAAAAGAAAATTGTGTCAAAATCAACACAAGGGTTGAGAGATTTCTAAAAAATCTTTACGTCCAACTAAACGACAAGCCAAACCAACCAACCAACCAACTAACGGGTCAACGTCCACATCCCGCCTGATGGAAAGTGCTGATGCGGTCGACGATGACTAGAAAAGTACCTATCTTCCGCTGCCTTTGATACGCGTTTATAATCATCACTACATAGTATAAAATAAAGTTGCTTCCCGCGTCTGTATATCCCTGTGTATTCTTATAAGTGCTTGTTCACGTTGAACGCGCGGGCGCGGGCGCGGGCGTGGGCGCGACAGACTTTGCTTACACCGCACGTGCGTTTGTACGTGAACACTTTCATAACACATCGTATGTTTGATATTTCGCGCCCGCGCCCGCGACGCGCCCGCCCCCGCACCCGCGCCCGCGCCCGCGCGTTCACGTGGGCCAACGCTTACTTTAAAACTAAGCAACGAATTTTGACGCGGTTTTTTTTTATTATAGATATAATAGATAGATTCAAGACGAAGGTTTAGTTGTATAATACATGCATAATATAGTAGAGAAACACTGATAATTTTCTATTAAGCGTGACGAAGTGCGCGCAGGTCCACTTGTAATAATATAAATATTGTCAGCTCATAAGTTTCAAAATTAATTTCATATAATAAATTACAAAAAACAAAAACTTTACAAATTATTAGAATATATTTAATCCGTTAAACCAGTATGATAATGATCCAATATAAAAAGGACCACCCACCGGATCGCCCACGCGTTGAAGTGTTTAGTAACTCGCTATCAAAGCCTTGTTTTATTTAAATAATACTAAATTCACTAGAAATAGTTACCTACATTTGTATTTGAAGCATTTAAAGTATGCCTACTCGTTCCCTAGGTACGCTCACATAGTATCAATTACAAACATTTTTCTATTTATTTTTTGGCACTGGCTGCGCTTAGTGATTTTACTCTATGTTTTATTCCAGGTTCAAATTATATCACTAATATTGTATCAAATTTAAACTCAATCGTTTAGATATTTCTGGTGTGAAGACGAAAAAACAAGCACAAACTCGCACAGACTTAACATATTACATCACACTAGTGAGCTAACTAACTTGTGCCTTTAAAAGCTCTTTAAAAGCAAGCAAGTTTAGTACTTACTACCGCTGCTTTAGTAACTTGATACCAGAATTTATTTATTTATTTATTTTATTTTATTCGGAAAACATTACAGTGTAAGTATCTTAGTGGGTAAAATATGTAAATTTCTAGTCACCATTTACAAGTTTTCGCATATTGAAGCTAAGTTACTTGTTTGCTTTACACAACTATAATGGGTAACAAACTAGAGAAAGCTACATAGGAAACCATACGAAAATACAAAGGTATTTTGAAAACGAGTTACAAAAACAGCAGTTACGAAATAATAATAAGAAGTATATACGGATAGATATAAATTATGTTATTAAATAAAACAGTTAGGAATTCACACCAAGCCAACTTTTTGAAAATAAGGATCTAAGTGTAACATGACAGAATGGGCTAACTATGTGTGCCTCACTTTTTAAATCAAGCTCAATCCAATAGTTTTTTCTTAATATATTTAGTATCAGCCATGTAAACTGTGTACCTTTTATTTAAATAGCCACTTTCAGTTGTAACCGATTGTGTTATTTAAATTTGACTTTCACCTAAGAATTGTAACTTGTAAGTTTTGACCTATGCATGTTTAGAACTAGTTTAGACAAAGCTGTGATGCAATTTCTACTCTAATCTTAGTGAGAGTACAACTCAATAACTATTAACTTAAAACAATGACAACATGTTAAGCGACGATGCGACCGTAGATGATAGCAGTCTAAACAAAGAAGGCGGTATAAATCCATCCCTGGCTTCACTGAACATCATGCCGGAACACGGTCACAATGACCGCTTGGCGACACGGTTTTGTCCAGTGCGTGGTAACTAGCCACGGCCGAAGCCTCATCATCATCATCATCAGCCCACCTTTGTCCACAGCTGGATATAGGCCTCCCCCATGGCACGCCACTCAGCTCGGTCCTCTGTGTTCCTCCTCCGCCCGCTCCCCGCGACCTTCCGGATATCGTCACCACATCTCACCCAAGGACGCTACACTACGTTTGCCGAGACGCGGTCTCCACTCTAGAACATGTGTACCCCATCTGTTATCGGTTCTTTGACAAATGTTACCAGCCCATTGCCACTTCAGCTTGCTAATCCTCCGGCCGAAACCTACCAATATAGAAATAGATAGGTAGATCTGGGTTGCATGTCGGACTTATGATCACTGGGTCACGGACGCTTTTAACTATTTTCAAAATACACAACTATATTGATGATCTCATAGTCAATGCTCAATCAGTAATCAGTACCCATAGTACGTTTCAAGGCTCTCACGAACCACGATTACTGAGAATCTTACTAAAAAATGTACCATACAAGCACGTGATATCACGGCTGATCAATATGCGGAATGTGGTTTTAAAAAGACTGACTAAAGTTGTGGTCAAATAACGAAAAAATATGCACCACTTGGGGGTGAGGTGCGGGTTATGTGGGACAATCCATATGCCGGCGGGTGTGCAAGGATTTACCAGGTGTAGGCTTCCTTTACAGGAGGTCGAATAGGTGGGTAGTGGGTACCCCAAAACTGCCAGTTATTCTACTCCCTGAACAATGATATGCAAAGTGCAAATATTACTGTGCTTCGAAAGCTGGGCACTGTAGCTAGTGACATTACTGAGCAGAGAATTGTCATCTTATGACTCTTGAGTAAGAAGCGTTGATGTACCACCTAAAATTGTATGTCTTTATCCTGGGTACTTATTTCGAGCAGCGGTATCTCTTACCATCAGGAAAGCGTCTTGCTCGTCTGCTTACTTCATGTTTAAAATATCTTGTTTATATCCGTAAGAGATAATTTTTTGTCTCGCTCGGCTTTTCTCATAATAATGTGACCAAATAATTCCATATTTAAGTAATGCTCACACCAAAAATAATCATAAATCCCTTCCATATTTTCAGTTTCAGCAATGCACATAAAATACAGCGAGGTGACAAAAACATGGAAACACGTTTAGGGTTGGAAGCCTATGCATAAATAATCCGGCTCTATGATAAATGACACACAGACAGACAGTATTGTCTATGGAAAATGTAGCTAAATAATAAACTAATCAAGTTATTAACTAACTTATGCTCGCGTCTTTACCTAAAAATCATTGCAGGTTCTACGTTATAAAAAATATTATTTTAATGCCAAATTTGGTGAAAACGTAACCCGATAGCGGGGTAGGTTAGGAATTGGAATAAATTCTAACGTTACCTAATGTATTGAAGGCGACCAGAAACTTTAAAAGGTCTTTAAACAAAGTCGCTTCCCGCTGATTGTCTGTCCCTATGTTGTATGTTAGGTCTTTAAAACTAACCAACGGATTTTGATGTAATTTTTTAATAGAGTGACTCAACATGATTTTTTTTTATTTATGATATACATGCATAATATGGTATAGAAGCACCGATAATTTTAGAGAGTTCTCATATGAGTTATATTACGTCCTAATCAACCTACATAATATGCTGAGCTGGCACCATTTCACGGCAATGTAGTTCAGTTTATTAATATTTATAGTTCCACAGTTTTAGTTACATATTGTTTCCTTATGTATATTGTTTTAAGTATGTTGTTTCCTTGGCGTTAATAAAGTGTTTTCTATTTTATTCTATGTGCTTGCAGGTCCACATTACATCATAAAATATATCAAAAACAAAGATTACTGCCCACAAGTAAAAAGAACATGTTTAACGGTAAATACCGGTTACCTTTCTAAACCAAGTGCACCACAATATACTCTATAGGAATTCCTACACGTCCGAGCCGAAATGCGAAATGCTATCTGTAGATCTAACACCAGTAGCTGAGTTTAGGATATTATCTACCTACCAGTTTAAGTGAAATTGGGGTTGCCATGTTGTTATATAATTTTCTACATATTTGCGTTTTTGCTATTTGAATATTTACCGGGGGTAGACTTCCTTTGTAGGAGGTCGACTAGGTGGGTACCCCAACAGTGCCAGTTATTCTACCGCCTGAGCAGTGATGTGCAAACATTGCTGTGCTTCGGTAGGAGGGCACTGCTGTAGCTACCTAGTGACTGGGCTGAAGAGTCTTAACATCTTATGACTCTCGAGTAAGAAGCGTTGGCGCAGTGCATTGGGTAGCACTGTACTAATTATGGGCAGCGTTATCTCTTACCATCAGGACAGCGTCTTGCTCGTCTTCTTTCTATAAAAACCTCTAGAGGTACCATATTTGCCGTTTTCAGCTTGGGACACACTTCAGCTTCAGGTTTCTGAAGTTTGGCATTATAACAAGTGAAATTTAAAAAAACTATTTAAAAACAAGCTTTTATTATTATTACCATTTAGCATCATAAAGTACTCGTCAAGATTAATCAAATGAGCCCAAACTCGATGGGGTTGCGGTGTTTAATTACGGAGTTCCTATGGCCACCTTCGAGCTCCATCATAAGATCAGCTTGTCATAATAATATTGCATTGTCATCCGATTAACACATGCATGCAAAATTTCAGCTCAATCGGATACCGGGAAGTGGGTCAAATTAAACTTACAAGATTTGATTACAGACAGACAGACAACAGACAGGTGAAAGTAAATAATAGCTTGTAAAAACAAATTCGGCCGTGTTTGTGACTCGTTAAACGTACCATTTTTAAACGATTACGATTATACGATTTTTTTTACGACGATTTTTTTTTTTTTCGTTATACGTATTAAAGGTGTTAGGAGGCGTCCTAATCGAAGTCCTTTGTCCTTTCGTCATCTAGAGTCTAGAAGCATAATTTATTTCACATGTAATCTCTGGGCGTGGCTAGTGATGTAACAAGACAGATGACATCGATACAATGACCGATGGTTCTCACGGATCGATTGCAGAATCGATTGAGGTTCAGAGGTCAGCAACTGGTTTGCGCAGAATATAGTCATTTGCTTGCCTGCAATTACAGCACTAGAATCGATCAGAGTTAATTATTATGTGTGTAAATCTAATGTTGTTTTCAAGTAGCTAAGATCTTTAAATCACAACACAATTTGTGTCGAATCTTTAGCTAATTCGATGGCGTGCAGGTGGCTTTGTTGATTTTTGCACTCACTTTACAACATTTGAATTCAATTACTTAAAATTGCAACAAAGAGTTGTTGCTCGTACCTGAGGCACAGAGAGAAGGAAGGAGTCCAGATAATCGAAAGCAGGCAGTTTGTTGTGTGTGTGGCCGGCATGCAAAATTGTTTTATTTTACCGGTTTTCTTGTAACGGTGTTTGATCGTCTGTGTAATGTCAAACTGATGGCCCGAACAATTAGAAACTACGTAGTTTACATGAATATCTAAAATGCTGTATGCCCTAGAACTGCTACTTGCTCATCATTTGATTGTTATTCATATAATACAAGTAAAATATTTTTTTAAACTCTCAACGCTAAAAAGCGAACATTAAAAAAATTTATTCGTAATTTATTGGTGGCGGCCATCTTGGATTTGAAATTTAGAATCAAGCCCTTTCATTTGATGGTAACTTATATATTTCTCTTTTGTAAAAACACAACAAATAAACACTTCCAGTTACTTATGTATATTTAACACAAAAACACCAGCACTAACTATTCATTGCATTTGCAAATCATTCGCATTCCAATCGATACAATCAGCTGTAGAATCGAATAATCGATCATGTCACTCGATACATCGTTATCGCAAGCGCTGCATGCCTATTACGTGCGACGCCTAGAATCATTAGAAAATTGAAAGATCATAAACAAACTTTTATATTTTTCTTTTGTAAAGACACAAAAAAATAAAACTGATTTTTTAAAAATTTCAGCGGTTTTTTTGTTATCAGACATTGTAATGTTACGTAAATGAACTGAAAGCTAAAAAATAATTAAATATGCATTACACAAAAAAATCGTGGGGCAGCGTGTAGTGACTAACTACTCATTGCACTTGCAAATAAATAGCATTCCAATCGATACAATCAGCTGTAGAATCGAATAATCGATCACTCGATACATCGATATCGCAAGCGCTGCATGCCTATTACGTGCGACGCCTAGAATCATTAGAAAATTAAAAGGTCATCTTGATCGATTAGACGCGCTTAAAAGTTTTACTAAGGTCGTTTATAATATGAATCGTAATCGCGTGTTTTGCACTTTAATAGTAATTATCTATAGATAACTACATACTTTTCAACTTCATTATAACTATTATTTTATTAATAATATTTAGTTTTAAAATAAGTTTTATTTACCTTTGCAGAAGGTCGACTAGGTGGGTACCCCAACAGTGCCTGTGCCCCAACCGCCTGAGCAGTGATGTGCAAACATTAATGTGCTTCGGTGGGCACTGTAGCTAGTGAAATTACTGGCCTGAAGAGTCTTAACATCTTATGACTCTCAAGTAAGAAGCGTTTGCGAAGAGCACCCAGAATTTTTCCTTTGTAAAATCCTGGGTAGCACTGCACTAATTATGGGCAGCGTTATCTCTTACCATCAGGAGAGCGTCTTGCTCGTCTTCTTACTCGTACTTCGTTGTATAAAAATAGTTTTTAATCGGAGCCAAGGAGTTAAGTAGTGCCGATTCTGGCTCACTGCGATCGAATCCCGTCCCGCACCAATAACTTTAATTAGTTATGTGCGGGTTTTCCACTCGCTATGCTGGTGGTAGGCTTCGGCCGTGGCTAGTTACCACCCACTGGACAAAACCGTGTCGCCATGCGGTCATTATGACTGTTTCGGCTTGATGTTTAGTGAAGCCAGGGAGGGATTTATCCCACCTTCTAGGTTCAGTCTGCTACCATCTTCGACCGCATCGTCGCTTAGCATCACGAGAGATCGTGGTCAAAGGCTAACCTTTAATGAATAACAAGTGAAATTTAATTAATATAATAATAAAATTATCTTTTTAAAACAAGTTTTTATTATTATTACCATCTAGCATCATGAAGTACTCGTCAAGACGAATCAAATGAGCCCAAACTCAATGGGGTTGCATCGTTTAATTACGAAGTTCCTATGGCCACCTTCCAGCTCCGTCATCAGATCAACTCAATGTCATAATAATATTGCATTGTTCGATTTATTCATGCATGCAAAATTTCAGCTCAATCGGGAACCGGGAATAGGATCAAATTAAACTTGCAAGATTTGATTACAGACAGACAGACAATAGACAGGTGAAAATAAATAAAAGCTTGTAAAAAAAGCCTCACACCGCCATCTATTGACGGTTGGCATCAAACTAAAACAAAGCTATTATTCTCGTCCATTTCACTCATTTTTCTCCACTTTCTTTGTTTATTATCAAGCCAGTCGTTCACCTTTGCTGATAATAGCTGCCTTTGATAAGACGTCAAGCCCACATTGCTATTATGCTATCATGTTACTGGGTTGCCATGTCTTATTGAAAATACCACTTATTTGTACCTAACAAAATTTAAATTTTTATAGTACTCACAAGAACTACAAAAAAAACTAGAAATTCACTTATAAATAAACTACTACAGTTTATAATAAAATTATATTAAACCGACTTCAAGCTTTCAACAAAAAAGTTTTTATAGCTTTTAACTTTTAACAAATAAAGGCGAGACACATATTTTTATTTACAATTTGAAAACTGTTCAACCAATTTTGATAAGATTTAAACAGGGCCATCTACATGTTATACCTATCTCTACTATCTTTTGCCTTCTTCACTTTTTGGAACAAAAAAGAATTTTCAAAGTACGCTCAAGCAAAGACGCCAGTAACGAAAATAAAGCAATATTTTTTGTACTACATACATATTGTGCATTTTTTTTAAATACAGTTTTGTGGCAATTCACCCATATTATTAAATTAAATTAAATATCCATTTATTTCAAGTAATAACTCATATTCTAACATGTACATAAAAGTCACTTATTTCAAATTATATTATTATCATTATGTTTACATTATTACATGGCAACACAGTAAGAGGTTAATCCCGTATAATTAAACTGCTAATGCACATGTCAATCTTACATAGAAAGCTTTGAAGACGCTTTATAAAGTGATATTTAATATCTAGAATATTCTCTAACGTTCTTTAGTCTTTCTTAGCTAACATATATGTTCTTTTTTATGTGATGTAGTAGAAGATGAGCAAGACGCTCTCCTGATGTTAAGATATAACGCTGCCCATAATAAGTAGGTACAGTGCTACTTAGGATTTCACAATGATGTGAAAGTCAAGGAACACTGCACCAACGCTTCTTACTCAAGAATCATAAGAACACAAGAATTGCTTAGCTTGGGGTTAGGTGGCGCTGTGTGTAATGTCCTAAAATATTTATTATTATTATAAGACTCTTTAGCCCAGTAATTTCATTAGCCGTGCTCTCCTACCGAAGCACAGCAATGTTTGCACATCACTGCTCAGGCGGTAGAATAACTGGCATTGTAGGGGTACCCACCTAGTCGACCTCCTGCAAAGGAAGTCTACCCCCGTGGCATTCTTACAATTTTACTATTTACTTGTATCCACCATTTTGAACGACAAAACCCGGGTTAAGCGAGAAGCGACATATTGTGTCGCAAGAAATTTAATATCGCCAATGACAAAGGCGCATGCTTTGCCAGCCGATGCAAGGAGAATTGACCCGGGATGAGGGAAGTGACCACAGATGGATGGATGTGGCTGTTATTCTACTAATTTTCTAGTTGAAGCTCTATAGTTTATACTATACGAACTTTTATCATAGTATGTTAAGGCCATTTTTACCAAATTTAATGTTTTTTTTACACAAAGAATAGAAGACGAGCAAGTCGCTCTTCTTGTTGGTAGAACATGAGTAATGTTCGTACCGTCCGTTCGTAATTCTTAAAAAAAAACATTATCAAATATAACATTTTTTTTATATACAATCATTTTGTTTTTTTTTTTACTTTAACCGACTGCGGTCGGCTACATCTAAGTTTAACCGGCTGAACCTAGGTTCTTCGGACATTAGCCGTAACATATACAAAGCATAAGATAAACTAAATACCTAGTATAAACACAACAGCTCAGCATGTGTAGATCTTAATTGACCTACGCTGGTCTACCGCATCCATCGTCTTAGGTGATTCGGTGTAACGCGTTGTTGTCATTTCTATACCTCCGATGCATTCCCGGCGCCAATCTCGAAACAATCCGGTGTAATTAAATTCGTGTTACGTTGTGTTACAAACAAACAGACTATTGAATTTAAACTAGAATTATACTATCAAACTAGCTTATGCTCGCGGTTTTGCCCGTTTGACAAAATCCTTTCTTAGTTGATCTAAGAAGCTAGCTTCAATTCACAATCTGCCCTGCAGGGCGTAGATGCACGATATTCTTCTAAATATATAAAAGGAAAGAGTGACTGATTGACTGACTGATCTATCAACCTACAGCCCAAACCGCTGAACGGATTGAGTTGAAATTTGGAACACAAATAGGTTTCATGATTTCGACCTTCGCTAAGAAAGGATTTCTGGACGCGGACAAAGCCGCGATCATAAGCTAGTTTTTATATATAAACTTATATTGCTTAGATACAGTTGTGTAACAAAAGTTAATGTACAAGCTAATACAATGACCAGCTTTCTTAAGATATGATCTGACCTGAATATTGTATGCGAACCTATTAAAAGGTCGAATGCATTACATTATTGCTGACAGTGTGGACTTGGCATTTTTACAAGCTTTTATTTACTTTCTGTTGTCTGTCTGTATGTCGGTCTGTCTGTAATCCAATCTTGCAAGTTACATTTTATCCACATCGGTTTCCGATTGAGCTGAAATGTTGCATGCATGTATAAATCGAATGACAATGCAATATTTTTATGACATTGAGCTGATCTGATGATGGAGCTGGAACCTTCCAGCTCCATCGTCGTTTAATTACGGAATTCCCATGGCCACCTGGCCATGGGAATTCCGTAATTAAACGACGCAACCCCATCGAGTTTGAGCTCGTTTGATTCGTCCTGACGAGTACTTTGGTGCTGGATGGTAATAATAATAAAAGCTTGTTTTAATTTATTTTTTTAATTTAACTTGTTAATACATATACATTATAGTTACGCCTGCTTCCCGTTGGGGTAGACAGAAGCAATTTTTTTTAGGGCAGAAACTTTTTGGCCGCGGACTAGTGCTTTTGAGTCTCGGCACTATGGCGTCCCGCAGGTTTTTAGTAGATATCCACATATTATTATAATATTGACAGTAGCAATAGATTGAATTTCCTTTTTATCTTTATAATACTGTACTGGTGACTAACCTATATTATTAATAAAAAATATATACCAACAATAAGTATACCCATAAAAGTTTTTCGTCTCGCGGCTTTGTTCCTCTTTACATCTCGTATCATAAACCCTATGATTTCATAATACAATTTGCTCGTTGTTTCGCAGAACATAAAATGTGTCTAAGTTCACAATTAGGTAGTCAATATAGCCCCAAAACAAAGCTGATCGATTGTCTACACTACGAGTACACAAGTGAATTTACAAGGCCAAACGCCCATGGCCTATTGTCTTTTATACCATTAACATATTTTCATATAAACAATGATAATTTGATGATGATGATGAATACTAACTCATCACCGAGAGCCTTCAATAGGGATGTTTACAAGGTATTTTTTTAAAATACAATTAGTCCGTAATTTTAATAATAAAAAAATAAACCATACGTATTTGTTTCTTGCAAATAAAATGAAAATTGGCTGAGATAAAAATGCTTATAAGATTCTGTATAAAATGCATGAAAAAAAAAAATGTGAATTCTGTATGTAAAAAAATAGGTTTTTTTAAAAAATATTTTATTTAACATCCCTATTGCCCACAGTTGGGCATATCAAAGGGAAGAAGCTCTTGAATATGCCTTCCTCCCCTGTCCCTATCCTTTTTTCCTTATATATAATTTAATATTTGCAATTTGTACGAGTGAAATTAGCAAATACACGAAAGTGTGGAACCATACATATCTCGCAATGATAGTAGGCAAGAGATGTTTAAAATTGCATGAGTTATACAGATATACTAAGCGAGCGCAATTTCTGATTTTTGCATTAGCATAGATAAAATGACTAGTACGATGAATTCATGTTACACAGAATATAAAATGCTAAAATAATCAATTTTTGAATGATATTTATTTTTTCATATAATTTCCTTACAACCAATAAAACAAGAAATCATATTATTCCAACAGCATTGGTAAAACGTCTGCCTATCAGCGTCACATCGATTAGAAAAAAAAACATCCGCGATCGTATTCACGCGCGCGCAATAAATCATGACACTCAAGATTCGAAAATCGAACTTCACATTCGAAAAAAGAACGTCGAACTGATGCGTTCAGCCGCCGGCTCCGATTTTAGGATCGTCACGTGTTCTGAATACGAAATATTGCGTTTTTGGCATAGATTAAAATGAAAAAGGAAGATACGGTACGCGCAGCCATTGCTAAAAAAAATAGGTTAGCCTTTGACCACGATCTCGCGTTATTTTAAGCGACGATGCGGCCGTAGATTTTTTTTTCATGTAATATATTTATTCAAGTAGTGATAAGATACATAGTAACATTAAAATATGAAAAATTGACAGGTTGAAATTGAGGAAATTGATTGAGCATTATTGACATTTTAAAGAATTTAATTTGTAAATAGAAAATGCATGCTTTATACGGCAGAAATATGTTGAGCTAATTATGTATTTTAAACATCTTATTATGTACACGTATTTCTTGCAATCATTAAATGAATTGAATTGAATTGCAAACAAAGGTTGCTTTACTAAATAACAGATTACCTACCTATGGTGTCCACTAGCCCAATGGTGTCTAATAGACGTAACACAAGTTAGATAAAAATATTTAATATAAACCACCTCAAGTTAACAGACTAAACCTACAAAGCGGGAATAATATGCAGGGTCAGAAAATGTCGGATGCCGCGCAAACTCACACTGATTGTGACTTTGTGACTGAAGTAAAATTGTGTGCATGGATCTTATTGGAGCGGTCCATTTTCGAGATACTTGTACCATATCTTCCTTTGTATTTTAATCTATGGTTTTTGGCCGTTATTCGAATATGAAACGCTGGATGCACAGAATATGTTATAGTTTTGGCTATAAAGATGGCGGTTTATCATAATACCCCACTTTCGAGTAATATTACATATGTGAGAGACAGATTTATTAGCTGTTTTATAGAGGTGTGTGAATTGTAACCTTTTCGCGCCAAAATTACTGAGTATACTGAAAATTTTAGTAGACCGGCTGTGGTTAGCTACCATTTACCAACCACTGAACAAAATCGGTCGCCAAGCGGTAATTACGACTGTGTTCCAGCGCGATGTTCAATGAAGTCAGGTGATTATGCCCTAAGTAGGTATAGTATAATAGAATAGAATAAGAATTTATTGCCAGAAGAGAACAAAACAATTTTTCTTATCATATAGGTAAGTATAACATATAGTCAGGCCAGTAATTTCATTCTTCAGTAAAGAGTCTTAACATCTTATGGCTCTTGGGTAAGAAGCGTTGCGTTGGTGCAGTGCAACTAAAATTGTACAGGATTGTGAAATCGTAGGTAGCACTGTACTTATTATGGACATCGTTATCTCTTACCTTAGGAGAGCGTCTTACTCATCTTTTTATTTTTTATATAAAAAACCATAAAACTTCACAAAAGTACCTAAAATCCAGTGTTCCATTAAAGTCGAATTGCCAATTTAACGCTTGAAGATTTTAAAAATTAAACATTAATTTATCGTTTTTCGATACATTACTGTTTACTGGAATTTACTTTTTTCTTAACGTTTTGTGTGATGAGCGGAAAATTGCCTTGTTGAGACAATTTTTAAATGGCTTTAGTTTTTACAGCTCGCTGTTTTTATAAATAACGATATTATTTAACTTTAAAAACCTTTCCAAGCCTTTCATTTTCGACTGCATCTGCGTGCTATTTTTCGTTTGGAAAAGGGTTTTAAAAATAATCAACTTTAAGCTCGAAACCGAGTTGCAGGCGTACAGAGGTTTTGATTCATATCTTGAAAACTGCATACCCGATTTTGATGAAACTTGAACTAAGACTAGCTGCGCTCGCTTTTACCCGCCGATACAGTAGCCTCTATATGTTATTCCAAGGTCTAGCTTAGACTATACCAAATTTCTCTATACCAAATTTCAGCTACAATTGGTCCACTCATTTAGGCGTGAAAGAGTAACAAACATACATTCAAACTTCAGAATAGTAGGATTTGTTTTGGTAGGTTATAAACTCCGAAATGCGTCCTAAAAGTGCAGTGCAAAAACAAGATTACATAGCATTAAATCTTCTACTCATCAAATAACAGATTTTAAAAGTATTTACTACCACTTGGAACTTGAAGCTATATTTTATATTTCATCGATGGCAAATACTGGAACGCGCGAAGACAGAAAACTTTGAAAACTTTTTTACGACTTGGCAACACTTCACGAACATATTCCAGGGGGTCATTCTCTATGAAATCGCGTTAACGCACTGTGATCGCTTTCTGTCATCATCTTTCGGGTAAAATAACTTCACCTTTCTTATTTAAATTTAAATGTAACTACATAATGTTGCGTTGCGTATATATTGCGTATTTTAATCATTACCAAGTCAGTTTCATTTCACAAATATACAAGTTCAATATTTTATTACTTTACATCAATATAAATATGGAAACTCTTTCGGAAATCTTTTTATACGTTCCTCAGAGACGGGTGAAGCGATTGAAATATATAATAAAGTTAGGAATAGCAAAACACTTTAAATACCACGATTTAAACCTATATTAATTTATAGACAAATTTGTAAGAATGTTTGTCGTATGTATATCTGTTTGTTACTCTTACACACCTAAACGGGTGGACCAATTGAGCTAAGCTTTGGTATTGAGATAGCTATTAGACCCTGGAATGACACACGTAGGCTTCAGTACACCGGGTAAAATCTCTAGGCGCAGCTAGTTAAATTTATATTTTAAATTTAATTCATATTTTAAAAATTGCTATCGCAACTCCGCTTTCAGAATAAGCTCACTGCAACTTTCAAAATTCGTATTCCCGGATACTTTGACTCATAAAATGATTACGATTCTTCGAGTGTTGCAATATGTATGTACATAAATTATGTAGATTTATTATTCGAACAGACAGACAACACTGTTTAATTTGAATAAATTCCGGTAAATACCGCAAGGTGAATGACTAAGTAAGTACTTGTGTTTATGTACTAGTCATAATAATACCGAAAAAACTTTCTGTATTTCTTAAAAATTGATTACATAATATATGAGGAAAACAAAAATATATATTGTATCAAAAAGGTTTCCTATGTATTACAAATGATAGAAACGAAATGCAAGTATTTACATGGTAAATACTAGCTTTAAAATATGACATTTATTATTATTTTACAATAACAAATTATATGTACGATATGAGAATAGCGCATGGTCAAAATACTTTTCAATATTTCAAAGCGAGTCTTCATCATCTTCCTGCCCTTATCCCACACTAGGTAGGGTCGGCACAACACGTTTTTCTCCTCCATTCTGCTCTATCATCCGTCATATCTTCATCCACTCCCCTAGCACGCATATCCTCTTTCACACAGTTCATCCAAACCTTTTTTGGGCATGCTCTTCCCGAATTACCATTGAGTCTTTAATAATCATGTGCTTTTAAATTTTTAAATGTACAATCTTACTAATATAATAAACGTGAATGTTTGTAAGAATGTGTGGATATCTAGATGGACGCTTGTTACTCTTTCACGCTTAAACGAGTGGACCGATTGAGCTGAAATTTTGTATAGATAGGTTAGACTCTGGAATAACTCATAGGCTATACAGCGGGTAAAAACATGGCAGCTAGTTAATCATATATTTGTAATATATATAATAAAAATGCACTTGATACTGGCCAATGCATAAAACGTACAGCGCTATCATAAAAACTTTTTATTAAAGATGTTTGGCGGGAAAATAAATGATACCAGCATCGTTAGTAGGTACACGTGAATGCTAAATCGGTACAAAATGAGAAAAATAACAAAGGTATATAATAGAATAGATGCCGTGAAAGCGTCAATTTATACCAACCTTAGATGGCGCTTTTCCTTTGATTTTTTTTCTCTACTATTTGATAAAAAAAGTCTAGGTTTAAGAAAGTAAACACAATTATTTGTGAAATACACTACACACATAGAGAAAAAAACGAGAACAAAAAAATAACTAAAACGGAAATAACATATAATAGTTTAGTCTATCTACGGTCGTCATCGCTTAAAATCAGGCGATCATGGTCAAAGGCTAACATAAAGGTACCTATGAATATTAATGAGAAAACTATGAATCAAGAAACCTTTTCTTATTACCACTAAAAGATTTTTGTCACTGAGAGATATTGTACTATCATAATGCGATAGCTACAGTGAACAGGACTTAATTGGCAAGCTGCACCAATTTAAGTTCTGCATGGATCATTGATTTATGAACAAAATAGTTGCTAGAAAGTTGGCTTTCCCAGTTGCTGCAATAGTTTCTAACAGAGCTAAGAGATATATTTGTCTTAGAACTATTTCGGGTTTTGCCACATTAGAGTGACGCAAGGCAAGATAACTTACGGCACATATCCCGATATATTATCTTCAATTTTAAGTACAAAATATTATCTTTCGTATGCATGTGTAAATTGCACTTTTATATGAAAGGCTTATTTGTAATGCTATAAAGTTTCTAAAAATAATAAAGGAGTTTGTATGAATGTGCGTGTGTATGATGATCGTTGCTATGGCATATAAGTACTACAAAATATTTTTATATATTAAAAAAAACAACAAATGACAAATTTCCATGGTTTTCTTGAAGTAATCGCTATTAGAAAAACCAAAGTTTACTTCGTTTTTAGCGATAAGACTGCCAATTGCAACATTTTATATATTTATAAAGTTTTAATTTTTAGGTTTGAATGATAATTTGGCCTTTAGAAAAAAACTTTCTCCATTTTAGAACTCGGTTACTTACTTACTGGGTTGGCGCGAAAACCCAGAGTAGGTTTTGGCCTCCGATAACAAGTCTCTCTAAGAACTTGGTTAAAAACATAAATTTATTATCTCATAAACTGTAATATAAGGGCGATTGCACACGGGTCAATCCCGTATAACCTATTAATCTTCATAGGCTAAATCCCTAACCAAGGTGGGGGAGCGAATGTCAACACAATCTACTGGGGAAGGCTTCGGAAGCACGTACGGGCATTTTTTCCCGCATATCGTATACGGACCCAATTAATTAAAGTGTGTAGCGTGCCTTATCTTGTTTAGGTGTGGGGATCAGACTGTAGAATAAAATCAGACACTGCGGATTGAAAAAAAACTGTTGTTGGAAGAAGTTTACAACTTAAGGGCTTTCTAGATGCACCCAGAGATTCTAATAGTTGATACGAGTGTTATTCTAGGACTAGTTTCGTAAACACTGATCTAAAACTAATCAAATATTAAGTAAAACTGTATTTTCTTTGGTTGCAATTTGCAATAAAGAGTACTCTATTCTATTCTAATCGTCGGAGTCGTTTAAGCTCCAAAGTTATAACTAACCTACACACAACGTCATTCGTCTGTACTGTAGGAAATAGGATAAAAATTGTAATAAACACTATACCCAACATAATTTAAAGGTTCTTGTTGACATAAATCCATGAGTCTTTTCTCAAATTTGTTGCAGTTGTTTTGTTTTAGGTATTTTTTGTGATTATGTGCTCATAATATGATCCACTAATCTATTCTTTTTTTTTTTCTCAAAAAAAAAATTGTAACTTCACTCAAACTGTTGTGGTCTATATTATGATTGGCAATAAATGTTTTTTCTTTCTTTCTTTAATCTGTCTTATAGACCGAGTAAAAACACCGTTTAATTTAACTATTCTATGTTTTTATTTTATAAGAACATGTTGTGTTTTGTTGTGATCGTCATCAAGCCAAGTTGACCAATACAGCTTCGATCGACAAGTAAGCTCGCACTAAGTAAAACGTATTCCTTGGCACTAACTTTACAGCGTCAGTTTTATATAGAATGCGGTATCTTTCATTATTACAATAGTCTTTTGTGTGGGGTTAGATTTTGCCCACGTTTTGCTTGTATGTGATTTACATTTGGCACAAAAAGGGATGCAGGTGATATGCTTTTCAAAAATTATTTTACATAATATCACTATTGGACCTTTCCGCAATTCGTGCCTAAGAAAATTATCAGTATTACTTAATTAATTGAATTGTATAAACACTAAACACTACCTGCGCGAAAGTTTGTAAGAATGTATGGATGTCAGGATGTCTGGATGTATGTTTGTTACTCTTTCACGCCTAAACGGATGGACCGATCGAGCTGAAATTTGGTATAGAGATAGCTTAGACCCTGAAATAACACAGGCTACATACAGCGGATAAAACCGCTGGGCGCAGCTAGTCACTCTAATACATAATTGTTTTTATATTATATTTTACACAGTAGTTAAGTAAATAATACCTACTACTCTACTACATATAAAACAAAAAACCCTTTTGAAAATCTTAAAACTGACGTACGTAATGCTTAACCGACCGAGTAAAAACAGTGAGTAATGTCTGTAAGCAGTGACAGACAGACAGACTACACGGCTGATTAACGAGCCGCATGCCCGATCCATACATATAGATAGATATAGTACCTCCTGTTTATTCTCTGTTAAGTTTGGGGTTCTGTAAAGGCAGAGTGATAGGTACATTTTTTTATCACGAAGTAAGAAGACGAGCAAGACGCTCTCTCTTCTAATGGATAGAAATAACACTGCTCATAATCAGCACAGTGCTACCCAGGAATTCACAATAATGTAAAATTCTAGGGTTACTGCGCCAACGCTTTTTTCTCATAACTTGTGAATATATCATTTTGGGCATCTTACGTGGAAATTGGCGAAGCTATAGAACTCGCTACCGTCGTCAGTGTTTCCCGAATGCTATAACATGGGTTTGTATAAATTAAGAGTAAATAGGTTCTTACTGAACAAGCTGACGATGCAGTCTTAGTTGTAGCAAACTGATAAATGATATGATAAATGATTTATTTCCCATAAAAACTTACATGCTAATATTACAAAGTACACTGCATTACAGGTGAATTTCTGCATTCCATACAAGTATTTCTATGAGTCTCAAACTAGGCGGAAACCTGTGTCTTGAGACTCATGAGATGCGATCTCGGTCCCTTGTTCATGCATTACTTAGACTGCATCGTCAGTTACCAACAGGTGAGATTGCGGTCAAACCCTTGTTTAATCTGCTATAAAAAAAAATATATGTTTTACAACTTATAAGTCGTCGCTAGTCGTATTGTTCTGCTCTAACGCGACTTGATGCAGAATTAAAAGGCCTTTTTGATCAGCTATATAACAAAAAATACACTTCTTTCAACGCCCTAAACTCAGAACGATACCATTAGGTTTTTTTTATTTCCCTGTTCCTCTTCCCCCTTGTGTGGTGCGGGGACATTGGCATTCGGTTAACAGTTTCCTCTCAGTTTTTCATTCTTCACCTTGCGTGTCATTCACGCATTTTACTTTCATTCATCTTCTTTCATTTCCGCGCGTGCTATTCCTCTCAATCACAACTTTCATAATCTTCTCTACCATTAGGTTGTAAATCTACATATTTTAAAAAAAGTACAGTCATCGCACGTATTCAGAACATAAGTCCTATGAACTCTTGTTTTCTCTTTCAAATTCTTGGCATATTTTACAACGACACCAGCATTTCGTGAGGGATACTAGAATGCAAAGTGGATTTCGTCTTTATAAATACTATTTGTAAGTTTACAGAGCACGCTTTACTTTGTACGTGCGAGATGGCACTGGATAGTCGGGGAGACGACGACTCAGTTTTATCGTGCGATTTGACAAAATTTTAAGCCGATGGTAACTGTTTTGTGACTTTTTACCTCATTTAAACTTCATATTTTATAAAACATATCTAGACTACACTTTTACATTTGGACTTATTATGTTCTATATAAGTGGAATACGTGACTCATCTATCAACGCACAGCTTAATTAAAAAAACGGATTGAGTTTAAATTTAGAATACAGATAGATTTCACCTCTAAGTAACGATGTCTCAACGCAGGCAAGGCATAACCCAATTATCTAAATATATAAAAGGAAACAGTGACTGATTAACTGACTGACTGATCTATCAACGTACAGCCTAAACCACTAGACGGATTGGGTTGAAATTTGTAACATAGGTTTTATGACGTAGACGTCCGCTAGGAAAAGTTTTTGCCATGCGGGCAAAGCCGCGAGCATAAGCTAGTGTTATATATAATAATTCATGGTCTCTAAGGCCCCTTTTTAAAAAAATAATTCGCCTGAACAATAATGACCCCCATCTCCTACAGTACAAAGCGTGGGATGTTTGTCAGATTGTCAGCGACGCTCACCTGCAGTGCAAGTTTCGTCACGGATAGTTCCGATACTTGTACAACTCGACTGCACTTATACATTCGGACTAATACGTTTTTGTACTGTTTACGAATAGGTACCTATGATAAAAACTATAGGTTAACAGTACGTATACCTACTTACACACACTACACACACTACACACACACACACAGTAGTACACTTTTTTATGTTTGTCAACTTATTGTATTTATGAATTTAGTTTGGACAAATTGTGACCAAAATGCTGGGGTATATTTGGCCCAACGTATAAGTATTGCCATTCAACGTGGCAATGCTGCCAGCATTCTGGGCACTCTGCCAACTGACAGTGGTTTGGAGCACTTGGATTTTCTGTAGATCGGCTTGTGGCCGATCTGTGGTTAATAAAAGTGTTCTTTACTGCTGTAGTAGCTGTAGTATTGTTAGTTTGTTTTTCTCAATAAAGGCATTTTCTATATACAAAAAAAAAAGGTAGCACTCCGGGAGTGCCGGCAGAAGTGAAAACTTCAATATTAACGTTGTGTTTAATTATAAGTATAAAAGTACTATCATTTATGAGGTAGAATACAATGTTTATTTATTGCGCTATCGTACACAAATATGACAATTTATATGTTGTTATTTATAATATTTTATCGTTATTTATATATTACATTAAATTTTATCTCTCAGAAAAATCAACTTCCATCCATAATTTCGACGACTTTTACACCATCAACAGAGCAGCACACTCAGGCACGGTAGAAAGAGTGGGAGATACTAGTTCCTCTCCCTTCCCCTCGATCTTACGCTTTTTCGATCAGCATCACGTGACCCTGACGCGAGTTTTAAAGTTTTTACCCATACAAAAAAGTGCTCAGCGCCGCTAAAGAAGTTTTCACTTCAAAAAAAAAATTGGACAATAAATGATATATTTTTATTTTTTTACTTTAAATTTTGTAATATTTTATTACTTAAGTAAAACCTGTTAATTTTTATTATAATCTTCTAAATCACTTCATACTTTAAAACAAAGTAGCTTCCCACGTCTGAATGTCTGTTTATCTTTAAGACTACGCAACGGACTTTGATGAGGTTTCTTTAATACATAGATAGAATGATTCAATAGGAAGGTTTATATGTATAAAACAAGCATAATATAGTAGAGAAACACTGACAATTTTTTTTTAGTTCACTAGTTCCATAAAATTATAAGCGTTTTTAGACTGGACAATTCGTTAAAATTATATAAAAGTTAAAATAAATCCTGGACTGAGAGGTTTTAAGTTCTAAGCATTGCAATAAAGAGGTTGCGTTCCGCTTAACATTAGCCATAATAAAATAAATAGTTAAGCCACACAATGTCCAGAAGATCGAGATTAATAGCGCCGCCATCATAATGCGGTAACTGTGTACTTGCGTAACGATAAGGTGCGGTTTCATTAACCGCTCGCGAACGAACATTCGTTCACTTCATAATATTATTTATCAATAAATGAAAATCAAGTTAATCAAGTTGATCAAGTTAATTTATTATGAAAATGTTAGTATTTTATTTATTTAGTTGATACAAAATACGATAATGATCTCTTAAAATATTATATATCTATTAAATAATAAAAAATTGAAGAACTTCTTTTTTTAAATATTGAGTGATAAACCGATAAAGTAAACGTATTTATTATCTATATAATAATTATTTTCTAAACAAACAGTTTCATAAAAAATATATTACTAAACAGTTAATAAATAAGCTGGACTGAACATATTAAGTTCTAAGCGTTGCAAAAACGAGCTTGCGTCCCATTTAATGTTAAGCGAAACGCATAATAAAACAGCCATAATAAAATAAATTGTTAAGCCACACAATGTCCAGAAGATCGAGATTAATGGCGCCGCCATCATAATGCGGTAACCGTGTACTTGCGTAACAATAAGGTGTGGTTTGATGAGCTTATTGCAGCGAACGAACATTCGTTCACTTTTAAACAAGTCAAGAAAAATATAAGTAGGTAATAATTATACTAGCAGATTATAATGTTTTATTTTTTTAATTATCGGAAATACCTAAATTGAATTAATGAAGTTACCTATCTACGAGTTTATGTTATTTAATCGGACTTAAGCGATAAATACAATTTGCAGTAAAAATAGGACTTTATTAGGTATCACTTTTCATAAAATAATGATAACTTCACATAAGTATTACATTTCGTAAATTTCCTAATCATATCATTCGACCAGCAGTGGGGAATTGAGTGCTGATGTTAATAAACTTATATAGCAATGTTTTCATTAAAAAACAACTGAACAAAATAAGCTAAAACTGTAATTTTAATAAATATTGGCGTGCAAGCAAAACCGTATGGGGTTAACGCTAGATTTTGCTGCACGAATACGGATTAAAAGAAATCTCCCTACTCGCATGTCGCTCAAAATTGCCGACTTTTGCGCAAAAAATCCTAAAAAAGTTTGAGTTAAAACGCGTGTGCCAGTTATGAGTTTCGGCTGCAGTTTTTTTTTACGAAAAAACCTGTTTACCAAACTTCTGGAAACATATAGTTACGGTCATGTTTCTCAGAAACTAAGCTATGTATTTACGCAGATTGAATTACGTAGAATTTCATCATGGATTGTGTATGTGAGCTGTGTGAAGATAAGTTCATTATAATATTAATCATCTCAGGTAATAACACTAATATTATATTTGCGAAAGTTGTGTGTGACTGTATGTTTATTACTTCTTCACGCCGGGTGGACCGATTGAGCTGAGATTTAGTATAGAGATAGCTTAGACCCTTTTTTGACCCAGGAAAAATGCGTTACGCATCATCACCCTACGCCGGGGGGCGCGGGGCTGTATGTGGGAATCCCCCGCCGAAGATGGGCGCGGCGGGGACTTACTAAAAAACCTGGGAGTGTTCCTGCGGGACGCCATAATGCCGGAGCAGCGGGTACGCCGAAGCACTCATCCGCGGCCAGATAGCTTAGACCCTGGGATAACACATAGGCTACAGTACAGCAGGTAAAACGGCTGGGCACAGCAAATTCATCATAATATATAACATCCTCATTTCCTTCTTGTCCTGTCATGACATGCCGTCTTCACAAATTATGAAGGAGTTTGAGAATAATGTTGTTTGCTGTTTTTGTTGCTTATCATATCTTTTGAATATTTAATCCATGTCTGGAAATAACCTAAATCTAGGTTTTAACTGCTGCTGCTGCTGTGGATGAACTAGTTAGGCTAAACTCTCGACTCTCAAATCGGTGGTTTACCAATTTGTTCGGGAGTCGAATTGGAGTTGTCGTTAGCTCTTCATTTGAGTTAATTTGTGAAAAGTTGAGGTCTTCATAGGTAAAAGCATCAGTATACCAATACAAATATATTTTAATCATTGAACCGAATTTTCACCACATTTTCAAAAAGTGAGATAGATTGAGACACACGCTTTAGTTCATAACTTTAGGGGGATTTCGTTAAAATTGAAATATAAACACCTGGGAAGTATTCAATTTAAATTAAAAAAAGATTTTCTCAAGTGCATATTAGAACGAATAAAACGAAATGAAGAATTTACAACAAAAATATCGAGTAATTGTAAAATAAAATCCAAAAAAAAACTATACTTGGTAGCTATTCTCTAACTTACCAAATATACACAAAATTATAATAAAAATCGGTCAAGCTTTTCAGAAGAGTTAAGGCACACGAGATTTATAATACTAATCTAAATATATAAATAAAAGGAAAGAGTGACTGATTGACTGATCTATCAACGCACAGCCTAAACCGCTGGACGGACTGAATTGAAATTTGGAACATAGATAGGTTTTATGACGTAGACCTCCGTTAAGAAAGGATTTTGCCATGCGGGCAAAGGCGCGAGCATAAGCTAGTTAGGTATAATTAGACACAAAATTAATAATGTTCGCTAACATGTTATGTACAGTGAAAACCCACCTTAACTTTCACACTGGGCGCACCCACTAGTATAAATAAGGTGGTAAATGGTAAGTGGTATCTAATGGTCATTATAATAAAATATGGTCTTTATCTTCAACACCCGTGGCCAGCTGTTTATGATCAATGCAGTTCATTTTTTATTTACTGCTAGCTTTTTTATTTACTAGCCGTGCCCAGTGGTTTTACCCGGTACCTTTTTTAACCAGGAAAAATGCGTTACGCATCATCACCCTACTCCAAGAGGCGCGGTGCGATATGTGGGACTCCCCCGCAGTAATTGGGCGCGGCGTGGACTCACTAAAAAACTTGTGAGTGTTCCTGCGGGACGCTATAATCCCGGGGCAGCGGGTACGCCGAAGCACTCATCCATGGCCTCAACGCCCGTTATAGTCGTGTCGAACCTACCTGCCTATAAACTAAATTTAAACTCAACCGGTTCATCTAAAAAATCGAGTTTTCACGTTAAAAACGTGTTCCAATCGTTTATCGCCATTTTAGCACTAACACTTTGATTATTATTAAAATAATCGTGAATAGGGTCAAATTTAAAGGTTAATAATTTAAAAACATTATTCTACAATCCATTCAAAAATAGAGTTGAAATTTAATTATTTTAACTTCATCAAATAATGGCCAAAGCCTCTTTATTTTATTTGTATTATAAAATTCAATTATAATTTTAATTAAAAGTTACCTGAACCCGCACCACTATTATTGTACGTACCTGAAACAAAACGATAATATTAAAAATTATTGTTAATTTTAATAATAAAATGTTGAGTGAACTTAAAATTAATGTTATGTTAGTTTATGTTATGGGATAATTCATTATTATGTTCTTATTTATTAACGGAATAATCGTTTATACAATAAATTCTTCTTGTTATTTAAATTCTTGGTATTCAGCTAAATTTAAAAAAAAAAGTGACGTGTGGATTTATCCACCTTCTAGATTTATTCTGCTACCATCTTCAGCCAGTGGTGATTGTGGTCAACCTTAGTGCTTTGTATCTTACACGTTTTTCATCAGTTTTTTTTTCTTCATTAGAGGTTAGATTTTGACACCACGATCTCGAGTGATGGGTGGTGATGGTGAATTTACAATTTACAAAGAAAATAATACGTGTCCAATATTTTTAAATTGAGATTGATTTTTTAGTTGAGGAAGCGAAAGGGCTGTGTCAGGATCTTACCAAGTGGAGGGAAATAGTCTCTGCCTTTTTTTTTGACCCAGGAAAAATGTGTTACGCATCATCACCCCACGCCGTGTGGCGCGGAGCGGTATGTGGGACTCCCCCGTCGAAGATGGGCGCGGCGGGGATACCCACTAACAAACCTGGGCATGTTCCTGCGGGACGCCATAATGCCGGGGCAGCGGGTACGCCAAAGCACTCATCCGTGGCCCCGACGGCAAATATTCTCTGCCGAACCCAACAAGAACCAGGCGTGATTAGGAACATGTTATATGTATTTTTTAATTAAATAACATCTACTTGATGAACAAAAAAAATTACAAGTTCCTTATTCAACATTTTACATATGCTATTAAATTATTTTTATTTACAAATTCAATACCCAAGTCGCACGATCACCAAATCCGTATCAGGCGAGGTAGATAAGGCGGCAGCTTCCTAGATAAATCACTTGCGACGCTCTCCATCAATCTTGCCGTCAGCCGTCATGCAGGGCATCCGAATAAATAGTGCACGATTATATATATGTCTTTCATATGATATACTTTTATAATGATGTAGGTTGAGGTGAGGCATTAAATATGCACCTCATTAAATATGGATAAGAAAAAAAATATGGTTACCCAGTACCGGCATCATTAGTTTTTTTCTGATCTGAGGTTATCATTAAATCAATATTTAGTGGCGCTACCAAATGGCCATACAAAGCGTTTTGCTTTTCTACTTTTTTAAATAAAAGAACCATTTTTTAAAATTTATGATAAAAAAACACACACACAACCACATACTTTTTTAACATTTACATACATTCGTATTTATAGGAAGTAAACTACATAATATAAAAGATAAACAAAAATTTATAATCAGTAAAAAGACGTTATTCATATTGTAGTGACATATGAGAATTAAACATGAAACAAAAGGAAAAAAACATAAAAAATAAAACAACACAGACAATCCACTGTTAACCGATATATGCCTTTATAATAATAATAATAATATTTATTTATTTGACATAACTATTTTTATATAATACTAGCTGCGCCCAGCGGTTTTACCCGCTGTACTGTATGCTGTGCCATATGTTATTCCATTACATATGTTAACACATATGTTATTCCAACACATATGTTATTCCATTTTCAAACTTTCACGTTTGTAATACATTAGTAAGATATTCATCCTTGGTTCCCGTTGGGTTAGTACAAAATTTTAGCTCAATCGGTTTGGTTCGGTTCTGTGCTTCGGTAGGAGGGCACTGTAGCTAGTGAAATTACTGGGCTAAAGAGTCTTAACATCTTATGACTCTAGAGTCTAGAGTAAGAAGCGTTGGTGCAGTGCACCTAAAATTGCACATCATTGTGAAATTCTGGGTAGCACTGTACTGATTATGGGCAGCGTTATCTCTTAATTTTTTTATGGGATAAAAAAAAAGGTAGAGACTATTTCCCTCCACATGGTACGATCCTGACACACCTCTATCGCTTCTTCAACTTTCATCACATTCTTCATACACACTCACCGGTTGTGGGTACTATTTTTATAGGAAGTAGGTTAAAGATATACTGTTTACTCCATAAACAAACCCAAAATTACCATTTTGTCAGTGAAAAACACCAAAGTTTCAATATTCATCACGCCTAAAGGAAAACGGATTTCCAGCACGCTATTAGTTTTCCAATGAAACTCCGCTTTTTAATATCAAAAGGGGTGCACTAAAGTCAACAGTGCCCGCGACCTATTTCAATCGAGCCTACACTATGACTATATATTTTTATGGATAGTAGATCAAGTTTTGTAATTAAAACATTATTTATGAAGAAAGGCGAAACGCGTAAAAACTAAAAAAACTTGAGAGGTGTCAAGGGACACCCGGATGGAACGAAGTTCCTTTCGATTAATGAAAGTATCTGGCTTGCTTTCTATAAGAGAGAGAGAGAGACAGACAGAGAAACATGCGCACGCCGCACAGCTTACAATAGCTTACTATAGCAAAAAGTGTCGTGACAACTTTGCGTAAGAATTTTTTTCGTCTAGCCCCCTTTCACAACGCGCGATAAGGAACTTCGTTCCAAAAAAAAATACGAAAGTCGGTTCTAGTTAAAATGCAGCTTAAACCATATATCTTCTAAGTATAATATATAAAAGGAAAGAGTGACTGATCTATCAACGCACAGCTCAAACCGCTGATCGCTTGAAATTTGGAGAATAGATAGGTTTTATGACGCAGACCTCCGTTAAGAAATGATTTTCCCATGCGAGCAAAGCCGTGAGCATAATCTAGTAAAACACATATTTATGAACGCAAAACGTGTAAAAACTAAAACAGATGTTTTTTTTTAGTTTTTACATGTAAGTACTCATGATTTGACGAATTCTAATAAGTGCATATCAATTCGTTCAATTAACATTTCGAAAACATGATATTTAAAAAAATATTAAAAGTGTAACATATACAATAATAGTAGAGGTAGAGGTGTTAAACATAAACGAGTTTTTTATATTTTTAGTATGAATTTGTTATTAGTTAAGATAGCAAACTCAAAAATATTTTTAAAAAAATTACCTATATCTTCGTTACCTTAAACATTTTCAAAAAGTAAATAGATTATTTATTTCGAAAGTCGTTATAACAGCGTACATTAAGCCCTTAAGTTACACATAAAAACTTAATTAAACTTACTTTACATAGCAATTTAACTCCAACTTTATGACCTCTATAGTTAAGCAATGAATTTAAGTTATGGTTAAGTTATTATATTTACCGTTTAAATCGGTAATGTGTTAATTTGAAATGTTAATTAATATGTGTATGCTAAATGATTAAAAGTGCTAATGGACGAGTAAAATTATTCTTAAGTAAAATCTTACTAATATAATAAACGTGAAAGTTTGTAAGAATGGATGTATGGCTGTATGTTTGTTACTCTTTCACGCCTAAACGGGTAGACCGATTGAGCTGAAATTTGGTATACAGATAGCTTAGACCCTAGAATAACACATAGGCTATAGAAAAGTGGGTAAAACCGCTGGGCGCAGCTAGTGTATAATATAGCAGAGAAACACTCCTAATTTTCTGTAAAACTTTTTGGAGTTTAATTATACCGGGGGTAGACTTCCTCTGCAGGAGGTCGACTAGGTGGGTACCCCAACAGTGCCAGTTATTCTACCGCCTGAGCAGTGATGTGCAAACATTACTGTGCTTCGGTAGAAGGGCACTGTAGCTAGTGAAATTACTGGGCTAAAGAGTCTTAACATCTTATGACTCTCAAGTAAGAAACGTTGGCGCAGTGCACCCAGAATTGTACCTTTGTAAAATACTGAGTAGCACTGTACTAATAATGGGCAGCGTTATCTCTTACCATCAGGAGAGCGTCTTGCTCGTCTTCTTCGTTGTATAAAAAAAGAGAAGCAATAAAGTTAGGGCACTAGTAAAGTATAAAGCATATAGCAGAGGACCACTGATATGTTCTGTTAGGCACTACAAAGTGCGCGCGGGTCCACTAGTAATAAATAAAAAAAAACAAAAATAAAGAACCTGAAGGCTTTTTACTGTTAATACGGTCCAGGATTGAAACTGCAATATTTAGTCGGGGTTTCGCGTTAAATACTACAAAATATATGTACAACATATATTTTTCCTTTCCTGCTTTGTTGTCTGCAAGAGATCGCTATTAGCGACAAGACCGCCAATTGTAACACTGTTCAATTTCAAATGCATTTAATGCTGTATATATTGTTGGTTTGTAATTTTTTGTGTGCAAAAAAGTGTTATCTATCTATCTAATATACACTAACTTGTGGTACGAACATCGAGTACCTACCTTTTAAAAGAAGATATGATTTTTTTTTGTCCAGTCAACTACAAAGAGATGTATCCATGTTAGGCTTACAAAATGAAGTAAATTTTCATTTGCCACAATGAACTACCCTTGGTTCGTGACATTTCTAGTAGCAATCAAACTTTATATTATCATCGACTCGTTTAATATGCAACAATGATGTATCCCACTTCTTTTCCTTAGGTGATACATAATAATAGCATTTAAAATGAATCGAATAGTATAAGATTTGGTGGATACTGAAAATGTCACGAAGGGTAAATAATTATTGCATACTAAAAGTTCCTTCATTTTGTAAGACTAACATGGATAACATCTCTTTGTAGTTGACTGTCCAGCAGTGGTTAAGTTAGATTTTTAAATGCCAAATCCAATTATTATTTGTAAAATGACGGTTGATGTAAATTAAATTTACAATGTAATAAAACTGTTGACATTTCAGTCGGTATATTTAGGTCAGTTTACAGAACAAGCACTGAAAAATGTTTACAAAAACTACCTTTATCGTTCCATGAATTATTGAATGGATCGTTGTACAGACAGTATGGACAAAATTAAGTTTAAAACGTTTATTCTTTAGATTTTTCATGGGGAGGTCAAGCATATTATATAGGTAATAGTTTTGTCTGTACTGTCTCACTGATGGGCAAAGACCTCCCTCAAATCCTTCAAAAAAAAATATATATTTTGAAATATATATTTGAAATATATTTGAAATATATATATATATATATTTTGAAATATATATTTGAAATATATTTGAAATATATATATATATATTTTGAAATATATATAATTAATACGTAAGTTTAATAATAAAAAAAAATTAGACATGTGTTTGTGAATAAAATTAAAACTAAGCTAATATACATATGAAGTTTTAAGGAGGGGCGCGTGACGTCAATAACCGAAACAAAATGTAGTAGATTCCGGGCAGTGACGTCATAACCAAGCAACTTTTTTTTAAACTAAATAGGCGTACTTTAGTGTGTAATCCCTATTATAGTCAAATGCATGTAAACTTTCCATCAGAGGGCCTATTCACACCCACTACGATTGATGACAACTTCAATGTACGAGTACATTACTGCGTCTGTTATTGCACTCATATTAATGAGGAGGTTTAAGCAAGTAATGTACGCAATTTTGGCTTTTTTATCTAGTGTTTTACATGTTGGACGACAGCCAAAAGGCCTTCAGGTGGGATGTGGTCAAACGAAGACTTGTTGCAATAATATAATATGCAAGGAATGTATTAAATCGCATAGGTTCATTATTAATTGCCATCAACAAGTGAATTAAATTAAAAATTAAAAAAAACCCCAACCATTTTGTGGTGGGGGCTAACTTGGATTTTAAATTTATCATAGTGCGTTGTATTCTACTAGTCAAGCCCTTTCTTTTGATACCCATATTGACAGGATCGTGGAGAAAAGAAGTAATCCGCCATTTTGTAGCGGCGGCCATCTTGGATCGATTTCCACCTAACGTGGCTAAGAACACTCTCGACTAACTCTAAATTCAAACAAAAAATCTACATCAAAATCCGTTTATCCGTTAGTGAGCTACGATGCCACAGACAGTGACACACACACACACAAACACACAGACAAACAGACACGTCAAACTTATAACACCCCGTCGTTTTTGCGTCGGGGGTTAAAAAGGGTCCCCGCGGCATTATGCCCAAAACGCTGGCAGCATTACCTCTCTGGATAATAATATTGCATTTTCATCCGATTTATACAGGCACGACAAAATTTCAGCTCAATCGGATACCGGAAAGTGGGTCAAATTAAACTTGCAAGATTTGATTACAGACAGACAGACAACAGACAGGTGAAAAAAAATAAAAGCTTGTTAAATAGCGTAGATAAATTATTAATTGCCATTTATAACAACTAAACCCATACTGTTAGAAGACATTGTAATGTCGTGCTAGGTGTAATAAATTGCACTTTTATTATAGAGAATTGCTGTGGAAGCGGTGATACGATCGGTGTTTCAGCTCCGATGCTGGCCTGAAATTGATGATGTTCTGCGCAGCGATAACTCACGTGCGCACGTTACTTTGTGAATAGCTTTCATAAAGTCTTGTGATATATAACTTTGCCTTGTTATTTTACCTTTAAGGGTTATTGGTTATTTACAAGGTTAAAGTTGCAAACTTATTCGTCGAAAAGTTGGTTGCTGGAAGAGATCGCTTTGAGGGATAAGGCCGCCCATTGTGGTGTTAAAATGATATTTTGACTTTTTTTTTTATGTGATGAAGTAGAAGACGAGCAAGACGCTCTCCTGATGTTAAGAGATAACGGCTGCCCATAATCAGTACAGTGTTACCTAGGATTTCACAATTATGTGTAATTCTAGGAGCACTGCACCAACGCTTCTTACTCAAGAGTCATAAGATGTTAAGACTCTTTAGCCCAGTAATTTCACTAGCTACAGTGCCCTTCTACCGAAACACAGTAATGTTTACACATCACTGCTCAGGCGGTATGACTGGCACTAATGGGGTACCCACCTAGTCGACCTCCTGCAAGGAGAGTCTATTCCCGGTAAAACGTAGTTAAGATGATGTTGCTGATTTTTTAAATGTATTGTTGATAAATAAATAAAAAAAAAATGGTAATTCGGTAGTAAATAGCCTAAAATTTACAATAAAAAAGTGATCCTAATTCTGCAGAATCATCCAGATTTTTATTTGTAATCCCTGTAACAGCATAAACAAAAGTGTGTGCCTAAAATTCTGTCAGTGGAATGTAAACAAATTCAGCTCTACACAACATAATTTTTCCCCGACATTTTGCTAAGCATGCTCGATGTAGAGCAAATATAACACCGAGTGTTGGTTCAAACCACACACAGTATTAAAAGGAGATACCGCGCAATAATTACAAAAATTTATAAAATTGAATCTACAAAAAATCATAAATAAAGGAATTTATGTATAAATTATTAGATAATATTATTAATTTATTTTTTATTAATTTATGTAGGTATACAGACATAATAACTCATCATTTATCTCAAGCAAAGCTTAGTGTTATGATAAAACATCTATTATTATAATTATTCATAGGTCTCCACAATTTTACGTGCCTTTCAATACCCAGTAGCGTAAAGACAATTTTTTTCAGAGTTACCAATTTAGGGTTGCAACCAGGAGATCGACGCACAGATGAAGAGAGAAAACTAAGACGAAATGAAATGATTATTATTATTTTAAAAAATCAAATTAATTAGGTACCTACTCTGTCATAATTAACTTTCAAAACCTATCCTTATTTGAGGTCAAAATGATATTTAATAAAAATAAATGATTAAGAAATACATATTTTTATTATGTATTATTATAAAAATATGTATTACTTATCTGAGCGCTTGGTCGAGGCGACATGTGACCAAAATGCTGGGGTATATTTGGCCCAACGTACAAGTATTGCCATTCAACGTGGCAATGCTGCCAGCATTCTGGGCACTCTGCCATCTGACAGTGGTTTGGAGCACTTGGATTTTCTGTAGATCGGCTTGTGGCCGATCTGTGGTTAATAAAAGTGTTCTTAACTGCTGTAGTAGCTGTAGTATTGTTAGTTTGTTTTTCTCAATAAAGGCATTTGCCATAAAAAAAAAAATGTTCAAATTAATGTATTAAATATTATTTTTATGTAATATTTAATTTTATTTGTTGGGGCTACAGACGCGGTTTCTGCCTTTATTTCAACAGTCTGCGAACCGGTTATCGGTTAAACCCATAAATAATCGGTTATTGCCACGATGACAGCGCGCGCGTAATTTCGGTGTTCGGTGACAGAGATTGTATCGATAAAAAAAAACAAATTCTTTTCATAAAAATGTTTTTGGTGACGAAATTATGTCGTCACAGAGATATTTATTGTAGGAAAGAGTTTGACAGGAAAGAGAAATCTTTGCTATCTTTAGGAATAGTAGAAGTATTAATTAACATTAATAATAATTAACAAGTGAAATTTTAAAAATACTTTTTAAAAACAAGCTTTAATTATTATTATTATCTTGCATCATAAAGTACTCGTCAAGAAGAATCAAATGAGCCCAAACTCGATGGGGTTGCGTTGTTTTATGACAGAGTTCCTATGGCCACCTTCCAGCTCCATCATCAGATCAGCTCGACGTCATAAAAATATTGCATTGTCATCCGATTTACACACGCGTGCAAATTTTCAGCTCAATTGGAAACCGGGAAGTGGGTCAAATTAAACTTGCAAGATTTGATTACAGACAGACAGACAGACAGACAGACAGACAGACAACAGACAGATGAAAGTAATATAAAGCTTGTAAAATTTTGGAAATAGATAGAGTATTCTTTGCTTATTGGTAAGATTTGAATTTCATTCTAGACTCTAAATGTTACTGATATAATTATAATTAAAAAATACTGGCAAACACACTAACTAACCTAACATGTTAGTCTTCCTGCAAAAATAAATAAAAATTCATACAAACATACATTACTTCGGGCTTTTCCCTTTTTACTTTAAAGACTTTGATTTTACTCAGATTGAATGTCACTCACAAAACTGGAATTATTGGCAAATAAATAAACGTGCGTCCGAGTAACCACAGAAAAAAAATCTCACAGTTCCTTCTTGTAAGAAATTCCTTCAAAATTCACGAGAAAAACAATTAAAATCCTCAGCTTAACCTAAACTGACCTTTAATACCTAAAAGTTAATGTTCAATTTCATTTGTTCGAGTGAATCGTCCAAACATTCAATTTGTAAACCACTGCAGCAATTATTACTTAAAATTAATAAACCGGCACTCGGCATTTCATTAATTAATGGCTAAATTCATGGGCCGTGATTTGAAACTTTAGAACGATGACAATGCTGTTCCAGAAAGTTTCATATAAGGTACGAACAGTACGTAAGATTAGTAAGAAACGGATTTAGACAAGTATAGTTTTGTAGTGGTATGCCTCTTTGCCTTAGAACCAACTTGCCTCTTTGCCCAACAGTGGGATGTAGAAGGCTGTGGATGATGATGATGATGCTGTTTAGTATAAAAAATATGATGCCTCTTTGAAGTTTGTCAATTTGGGTGTCTTCAAGTCGAGGGTTAATAGGTATTTGCTAGGACTGTGGTCAAACGCAGTCCTATTCTATGTAAAAAAAGTTTAAAAATAATCGCCTTAAAACGGCAAGTAGGTACAACTTTCCGTAGTGATCTATGGTGATTTTTGAATACCTTGTTCTTTGCGTACAGACTACAGACTACATTTCTATCTCAATGGTAATAAAATGTAAGTTGATACTCTGTCTACATTTCCACTGCAGCACACTCAAACATGTCAAGCGCCTGTCAAATCAATTGCGCGCCACAATTGGTCAAAATCATCAGATAATGCGCAAGAGTTTACTAAATGGACGCATGTCAAGTGTCAAGCTGACAGCTCGTGTTGTGTCAATAATGTTGACATTGTCATTTGGTTTCGAGACATGTTTTTTTTACGTTTTCAAAGACAGTAGCGAGTTTAATAAACTAAATGTCAGTTTTTTAAGTCCATATGCCAATCTACTTTTTTTAGATCCAGGAAAAACATCGACGTTACGCATCGACACCCTGCGCCTGGCGGTATCTGGGACTCCCCATTAGAACATAGGCGCGGCGAAGGCACCCACTAAAAAACCTGGGGGTGTTCTTTAGGAAAATTATGGTGTCTCATAATTTTCTCAGGACGTTTCGATTTTATTACCTAAAAACCGTTTCTCCGAATTGATATTACTTATCCTTTTGTAATAATTACCATTTTGTCTTTAAGTAGGTTAAAAATGGAATTTATTGGCGTTTAATAAATAATTTGGTTTAACTAAAACAAGCACTAAATAAACAAGTGAAATTTATAAAAATACTTTTTAAAAACAATATTATAATAATGAGACCCAATCCGATGGGGTTGTGTCGTTTAATTACGAAGTTTCTATTGCATTGCAATAGAAACTTCGTATGAGCTGATCTGATGATGGAGCTGGAGGAAGGTTCCAGCTCCATCATCAGATCAGCTCTATGTCATTATAATATTGCATTTTCATCCGATTTATACATGCATGCAAAATTTCAGCTCAATCGGAAACCGGGAAGTGGATCAAATTAAGCTTCCAAGATTTGATTACAGACAGGCAGATATCAGACAGATGAAGTAAAAGTGAATAAAAACTTGAAAAAATAAAAAATAAAAATAATAAAAGCTTGTCGAAACCGTAAATTCGTCGCTTTAAAAACAACAAATCGCCAAAAGGGAAAAAAACCTTAGCTTCGAGGCCGCATCTTAATTTCGCCGCCGTCCACAAACCGTCGCGTCATTGTGAAATGTCATGAAATGAAGGGTGAATTCACCCCATTGGCTGTCCAATGGAAAAATCTTTAGTAAGTGTATTTTCCTCCTTTGAATTGCGGTCAACGGGGGTTTTTCTTTTTTTTTATCGGTTTTTATTTGCGAAGTTGCGGTTTATGTTTCGTAAATAGAAGCTTAAATGTTTATTTGCGTTTTTGAGGATGATAAGATTTTTTAACGCTATTTTGTGCCCATTTTAGACGTAGCTAAGAACTATACCTTGCTATATGCTCCTAGTACTAATTAGAACGGTATAGCAAGGCCTAGCTAAGACTATGCGTCCATAGATGGTAGCGGACTTAACCTCGAAGGCGGGATAAATCCCTGGCTTCATTGAACATCATCCCGGGATACCGTCATATCACCTCTTTAATATCTGTCTTTTAGAGTTTTCTTTTATATTCTATGCACCCAAAATTTTACCTTTGTAAAATTCTGGGTAGCACTGTTCATACTAATTATGGGCAGCGTTATCTCTTACCATCAGGAGAGCGTCTTGCTCGTCTTCTTACTTCGTTGTATAAAAACAAGTGAAATTTAAAAAAACTTTTTAAAAACAAGATTTTATTAAGCTTCCAGCACCAAAGTACTCGTCCAGACGAATCAAATGAGCCCAAACTCGATAGGTGTTAAGGACAACGCCAGCCCTTTAAGATTAAGAGATTTAATTTAAGAACATTTGATAAAATTAAACTTAAGTTAAGCTTTGTGAATGTAATAATAATAAATTTGGCCGTTAGAGGCATAACAAGGACGGACATACAGACCGTTAATGACCGTTAAATGCATGACAGGGACAAGCCTATGTAACTGAAGGAAATGGAAATAAAATGTGTACAATTAGCGATCATAAGTATCGTACGGGCGGGAGACCTTAAAAATGTATATTAATAGGTTGAGATTTTAATATTGTGTTCAGTATCTTCATTCGCCTCCTAACGCTCATAATGTAAACAAGTTAGTCGTAAAAGTGTAAAAATTGTGCCTAGGTAACCTAGATTGGGAATTATAAGTTAATAAATGCAGTGAAAGTGTAAATCAAAGTTGTTATTTAAAAACCCCTCTAAATAGAACAGTAAAATCCAGTAGGAAAATAATAAGTAATACAGTCCACTATAGGTAAACGTAAAATTTTGGTCCTTCGTAAGCCGGATTAAATTTAATTTAGAGTCAGTGTTTTTTAGTAAAGTTTAGATTCAGTGTATTTTTGGAAAAGTTTAACGTCAGTGTTTGAAAAGTCTAGATTCAGTTTTCTAGCACTTATACCTAGAATCAGTGTATTTTTGGAAAAGTTTAACGTCAGTGTTTGAAAAGTCTAGATTCAGTTTTCTTGCACTTATACCTAGAATCAGTGTATTTTTGGAAAAGTTTAACGTCAGTGTTTGAAAAGTCTAGATTCAGTTTTTCTTGCACTTATACCTAGAATCAGCGTATTTTTGGAAAAGTTTAACGTCAGTGTTTGAAAAGTCTAGATTCAGTTTTCTTGCACTTATACCTAGAATCAGTGTATTTTTGGAAAAGTTTAACGTCAGTGCGTTAATAAATCTAAAACAGTGTCGCACATATATAGAGCCAGTGCTTTTAATTTAATAGTTTAAACTCTCGCGTGTACTTTAATATTAAATTAGGCTCTCAGTGTACTTTTAGATTTTAAATTTGACTTTTTATGTGCGAATAAACTTTGTGTTAAACTATTTGTGCTGAGACTAAGTGTACTATCCTAGTAACTGTTTCCTTATCGAAAAGTGCGTAAATCAGCGCGAGCTTTAGTATCTCAGTAAACTCCGCGGAAATAATGGTGAAGACACGTAGCCAACCAGAGGACGAGGCCGCCGCGGTCCCACAGGTTACTCGGTTCGACGATCCGCCACGATCGCCGTCAACTGAGCGACCGACCGCGGGCCTCTCAGCCGCCGCCATGATCCTGGAACGAAGAGGAACTGGAGGAGCAGCACCTTTGGGGAGAGAGGTATATATGTCACCCATTACGGAGTCGAGAGTAGAACCGTCCACGTCACGCCTCACTGCGGGAACGGGAGCAGACGAACCACCGAGGAGACAGGTATCACCTGCAAGGTCAATCGCATCTAACAGTAGCGTTAACGCGAGGGTTCGTCAGGCGCAGTTCGAGGCGGAAGAACGTCTGGCGCTGATTAGGCAGAAGCAGCTGGATCTGGAAACAGAACGGGTTAAGAGACGACTTGCCTACGATATGGAGGCTATAACCGAACAAGAGGATACTGAACCACAAGGTACTACCCTGGAACAGAGGAGGGTAGAAACATGGCTGGATGAAGCCAAGGAGCACCGCACGCCGCACAACACGGAGCATCGGGTAAGCGATCTGCGTCCAGCTGAACGACCTAGATCGCCAACTCCAGGCAAAGGATCCCGAGGCCGTGGGGTGGATCAGCTCGTGGAGGCTCTAGAGAAACTAGCGAGGAATAGGCCACCACCGAGACAGGCGTACGAGCTGCCAGTATTTTCGGGCGCGCCAATCGAATGGTTCGCGTTCCGGGCAGCAATGCGAGATACGACAAAAACTTATAATTTGTCGAAAGCGGAAAATATGGCCAGGTTGAGAAATTGTCTCAAGGGCGAAGCCAGGGAAGCAGTGTCCGTGTTACTACACACGGCGGAAGACCCTCAGGTAATAATGAACACTCTAGATCAAACCTTCGGTCAACCCGAAGTTATAGTGGAAAAAACGATTGAGGATCTGAAGAAGCTGCCGCGACCAGGAGTAGCTGCAACAGAACTCAATAACTTCGCGGTGAAAGTGCAAAATATAGTCTGGGTACTAAAATCAATTGATAAAAGGGGATACCTGTATAACCCACAGCTGACACGAGACATTATGACAAAGCTGAGTCCACACATGTTATCCAAATGGTACGAATACGCCGAGCAGAATACTTCCGAAGTGGAAATAATCGCTATGTCTCAATTTTTAATGAAGGAAGCCAGCAGAGCTCTTCGTTTTGGGTACATAGGGACAGCGACGAGCACACAGAAGAAGGAACCTGCCAAGGCGGAACAAAGAAGAGGAAAACAAGTGTATGCAACCACGAACGATTCAGAAACACTAAGAAAATGCCAGGTGTGTCAGCAAAATCACGCATTAACCAAATGCGGCAAGTTCCTACAAATGAACATAACGGACAGGTGGGAACTCGTGAAAAAGGAAAGGTTGTGTTTCAAATGTTTATCGACGAATCTACTGCCGGGCTAAGGCCTGCGGTGTCAAGGAGTGCAGGATGGGTCATCACCAGCTGTTGCACGAACATCACACTGCTCCCTCAACGGGGGGAGCGCAGACACCGAACGAATCCAACGAGCCTGCTAATGCCGAAACAGTAACAGCAACCTCAGACCTGGGACAGGTAAAATTAAAAATATGCCCAGTAACTTTAACAGGACCCAAGGGTCAGGCAAAGGTGTATGCACTATTAGACGAAGGATCTACAGTGTCTCTAGTCGACGAAGAAGTCGCAAGGAAGATCGGCGCAAAGGGGCCAACCGGAACACTGCGAATAAGAGGCGTGAACGCGTGTCAACAGGAACACGAAAGCCGATTGGTAAAATTCCAGATCGCGGGAGCAAACGGTCGTGACTACACGATCAAGGCGAGAACCATAGGTGATATGAAACTATCTCCACAGTCCATGCCCCGAGATTTGTTACGTCTCGATCATCTCAAAGATCTAGACGCCGACGGGTTGTGCTACGACGATGGTAAACCGCAACTTTTAATAGGTTCGGACAACTGGGAATTGATCGTCACCAGAGAACTGAGGCTCGGGAAACGAAATGAACCAGGCGCTTCGAGGACTCAACTAGGATGGGTGATCCACGGGACAGTGCCGAGGCGCATACTCCAGGAAGAAGCCGATAATGTGCTTCACGTCGTGGAAATCAACGAGAGACTCGAAGAACTGGTCGAGCGACACTTCAGAATTGATGCTCTGGGCGTGGCATTAAAACCCAAGGTAAGAGAGGAAGATGAACGAGCAGTCGCCATCTTCAATGAAACAGCGAAACGGGTGAACGGAAGATTTGAAGTTGGTCTACCGTGGCGAGAGGACAACACCCAAACACCGCCGACTTATCACACAGCCCTGCAAAGGCTGGAAAGCCTTGAACGAAAACTCAGCAAGTCAGACAACATGAAGAGTGAGTATAATCAACAGATTAAAAATCTTCTAGATAAAGGGTACGCGGAGCTGTGTGACGGAACGGAGAAAAACAGTGGGAAACACTGGTATTTGCCACATTTTCCAGTACTGAACCCCAACAAACCTGGAAAAGTACGTTTGGTGTTTGACGCCGCAGCCAAATCACGTGGGGTAAGTCTGAATGACTTTCTCCTGGACGGACCGGACCTCCTGCAATCCATACAGAGGATCCTTTTCCGGTTTAGAGAATTCCAGTATGGGGTGACAGCAGACATAAAGGAAATGTTTCTGCAGGTGAAAATTCGTAAGGAAGATCAACCGGCGCAATTATTCCTCTGGCGATCAGATAAACAGGAACCGCCCCAGGAGTACAAGATGACGTCTATGATCTTCGGCGCTAGAAGTTCACCATTCATGGCGCACAGCGTTAGAAATCTTAACGCAAGGGAGCATGCACACAGCTATCCAGAGGCAGCAAGGGCAATCACGGAATCTCATTACATGGACGACTATGTAGACTCCTTCCACAATATCGAGGAGGGGGAAGAACTCATTCATGACATTATTGAGATCCACAGGAAAGCAAGTTTCGAGTTACGTGGTTGGAACTCCAATAACAGCAGGCTCTTAGATAGCATACCGGAGGACTTGCGAGCCGAGAGCGCCACTCAGATGCTCACTGGGTCGCACGAGCAAGAGAAGACTCTGGGACTACGCTGGGACACCTGCGAAGATTCACTGGGATTCAACACGTCACTCAGCCGAGTGAAAACCGAAGTCCGACAACTCAGCAGAAAGCCGACAAAGAGGGAGGCGTTGAGTGCGGTAATGTCTTTGTATGATCCTCTAGGACTGCTGAGCTGCTACACAATCACCGGGAAAATTCTGCTACAAAAGCTGTGGCGCGAGAAGTTGACTTGGGATGAACCATTGCCACATGAGTTCGCCCAAGATTTCGGAGAATGGATAAACCAAATGAAAATTGTGAGTAATTTACGATTACCCAGGTGGTACCAGTCATCCGCCTTCGAGATTAAGGAAAGGCAGCTACATGTCTTCTGCGATGCAAGTGAAGAAGCCTTCGCTACAGCCATCTACTGGCGAATGGAGAAAGCAGACGGCACAGCAGAAGTCACTCTGGTAGCTGCCAAGGCTAAGGTGGCACCACTACGAAGCCAAACGATCCCACGTTTGGAACTCCAAGCAGCAGTCATCGGAACAAGACTCGCTTCAACTGTCCAACAGGGACACAGGTGGAAAGTTGACGAAATAATATATTGGACAGATTCCAGAACGGTGCTCCAGTGGATCCAGAACGATACCGTGCGCTATACTCCATTCGTAGCACATCGGCTGGGAGAGATCGCCGAGGCTACGCGACCGCGACAATGGAGATGGATTCCTACCGAGCTTAACGTGGCAGACATAGCCACTCGTCCTAACTACGTGCCAGCTTCGAGGGAAGACAGATGGTTCAAGGGACCAAGTTTTCTTTAGGACAAGAAGTGTAACTGGCCTCAATTCACACGGGACGAAAACTCCAGCGACACGGAAGAAAGCGTACTTCAACTACAGGTAACAGTTAACGACAGCCTGCCAGATATTCACAGATTCTCCAACTTCGAACGTCTGATACGAGCCACGGCAGTCGTCATCCTGTTCATCGAGAGATGTCGTCAGAAAACGCGACACCCGCTGGATGCCAGACACTTACGAGAAGCCGAGAAACTCTGGATCCAAAGAAGCCAAGCAGAAAGCTTCAACACAGAGCTGCAGCAACTACGACTAGGTAAGAAAATAGCGAAATCCAGTCGTCTGTTCAGGCTCGACCCAACCTACTGCGACGGGATCCTGAAGCTCAACGGGAGAATAGGAGCTGCTGACGTGTCGGGCAGTATGAAACGGCCGATCATCCTGGACGGCCGCCACCCCTTCACGAAGTTGTTGGTCCAGCATCATCACAAGAATGCAGGACACGCCAACCCAGAACGAGTGGTGAACGACGTGCGTCAGCAGTACTGGGTGCTCCGGCTGAGACCAGCCGTACGAGCAGCCACCTCAAGTTGCGCCGTGTGCCGCATAAGAAGAGCCAAGCCTGAAGTGCCAGTCATGGGAGACCTGCCAATAGCAAGAATCCAAGCGTTCGTGCGACCTTTCTCCAACTGCGGGGTCGACTACTTCGGTCCAATGATGGTGACCATTGGAAGACGACATGAGAAACGTTGGGGGACGCTATTTACTTGCCTCACTACACGCGCTATCCACCTCGAGTTGGTAGCTTCTTTATTCACAGACTCTGCAATCATGGCGTTGCGTCGAATGGCTGCGCGTCGCGGGTGGCCGACCGTCATCTACAGCGACAACGGCACCAACTTCAGGGGAGCCGACGCAGAGCTACGGGTTGCCTACAAGGAATGGGCGCCGGCTCTGCAAAACTACGGCCTGCAGCATCGTGTCACCTGGCGTTTCATACCGCCCGGTGCTCCGAACCAGGGAGGCGCATGGGAGCGCCTCGTGCGGTCCGTCAAGGCCGCACTCTCCCACACACTCAGTCAGAAGGCGCCCAAAGAAGAGGTGCTTCTGACCCTGCTGATGGAGGCTGAGCATTCCATAAATGCTCGGCCTCTCACCCACGTCTCTGTCGATCCTAACGATCCAGAGGCGTTAACGCCGAACCACTTCCTGCTGGGGGCTGCCTACGACGGGACCCTGCGAGCCAGCCGACAGGCGCGCGTGGCGCGCCGCTCAAGCTCTCGCCGACGAGTTCTGGCGTCGCTGGGTGCGCGAGTACCTGCCCAGTCTCACGCCACGACGAGCATCCGAGGCGGAGATCCGCCCACTGCGCGAAGGAGACCTGGTGGTGGTGGTTGACCCTACTCTACCACGCAACACCTGGCCTCGCGGAGTCGTCGAGCGAGTCTTCCCCGGCAGCGACGGGCACGTGCGCGTCGCCGACGTCCGGACCAGAGGAGGAACATTTCGCCGCCCTGCGACGAAGCTGGCTGTCCTTCCAGTGGAGAGCTGCGACGAGTCTTCGCTGGGGGGAGAATGTTAAGGACAACGCCAACCCTTTAAGATTAAGAGATTTAATTTAAGAACATTTGATAAAATTAAACTTAAGTTAAGCTTTGTGAATGTAATAATAATAAATTTGGCCGTTAGAGGCATAACAAGGACGGACATACAGACCGTTAATGACCGTTAAATGCATGACAGGGACAAGCCTATGTAACTGAAGGAAATGGAAATAAAATGTGTACAATTAGCGATCATAAGTATCGTACGGGCGGGAGACCTTAAAAATGTATATTAATAGGTTGAGATTTTAATATTGTGTTCAGTATCTTCATTCGCCTCCTAACGCTCATAATGTAAACAAGTTAGTCGTAAAAGTGTAAAAATTGTGCCTAGGTAACCTAGATTGGGAATTATAAGTTAATAAATGCAGTGAAAGTGTAAATCAAAGTTGTTATTTAAAAACCCCTCTAAATAGAACAGTAAAATCCAGTAGGAAAATAATAAGTAATACAGTCCACTATAGGTAAACGTAACAATAGGGTTGCGTCGTTTTATTACGGAGTTCCTATGGCCACCTTCCAGATCCATCTTCAGATCAGCTCTATGTCATAATAATAGTGAATTGTCATCCGATTTATACAGGCATGCAACAATTCAGCTCAATCTGATACCGGGAAGTGGGTCAAATTTAACTTGCAAGATTTGATTATAGACACACCGACAGACAACAGACAGGTTAAACTAAATAAAAGCTTGTAAAAAACAAATTTTATCAGTCGATCACCGAAGGTACGGTCCGCACTCTTCCATTTCACCGCGAGATCGCGTTACGCGCAAACGCGTGTAAAATTGAACTGAGATTGCTTCCAACGCGTGTGTTTGTTAGGACGACTTTACACCGATATGTAACGGTTGGACTTAATTTAGATCAAATTTACTGCGACACGAACCGTCTTCGAAGGTGGTGTTGCAACTAAGAAATATGTAGTCTAAGGTTTTACACAGTATCTACGTTCCTGTTTGTTTTTATTTTTTTTGTGGAGTTAAGGAGAAATCACTAGATAAAAGTTAAAAAGATAAAAACACTTAGCTTAAACGGGCACGAGTTTGTATGCTCGGCAAACAAGGATGACGGCAATGTGTTCAGTGTTCATTATCATCTTATTAAAAAAGTAGAAGCTAAACGCTCTGTATTATCCTCGGTAATTTTTAAAATGATCTGGTTACGCTCTGGTGTAACACAGTGCCAAGTTAATGCGTTTTATGATGTGTGATCGTAAACTCGTCGCGTCGGTGTGACGTGCGCCCGCCGGGAAGTGCGCTCTGATCAAACCGATGATTTTGGATCTAATAGCCTATTTGCACTTTCCATACGACTGATAAGAAAATATAAATAACTAGCTTCGCCCAGCGGTTTTACCCGCTGTACTGTAGCCTGTATTATTCCAGGGTCTAAGCTATAGCAAATTTCAGCTCGATCACCCGTTTAGGTGTGAAAGAGTAACGAATTTACATCCAGACATCTATACATTTTTACAAATTTTCGCGTTAATCCATACATATAATAAGAATGGAAATTTCTCCCCATTCATTGTGATCCTTTACTAAGATGAATCGTGAAAATACGCATATGAACAAAACGACGCGAAAAAGTCGCTTGCGCGATCTAATTCGTAAAACATTTTGTCAATTTTTCCTAGGGAAACGTAAAATAAAATAATAAAATAAATAATAATCATTTATATCGGACACATCGCCCCTAATTTACATCAAAAATTCGAAATAAAAGTAATAGAATATAAAGTAAATTCAATTCAAAAAAATCAAAAAGCAAAAAGTGCGACAAACTAAAAATACGCCATCTATCGATGTGCCTGTAAACGAAACGTGACCTTTAGTTTAATTTGGGCTAAATTTGTAAATAGTTTGTGTCACTGGTGTGGTTAAACAACACCACCGATTTGAATAAAATTTTCACTAATACGTTGCAGTTTTCTCTACTTGTAACTTGGTTTTAGTCAAATCGGTTCATAAATAAAAGAGTTATATCAATCTAAAGATTTGCATATAAAATGCTAATAAACAAGAATGGAAGTCAGAGGAACCGCGTAATCAAAAGACAAAACCTCATCGAGTTTGGGCTCATTTGATTCGTCTTGACGAGTACTTTGATACTATATAGTAACCAGGGTCCGAAGACGGAGCTGGAAGGTGGCCATAGGAACTCCGTGATTAAAAGAAAAAACCCCATCGAGTTTGGGCTCATTTGATTCGTCTTGACGAGTACTTTGATGCTATATAGTAGCCAGGGTCTGTACATAGGTAGGTATCATTTTTCACCTTATTTTTAATTTCTAAACCATGTAAAATCATCAGGAAACAAATTAGAATTCATTTAAATTAGTAAATGTCACTTATTTCTCATATGAATCAGCGCCAGCGGAAAATAATGGAAATAATCTAATGTGCGCATGATTCGTGTAAATATCAGTAATAAATATCTTTTTGCTGCTTATTTTTAATTTCTAAAACATGTAAAATCATCTGAAGATAAATAGAAAAATTCATTTAAAGTTCATTGTAAAAGTAAATTATTTTTCATACAAGCTAGCGCCACGGAAAATAATGGAACTAATGTCCTAAGAAAAAGAAATATCGTTTATTCTGCAAACAGTTTTAGAAAAGAAGTCCCGCGTAACCTAGCGGAACTAAATAATAGATTTATAATTACTGTGAATACTTCATTTATTATATATTTTTTATTTGTTAGATTAATTAAATTTTATGTACCTATTTAATTGAGAAATTAAATATGAGAAATTATGAATTGTTAAAAATCTGTAGATATTTTAACTTAAAATCACGCGATTGTGGCGCTCCATCTAGGGGGATCTTTTGTAAAAATCACTGGTTATCCGGAGACACACAGACATAAAATCTGTTCACACCCATTTAGGCATACATCCAGACACAAACTTTCACGTTTATAATGTTAGTAAAATTTTGCAATGATTATTATAGAACCTTTTATCTGTGTTATAGATAATCATAGGCGGATTTAGGGGAGGGGGGGGGGGGGAGGGGGGCAAGGGGCCAAGCCCTCCCCCCCCGAGTCATTAAGCAAGCTGCTCGCGCACATATTATAAAGGATGTTTAAGCTTTCTTACTGCTCAGAGCGAGTAGGCGGATTTAGGGGGGGGGGGGGGGCAGGGGGCCAAGGCACCCCCAGAAGCATTGTAGAGTTACGAATTTCGCACATATTTCATGGTAAAGATTAAATTTTTTTTTCGGCGCTCGCAACTAGCTGCTCGCGCACTTATTGTGATGGATGTTTAAACTTCCTAACCGCTCAGAGCGAGCTAAACATACACTTTTCGTAATAAAAATTATAATATTTTTGCCCGTCTGCACCTTGCCCCCCCCCCCAAAAAACCAAATCCTGGATCCGCCTATGATTTTAGGTATACACCTCAGTGGTAGAGTCCTTCTCACGAATGAGGTCCCGCGGAATTTTGCGGAACTAAATTAAATTTTTTCGATAAATTCTGGACTTCATGCCATAAATAATTTTTCACCACTCTCGCACGAAAATAGTGTCTTTGGTCATCGATTTCAGTGAGCAAAGGCCGTTTTTGCTCTCTAGAGAGGCAAAGTGATTTGAATTTCGAACACAATTTTATTGGCTATGAAGAAGTTGGTGTGTTCTGAAACTTATTTGTGTACAATTTTTATTTAACTGAGATGCACATAATTTTTAATGTTATTTATTGAATTTTAAGTTTATAAATTGTATTTTTTCAATAATATTTTAAATAAAATACTATTATAGAATAATAAGTCGTAAGTGAGTTTTTTTTTTAAATATTATTACAATTTGTTTTTCATAAATATGTCACACACACAAATTTCGAACGCAACTCTTTTAATAAAAAAAAAAATACAAAATGGCGGGATGTAGAAGTTTAGAGTTTACAGTCAAATGGAGAATGCGTTGTGACGTCATCGATAAATGCCATCTTTGTCTCTCTCTTTTGTATGAGGTAAGTGAGATGGCACTTATAGTTGTCATTTTTCTTGCGACAGTGGTGTTCACGACACATTTTCCATTTGGTTCTAAACCTCTTGGTAAAGATTCAAATTAATATTTTCAACTTAAGTTGTAAACTTTTGCAAATTTCTATTTGTGATCTAATAGTCTGTTTAATTACAAAGAAATGAGTGACCCCAGTGATGAAGGTAGTTGTCTTACGCCAAAAGAGTTGAAAGAACAAGTTTCGAATGCCGAGTTCAGCTATTTGCCTGAAAAATCTAAAGTGAAATATGTAAAGGCGTACGAATGATATATTTTTGTTTACTGTATTTAATCTTGATGTACTATATGTGTAAGTGGTAATTTATTGCCGTTCTAATTTGTACTGTGGTATAGGTATAACGATAGTTCTAGGACTTATCCCAGGACGTCTCTGAAATCTAAGTATTATTCACAAAAAATGTTTCATAATATTATTTACTAGCTTATGCTCGCGGCTTTGCCCGCACGGCAAAATCCTTTCTTAGCAGTGGTCTACGTCATGAAACCTTTCTATGTTCCAAATTTCAACCCAATCCATCTAGCGGTTGAGGCTGTACGTTATACAGATACATCAGTCACTAGCTTATTCTCATGGCTTTGCCCGCATGCACGGGTTACGTTTCATAATACCTACGGTCGTTTCAACTACGGTCGATATAACTACGGTCGATTCGCATAAGTTCATTTCACATATTGGACGACTCGCTTACAGTGCAACTCGCCTGCGGTTGATTAAACTATGGGCATGTGAACTAATGGGCGATTCGGCCAATGTTCATTTGATATATTGGTTAATTCAACTATGGACGACTCACCTACGGTTTATAAATTCTTTGCTACGCGTGTTTTTAGTACAGTATTCAGGGCAAACCGAAATCTGTTGGTTAGGTTAGGTTTGAACAGTGACCACAATGCGCGAGCCGAGCGAGCGAAGCGAGCGTGCCGCGGCAGCGGCCGGCGAAGCGCCAGATATTTTTCTTATTACTGAATTATTTATCCTGTGTCATGGCATCTTCAGGCATTTTGGCATCTTCTTTCATCTACCTCATCATGGCAAAGTGGCATAATAAGCTGTCTGCGCACCTACAGATAGAAATCATTCAGGTATCAAAAACAACACGTTTCTGAATTCTGTACTATAAACAAGTATTTTTTAGCTGTCATACCTGACTAGCAGCCGGAAACATGGTCTAAAAATACGTGAACCGTCCGTTAGTTCGGTCAAAAATAGGCAAATCGTCCAATAGTTTAATCAACCATAGCTCAATCGACCGTAGCTGAGTTAACCGTAGGCGAATCGTCCAATATTGATTTCAACCAATAGTTATTATGAACGTAGGCGAAACGTCCAATAGACATTTTGAATAGTAGGTGATTCGATCGTAGTTACATATTGGCAAGGTTTGCCAGCCTTTACTAATTCTACGCCCATTAAGTCGCAGAAAACCCGTGAATTGAATCCCTCTTTTCCGTGGAATTGGAAATCGAATTAAATGGTCTGCATCAAATTCATTAATATATGAATAATTTACTGTCACGCGCTACGAAGTGCGCGCGGGTCAGCTAGTAATATTAATATTAGTAAGATATATTATAATCGATAGATAGATAGATATATATCGTGTAGATGATAGTGTAGTCGACTAAAAAAAATGTATTTTGTTCATAATGTACCTAATTCTATTCCATTCTATTCTAAAGGTAACGCTCTAAAGTTGCAGTGTGGTACTCGAGCCAGTACAAAATGTACCGTATTATGACGTAGCGCGTCATCGTTCTAAACTACTTAACTATGTTGGTTTAAAAGTATAAGCCAATACAGTAAAATATAAACATTTTTCATGACAGGCCCCAGTCGTTGGGCCGTGAAGCTCGGAGATTCCGTGTGCGGCGAACCGATAAATAAGATCCATTCCATGTGCGAAACAATGTTTTAGATTTATTACATTTAATGTATTGACAATGCATACTAATATGATACATGGACATGGGAATAATTGGCAATTAAAACTATAATGATTTTAGTTCGCATAACAGGAAATGAAAGTCTTTCTCTTTACCTCTTTAAGGCCGTGGCAAGACACACGGGATCCCGACGAAACTTCCAGAGTAGAACTGTCATCCCAAACATTGTACTTTTGTGAAGGAGTAGTATGGATCGGTCTCTTTTTAACCCCCGACGCAAAAACGACGGGGTGTTATAAGTTTGACGTGTCTGTCTGTCTGTGTGTGTGTGTGTGTGTGTGTGTGTTTGTGTGTGTGTGTGTGTGTGTCTGTCTGTGGCATCGTAGCTCCCAAACGGATGAACGGGTTTTGATTTAGTTTTTTTTGTTTGAAAGTAGAGTTAGTCGAGAGTGTTCTTAGCCATGTTTGGTGGAAATCGGTTCAAGATGGCCGCCGCTACAAAATGGCGGATTACTTTTTTCTTCCACGACCCCCTCAATATGGGTATCAAATGAAAAGGCTTGACGAGTAGAATACAGTCCACTATATAAAATTTAAAATCCAAGATGGCCGCCACCACAAAATGGTGAATTTCGTATTGCGTTGGGGGTTTTTTAAATTTTTAATTTAATTCACTTGTCGTTTTTAGTATATAAAATGATATCTCTCAAGCGTGGCAATTTTTCATTTGCTTTCTTCACAGAAGTAATACAACTTGAAGTAGCCAATTTATGTGTGAGTGTGATGGCAATAGGGAAAATTCTGTGTGAAGAAAAAGGAGAACCTATTTTTTCCGTCCCTTTTAGCGTGGCCGGTTTATGTTGTTTGTCAAACTCTGTCAAACTGCTTCACTTTAACAATAATACCTATGTGTTTCGTTGTTTTCCAAAAATTTAAAGCAATTTGAGACAATACAATGTTATTCAACTAGTTTATGACCTAAAATATCAATATATCGCGTATTTTCATAAAATAATGAAAATCCGTAAGCTGTTTTTTGTCTCACAGGTAGCCACGATGATGTGACCCTCCTGGTTTTCTTGTTGTTCATTGGTGCATCGGCTGTCAATCTTGACTTTTTCATACATTTGATTGACCGTGGTTGACCGCAAAACTTACACGCAAAAGCAGTACTTAGGGCCGCACTGCTTTTGTGAATGTATGGGATGACAGTTGACTTGACAGCAAGACATGTCTACGCAGCGTCTGTGCTTGAGGGGCAGATATATGACTTGTCAACAATATCGATTAACAATTTGCGGTAATATATTAGACTAGGTGCAAATATTCGCAACTTTTCATAAATATTATTTACTCGCTGCGCCCAGCGGTTTTATCCACTTCTCTACAGCCTATGTGTTCTTCTAGATTCTAAGCTATCTGTATACTAAATTTCAGCTCAATCGGTCAACCTGTTTAGACGTGAAAGAGTAACAAACACACATCCAGACACCCATTCTTACAAACTTTCACGTTTATAATGAAATGAAATGAAATGAGATTTAGTAAGATAATATTGTAGGCGAGATGGGGTAAGAATATCAGAAGAGTCCCATCGAGATAAACCCTAGAATTTAGAAAAGAAATGAACAACTTCGAAAAGAAAGACAAAAGACCGAGTTGAGTAACGTGCCATGAGGTGGCCTATGTCCAGCAGTAGACGAACATGGGCTGATGATGATGACTAATAGGATACTGCATAAATATACATATGATAAGCCGTAGCAACAAGCTATGATATGTTACGTCAAAATACTTTGAGTTCATTTGGATTTTTTTTTCATCTCATGAGAAAATATTTTCTTATTTAATTGGGCTATTTTTCAGGACTCCCGGGTAAAACTGTTTTCGCTTTGTTACCCGTATTTAGTACCTAATTTTAATAACTACAATTATAACAATTCGAAATACTAATTTTATTTGTAAAACTATTTTAAGGATCTTTAGAAGAGTACGAAGTTCACGAAACAATCAAAAATTTTCAAATACCAAAATTCCAGTGAAATTAATGAATTTTATAACTTAGTTTGGAATCAGTTAAAACATTATTAATTGTATTACTGAGATTGAATGAAAACAGAACATAGCTGGAGTTGTAGATTTAATTTTAAACTCTTTAATTGATAGACGAGCGAATTATGGACTTGGCCACGAATTTTCTGCAATAACATTATTAATGTATGAAACAAGTGAAATTTTAAAAACTTAAAAAAACAATCTTTTATTATTATTACCATCTAGAATATGAAAATTTTAAAGCTTTATTTTACCCAGGAGAAATGTGTTACGCATCACACCACGTCGGTGGGCGCGGGGAATAATATTAGACCCTTATGCCGTTTTGTTGATTTAGTTACTAAATGATGTACCTACATACCTAGTATGTTTCAAAAATGAAACTGCAATGCATAAATAATTAACAGAATATTAAAGTCAGCTTTATTCGGTATAATCAGAGCTCCTTTTGAACACGTTCGCATAAAATTAATATTTATAATCTGAGCGTGATATATTTAGAAAAATTCAATTTTCTCCGCGTGTGCTCCTGAAGCTTTCATAAAATATAAGCTTATGGGAGTTCATTGTTGAGATAATAATATTGTGTGTATAAAACGCTTAAATATAAATTAAAATTTAGGTATTAAATCACCGCTTAAATCCAAGCGGTGACTTAATACCTAAATTATAAATTTACAGTTATAACGATTCATTCAATATAAGTTAAATGCAGAGTAATTTATACACAAATATTACACACTCACACGAAAGTATATCCAAGCTAGTGAAAACTTCAACGTTCATTCATTCTCGATCATAATGCTAATCAGTGTTACCTTAATTAATATCATTTATTACATTGGTATAGTTTCCAACAGTTATTATAACGCAAGGAAGGTATTACGCAAATTACACTGCACATAAAATAGATACCACATTCGTGCAAAATTATGCCTACCTCAATTCCAGTAATTTATGTCCTATGTCACCCCTTCACAAAGTTAAGCAACTCGCAACGAGATTAAGTGAAAAATAAACAAGTTAAGCGGCAATGTAAGTGACAGGTATCAGGGAAACGAATGAAAAAATACTGAAAACAATTTCAATGTGAGATTAATCTTTCAGCCGACTCCTTTCAGTGAAGTGGCGGGGTCTTTTTAGAGTGTGGCACAAGTAAGGAACGATTGTTTCATATAATTTTCACGTAAATTTTATGTGAAAGTATTTGGTACTTCTAAATAAAAAAGAAAGAATGACTGATCTACAGATTAACGTACAGCCCAAACCGCTGGACGGATTGAGTTGAAATTTGACAAACTCCTCCTTAGTCGTTCACTCTTGACAGACTGGTCGTGGTTGATGATGCTGCGTTTTCATTATTGGCTAAAATAGCCCTCGCCATGCGCCTCCACTTGTCACGGTCTCCAGCGTCTCGGGAACTCTGCACTACGGAGGTTTGTGTCGCAGCTTTGATGAGGTCTGTCCAACGCGTAGGTGATCGACCGCGTGACCGCTTGCCCTCCACATTTCCCTGGACAACGAGTCTCTCCATGGAGTGTTCATTTCGAACAACGTGGCCGAAATATTTAAGGATTCGTGCTTGCACAGTCGACGATAATCTCTATTTGATTTTAAGCTCCTCCAGGATTGAGACATTGGTTCTAAACGCTGTCCAATGAATCTGCAGCAGTCGCCGCCAGCACCACATCTCCAGTGCATCGATTTTGCGTCGGTCTTTGAGGCGAACCGTCCATGTTTCTGCGCCATAAAGAAGTACCGAGAAGACTAGGCTCTTCATTAGACGGACTTTCGTGGCTTTGGTGATATTACGATTGCACCATACTCTTTTCAACTTGTCAACGGCAGACCGTGTGATAGCACATCTCCTTCGAATCTCGTCCTCACATCCCCCATTGTTTGTGAGAGTAGAACCGAGGTACACATAGGATTGAACAACCTCACAGTTGCCAATCCTGGAAATGTCAGGATGGTTAAGTTCAGCTCGGTCTACTATCATCATCTTGGTCTTGTCTCTATTGATCGCAAGACCGAAGGAGTGGCTTGTTGTCTCTAGAAGCGTCAGCAGATGTTCCATGTCTTCTTTTGTTTGAGTGAGAAGAGTAGTGTCGTCGGCATACCAAACAGGCATTTGACAAACAGGTAGGTTTTAAAGCGTAGACATAATAATATAACTAACTAGCTAAGATGGCGCAGCGACCCAAACTGACTGGTCTTGGCCTCCGACACAAGAAGACGCCACTCCTGCCTGTTCTGCGCTTTCGCTTCCCAGGACTCAGCTTAGAGCGCTCTCATGTCTAACAGACATAACAGTATAGTTAGAAATAATAATAATAATATTATAGTTGTTTAAATATATGATCGTGTGTCTTTCTTGTCGGTCATTAATAAAACAAAAAAAAAGTAAAAACTCGTTTCCTCCTTTCCCTTGTCCCTCCACACTTCACCCCGCAAGGGTCGTTAAGTATTCAGCCTCACCTGGAGTTGACTCCATTGTGACGCCCAGACAGACCCCATGCTACTCCTATAAGGAGTCTAGGCTACCTGTAAAGGTCTAGTCTGACGCACTTTTTGACTGGATCAGGCTAATCACTGCATTGGAAACTTTTAGAAAGCTGCTTCGATTGCGACTTCAATGGGTTTTTTATGGATAAGTTTTATTTAAAGGAACTTTTCAAATTCAGATAAACCTACAGATAAAACACACACTAAATACATAATATTTTTTAAATTTCAATCACAAGAAAAGTTTTTGTTATTAACGAGTTCTATGTCTTTGTTTTTATTTTAAATACTAACTAGTGAATCATTTGTTGTCCGAAGTCCGGATTTAATTTTATTTAAATATATTTTATTAGGTGCCCAAGACGACGAGTACAGGATTTTGTTTATTTTGAAGGGTCGATTAATATTAACAAAGTGTAAAAAATGACAATTTCTATGAGGAAAAGACATCGAACATCAAAGGAACGCACAATAAAAAGAAACTCAGGCACCTAAAAAAGACAACTACCTTACCCACAGCTTAACACATATTATTAAGTAATTTTGGTATTCAAAGTCACAACAAAGCTGTCCAGTGTCGTAACTTATCCGTTATAATAGATCGGTTACACGATAACGTACGGACAGCTGTAGCTATTTGCATCGAGAATTGTTACTTTAGTCTATTGAACGTGTCAGAATTTAAACTTTAGTTCTGAAAAAAAGGTGGTTTCATAATATTCAGGATATTTCGTCCGTCGAGCAATTTGACGACTAAAACACATATGAAATTTTGTAGGTCCTAGACTACTTCTTTGAAGTACCCCGAATTTAAAACAGTCTCACTTGATATTATATTATTGATATTCTTTGCTAGTTTTCGATTTGATCAACTGAAGTCTTTGATATTTTATAGAGTTATGCTCGAAATTTAATCGCATTTTCGAAATTAACTATCATATAGAATAAACACATAATTAAAGGCCTTGAGTATGTCTAAAAACATATCCACGTAACCTTTTGTATTACAACTATTATTATACAGGCAAGATTCAAAGCTTTGCTTACTCATTTATTTAAGGAGTTTGTGTACTGTTTTCCACATAAGTTCCGGGTAACGCGTGGGTAACAGACAGACAGACATAAACACTTATCAGAGCCATGTACAAGCCCATACATTACTGTCACTGTTGACTGATGTTTGTCATCTGGTTAGCTCACGGTAATCGTAAAATCGACTTACGAGCTGAGATCAGAGGTTCAGATCAATAAACAACAGTTTTTAAGACACAAGCCTCATTTGTGTCTGCCAGGATAAGTGTAAACTCAGTGTGAAATACTCGTACCTACGTAATTGTAATTTTGAGTTCACTTTACTAATCGACAACAATTTTATAAATATTTACATTCATACTAGAAAGAGAAAATCTTTCAGAATTAAACTAAGGTTACTTATTTAAAGTAGGATTTCGCCTAAATCAAGTTGAGTCAATTAATAACAATGACTGGGCGTCATAGCATGTTTTGGGTCCAGAATGCATGGAGAGATCCCTTTTAGGAAGGAAGGAATCCTATATAGAAATAATATGGTATATGTACGGCTGTATCATCATGTAGAAGTATTCATACCATATATCTACCATAGCTTCTTAAGTTAACGATGCATTTGCATTGCAAAACATTTCCTTTTAAGGTCTTGACATGGAAAATCCAATTTCGTCAGGAACGAAATTTCTCTTTTACTAACCCCTTATAAGACTTAAAACTGATAAGAACAATCCAAACCTTGCAGATAAACCAACAAGGCTCTTCCTATAGGATCTCTCCTACTAATACACCATAGATAATGAACACCCCTTGCATCCCCTACGTGTAGGGTAACCGAATTGTGAGGCAGCCCCTTGCAACCATTGTTCGTCAGGACACGTCTGGCGCAGACGACAGATCATGGAGCTTAGGTATCTCAAACTATGAAGCCTGGGATTTATTAAAAGTGTATGATTTTGAAAACTACTGTGACTGTTCTCCATGACTTAAGGGCGCTTAGTCGGCGGGAAGCTTTCTCTCGCACTATTTGACACATTTTGAAATATAAATTGATAGAAAACTATTTCAGTTTTATATGTTAATAAAATATGACAAGATGAGATTTTTTGATTGTACCTGTGGATCTCTCGGATCCAGGGAGTGGGGCACCGGGAGTTACCTGGCACTGACCTTGTGGAATTAAAAGTCCAAATATGATAATGATCCCTGTCATACTTCTCGCTTGCACACAAAACTGCTGACGCTCACCTTTCATACTGTACATTGTCCCTACACACCTGTACATACATATTATTTTCTACCTGATAGAAAATATATACTGTCTAATTGAGGAACATCCTCCTATTTTTCGTCGGTTAAAAAAAAAAATTTACATCTTAGTACTCGCTGGACGACCGTCTCGCTCGCACATTATAACGAATTTTGAAATTTAAATTAGTATTTTTTTTAAATGTTAGGATTAGCTCATATATTTTTCACTATTTTTAATATTATTTTGTAGTCTAAAGTTGAGAATCACTGAAGGTAGTTATAGATTTATCTAGCTATTTGAATATGTCTATTCACAACGCATTGTCTTGGCAAGGCAGGGCATGGGAGAGAGTTTATGTTTAGTGAAAACCGTGGTTGTTAGTTGTTTGATGTTTATGGAACTTAGACGTCTAAGTTGCCTATATACGGACAGACGGACGGGCAGTTGCCAAGATTGAATAAAGCCGATACAATAAAGCCGATGTCACACGAGAGCGGTGGTGTGTCGAGATGGAATTTTTGAAATGTTCGATATTGTACGCACCGCTACACTACATTAGAAAAATTCTGTCCCGCTTTACCGATCGATCCTGCGGCTGTGTGGCACCAACTTAAAAGTTTACAGAATATACTTAACTACATTAAGGTCAACAATGTGCAGTCCTATCACTTCCAGCTCTGCATGAAGTGTGATTTCTGTATTATCACTTTGTAAGTGGTATAGGTACCTAACCTACCTAATCGGTTTTTTTAAATAAAGATAAATGCCCAGATTTTGCTCAAGTGACCATAGAGACTAACACAATTCTACGATATTTTTATTTTATTTATTACTTTGTCCGTTATACAGATACGCTATCGGAAAACTCACCAAAAAACGTAAAAAGCGGACGCATGAAGCAAACACTGAAGCCTCTTTTGGGGACAAAATATTGTGGTTTCAAAACGGTTTTAGGGTTCCTTACATTTTTTTGGGAAACTAAAAAATAAACTCATAAATGTTATGGGGAAATGGAGATACCAGAAAAGCAAACATTTTTTTATATTACCTACATTCCACATATATAGATTTGAAAATCATCATTTGATATTTTTGACATTATGGGCCCAAACCATAGATTGGACGTTTGCTACCTGCGACCATCGAAACTACCTACATATCAAATTCTAGCTCAATCGATCCAGCTGTTTTGACGTGAAAAAGTAAACATTCATACAACTTTCCCTGGAATAATATAAGCGAGTACGTTAATAGTCAGATGAGAAATGAAATGAACACTCAAACTTTCAAAAATAAAATAGATAAGACGAAATGCGCACACAAAATTAAAAGTTAAAAGAATAAAACGTCTAACAAAGCTCGACCAACTATGATAATAATTTGCAAAGTTGCCCTCACGCTTGACTGACGTCACATTAAAAACTTATTTGAGAACTTGCAATGTTAAATTTCTAAAAGTAATTATTCAATAAAACGTTGAAACAAAAGCTTTTTAGTAAAAGGCAGACTAGAAATATTAAAAGGTTCTTCTTTAGCATAACTTAATATAATAATTTAGTTACATACATAACGTAGTTTTATGCATGGTATACAAAATATAGTTTGAGTTTCGTTATAATAAAAATGAAGCTCCCTTAGTAAGACCACACGCTTGTGTATAAAAAAGCTATCAGATATATATATGAGCACATATTTGCATCACACATCTGCACTTGAACTTTCACTATAGTAATTAAAAAATACTATCTCGTAGCACTTTGTAAGTAATGTGTGCAATACATATCATTTTTATTTGTATAATAAAACAGAAAAATCTGTCGCCAAGTCGAGCAAAAAAAACTTGCACGGCCGTACCATCCTTTTCTAAAAGCGTTTCAGACCATTTTCGACCCCCTACAACTTCGTTGTGAATATTTATTTGAAACACACTCACAAATAGAATATATAAATATTTATTTTCATCTTGTGTGCAAATAAATTTATTTCTATTCTATTCTATTTTTACACACACACACACACACACACAAATACAGCGAAGAAAACAATAAAGGTAAAGATTTTTTTTTTTGTAAAATCAGATCTCAAATTATTAAGCCCACGCTGGACTTCCGTTCCTATAGAGCGTAGTTCTATAAAATAATAGTAAAAATAAGTGTACTATGGGTACCTCAATTCCCTCAATTCTGTATTCACAAAGATCAGTCCACAAGTTTTTCGCCTACAGTTTTAAATTAATTGTTTTAGCAACTGAGTGCGTGTAGGATTTTATTATATTCCTTGCGTATAATTTAACTTTATGATTAACACAATTAAGTTTAATTTAAAGTTAACTACTTGACTTGTCTAGAGTCTATTACAAAATTTTACAAAGTCTTTGTGAAAAGAATAATAATAATTAGGGTTTATACTTTATACTCTAACAGACCAGGTTACCCTACTTACACTGTCAGAGTCAAATCACAATTTAAAGGTTGTGTAGCCAACCTATATGTTGCAGTTTCAGGTCGCAAGATTACTACAGGACCTGCAACATGACCTAACGACTGCCTCCTACATATCTTATAGGAAACATTTGGATTGGCTTGTGGCCGTCTGTGGCTAATTAAAGTGTTCTTTACTGCTGTAGTAGCTGTAGTATTATTAGTTTGTTTTTCTCAATAAAGCTATTTGCCACAAAAAAATATTAGGTATTGTTATATACGACGGAACCCTCAAACTAAAGCTCTTCTCTCACATGTCCACAATTTTATTTGGTATAAAAGTTTTGCAATCAACTGCGATGCGCGGTTCAAAATAACTAACCTACCGTAGTTTTCGTTGGCACGGCTTTTATGGTCGGATCTATCGCTTTTTTTAAACATTTTGATTTTTTTGTTTTGTTCACAACTCACGATTATTAACGAGTATCAAGGAGCAACTGAGAAAAGAATAGAATACCTATTTATTGCATAACAAATTACAAGAAGTAATTATAATTTTTTTATTTTTGTTTTGTTATTATTATAAATAGGTACATAACTAACTTAAAAGTAGACGTAAACATTTGGCGGTCTTATCGATTAAAGTAATATTTACAACAACCTGATTGGAAGGTATATATTATATCTACCTAATTTGCGAACATGCAAGCGAATTATCAAAATCAGAGCAATTCTTTCGTTTTGATAACTTTATTTAAATTAAATATCTTACCGATATAACGTTCTCTCTTTGAAGGTTTATAGAACGAATTTGATTAAAATTCACACAAAATTAAAATGCAACTAAGTAATAAAGTAAAAGTGCAGTGCTTACGATGAATAGAAGCAGCTTCAAAGGGCACCCAGCAAACTTTGCAATGAAACGTTGAAATTCATAAACCACTACTTTGGTTTCACTTAAATAAATAATTTCGTATTTATTTTACGGAGGGATGCTTTTGTAAACTATTTTAATATTCCATACTTTTGCCGCAGCATAAATTATTTTCTTTATTTTATTATAGCGTAAAGTAGCGTAAGTAGCTTTACTTCTGAAGGGGAAATTTGGGTTTAATAAAAATTCAATGGAACGCAGCATTCTAGGCATAAAAAGAACAGATATAATACGTAATACCACACTGCGCTCTAAAACGGGCTTAATAGACGTAGGTGCTAAAGCTGCCAAACTAAAATGGGGTTGGGCGGGTCACACCATCCGCATGAATCCTGACCGCTGGGCAAAGGTCGCCACAGAATGGGCACCAGAAGATGGAAGACGTCGTCGCGGCCGGCCCCGGAAGAGATGGCGTGATGATCTGGACGCGCACCAGACGGGCTGGCAAGAGACGGCGCTTGATCGCGATATGTGGAAAGACTTGGGGAGGCCTTTGCCCAGCAGTGGGACAGCATAGGCTAAATATAATAATAATAAAAAATTCAATAAAAAGCTATTTTTAACTCGATTTATAAGTAACTCTCTAACCATCATCTTGCCTGATCTACTATTTATTTTTTTCATTATAGGATAGCCTTTGTCCGGGATCCTTACGAGTATCTTAAGCGACGACCGAAGATGGTAGCAGATCAAATGTAGAAAGCGGGATAGATCCCTTCGTAGCTTCACTGAACACCACTGAGCTCAATAGTACCTATAAGTATCAGTCATATCTCTCAAAGCGATTTCTCCCAGGTCGTAAATAACCAAAGTAAAGTTCTGAATCGATAACGTATCACGGTTCAATTAATGTTGTCACCACTCACCGCGAACCGCGAACGGCAACTTTGCCCCACTTTGCTCCCACTTTGGCCCCAAGTTTCCGAATACTTGGGGCAACTTTAACCGTTGTGTGACGTTTATTGTTTGTAAAATACCTTGATGAATTTGACAAAAATGCATAGTGATATTATTGGGCTGAAAAGTCTTGAAAGTTTTATTTAGGTTAAATAACAATAATTGGAGTATAAGTAGGTACATAAAACAATATTTATTTTTGCCGCAAAAAGGCCCCAGCTCAGCTTATGTAGGTTCAAAAAAATATCTACGCTGGTCTTCCGCTGGCACCAACGGCATCACGACCAGGCTAACAATCTTGTCTTGACATCTTATGACTCTTGAGTACGAGACCACGATGATTTATGGTATGACTAGGTGTGTGCTGCGGTTTTTCCTGCTGTACTGTAGCCTGTGTGTTAGTCCAGGGTCTAAACTATATCTGTACCAAATTTCAGCTCAATGGATCCATCCGTTTAGGCGTGAAAGAGTAACAAACATACATCCAGTTATACATTCTTAAAAACTTTCACGTTTATATTATTAGTAAAATTAGTAAGATAGTAGAATTTATTTACAATCTCGCCCGATGTTGACTGGTATTTTTTTTATACAAGAACTTAGAACAAAATACAATTACACTAAAATTATAAACTAAAACCTAACTAATATTAAATAAAAAAAAAATATTTTAGCTTTTTATTTATTTATTTAACAAATATTATAATAAATGTTAAGCGATGTTAAGTGACGATGCGATCGAAGATGGCAAACTAAACCTAGATGGCGGGATAAATCCCTCAGTTTTTTTTTAAATTCAGTTAAAGAGAATATTTTAGGGTATAGCCTAAAACGAATGGACTAAGGATTACCAAAGACTCACAAAGGACGCATACAAAAATATGATCCATCTGAAAACTGAAAGCTTTTGGCGGCGAATACATATTTCTCCCGCAAGGCGAGTTGGCTGTACTATTCAACCAATACTTAGTCTAGATCTAGATAGATCTAGGATTATAGACACTAAGCTTAAAAGCTTAATACAGGCTCACGGTCGCATGATGTGTGTTTTCTAAATATATACAAGTGAAATTAAAAAAAACTTTTTAAAAACAAGCTTTTATCATTACCATTTAGCACCATAAAGTATTCGTCAAGACGAATCAAATGAGCCAAAACTCGATGGGGTTACGTCGTTTAATTACGGAGTTCCTATGGCCATCCCCGCTTCATCATTAGATCAGCTCCATGTCATAATAATATTGCATTGTCATCCGATTTATGCATGCATGCAAAATTTCAGCTTAATCGGAAACCAGGAAGGGGGTCAAATTTAACTTGAAAGATTTGATTACAGACAGACAGACAGACAACAGACAAGTGAAAGTAAATAAAAGCTTGTACAAAGGAAAGAGTGACTGACTGATTTATCAACGCATAGCTCAAACCGCTGAACAGATTCTCTTGAAATTTGGAATATAGATAGGTTTTATTACGTAGACCTCCGCTAAGAAAGGATTTTGCCACGCGGGCAAAGCCGCCAGCACAAACTAGTAAAATCTAAAATTTTATTATTTCAAAGTATTTTTAATTAATAATTATTAAACAAGTGAAATTTTAAAAATACTTTTTAAAAACAAGCTTTAATTATCATTATACCATCTTGCATCATATATTACTCGTCAAGACGAATCAAATGAGCCCAAACTCGATGGGGTTGCGTTGTTTAATGACAGAGTTCCTATGGCCACCTTCCAGCTCCATCATCAGATCAGCTCCATGTCATAATAATATTGCATTGTCATCCGATTTACACACGCATGCAAATTTTCAGCTCAATTGGAAACCGGGAAGTGGGTCAAATCAAACTTGCAAGATTTGATTACAGACAGACAGACAGACAGACAGACAGACAACAGACAGGTAAAAGTAATATAAAGCTTGTAAAATTGCCTAGTGCGATAAGACCGCCGATTGTTTTCCTAGCATTAAGATATCTAGCTCATTAAGCTTCTTTTTAATTGTTTGCTAGTTACTACCCACTGGACAAAACCGTGTCCGCCAATCGGTCATTGTGACCGTGTTCCGGCATGATGTTCAGTGAAGCCAGGGAGGGATTTATCCCGCCTTCTAGGTGTAATCTGCAGCCATCTACGGCCGCATCGTTGCTTAACATCACGCAAGATCGTGGTCAAAGGCTTGGCTACAATGAATTAAAAATGTTATGTTATTACCTCTATTGTTTCAACAAGTGAAATTTAAAAAATACTTTTTAAAAACAAGCTTTAATTATTGTTATCATCTTGCATCATAAAGTACTCGTCAAGACGAATCAAATGAGCCCAAACTCGATGGGGTTGCGTTGTTTTATGACAGAGTTCCTTTGGCCACCTTCCAGCTCCATCATCAGATCAGCTCGATGTCATAAAAATATTGCATTGTCATCCGATTTACACACGCATGCAAATTTTCAGCTCAATTGGAAACCGGGAAGTGGGTCAAATTTAACTTGCAAGATTTGATTACAGACAGACAGACAGACAGACAGACAGACAACAGACAGGTGAAAGTAATATAAAGCTTGTAAAAAGGTAATTTCTACAAAATTTTGGACCAATAGCCTTGAAAAAGTGACGTTTATTCCCCTATGGGACACTCAAACCACACAAGGTAAGTGACCTCCAAAATTAACTCCTCTAACTCGAAAAAATATCCATCATTTCGTGTCAATCGTGAACCCAAGTTGGACCCTAAAGTGTTCCATTCACGGCTGATCCGCCCACAAAGGGTACCCCAAATAGAAATTATTTTCTCCTATAGAAATTTTCTCACATTCAAGAAAAGGGATTCAAGGAGTGGTTTTTGTAAAAGCGAGTAAAAGCGGTATTGAGCGAGTGGACACGCTTCAACGCGCACTCACTATACATATAACACAGCTTTATGTACATTTATGTAGGTAATTTTAGTTTATATGACACAAGCTGTGCTCAGCGGTTTTACCCATATATAGCCTATGTGTTATTCCAGGGTCAAAGCTATCTCTATACCTTCTCTATAAATTTCAGTTCAATCAGTTCACCCGTTTAGGCGTGAAACAGTAACAAACATACTTCCAGACATCCAAACATCCATTAATTCTTACAAACTTTCACGTTTATAATATTAGTAAGATTTAAGCCGACGTTACACAGACGAAATATATATATTTAGGCCAACTTATTTCAACAAAAAACATGGCACAAAAGGAAGTAGATAGAAGAGTATCAAATACCTGGAAACGCTATTTGTCACTAAAAGAAATTATGAAAAGTAAATATATACCTATTATAAAAAAGGCTAAACTATATAATACATCTATATTACCTTGCCTAACTTATGGATGCCAAACTTGGCCTTCTACATTAAAAATACACAATACCATTCAGACATGCCAGCGAGCGATGGAAAGGAGTATGTTAAATATCAAATTAAAAGATAAATGGAGAGCCACTAAAATAAGAAAATATACAAAAGTAGAAGACGCTAATAGAAAAATAAAGAAATTAAAATGGAAATGGGCGGGACACATGATGAGGACAAACAACAGATGGACAAAAGACATAACGGAATGGTATTCCCGAAGTGGAAAAAGACAAAGAGGAAGGCAGATAAAAAGGTGGGAAGATGATTTACCGGAAGGATGGAGAAGATCAGCTCGTGATAGGGAAACCTAGAGAGGACTAGAGGAGGCCTATGTCGTTAGTCGACAACCTGACCAAGTTACTGATTAAGAAATTTTTGAATTAAATGATAATAAGTAATGTAATAAAAATATAAATGTTGAATATATAATAGTAAATAAAAATTATAAGAAATATAAAATATATTGTAATAGATATATATTATAGTTATGAATAATAATAATAATTTTATAAGTTAATAATTTCAATAATGGTCAGTGAAATAAAGGCTATTTTTATTTTTATTTTATTTATTTATTTTTATTACACAGACGCTAAAATGATTGCGATCTGGGACGAAATTTTCATAAAGTTATAATTTATAAATTTACTAGTGCACCCGCGCGCACTTCGTCGCAATTAATTTTGTAAACTTTTCTAGCATTTCAGATACCTGCATACCAAACTTCGGCTTAATCAAATTAGTAGTTTAGTCAAGAAAAGGTAACAAACAAACACACATTTTCCATCAATAACATAAGTATAGATATCGAGTTCCCTATTTCACACCCTCCATTGCTCAGTCGACAAATAATACGGGTTAATAGAAGCATAGAGTAAATGATTTCCCGTATACGTCGGCGTGATATACGACATTATTGGATGATATATACGCGTATACGAATGTCTATTCTATTGCTATTATTGGTTTAATTGGTTTATTTATGATTTATTGTTTCATGATTTAGAAATGATTTATTAAAAACCGGACAAAACCTTATTGCCATAGGCCATAATATGGTCGTTACAACCATGTTGCAACACGATGTTTTTTAAAGCCATTGAAGGATTTATCCCGCCTTCTAGGTTTAATCAGCTACCATCTTCAGACGCAACATCGCAGTTCAGGCGAGATCGTGGTAACAAAAATGCACACATACACACATATCTCAATTTTTTATAACATTTCTACAGATGTCAAGTTTTTCACACCCGCTGTTGCTCAGTCTACAAATAATATGGGTTAATAGAAGCATAGAGTAAATGATTTCCCGTATACGTCGGCGTGATATACGACATTATTGGATGATATATACGCGTATACGAGTGTCTGTTCTATTGTTGTTATTGGTTTAACTATTGAACTATTTGGTTATGATTTATCGTTTTATGATTTCTATTCTTAATCGCTTCGTTCTTGGCAGAACGGTCGTGGTCGTCACGATGTGTCTACGGTATGGGCAGATGTTGCTCGCGTCACTACGTATCGCCATTTCTCCCTATTGCTTGTCAGTCTGGAGCACTCATGCAGGGGGCCACCCACTGCGGTTTTTATTTGGTCGGTCCACCTCAAAGGCGACCTACCCCTTGGTCTTGTGCCTTCCACCTTTCCCAGCACCACTAGCCTTTCAATGGAGTCTTTCTCTCGCCTTGATATGTGCCCGAAAAATGTTAATACACTTTATCGCTGGAGGTCCTGGGTTGAAATCTCAGTGTGGCAAAGATTTTCGCCTGGACGCTACCGTGTTTCGGAAGGCACGTAAAACTTTGGGTCCCGGTTGTTTCCTATAAGATATGTAGGAGGCAGTCGTTAGGTCATGTTGCAGGCCTTGTAGGAATCTCGGCGACCTGAAACTGCAACATATAGGTTGGCCACACAACCTATAAATTGTGATTTGACTCTGACAGTGTAAGTAGGGCAACCTGTTCTCTTGGAGTATAAACCCCAATTATTTATTTTTTTATTTTTTTATCGCTCGCTTTATGATTTAGAAGTGATCTATTTAACTTATCTGTTTATACTGGTGGTAAGGCTTCGGCCTACCTAGTTACCACCCTCGAGACATAAACGTGTCGGTCATTAAGATCCAATTTCTTGATTGACATATTCTACATAACTAATTCCTAATTTTGACATTGTTTTATAATTGACATTTATTATGTGTATCAATAATAATTACATATTACATATTGCATGCCGAAAGGCAGATTATGGCGCTCTAGAGAAATAATCCTAAATTGTTCCATCTTATTGTACCCATTTTCGCAATCAATAAATGAATTATGAATTAAGAATTTCAGTACGACGTTCAGTGAAGCCAATGAGGGATTTATCTCGCCTTCTAGGTTAAATCTGCTACCATCGTAGCAACATCGGTTAAAATTGTGCGAGATCGTGGTCAAAGGCTTATTTATAACTTAAAAAAAGAACTATAACAATTTCAATATAACATTTTAAACTTCGGCGATTTGAACTCATGTTAATTTTTATCGGGACTTATCGCGTAATACTTAATATTTTGTTATAAAACGTCTTAGTTAGCAATGCTATTCGCACTCAAAACTGAGTAAAATATATGAATGATTAAAAATTATGATTTTAAGAGAACAGCAAAAAAATTAACCACTTGCTGATGCCAACTGTTTTGAGAGGCGACTATAGCCTGATAAACCAACTAACTTCCTATGTTAAGTATAGCTCAGTAATTTCGCTGTGTTGTATTATGTACTTTTATTTATGTCAATAAAGAACTTTGAAAATGAATGAATGAATACAGTAATTTCAACGAATTTCATTTATCAAAAACGCTTCACATCGAGTTTAGGGTAAGCAGTTTATAAAACTAACTCTATTCAAACATTTTGTTGCGCTTTTGTGTGCGACATTGTGGAAGTGCGGTAAACTTTAACTGGGTATGTATTACCTACAATGTATACGAATATTCACTGCTCTCTGAGTATTCCAGTCGCTTTTACTTTTATGATTATTGTATGGGAATTTATGGAGTGTTAGTTACGATACTAGTGGACTCGCGCGCACATTGTCGCGCTTAATAGTAAATTATCAGTGTTTCTCTACTATATTATGCCTGCATTATACATATAAACCTTCATCTTGAATCACTCTATCTATCAATTAAAACCGCATCAAAATCTGTTGCGCAGTTTTAAAGATATAAGCATACCTACATACATATGTACAGACAGACGCGAGGAGCAACTTTATTTTATACTAGTGAGTAGTGATAATAATTAGTAGTCATTAAATATCTAGTATAAAACGTGTAAGTTCACGTATGTGGAAACGAATCTTGGTATCGGTGGACACAAAATGCGGCGATCCGTTTCCAATTTTTCGGATCCACGGAACCGTGGACACATCACACAAACTCCTTCGGTATTCCACATTTTGTTGCTCTTGAGAACGGTGCAGCAAAATGTTTTTTTCGTATCCGAAAACTCTGCTTCTAATGAAAGATATCGTAATTGTCTGAAACCCAGGATCGAGCCTAACTTCGACTTTCATATCTGTAAGCTTAGTCGGAAATATTGCATAGTACATTTTTTCATTCAAGGTTACCTACAAAATTAGGTACAACTTTTCTTTGCAGACAAAGTAACTTAGGTTTAACATAAGTGTAACTTTCATTAAAAAAAAAAACTACGCAACTACGCTTTATTGCTAGAACTTTCGAAAAAAAAGCTTATCAACTAGGTACGCTTTCTAGCTAAAACTTTCAAATGGTATTTGACAATAAAAGTTGTCAACTTGTCGTATAGCCAGGCGATGGCAGGACCTGACGACAGATGCGCTCTTGTTCCTGCTTCCGAAACTGGAAGGATGTGGAAAAGTAAGGATGTTGGAAACTTAGAGCATTGATAAAATAAGTTCAGGAATTCCGGAGCCTGATATAGGAACAGCACTCCTCATAATGGTGTTAGTAAAAGGAGCTGTAAAATAGTTTTAAGGCTTACATAAATGTTTGAATAGTTAATGGAATTAGGCGTTATTTTGTGGAAATCAATGGTAATTATTAGTTAAATATTAAATTTTTGAACTCAGAATATAGAGTAACAAATTGATGATGATAGAGTAACAGATGCGCTGCTCTTGTTTTTGCTTCCGAAACTGGAAGGATGTGGAAAAGTAAGGATGTCGAAAACTTAGACCATTGATTAAGCATCCAGGAGCCAAAATATAAGAACAGCCCTTACAAAGTTCTTAAGAAAATGAACTTTAAACGTCCTGTGAGGGCTTTGCCCTCTGGTTAAATCTTTTATTTAATCATTAAATTTAAATATTTAGTGTTAATTCCGCTTCAATTTATGAGTCCAAGTAAGCTTAATAGGTGGCGAGGGATTCGAATTAATATAAAAACTCTGGAAGTGAATATAAAGCAACCGATTATTTTCATCAGTTTCTTATTTTGTCATATAGATTTTAATGGTAGACAGATGACCTTATAAAGGTCGCCGGAAGACAGTGGATGCAGATCACGGTATATTATGTAAGTCCAAAGGGGAGGCCGATGTTCAGCAGTGGACGTCCTACGGCTGAGATGATGAAATAAAAGATTTATCTTCACCGCTTATTTTGTTCTCAGTCCGAAGTCCAGTAAACCAATATCGATGCTGCGAAGTATCGCCGCTTTGCCAACATGTGTTGAGATTTAATAAAAGTTTTTGAAATTGTACATCGGACGCTCGTGCAGGTGGCCGATCGGAGTTTTTGTTTTTAAATCTGTTGGAAAGGTTCCATCTTACGAAGAACGGAGCCTTTAAAAGGAAGCCACACTTCGCGTAAATTTTCAAACAAAACTAAACATCAAAAATGCTTTATTGAGAACTGACACATAATCTGAAGTGAAGCGACATCAATTTTAAATTGATAAAACAAATACACACCTACTTGCTTTTAATTTGCTAATTATTTTTTGTGTAAATCTAGGAATAGGTTGAAATTTTTTTTCTATACAATTAAGTAAGAAGACAAGCAAGACGCTCTCCTAATTGTAAGAGATAACAGGGGGTACAGTGCCACCTAAGATTTCACAATGATGTAAAATTCTAGGTGCACTGCACGCTTCTTACAGGAGTCATAAGATGTTAAGATTTCAGCCCAGTAATTTCACTAGCTACAGTGCCCTCTTACCGAAGCACAGTAATGTTTGCACATCACTGCTAAGCTAGAATAACTGGCACTGTTGGTGTACCCACCTAATCGACCTCCTGCAAAGGAAGTGTACCTTCGGAAAAGAATTTTCAACAAACGTAGACGAAGTCGCGTCGGTGAGATAGAATGCCTTATAATATAAGATTTCTATAGAATTCTCCACCTTTCATGTGCAAATCCATCATTTTAAAAACTCGTTTTTCATTTTCAACATCAGTAGTTCACCAAAGGGTATAAGATATCCTTTTTGTCAAAATTAGATTGCACCCTATTTTGTGCGGAACCCTCGGCTTTTATCCGGCGGGTCTATTTAACCCTAAATAGTGAGTAGAGATGGGACCGATAGTTGTTTTGCCGGACAATTGGAAAAATATGGGGAAACCAGATTTAGAGAAAATCAATAGAATTTCAATGTAAATGTTTTAAATAAAGTACAGAATATTCCGAAAAGCACCACTGGTAGAAAAAAAGGTAATGTATTATAGAAAAAAAGAAATAAAAATTGGTTCAACAAGAGTAAGTTTAAACCATTTTCATCATCATTATCATCATCATCCACAACCTTCTGCGCCCCATTGCTCATAAATATCATACAATTTCTATCTATCTACTTAGCTGCTATATCCACTCCATTACCTATATGCTAACTCATCACATCACCCAACGCTTTACAGTCCTGTGCGAGTCTCAGGCCCGGACTCCAGCAAAGCGGAGACGTACAAAGTACGAACGAAAAGGAAATTCAGATGTTATATAAAAGCAATGGAATTTCGTTAAAACGACGAAAACATCTCTCCGCTCTTACGTCTCCGCTTTGGTGATGTCCGGGCCTCAGTTCATTCTGACGTACATTGTGTCGATATCGTCTGGCCATCGGCCATGTACCCGGATTATGTACCCGGTCAAAACTGAAAGTGGCCGGATTCCAGCACATCTCTCAAGTGTGGACAGTGTTTAATTATGATTGCAGTATATATTCTACCGGAAAATGGTTTATCTTTTATGCCTATTAGGCTTAGGGTCATACACTCGGAGTAATATCTTTCCCGAATTCTTCTAAGAAGCTCTTTCCGGTGCTACCTCGGCCCAGCCGTCCTGGTGAGAAATAAAGGTGTGAAATATTTATCCGACCAAACTTAAAAGTGGCCGGATAAATTCACATCCCTAATGTCCGAAGTGTGGACAGTGTTTAATTATGTTTGCAGTATACATCCTGCCGGACAATGGTTTATCATTTATGCCTGTTAAGGGGCAGTTTTGTTCATTAAGGCTTATAGGGTAGAATTTGATAGGAAGTAAATTACAAAGTTAATCATTTTGCCGGTTAAAGGAGATTTGACCTCGTCTCAAGTTCGAATCCCGGTGTGGTCTAACTTTTTTGTGCATGAACTATGAACATGTTTTAGGAGCTTCTACTAAACATTTTTTCCACTGACAAGATCTGCTTTCCGGCTAACGATAACTCTTCCACTTCTCGCATTCTCAGTAAAATGATTAGTTCTTAAAGCTGAACGCACATCTATCAGAGCCGAACGTGCCGAACGAATCGAATTTTGAATTCTGTACATGAAATCTTGCACACTTCTTCGCGTCGCGTCGCATCGTCGGAAGAAGATTTCCTATACAAAATCTAAAGTTCGATTCATTCGGTGCATTCAGCTCAGATAGATGTGCGTTCACGTTAAAACATCCCTTAGCACCTAACCAAAGTCTAGCCAAAGTCGCTCAGGTCTACCGCGTAGTCTGGCGCTGGTAGTTACAAGGTCTAAGCATTTTTCTACGTAGGGTGGGTCATCATATTCCAAGCTAGACTGAAGACGATGCGCGAATCAATTCGCATTCAATTCGTCATTTCTGGACAAGATCATAAAAGGGGAAGTGGAATGGAATCCAGTATCAAGAAGGTATTCGCGTGCTAACGAAATTCAAAAACCGGAGGATACCGTTAGTGTCGTGTGTCGTGACAACCCTGAAAACACTTTCGACCGAAAGAGGGTAGATGAAAATCTACCGTCTCGACGCCGGAGGACCGACGCCTCTGCAGTTTGCTCGTGACCACGGTACATGTAACTGTGCTAAAACGTCAAGGTTTTATAATGATTTTGTGAAACTTACATAAAAATAATTACGCGAAAAGACCCGATCAATAAAATTAACGTAAGTTAAAATCGCGAAAATTTAAAGTGTTAATATCATAAAAGGTCACATACGCTCTGTATTGAAGCGTATTTCAAGATATGGAATAAAATCCGAAGCTATTTCGACAAATAGATTCGTAAAGCTCAAAACACTTGGCGCCGGAGTCAACTCTTGGATAATACCTGTATAGACTATGCGAAAAGAGAAGAGACCTAGTCACAGCAGGACCTTGAATATGTACTTAAAATATTTATTGTTAATTTGATAAAACACGGGTGAGATACAACACAGTAAAGTACCATTATTACTTAGGGCACTGTAGCTAGTGAAATTACTGGGCTGAAGAGTCTTAACATCTTATGACTCTCAAGTAAGAAGCGTTGGCGCAGTGCACTGGGTAGCACTGTACTAATTATGGGCAGCGTTATCTCTTACCATCAGGAGGGCGTCTTGCTCGTCTTCTTGCTTCATGGTTAAAACAAAAACCGTGACCTCACTAATCGTACTCGAGTACATTTTGTACTGAATAGTGACGTAGCGCGTCCCCATCCAAAAACTCATGAGCGTTTTATCTCAGCCATTTAATATTATGTTATTTACAAGCCAAAAATACCTACGTCTAATATTACCTTATTTTCACCAAAGTTTTATAAAAAAAGTGGTGGCGGTTTTTTTTTTCTAAATATTTTTTTTTATTAATTATTTTACGCTCAAAGTATAGTTTTTTATATCTTTGACCTAATTAACATTTTTATTAAAAGCTTTTAATTGTTTAGATCCCCTTACGCCACGATTCACCAAATTCTGCACAGAGTAAGGTCCCCCGACTTTCTCCTTAGGGACCTCCCTTATATTCAAATCGGGACCCAAGTTTAAACTGATAATATGTAAAATGGGTCGATCTTTTCTGAATTCTTATTTCCGAAGCGATTTGGGGACATTCATGTTTATTTCCTGAGATTACTTGAGGATATTTTTGTAATCTTTTTCTTCTTATTGGGTTTCTGTTTACTTTTGGGCAGTTGAGGTGTTGATGAGTATTTTAAACTTAAATTAGGTTTTATAGTTTTTAGTTTTTGGAACAGTTTACCCTACTTTGTTTAATATGTGACAAACAAGCAGACGGTCCACCTGATGGTGAGTGGCTACCGTCGCCTATGGATACCTGCAATACCAGGGGTACCGCTGGTACGTTGCCTACCTTTACGTTACTTACACTGTCAGAGTCAAATCACAATTGTAAATTATTGTGTGGCTAACTACAGTTTCAGGTCGCCAAGATTACAACTAGGCCTGCAAAATTACCTAACGACTGTCTCCACAATATGTAATAGGAAACACAGATTTGATCCTACGGATGGATGACAAGCGACTTGAAAAGACTTTTTTTTACAACTTTAAAGCAGCTCGACCGATGTCTATAAATTTAAGATAGACCGCCAATAATTATTGTTAGGGCTTGTTCACGTGAACGCGCGGGCGCGGGCGCGGGCGCGAAATATCAAACATATGACGTGCTATGAGGGTGTTCACGTACAACGCACGTGCGGTGTGAGCACAGTCTGTCGCGCCCGCGCCCGCGTGTTGTAACGTGAACAAGCACTTCCACTCAGACTATTTTTAACTTTGTCATTTTAAAGTTTTTCTGTTTTTGTGTACAACATGGAGTATCTTTCATTCATTCATTCATTCTGTGCAAGCGTCTTCGAGTAATCGATGAACACACAAAAAAGAGACAACATTCCGACGAATTGATAACCTTCTCACTTTTTCAAACTGGTAAAATGGAAACGGTGGCAAACACAACGCAGTCGATTCTCGAAACGTCCCTCAGGACTCAGGACAGACGGAAAAGCTTGAATTTTCAATATAAATACCTACAATATTCCATTCTGCCCCAGATATGGAAAGAGGTATTGCGATATTGATATTTTTAAAGTACAGGTATCGTATTCGGAAATTCATTTCTTTTCAAATGGTTTGAGATTTTTACTCAGGTTTCTTTCTTTAAATTTCGTCTCGTTTTCTTGTCCTTTGCCTTTTTAGTACTTAAATAATTTTCAATTTTACACAAAAAAATTGGCAGACAATTTTATGATAATACACAAAATGGCAGAAGAATTATTTTACACAGGTTTTCGTAAATATTTTATTAACTTTACACCACAAACGCGCACGCATACACATTTTGTTTCTTAGTATTTCAAATTTTTATATACATATAAATATTATCTACTAATCTAAACTTTATAACACTAATCTAAAAATTCAAAACACTACGCCTAACTAGAAATTACCAATCCAAATTACAAAGGAAAACGATAATAAAAACTTTATTAACTATAATTTAAAAATGTGTATTTATTTGATATGAAAAAGTGTCCATCCCTATATAACTTAATCGTTAATCTCAATGTGTGTTAATCAAATTCCAAACCTAAGCAACTTTATCAATAAACAAGTAAAATTTAAAAAAAACTATTTAAAAACAAGCTTTTATTATCATTACCATCTAGCACCAAAGAACTCGTCAAGACGAATCAAATGAGCCCAAACTCGATGGGGTTGAGTTGTTTTATTACGGAGTTCCTTTGGCCACCTTTCAGCTCCACCATCAGATCAGCTCTATGTCATAGAAATATTGCATTGTCATCCGATTTACACACGCATGAAAATTTCAGCTCAATCGGGTACGAGAAGTGGGTCAAATTAAACTTGCAAGATTTTATTACAGAAAGACAGACAGAAAAACAGGTGAAAGTAAATAACCGGGTTTACCGGGGGTAGACTTCCTTTGCAGGAGGTCGTCTAGGTGGGTACCCCAACAGTGCCAGTTATTCTACCGCCTGAGCAGTGATGTGCAAACATCACTGTGTTCCGGTAGGAGGGCACTGTAGCTAGTGATATTACTGGGCTAAAGAGTCTTAACATCTTATGACTCTTGAGTAAGAAGCGTTGGTGCAGTGCTCCTAGAGTTTCACATAATTGTGAAATCCTAGGTAACACTGTACTGATTATGGGCAGCCGTTATCTCTTAACATCAGGAGAGCGTCTTGCTCGTCTTCTACTTCATAACATAAAAAAAAAGCTTGTAAAAAGGAATTAAAATATTCCAACCACAGAGTACACAGTATTTTAAAATTTAAAACTACAGCATGTTCACAAAATCCCTGCGTTACAAAAGTCCGTAACACAAGTACCTACAGAACGAAAGGTCCTGTCAAAGCTGACGTAGAACAAAAGCACGTGCATTTGCTAATGAAGGCTTAAAGTGCACCCAGGTGACAAAAAATTGTGAAGGATTTTGCTACTTTTGTTTTTTTTTATAAAATGAAATGCTTGTTTTGAATTGAGAACTAAATTGTATAGAATCAGCGATGGTAACTTTTTAATTAAACAACCGTGATTTTGCAGTGTGTATTTTTTTTGTAACTCTTTAGTTGTAGTTTTCTCCACATTGAAAAATCGTTTTTTATGATTTTGATGTTTAGGTTACGATATACAATTTTATGCCGAAGTAGTATTTCTAGTTGAAATTCGGAACATACGGATAACAAAATAAAAATAATAAAAAAAAGTATTAATTGCCCAATAACTAATATTACAAAACTACACCTCTATAAACTTGTCGAAACTATCTATTCATACATGGCTCTTCCATTCCTAATACATCGTGTTCATTTTATCCTGAACTATGCGTCGCTACAAGGTGTTAATATTGCGAAGAATTTCAAATTTAGAACATATGTATATATATAAAAAAAAAAAAGATTGTTAAATTACCGATTAATCACTACATACATAGTATAAAACAATGTCGCTTCCCCTTGTCTATCCCGATGTATGATATCTTTAAAACTACGCAACCGATTTTGATTTTCAGTATCAAACAGATAGAATGATTCAGGAGGAAGGTATATCATCATCATCATCATCATCTCAGCCGTAAGACGTCCACTGCTGAACATAGGCCTCCCCTTTGGACTTCCATATGTACCGGTTGGAAGCGTCCTGCATCCAGCGTCTTCCGGCGACCTTTATAAGGTCGTCTGTCCACCTTGTGGGTGGACGTCCTACGCTGCGTTTGCTAGTCCATGGTCTCCACTCGAGCACTCTTCGACCCCATCGGCCATCCGCTCCGAAACTATATATAATATGTATAATATAGAAGAGAAACTCTGATAATTTTCTGTTAGGCATTACGAAGTGCGCACGGGTCCACTAGTAACTACAGGCTGTATAAACTTGTCGAAACTATCTATTCATACACGGCTCCTCCATTCCTAATACATGGTGTTCATTTTATCCTGAACTATGCGTCGCTACAGGGTGTTAGTTTTGCGAAGAATTTCAAATTTAGAACACAAATATTAAAAAAATACTTCTATCCCGATTCTTCCCCCTGTCTGTATGTCTATCCCGATGTATGATAGATATCTTTAAAACTACGCAACCGATTTTGATTTTCAATATCAAACAGATAGAATGATATAGGAGGAAGGTTTATATATAGGTACATATGTATAATACATGCATAATTTATTTATTTTTTTGTGATGAAGTAGAAGACGAGCAAGACGCTCTCCTGATGTTAAGAGATAACGGCTGTCCATAATCAGTACAGTGTTACCTAGGATTTCACAATTATGTGAAATTCTAGGAACACTGCACCAACGCTTCTTACTCAAGAGTCATAAGATGTTAAGACTCTTTAGCCCAGTAATTACACTAGCTACAGTGCCCTCCTACCGGAGCACAGAAAAGATAGAAGAGAAACTCTGATAATTTTCTGTTAGACGTTACGAAGTGCGCACGGGTCCACAAGTAACTACAGGCTGTATAAACTTGTCAAAACTATCTATTCATACACGGCTCTTCCATTCCTAATACATGGTGTTCATTTTATCCTGAACTATGCGTCGCTACAGGGTGTTAGTTTTGCGAAGAATTTCAAATTTAGAACACAAATATTTAAAAAATACTTCTATCCCGATTCTTCCCCCTGTCTGTATGTCTATCCCGATGTATGATAGATATCTTTAAAACTACGCAACCGATTTTGATGCGGTTTTCAGTATCAAGCAGATAGAATGATTTAGGAGAGGGTTTATATATTAGGTACTAGGTACATATAATACATGCATAATAAAGTACAGAAACTCTAAAAATTTTCTGTTAGGCATTACGAAGTGCGCACGGGTCCACAAGTAACTACAGGCTGTATAAACTTGTCGAAACTATCTATTCATACACGGCTCTTCCATTCCTTATACATGGTGTTCATTTTATCCTGAACTATGCGTCGCTACAGGGTGTTAGTTTTGCGAAGAATTTCAAATTTAGAACATATATAAAAAAAAGATTGTTAAATTACCGATTAATCACTACATACATAGTGTTAAGGACAACGCCAGCCCTTTAGATATTAAGAACATTAGATTAGGAAAACTTTGGTAAAATTAAACTTAATTTTAAGGTATTGCAATGTAATAATAATTATTAACCGTTAGAGGCATGACAAGGACGGACATACAGACCGTTAATGACCGTTAAATGCATGATAGAGACAAGCCTATATAACGGAAGGAAATAGCAATAAAAAATGTACAATTAGCGATCATAGGTATCGTACGGGCGGGAGACCTTAAAAATGTATATAAATAGGTTGAGATTTTAATATTGTGTTCAGTATCTTCAGTCGTCTCCTAACGCTCATAATGTAAACAAGTTAGTCGTAAAAGTGTAAAATTGTGCCTAGGTAACCTAGATTGGGAATTATAAGTTAATAAATGCAGTGAAAGTGTAAATCAAAGTTGTTATTTAAAAACCCCTCTAAATAGAACAGTAAAATCCAGTAGGAAAATAAGTAATACAGTCCACTATAGGTAAACGTAACATTTTGGTCCTTCGTAAGCCGAATTATATTTAATTTAGAGTCAGTGTTTTTAGTAAAGTTTAGATTCAGTGCATTTTGGAAAAGTTTAACGTCAGTGTTTGAAAAGTCTAGATTCAGTTTTTCTTGCACTTATACCTAGATTCAGTGTATTTTTGGGAAAGTTTAACGTCAGTGTTTGAAAAGTCTAGATTCAGTTTTTCTTGCACTTATACCTAGAATCAGTGTATTTTTGGGAAAGTTTAACGTCAGTGCTTTGAAAAGTCTAGATTCAGTTTTTCTTGCACTTATACCTAGAATCAGTGTATTTTTGGAAAAGTTTAACGTCAGTGCTTTGAAAAGTCTAGATTCAGTTTTTCTTGCACTTATACCTAGAATCAGTGTATTTTTGGAAAAGTTTAACGTCAGTGCGTTAATAAATCTAAAAACAGTGTCGCACATATATAGAGCCAGTGCTTTAATTTAATAGTAAACTCTCGCGTGTACTTTAATATTAAATTAGGCTCTCAGTGTACTTTTAGATTTTAAATTTGACTTTTTATGTGCGAATAACTTTGTGTTAAACTATTTGTACTGAGACTAAGTGTACTATCCTAGTAACTGTTTCCTTATCATAAAAGTGCGTAAATCAGCGCGAGCTATAATATCTCAGTAAACTCCGCGGAAATAATGGTGAAGACACGTAGCCAACCAGAGGACGAGGCCGCCGCGGTCCCACAGGTTACTCGGTTCGATGATCCGCCACGATCACCGTCAACTGAGCGACCGACCGCGGGCCTCTCAGCCGCCGCCACGATCCTGGAACGAAGAGGAACTGGAGGAGCAGCACCTTTGGGGAGAGAGGTATATATGTCACCCATTACGGAGTCCAGAGTAGAACCATCCACGTCACGCCTCACTGCGGGAACCGGAGCAGACGAACCACCGAGGAGACAGGTATCACCTGCAAGGTCAATCGCATCTAACAGCAGCGTTAACGCGAGGGTTCGTCAGGCGCAGTTCGAGGCGGAAGAACGTCTGGCGCTGATTAGGCAGAAGCAGCTGGATCTGGAAACAGAACGGGTTAAGAGACGACTTGCCTACGATATGGAGGCTATAACCGAACAGGAGGATACTGAACCACAAGGTACTACCCTGGAACAGAGGAGGGTAGAAACATGGCTGGATGAAGCCAAGGAGCACCGCACGCCGCACAACACGGAGCATCGGGTAAGCGATCTGCGTCCAGCTGAACGACCAAGATCGCCAACTCCAGGCAAAGGATCCCGAGGCCGTGGGGTGGATCAGCTCGTGGAGGCTCTAGAGAAACTAGCGAGGAATAGGCCACCACCGAGACAGGCGTACGAGCTGCCAGTATTTTCGGGCGCGCCAATTGAATGGTTCGCGTTCCGGGCAGCAATGCGAGATACGACAAAAACTTATAATTTGTCGAAAGCGGAAAACATGGCCAGATTGAGAAATTGTCTCAAGGGGGAAGCTAGAGAAGCAGTGTCCGTGTTACTACACACGGCGGAAGACCCTCAGGTAATAATGAACACTCTAGATCAAACCTTCGGTCAACCCGAAGTTATAGTGGAAAAAACGATTGAGGATCTGAAGAACCTGCCGCGACCAGGAGTAGCTGCAACAGAACTCAATAACTTCGCGGTAAAAGTACAAAATATAGTCTGGGTACTAAAATCAATCGATAAAAGGGGATACCTGTATAACCCACAGCTGACACGAGACATCATGACAAAGCTGAGTCCGCACATGTTATCCAAATGGTACGAATACGCCGAGCAGAATACTTCCGAAGTGGAAATAATCGCTATGTCTCAATTTTTAATGAAGGAAGCCAGCAGAGCTCTTCGTTTCGGGTACATAAGCACAGCGACGAGCACACAGAAGAAGGAACCTGCCAAGACGGAACAACGAAGAGGAAAACAAGTGTATGCGACCACGAACGATTCAGAAACACTAAGAAAATGCCAGGTGTGTCAGCAAAATCACGCATTAACCAAATGCGGCAAGTTCCTACAAATGAACATTACAGACAGGTGGGAACTCGTGAAAAAGGAAAGGTTGTGTTTCAAATGTTTAATCAGCAGGCATCGACGAATCTACTGCCGGGCTAAGGCCTGCGGTGTCAAGGAGTGCAGGATGGGTCATCACCAACTGTTGCACGAACATCACACTGCTTCCTCAACGGGGGGAGCGCAGACACCGCACGGATCCAACGAGCCTGCTAATGCCGAAACAGTTACAGCAACCTCAGACCTGGGACAGGTAAAATTAAAAATATGCCCAGTAACTTTAACAGGACCCAAGGGTCAGGCGAAGGTGTATGCACTATTAGACGAAGGATCTACAGTGTCTCTAGTCGACGAAGAAGTCGCAAGGAAGATCGGCGCAAAGGGGCCAACCGGAACACTGCGAATAAGAGGCGTGAACGCGTGTCAACAGGACCACGAAAGCCGATTGGTAAAATTCCAGATCGCGGGAGCAAACGGTCGTGACTACACGATCAAGGCGAGAACCATTGGTGATATGAAACTATCTCCACAGTCCATGCCCGAGATTTGTTACGTCTCGATCATCTCAAAGATCTAGACGCCGACGGGTTGTGCTACGACGATGGTAAACCGCAACTTTTAATTGGTTCGGACAACTGGGAATTGATCGTCACCAGAGAACTGAGGCTCGGGAAACGAAATGAACCAGGCGCTTCGAGGACTCAACTAGGATGGGTGATCCACGGGACGGTGCCAAGGCGCATACTCCAGGAAGAAGCCGATAATGTGCTTCACGTCGTGGAAATCAACGAGAGACTCGAAGAACTGGTCGAGCGACACTTCAGGATCGATGCTCTGGGCGTGGCATTAAAACCCAAGGTAAGAGAGGAAGATGAACGAGCAGTCGCCATCTTCAACCAAACAGCGAAACGGGTGAACGGAAGATTCGAAGTTGGTCTACCGTGGCGAGAGGACAACACCCAAACACCGCCGACTTATCACACAGCCCTGCAAAGGCTGGAAAGCCTTGAGCGAAAACTCAGCAAGTCAGAGAACATGAAGAGTGAGTATAATCAACAGATTAAAAATCTTCTAGATAAAGGGTACGCGGAGCTGTGTGACGGAACGGAGAAAAACAGTGGGAAGCACTGGTATTTGCCACATTTTCCTGTACTGAACCCCAACAAACCTGGAAAAGTACGTTTAGTATTTGACGCCGCAGCCAAATCACGTGGGGTAAGTCTGAATGACTTTCTCCTGGACGGACCGGACCTCCTGCTATCCATACAGAGGATCCTTTTCCGGTTTAGAGAATTCCAGTATGGGGTGACAGCAGACATAAAGGAAATGTTCCTGCAGGTGAAAATTCGTAAGGAAGATCAACCGGCGCAATTATTCCTCTGGCGATCAGATAAACAGGAACCGCCCCAGGAGTACAAGATGACGTCTATGATCTTCGGCGCTAGAAGTTCACCGTTCATGGCGCACAGCGTTAGAAATCTTAACGCAAGGGAGCATGCACACAGCTATCCAGAGGCAGCAAGGGCAATCACGGAATCTCATTACATGGACGACTATGTAGACTCCTTCCACAATATCGAGGAGGGGGAAGAACTCATACATGACGTTATTGAGATTCACAGGAAAGCAAGTTTCGAGCTACGTGGTTGGAACTCCAACAACAGCAGGCTCTTAGATAGCATACCGGAGGACTTGCGAGCCGAGAGCGCCACTCAGATGCTCACTGGATCGCACGAGCAAGAGAAGACTCTGGGACTGCGCTGGGACACCTGCGAAGATTCACTGGGTTTCAACACATCGCTCAGCCGAGTGAAAACCGAAGTCCGACAACTCAGCAGAACGCCGACAAAGAGGGAGGCGTTGAGCGCGGTAATGTCTTTGTATGATCCTCTAGGACTGCTGAACTGCTACACAATCACCGGGAAAATTCTGCTACAAAAGCTGTGGCGCGAAAAGTTGACTTGGGATGAACCATTGCCACATGAGTTCGCCCAAGATTTCGGAGAATGGATAAATCAAATGACAATTGTGAGTAATTTACGATTACCCAGGTGGTACCAGTCATTCGCCTTCGAGATCAAGGAAAGGCAGCTACATGTCTTCTGCGATGCAAGTGAAGAAGCCTTCGCTACAGCCATCTACTGGAGGATGGAGAAAGCGGACGGCACAGCAGAAGTCGCTCTGGTCGCTGCCAAGGCTAAGGTGGCACCACTACGAAGCCAAACGATCCCACGTTTGGAACTCCAAGCAGCAGTCATCGGAACAAGACTCGCTTCAACTGTCCAACAGGGACACAGGTGGAAAGTTGACGAAATAATATATTGGACAGATTCCAGAACGGTGCTCCAGTGGATCCAGAACGATACCGTGCGCTATACTCCATTCGTAGCACATCGGCTGGGAGAGATCGCCGAGGCTACGCGACCGCGACAATGGAGATGGATTCCTACCGAGCTTAACGTGGCAGACATAGCCACTCGCCCAAACTACGTGCCATCTTCGAGGGAAGACAGATGGTTCAAAGGACCGAGTTTTCTTCAGGACAAGAAGTGTAACTGGCCTCAATTCACACGGGACGAAAACTCCAGCGACACGGAAGAAAGCGTACTTCAACTACAGGTAACAGTTAACGACAGCCTGCCAGATATTCACAGATTCTCCAACTTCGAACGTCTGATACGAGCCACGGCAGTCGTCATCCTGTTCATCGAGAGATGTCGTCGGAAAACACGACACCCACTGGATGCCAGACACTTACGAGAAGCCGAGAAACTCTGGATCCAAAGAAGCCAAGCAGAAAGCTTCAACACAGAGCTGCAGCAACTACGACTAGGTAAGAAAATAGCGAAATCCAGTCGTCTGTTCAGGCTCGACCCAACCTACTGCGACGGGATCCTGAAGCTCAACGGGAGAATAGGAGCTGCTGACGTGTCGGGCAGCATGAAGCGGCCGATCATCCTGGACGGCCGCCACCCCTTCACGAAGTTGTTGGTCCAGCATCACCACAAGAATGCAGGACACGCCAACCCAGAACGAGTGGTGAACGACGTGCGTCAGCAGTACTGGGTGCTCCGGCTGAGACCAGCCGTACGAGCAGCCACCTCGAGTTGCGCCGTGTGCCGTATAAGAAGAGCCAAGCCTGAAGTGCCAGTCATGGGAGACCTGCCAATAGCAAGAATCCAAGCGTTCGTGCGACCTTTCTCCAACTGCGGGGTCGACTACTTCGGTCCAATGGTGGTGACCATTGGAAGACGACATGAGAAACGCTGGGGGGCGCTATTCACTTGCCTCACTACACGCGCTATCCACCTCGAGTTGGTAGCTTCTCTATCCACAGACTCTGCAATCATGGCGTTGCGTCGAATGGCTGCGCGTCGCGGGTGGCCGACCGTCATCTACAGCGACAACGGCACCAACTTCAGGGGAGCCGACGCAGAGCTGCGGGCTGCCTACAAAGAGTGGGCACCGGCTCTGCAAAACTACGGCCTGCAGCATCGTGTCACCTGGCGTTTCATACCGCCCGGTGCTCCGAACCAGGGAGGCGCATGGGAGCGCCTCGTGCGGTCTGTCAAGGCCGCACTCTCACACACACTCAGTCAGAAGGCACCCAAAGAAGAGGTGCTTCTGACCCTGCTGATGGAGGCTGAGCATTCCATAAATGCTCGGCCTCTCACCCACGTCTCTGTCGATCCTAACGATCCAGAGGCGTTAACGCCGAACCATTTCCTGCTGGGGACGTCATCGGGGCTGCCTACGACGGGACCCTGCGAGCCGGCCGACAGGCGCGCGTGGCGCGCCGCACAAGCTCTCGCCGACGAGTTCTGGCGTCGCTGGGTGCGCGAGTACCTGCCCAGTCTCACGCCACGACGAGCATCCGAGGCGGAGATCCGCCCACTGCGCGAAGGAGACCTGGTGGTGGTGGTCGACCCAACTCTACCACGCAACACCTGGCCTCGCGGAGTCGTCGAGCGAGTCTTCCCCGGCAGCGACGGGCACGTGCGCGTCGCCGACGTCCGGACCAGAGGAGGAACATTTCGCCGCCCTGCGACGAAGCTGGCTGTCCTTCCAGTGGAGAGCTGCGACGAGTCTTCGCTGGGGGGAGAATGTTAAGGACAACGCCAGCCCTTTAGATATTAAGAACATTAGATTAGGAAAACTTTGGTAAAATTAAACTTAATTTTAAGGTATTGCAATGTAATAATAATTATTAACCGTTAGAGGCATGACAAGGACGGACATACAGACCGTTAATGACCGTTAAATGCATGATAGAGACAAGCCTATATAACGGAAGGAAATAGCAATAAAAAATGTACAATTAGCGATCATAGGTATCGTACGGGCGGGAGACCTTAAAAATGTATATAAATAGGTTGAGATTTTAATATTGTGTTCAGTATCTTCAGTCGTCTCCTAACGCTCATAATGTAAACAAGTTAGTCGTAAAAGTGTAAAATTGTGCCTAGGTAACCTAGATTGGGAATTATAAGTTAATAAATGCAGTGAAAGTGTAAATCAAAGTTGTTATTTAAAAACCCCTCTAAATAGAACAGTAAAATCCAGTAGGAAAATAAGTAATACAGTCCACTATAGGTAAACGTAACACATAGTATAAAACAATGTCGCTTCCCCCTGTCCGTCTGTCCTTATGTAAGATATCTTTAAAACTACGCAACGGATTTTGATTTTCAGTATCAAACAGATAGAATGATATAGGAGGAAGGTTTATATATAGGTACATATGTATAATACATGCATAATTTTTTTTTTTTATGTGATGAAGTAGAAGACGAGCAAGACGCTCTCCTGATGTTAAGAGATAACGGCTGTCCATAATCAGTACAGTGTTACCTAGGATTTCACAATTATGTGAAATTCTAGGAGCACTGCACCAACGCTTCTTACTCAAGAGTCATAAGATGTTAAGACTCTTTAGCCCAGTAATTACACTAGCTACAGTGCCCTCCTACCGGAGCACAGAAAAGATAGAAGAGGAACTCTGATAATTTTCTGTTAGACGTTACGAAGTGCGCACGGGTCCACTAGTAACTACAGGCTGTATAAACTTGTCGAAACTATCTATTCATACACGGCTCTTCCATTCCTAATACATGGTGTTCATTTTATCCTGAACTATGCGTCGCTACAGGGTGTTAGTTTTGCGACGGAATGTTCCAATTTGCTCAACTATTTCCGTAGGGATGTATCGTACTCGTGTTTCTAAAGGTTTTTGATAGTTTCAGCGTAGGTACTTTTTGAATTCATACTGTATATATAATACTGTATTGAGAAAGGAAATGAAGCATCTATAGTAAGCCCATACGCTTTTACACACACATACACAAACTTTTGAATTTTTAGAAAATTATTAAAATAAATTATCTGAGCTATCACTATACCAAATTTCAGCTCAATCGGTCCACCCGTTTAGGCGTGAAAGAGTAACAAACATCTAGACATCCATTCTTACAAACAACAACACAACTTTCTTTTTACAACTTTCACGTTTTTAATATTAGAAAGATGTTAAAAATGCCGATCTCACCGTGATGTTAAGATCGTAGCAGACTAAACCTAGAAGGCGGGATAAATCCCTCCCTGGCTTCACTGAATCAAGTCAATTACGAGATTACTATCTGTCACAATGTTAATTAACTATGTCCCTTTCAATTGCATTTATAGGCATATATATTGATATATAATACGTTTGTACATATATATTAGTATGTTTTATATAATTTTATATGTATGTATCAGTTTATTATATTTTGTTTAATATGTATTTATTTTGTAATAAATATAAGTATATTTGTTTCAACTATATTATGTTATAAGTATATATCTATTTTTTGTTATGATTTTATTATTTAGAAGTTAAGTATAAATAATATGTAGCCAATAGTTCATGTACCAAATCTCACTCTACTCTTTTAGTCAACCATAATTCCGTGCAAAGGTTGGTTGCCTGGAAGAGATCGCTTACAGCGATAAGGCCGCCAATTGTGGACCAAATGTAACGTAGCACTAGTTAGTTATAAGTAAATGTATTTTATTCTATTGGTCTCAATAAAGTGTATTCTATTCTATTCTATTCTATTCTATCATGCCGGAACACGGTCACAATGACCGCTTGGCGACACGGTTTTGTCCAGTGGGTGGTAACTAGCCACGGCCGAAGCCTACCTAAATAATACAAGTGAAATTTAAAAAACTTTTTCAAAACAAGCTTTTATTATTATTACCTTCTAGCACCAAAAAGTACTCGTCAAGACGAATCAAATGAGCCCAAACTATGGGGTTGCGTCGTTTAATTACTGATTTCCTATAGCTACCTTCCAGCTCCATCATCGGATCAGTTCCATGTCATAATAATATTGCATTGTCATAGTGTAAAATTTCAGCTCAATCGAAAACCGGGAAGTGGATCAAATTTAGCTTGTAAGATTTGATTACGGACACAAACAGACAGACAACGGACAGGTGAAAGTAAATAAAAGCTTGTAAAAACATGCGTCATTTTAGTTCTAATGAAACTATTTCTAGAGATATTATCATCTTCAATCCCCGTTCAAGAACCCGTTGTTTCTAGTTTCTTATTAGGGTAAGTTTGAAATACTTTTAGGTGATAAGACCCACCGAAATTTAATGTTGCAAACTCAAAAGATAATTACCAGAAGTGCCTAGAAAGTGATTAGTTAAATTAATCATTTTACCGACTACAAGAACGTGAAAAGTTTTATAATACTTCATAATATTATTGCAAACATTTTAAATGTATTTCCAGTTTCATATATTAAACCATTGTAAATTAACGGCATAAACTCACTTGAATTTACTTCGGCTTCGTGCCGACCGTTTCGATTCTGTACGAGGATCTTCCTCAGGGAGCTGCTGCGGTTACGAAGCCGAAGTATAAACAAGTGAGTTTATGCCGTTAATTTACAATGACATAGGGAGGAATATTAAAAATTGACATAAAAAAACAAATAAAAAACATACGTAAGCCTAAAAAAAGAACGTTCAACTATTTAAGCGCTCTTAATGTATAATGTATACTACGTTTCAAAAACAAAGATATTTTTTTAGCTAATTTGCAGGGTTCAAAGGATCAATATCTTAATAAATTGTATATATATCGGATATTTTTCATAATATATATGATATATATTATAAGATATATCGGATATAACAGTTTTTGTGAATATATCTATGATATTTTCAAAGATATATATAACCTTCGAACCCCGCAAAAATTATATTTGTTTTTGAAACGAAGTATAGATGGATAGACGAAGTAAAGAATGATCTGAAGAAGCTCCAAGCTGAGTCTTGGTAATGGGTGGTATTCTTGTGCTAGAGGCCATGACTCAGTTTGGGTCACTGTACAACATGGTACACAAATGTAAACATGGAGTAAACGCTACACGTACATCTAATTCATTAGAAGTTTAATTAAAAGTAGTAGTTGTATCAAAATTAATGAACTCGGAGCGCAGACGTATCTTTACTTAAAGTTACGCGTCACTATTCACTGCCAACTGAGTTGTAACTCTATATAACAGTACATTAAGTTTTTGAAAAAACTTTACCACTTTTCGGGGACGAAAATATGTATGTAAGTAAAACGTGCGAAATTTAAACGCAAGCTGTGTGTGTGTGTGTGTGTGTGTGTGTGTGTGTGTGTGTGTGTGTGTGCGACCGCACACGACTAACAAATGAAGATCACACGTAATGGTACCTACTGAAAACGCTTCCCTTTTTTTATCCCAGGAAAATGCGTTACGCATCATCACCCCACGCCGAGAGGCGCGGGGCGGTATAAGGGACCCCCGCCGTGCCCATCTACGGCGAGGGAGTCCCTTATACCGCCCTTATACCCACTAAAAACCTGGGGGTGTTCATACGGAACGCCATAATGCCGGAGCAGCGGGTACGCCGAAGCACTCATTCGCGGCTCACGGCTCAACACGCCTCCGGCGATAACAGGGTTTGTTTGTCGCACACTGCACACGCATAATATGAGAAATCGTTTTTTTTTATATATGTAATACAACGAAGTAAGAAGAGCAAGTGTGTGTGAGTGTGTTATTCCTTCGTTTTGTTACTATTCCTAAAATATACGTTGAATTTCTTATACCTCCAGCATCCCATGGTCCTAGCTACCTCTCGACTCTCGACTACCGGCTTACGGGCCGAATCCAGGGGACATACGCGTTTTTTTGCCTCTAAATTCCAGAAGAACATAGGCGTGAACGTGTTGTTATTTTGAGCTCCCCTTGATTTGTTATATTTATATTTGCCCCTTGCCTTTCTTTATATACTTTTTTAAATTTCATTTTACAACTACCAAATATATATTTCAATTCGTTTTTATCCATTACTAATACGACACGGCTGTACTCAAGAATTAATTTCGTTGAGATTTTTACGCCATTATTAATATTATGTGTGTACGTACAACCGTGTCGTATTTGTAATGCATAACACTAACGGTAGTTTTCAAAATCAAATGAATGTTCACAAGTTTGGGTACTGTTTTCCACAGTAGTAAAGACAAACAGTAGGCCTTTTGGCCACTAATGGAGCTTTTTATTTGTTCTTGGCCGCCGCGCCGTTTCGGCGATGATTTAACGGACAACTTTGCTCGACTTTTCTTCCAATTGTTTCTCAAAGAATTAATGTATTTCTAAGGTCAACGAACGGTATTGTTTGACGACTTTGATGAGCGATTTTCGATTTGTATTACTTTGTTTACCAACCTTGAAAAATGATTATGTTCGTACCAATAGTTTGCGATACGCTTTTATATATTTTTTTTATATATAGGTATTTTTGATTGCAGACGCATAAGCAGACGGACCGCTGACGGTAAGCTATTACTCACCTATAGGTAGGCAATAAGTCAATCTCCTTCCCCATTCCCCACCTGCACCGAGTTTCGCGAAAATAATAGTATTGTACCACCTAACTAGTGCTAGTGAAATTACTGGGCTAAAGAGTCTTAACATCTTATGACTCTTGAGTTAGAAGCGTTGGTGCAGTGCTCCTAGAATTTCACATCATTGTGAAATCCCGGGTAGCACTGTACTGATTATGGGCAGCGTTATCTCTTAACATCAGGAGAGCGTCTGGCTCGTCTTCTACTTCATCACATAAAAAAAAAAAAACTAGTTGAGTGCTCTTTTTGGGTTCATAGGATTATTTAGAGTTTCACATATGTACATATGTGCTTCAAGTGTGGAAAAAACAAAAGATAGGAGAAAATTAAGAAATAAGTCAATTTTAAAGTATGGCCATCACCCTTCTACATGTATGGCCATCTCACCCGGACACCTCGGGAGAGATGGCCAAAGAGGTTTTGAATTTGTTTTTTCATAAAAAACCCACAGAGAAATTGTTGTTATTGTGTGCTTTTAGATTGATTAATGTGTAAAGAATTATAATAAATAAAAAGTATGTAATAACTGCTACAAGTTCGGTTTTTATAGCTTTGCAAAAACCTATAGGCAACTCCCCCGGACTTACCCTATAGTTTTTAAGTTGTTTTTGTACATTTTCTTTTGTGTTTCAATAAAGGGTTATCTATCTAACGAAATCCAAATGATATACCTAATACTCTAGACTTTGATGAATTAGGTAACCCGCAAGTTTCAAGGTCACAATTCCTCCCAGGGCAAGGTCTTCATTAGATTAGGAATTCGAGACCTAAGACCTAAGTTGTAAGCCTAGATGCCACTAACAATCTTGTAAATGAACTTTGAAATTTAATTATAACTAACGGATTATATGTTGTCAAGGCGTTTGAGACCTAAAATAATATATAACCGAGTGCGGTCGGCTACACTTAGGTTTAACCGGCTAAACCTAGGTGTAGCCTCACTTCGGACTTTAGCCGTAACATATAAAAAAAATGTGTAAATTAATGTGTCAATGTTTAGTAGTTTTAGCATATAAGTGTAGTGTTTAATTTGTTTACATTAATATGTGCGTGAAGTCACCAGAACGGCCGCAGCGGTAGACCAGCGCTGGCTGAATAGTCAGCAACATGCTGAGCTGCGACCGTTTCGTGGACAAATGTCTTATGCTTAATGTTTTATTTTATTTCTTCCATAGTGTTTTTATTTTTTGTAACATTGTTTTATATTACATGTACCTATCTAAGATGTTTGTACACGAATAAACGATTTCATTCATTCATTCATTTATATACACTTTTTTGGTTAAAAGTTCAAACTGTTATAATGCACTCCTCTAATAATACAATAGGTAATAGGCATTTACATACTTGACGTGCTTAATCGTGCGATTTTATGACAATTTGAACCACAATGACCAATGATCATTTATTGACAATTTGATTTGATGTACCTATATTTTGAAAAAAAAAACACTTCTATAATTCTGAGCATAGTCCGCACATTTAAATTTATATTTAGGAAACCACCGATTTTATTTAAAAAAATCATCCCCAAATAACATCCGTAAGATCGCTTGGGGGATAAAAGTTTCAGCTTAGGTACTTGGATATCGTTCTAATTAAATTATTTATCATTCATCAATAATTAAATAAATAGAGTAGTCATTTGGGACAAAGTGTCCGAAAATGTTGTGTCCCAAATGACAATAACCCAATTTATCAATAAAAAATACCATAATTTAAACAAACCGCCCCGAGCCATCTTCCAGTGGTTATATTTATAAGTTCCTCGTAGTTACTTATATCCTTACATAGCTAAGTTTATACAACTTTTAGATAGCAATATAAACCCATGGCCATCCCATAAGGGCCACCGCTCACGGTCGCCCTTCGACGATTTATTCACGAAGTTTGCCGCGGCCCTTATCACATTTTCAATTTTCTTGCCATTTCGCGGATCGCCGCTTTTGATTTGGTAATTTTGGAAACTGACCTGAACTATTTGATAGATTGGGGTGATATGGCGTTATTGGTTCATATAGAGAAACAAGCTTTTAGTCGCGGTTTCGATCACATCACGATATATAAAGAGAAGATAAAAAGCATTTTATTGACAGTAGAAAAATAACAGAAAACATCCAAAGAGAAAAATATATTAAAAATTCTATCAATCTGTTCTGCCAATGGGGATAGACTCAGCTTTGTGCGGCACAGAAATTACTGCGCAGCGCTGATTTTCAGTCTATCCCATACTCGAGCGCCGGTGTCGAGCCACATGATGAAACCAAGGCAAATGCTAGAATGTTAGCTAGCTAGAATGTAAAGAAAATATAGAAAAGGGGGTGAGAGTGGGAAACAAAAAAGAGTAATACAGAGTGCTACATGGGTATCAAATAAAAGAGAATAGGTAATATGTTAGAATAATCGGGAATTTCTTATTTTAATAGGAAACTTACTTGAAGTATACATATGTTGCCAGAATATTATCAATTTCTCTTACCTGAAACAAAAATACAAAGTTAATAATAATAATTCCATACCAAAATATAAGAAATAGTTACAAGCTTAAGATACCAATTAAGCTATAGATAAACAATCGGTGGTCTTTTCGCATAAAGCAATTTCTTACAGACAACCTGGTTGGAAGGATAAAAGGGATTAAGAGTACGGAAAAACCACAAGATTTAATATTTTCTATAGGATATCAAATACATATATAGGATAACAAAGTATACGACTGCATTGAATTTTATTCCTTGAAAATCATTTTCTAAATTCCCTTTTTCCAAACTGAACTTTTAAAAATCGCGGTAGAATACTAAGTTTCAAGTGAACCCAAATGGAAAAAACACAAAAGCTGTATTTTTCAAAAATAGCTCAGCCAAAAATACGCGGTGCCGATGACACAAACAATAAAACTGTCCGTACGTCGGTTTGTCATTCAGAAATAGACAGAAACAAATAAATGTTGACCTAGTTTTTATTTAATAAAGTTCAGAAATTTGAAATATGGAGCTGAAGATTTTATGTTCTATTTCGAACTAGAACGAAAAGCTGTGTTAGGTCATAAACACAAAAACTGTCCTGGAAAGTCAGAATCAAGCTGAAGCAACAAACACAATAGGACGTCAAAAATGCATACCTATAGAAGTCTGTTTGCCTTAGGTAGATTGTAAAATAATAATGGACACGTATTATTGCTATGTAGTTTAATTTAAAAACGGCTGAGATATGACGCATAATATTATAGATTATTATAATAATCGGTATGATGACACAGCGTGTATTTTAGAGTTTATAACTGGTGGCTACATACCTAAGTTCAAAACGGTTCAGTAAAAAACTTATAAATTTTTGGGCAATATATCTCAGCCATTATTTATTTTATTCGCAAAAAAAATACGAATATTTGTTGGTTCTCCGAAATTCGTTTACTTTCCCCATTCGTGCCACTATAATTTTTGAGGTGCCCACTCGTACCCCTAATTATATTTTTAAAATGTTAACTATTTCAACTACCCTATTCTGATTACACCCTTGATTAAACATTTATGTTTAACATCAATTACATAACATGGAAAGACAATAATGTAGTAGTAAATCAATAGAGTCGTTGGTAGATACTCTACACAGATGAATGCTCCACGGCCGTGTCAAAGGGCCAACTCTCCAAGGAGGCTTGGGTCAGTGCCCATTACGTGTTGAATGTACATTCCTATTACTATTATATTAATTAATCGTAAGGCAGGAAAATGGATATAAGATATCAGATTTGTAGTGGTAGGGCTCTATTGCATAGGACGCCTGGAGAGGTAACCACACCTTTGCCAGGTATTCTTCCGCCAAGCAATACATGACTGTGCTACGGATTGAAAGGTCTTTCCAGCTAAACACTGTTAATTGCTCCAGTTAATTACAATAATTTATCCCTGACCATCAGGCGAGCCCTCTGCTTGTTGGAAGGTAAGGTTGGTGGTAAGTAGAAAGAAGCGGAGGATGCATTGAAGTTTCAATGTTTATAGATAGTAACCGCTCACCATCAGGTCATCTGTTTATATATAGAATACTAGCTGCGCCAAGCGGTTTTACCCACTGTAGCCTATGTGTTATTCCAGGGTTTCCAGGGTCGCGCGCCCCTTGAGAGGGTGGGGTGAAACTCCTCTTCACCCCACCGCGGAGGGGTCCTCCTGTAAGTGAGGACCAAACGCCGTCGGGGCAGCGGATGAATGCTTCGGCGTACCCGTTGCCCCGGCATTATGGCGTCCCGCAGGACACCCCCAGGTTTTTTAGTGGGTATCCCCGCCGCTACCATCTTTGGCGGGGGAGTCCCACATACCACCTCGCGCCCCCCGGCGTGGGGTGATGATGCGTAACGCATTTTTCCTGGGTCAAAAAAAAAAAAAGGGTCTAAGCTATCTCTATACCAAATTTCAGCTCAATCGGTCCACCCGTTTAGGCGTGAAAGAGTAACAAACATACATCCAGACATCCATTCTTACAAACTTTCACGTTTATTATATTAGTATGATTATAGAAGAGAGTACGCTTAGACTACATTCCATTTTTATGCTAAAGAAGTAAAAAGACGAGCAAGAAACTCTCCTGATGGTAAGAGATAACGCTGCCCATTATCTGTAGCCACCTAGGATTTCACAATGATGTAAAATTCTAGGTGAACCGCCACCTACGCTTCTTACTCAAGAGTCATAAGCTGTTATGACTCTTCAGTTCAATTTAACAATATTATGTTCAATTTTAAGATAAGATAAGATAAGAATACTCTTTATTGTTAAAACCAAAATAAACATTACATTATACTTATTAGTAGCTAGTACTACAAAACAGTTTGGTCCACAATGGGCGGCCTTATCGCTGTGAGCGATCTCTTCCAGGCAACCAGCCTTTGTATGGAAATATATGTAGCTCACTAAATGAGTGGAGTGAGATTTGGTACCAGAGAGTAAAAACATATTTATACCTAAATTCTAAACAATCAAACAAATATAATTTAAAGATATATATTATATATATATATATATATATATATATATATATATATATATATATATATATATATATATATATATATATATTATCTAATACATAAAAACATACATATTATAAATACGTATAAGAATATTATAAATATAATATATACACACTAAATATAAAAGATACTAATATATATACATACACATATTTTAATCAATATATACCGATATTAAATAGAAAGGGATATAGTTAAATTTGTGACAGATAGTAGTCTCGTAATTGGCTTTTAAAATTTTCAAGAGTTTTTGCACATCGAATAGGGACAGGGAGAGCGTTCCACAAATGGACCGAGTAATGAGTGAAGGAGTCACTAATAAATTTTGAAGAGGTAATAGGGGTAGTGGTCTGTAGAAGATAGTTATATTTTTATATATATTAAATTAATAATATCGGACTTTTTACCTAGCTAAAAACAACCTAGATCTTCTACTGATGGACTTATATTAAATAGAATTCAACAAGAAATCGGTCAAGAGGTAAAAATCAAACACATTACCTTTTCTAGTAGCCATTGTCCAAAGCCCCTTCGGTCAAATATCAAAAAAATCCAACCTTAGAATAAAATAAAAAGGGAAGATATGGTACGCGCTATCATTGTTATAGCCCAACAAGGGCCTACTACACCAACCAGAGGGCCTATTGACTATCGCCTACGACATGTAAAACACTAGAAACCATAGACAAAATTGCGTACATGCTTGCTTAAACCTCTTCATTAATATGAGTAAAATAACAAACGCTGACAATGTAATATGAAGAAATGTAATTGGAATTGTTTAATTTACATTGAAGTTGTCATCAAAGGCAGTAGGTGTGAATTAGCCAATAGGTTTTTAGTGTGTATCACCCCGCCGCGCCTATCTTTGGCGAAGGAGTCCACATTCCGCCCCGTGCCCCCGGCATAGGGTGATGATGCGTAACGCATTTTTCCTGAGTCATTTTTAAAAAGTTGACCCTGTCAACTATTGCAGTAGTGTAATTGGGTGCAAGAACCTAATTCGAGCGGTCCGTTCGCGAGACGAATGTACCGTATGTACTTTTTTATTGTTATCTTTGCTTCCAACCATAAATACCTCAAACAAAACCCAACCCTCTGTCACGTAATAACTCCCGGAATCTATTGTGTAGAGTTGAAAAGAAATGTCCATTCGAGCTCATATATCCGACGATTGGTGGATTTATTTCGGACATTCCGCAGTCCGGAGTCCGGACCCCAAGATGTCCGAATGACGGAGTACTGACAATTAATTCATGGGTCACCTTTCACCTTTTGTTTTACTCTATTTCGGATACGGATTAACCGACTACTAAAATGATGTTTATCAAATCGTACGTACCTAAGTTTTTACTATCTGGAACAGCGAGATTTTCACTTAAGAAAAGCTTCCATACGTAATTATATTATTAAAGTAATTTCTCCGAAATTACTAAAAAATTGTAACCATTGTAAGGCAAAAAAAATGCCATTCTAGGAAAATTTATTCTCTTTTCTCTGACAGTGTAAGTAGGGTAACCTGTTCTGTTGGAGTATAAACCCCAATTATTATTATTATTTGATTTATTTAATAATGAAATGATTTATTATACCTATCAAAACAAATGAGGGAAATTGCTATTATTACATAATTATTAATGGAATTAGGCGTTATTTAGCGGAAATCCATATTATGTTAATTCAGCTCTAAATTTGTGAGTATTTTACTAATACCAATATAGTATTTATAGTATTACTAGCTTATGTATTTCCTAAAACCTATCTATGTTCCTAATTTCAACCCAATCCGTCCTGCGGTTTAGGCAGTGCGTTGATAGATCAGTCAGTTAATCAGTCACTCATTCCTTTTATATATTTAGACTTCCACCAGTGAGTGCACCACCCATTTAGAGATGATAAATATTAATTACAAGTAATGACTAAGTTAATAATTATTGTCACATAAATAATATTATATTATATCAAATTTATAACCTTCATTTTTCAAGTCGGTTAATTAGTTTTGCCATTAAAACTCTTCAATCGCTTCATCATCATCACTTAACCGGACAATCTGCAGCAGTAAATCTCAACTCGAAATTAGCTAAAAAAACAGCCGCTTAATCGAGCGCTTGAGTAATTTACTCATTTTATCAAGCGCAAACTCTTTTAAGGTCACCCATTCCGAACTCATAATTCAGCGCTTGAATCGCTGCCTTCTGAAAAATGTTCCCGAGATGTTGGGCCGCATTAGGTGTCGCAAAGTCGTATTTAAATGAGATGAATGACGGACGCTCAGCTTTTTGGGGTGTGACGTTAGTGAAATTTTGCAGCGATTTGTGTTAAAAATTTGATGGTTTTACGAGAGTGAGAGAGAGAAGTAAGAAGACGAGAAAGACGCTCCCCTGATGGTAAGAGATAACGCTGCCCATAATTTATCATACAAGCTTGAGAAAAGTAAGAAGACGATCAAGACGCTCCCCTGATGGTAAGAGATAACGCTGCCCATAATCAGTACAGTGCTACGTAGGATTTCACAATGATAATGTTGTGTAGTAATGAATGATGAAAAGTATCAAAGATATAATTTAATGGAATTTGTTACATTGCATTGAAACACGTTACTTTGCGAATTTAGCTCTTATTTATTTGTAAGTCCACAGTAGGACTTAAGAGGTGGCATAGAGTGATCTATAAAATAATTTTGTAATATACACATTGCGGATATTGATTTATTAACAGAAATGTAAGGATTGAAAATGATTTTAATTTCAATTTTTATTTTTAAATGTTAGGGGATTGAAAATGATTGTATTGGTTTTGCGAAGCGACTGAATTCAAGTTAAAACCAACTCGATAATTTTGGCCTGATTGCAGTCATGATCCCCTGGTCTCAATTTTTTAGGGTTTCGAGTTTCGTGCCTCTAAAGGAAACAAAACGAAACCCTTATCGTACGTACGTCCATCTGTCTGTCAAGACCCATTTACTCCAGAATCCTTGAGTTATCGAGTTGATTTTTTTATACAGCTCTTTTTATTGACGTCGCCCGCTTCGCTCATGAGCCAAATCTTCCCCTTACCGCCAGAAGCTGAAAACTTGTTTGCACAACGAGTCCGTGGGGACTTTTTGGCGGCAAGCCTTGATCATATCATTAGCTCCACGTCTTTTGCTTAATAATCGTGTAGAATTTGATTGTTAGCGTGTAATAATGGTGGAATATTGCGTGTTAAGTGTTTTTGAATGTGCACAGATGTAGGCAAGTGATATGGTGCTGAAATATGAATTTTGGTGCCCCCTCCAAAACTCCTCCGAACTTTCAGTAAAATTCCACCCATTTTACTGGAAGACTCACGTGACTAGACGAGCTATTAAGCTCACTCTGACTCTGACCTGACTAACTAACTTATTACTTAAAAAATAACATTTAACTTGACACTGGCAAAACACGAAAGTGGAGACCATAATTTAATATCCCGTGAACATTCACGAATTTTACTCGACACTGGCAAAATGCATATGTTGCCATATTATGAAAAAGAAAAAAAAAAAAACGAGTCCGTGTATTTTTGGAGTAACACATAATGTGTACGTTTGTCTGTAACCTAGCGGCTTTGTAAACGACTACTATAGAATAAACACTGGATTAGTTCATTTGTAAATACCTATTTTGTTTGAGAATAGTTTGTTATTATATCTTAGTACATTACATGCATAATGCATATATGGGTATAGTGTATAGAGGGTGGGAAAAGTATAATATAACCGTGAAAAATTGCGGTAATTTTTTCAAATAACCTCCGATTTTATTGAAATATGGCATACATGTAGTTAAAAAATAAGATAATAGTAAAAGGCATCATGACTACCAAGCGAATTCAGGATTTTTTCCTACCATCAGGAGAGCGTCTTGCTATTCTTCTTACTTCTTTTCATAAAAAATTGGTCGGTTCTTCCTTAAAGGCAAGCAATACAGTAAACCTTCAAGACGTGATCTCTGAAGAACCGTAAAACTCTTATTATAGTACCTCTTTACGTAGAAAAACGTTAAATTACAATCCTCGATCCAGCCGCAAGCGACTGCGGAATTATTCCGAGCATTACTGACTCTTCTAGGGTTTAGACGCACTTGGATTTTTCTTATAAATGTATTATACTTCGTTTCAAGAACATAGATAATTTTTGCAGCGTTCGAAGGTTTTATATCAATGAAAATATCATTGATATATTCACAAAAACTGTTATATCCGATATATATTATGATATATATCCGATATTTATTAAGATATTCATCCTTTGAACCCTGCAAATTGAATTTGAACCCTGAACCCTGCAAAATTATCATTGTTTTCAAACGAAGTATAGTAACTATCCGTGTAAAACTGGGGATGAAAATTGAATAAAAGTATCCTGTGTTCTAATAACCAAATATCATCTGAATCGGTTCAACGGTATAGGCGCGAAGTGGTTACAGATAGACACTCGATATGGATGAAACACTCGAAGAGAACGTAGTCTACTTTTCAGCGAGAAATACGGCCAGGTAGGTACACCAAGTAATTTCTTAAAAATAACTAATCAATTATATTCTTATCATTATCAGCCTATTTTCGTCCACTGCTGGACATAGAAGGCTTCCCCCATGGCACGCCACTCAACTCGGTCCTCCGTCTTTCTTCTCCAATCACTCCCACACCTACACCGGGATATCTTTATTATATTTATCCCCTTTTTTGTCCCAGGAAAAATGCGTTACGCATCGTCATCTCAGGCCGAAGATGAGCGCGGCGGGGATACCCACTGAAAAACCTGAGGGTGTTCCTGCGGGACGCCATAATGCCGGGGCAGCGGGTACGCCGAAGCAGGGATATCTCATACCCAACGACATCGTCGTCCCATTTCGCCCAAGGACGCCCGACACGTTCGCCGAGACGCGGTTTTATAATATAATCTTATATTTTTGCATGATCTTTTTATATTAAATTTATATTATAAAATTCACTGGTAACAATTAAGTGACGCCACCACAGCCCAGTGGTTACCAACCTTCCCAACTCCACCTTAAAGGTAAGAAAAAACTTTTGACCCGAGACTCTAATTTACCAAAAAGTTGTATCGCAGTTGTTGTTGAAAGGGCCCTCTATAGAGCTATCTTTGTAATACGAGAATTTAGCTGCCCTTTATCACAGTGTAGAAATAAAGATGGACACCACGCTTCGTTAACTAACGCCATACAGTATGAAATTTAAACTGAAACGTTGATTAATTCATAATGCTTTAGAGATCACTTTATTATGAAAGCGAAAGCATCATTTCATGATAGACTAAGAAAATCGAAAAACCAGATTGTACTGGCTGTATACTACCTATCATACTTGACCAGAACTGACCTTATATGTAAAGATAAAATGAAAAACTAATTATGTACAATTAAATTTATTTTTAATTCTGATTTTGTTAATTAAGTTTAATAAACAATCATAACACAACATAATATGGATGAAGATAAATATTTTGCTGCTCCTGTATGTTTAATATTATGTCTTATATCTGAAATAAACGATTATTTATTTATTTAATTTATTTATTATAATTAATAGCTGCGTGCAGGGGTTTTATCCTCTGTACTGTAGCCTATATGTTATTATAGTCTTAAGTTATCTCTATACCAAATTTCAGCTCTATCGATCTACCCTTTTAGGCATGAATGAGTAACAAACATAAATACATTCTTATAAACTTTCGCGTTTATAATATTAGTAAGGTTTCTTATGGATTAATTCATGCAAGTAACTTTACCTATAGTCCATTCGGAAGGCTCACCTATATGAAAAGGAAAAGCAAGAAACAATGAGTTAAAAATAAAATGATAAAAAAATCTTTATTAACGTCAGTATAGTGATCTGTATAAAATGTACTATAAAACTCAAAACAATATTATTGATATATTTTAGCTTCACTTTTTCTTTATGTTCATGGTGTCTGCCATTTTTACAATATTCTGACTGCAGCCCTTTGTTAATAAAGTAAGTAATTAACGTCTTTTAAGTATCGAATGAACTTCTGCGATGAAATTATTATAGTATGGTAGAATTTAAGGTTTTTAAAGGGCACCAGGGCTATGATTAAAGGGTTAAATCGTTAATTTTCAAAATGGGAAACATTTTCTAGGTGTTTATTTGGGTTACCGAGGGTTAAGAATTTTATCGGTACAAAACAGAGGTTTTAAAGTTATGAGATTAAAAGGGCGGAAAATCATAGCAAATATTAAAATATGTATATTTTTTTTAATGTTCAGAATTTTTGTATAAAGGAGACATTAGACTATAACTAATTCCATAATTTCTGAGACACCAGAATAACACATAATATTTTATTTGCGATAAAATTTCAGTAAAAAATCTCTGGGCACAGATATAATAATTACATATTTTATTCATCTACATTACAAAGTAATTATTACACTAAAATGCACACGAATTAGTACCAGCAACTCTCAAAATCATTAATTACTCGCAACAATTAAACGTTAGCCGCAGTTGCAACGTACAAGTTGCGCCGTCCGCCATTTTATTGGTCCTTCGAGCCGGATTTATCGTACACGATAATTGTGCAATAAACTGCTTTATTCAGTGAAATACTAGCTGCGCTCAGCGGTTTTACTTCGGAATTTAGGCTTTGTTGTTCCAGGGTGTTAACTACCTACCAAATTTCAGTTCTATCAGCTCACTAATAAATATATAATAAGTAAAGGTATATTTTAACTTTCCCAACTTGGCGGACTTCCCCAATTTGTCGGAATTTTTGTTTTATTATAGACGTGATTAGTTTTCCTTTCCAGTGTACCTATTTAAATTTTATCAACATCGGTCGTTGCATCCCGCCCTCGCTGATTAACGGGAAAATTGTTGAAATTCTTAGTTTGAATTAGTTCTCATTTAGTTAACTACGATGACAATTATATCCGTTATCCTACAAGCATTAAGTTGCTTAGCTTGGAGTTAAGTGACGCTGTGTGAAAATGTCCTGAAATATTTATTTATTTAATTAATAAATTTTGAAAAAAGTAAACCTCGGTTTTTATCAAAATATTGCAGCTTCTAATCCCCTCGGTGTCCAAAGCCAGGGTTTAGGGACACCGTAAAATTGGCTGGTTTTAATATTTTAAAGGGGAAGGTGCTCAAACAATGCGTACTACGGACGGCGGCATAATTTGCAAGTTATTCAAATTCGGACTTTGGACGTAACTATTCAGACGCGCTGTGGTTTTGTACGTGACACACTGGGTATTGAACTGATTTTAAGGGAAGGTTGTTTAAATTCGTTTAAGTATTCGTTCGTTCGTTTCGTATTCGTTGACACCAAAGTAACGTGTACATAGTATATGAGTTACTACTACTTTGGTTTAGAGACCTATACTTTACCTATTGCTCGGGGTTCCTCTACGAGATCGAATCAGAAATGAAGAAATCCGTAGACGACCTAAAGTCACCGACGTAGCCCGGCGTATTAGCAAGTTGAAGTGGCAATGGGCAGGCCACATAGCACGCAGAGCGGATGACCGATGGGGTCGAAAAGTGCTCGAGTGGAGACCACGGAATAGCAAACGAAGCGTAGGACGTCCACCCACAAGGTGGACAGACGACCTTATAAAGGTCGCCGGAAGACGCTGGATGCAGGTCGCCTCCAACCGGTACATATGGAAGTGCAAAGGGGAGGCCTATGTTCAGCAGTGGACGTCCTATGGCTGAGATGATGATGATGATGACTATACCTGCATGCTTTTTCTTTTATCTGTCTTGTGTAACTTCATACATTATGCATTTTTAAATATTTAATGTCAATAAATTATTTTATACTTTACTTTCTTACACTTCTACATATATTTTTTAAATCTATTCTATTCTCTATCTCACTATCTATTTGTCTCTGTCTATTTTGCCAACACTGATGGAAAATGCCGATGCGGCCGACGAACCATGGAAGATCATCATGAATCATCATATAAGATGCACAGAAAGGTTCACTTGCGCCTAAAAGATTCCTAAGATGTATGTATCGCTCGCGAAACATGAACGACCACAATTTGTTTCAAATTCAGTTCCAGTACATTTACAAAAATAAAATTAAACGCTGTTGTGAATTAAAAAATTACATAAAATAGGTCGATTCGTTTCGGAGGACTGCAATAGAAAATCTTGTACACATACATAATTTATTACATTTTAGCGGAAACCACATAGAATAGAATAAAATATAATAAACCAGCTGACCCCGCGCACTTCGTTGTGCGTGCCATTTTGACTATAACAAAGAAACTTATGAGGTAGATAGATATCTTAGATAAATGACGCTCTTCATAGATAAAATCATATAGATTACTGATCGGATAGATTATTAGTTTTCTACGAAATATATGCCAAGGAGGCAAATGAGCAAAAGGCACACTTGACGGTAAGTGGTTCCCTCCATCAATAGAGTTTATAAAACACCAAGATCCTAACCACCTGTGTGTACACGAAAAGTCCACCTGCTTAACGTCCACCAATTTTACATTATCCATTACCGTCTACCGGCGGTCTCTCTAACGAGACACCTCGATAATCCCGCAATGTAAACCCAAACGGCTTACAGCGTTGAAAATTTACATGCAAAATGGCGTCAAGTTATGCAGATTTGCGGGAAATCTCATGGAAATGAAATAGTCTAAGTTACAGTGCAGTTCGTAAGTTGGTCTTAGGACATTGCACGTCTTAATGGCATTGTAATGGAGATTGGATAGGTATAGTTAGAGCTATAAAAATAAAAGTCCATCTTAAATGTTTTTCAATGCGTTTTAACTCTTTCAGTCTTGGTGGTTAGTGTCGCTAACCACCTATTTACGATTTTTTTTATTTAATTTCGCGCCATCTAGTGATAATGGCTTGAATTAATATGTAAGTTCGCAATATGTTTGTCAACATACAACTGATTGGCAGAACTTTGAATGAATTACGGTTTACTATTACTGCATTCAAAATTGCACTAACACGTTTTTTATGAAGTGCCTTGTAAAAAAATCTGTAAAAAAGGTAAGTAAGCTTTTTTCTTAAATGTTATATGCTCCATTTATTTATGTTCGTCTATTTTATAAGTGGTTATGTATAAGTACGATTACTTTTGGGGTTTTCGATGTGTATTTAGCTCGAGAATATAGTGGTTAGTAAACTAACCACTGTGACTAATGTGGTTTTATATGGGGATACTTATGCATGTAACTACAAGTTTTTTTTTCGTATTGGTTACAGTATGTCGCGCGGCCTTGAAGATAGAGAAATCACAAATTACTTGTTGGAAGACATTCCTTCAGGTGGCGAGAGTATTTGTAGCGATGAGGATGACCAAGGTATAAATTATGATCAGGAAAATCTGCTGGTATTAGGCGATTTGACTGAGGAAACACAAATTGATAACTTAGATTCCGATGACGTCCCATTATCTTTATTGGTACGCCAGAATCCTGGTTCAGCAGATGCAGACAGATCGGCCACAATAATAGCTCCAAAATGGAAGAATAATTATAGAATGGACATACCTGGTGAGTTTTTTGAAAGTGTGGGTATAAGTGAAGAAATTTTGAGCATGCAGAATGTTACGCCACTCATACTGTTTCGCCTTTTTTGGACTGAGCATCTGCAAGACATTTTATGTTTTCAAACTAACCTATACGCCACTCAATCCGAAAAGCTTCATACTCCCACAACAACTGAAGAACTTGATGTTTTCATTGCGTTGAACTTGGTGATGGGAATAAAAAAAATGCCCAGCTATAGAGATTATTGGTCATCAGCGCCTGCGCCTTTTCATTTCCTTGATTTTAGTGTTGTCAATGCCTTTATAATTTTTAAAGAATTACAATCCTCTTCACGCACGGACCTGAGCATTTTGACTCTGAAAGATTTTAGACGAAACGTTTACCAGGGTCTATTGGCGCCAGCATATGTCAGAGAGGACCGAAGGCCCAAATCAGTAACCAGCAGTCGTAGTTCCGTGGTCTCTTTACCTGGACCCGCATTTATACAACGTCACAAGCCTACCGTTCCTGAGGAAATTCGTCTAGAATGCAGTCGCCATCAACCAGAGAGAACCACATCGAGAAGATGCTGCAAATGCAGCACAAAAATGTCTCCAGTGCGTACTATATGGCAGTGCAATACATGCAAAGTGCCTCTTTGTCTACGCAAAGGAAAAACATGTTTTTCAGATTTTCACAAAAAATGATTGTAACGTTAGTTTTGCTCTTTGGAAACATAATAATAACTTATAATATTAGTAATAAATAATGTACAAAATGCATCATTGTTTTTTTTTCAATAGTCACGGTGGTCAGTGTCATTAACCACCTCGTACCTCGAAAGCCTTAACATCTAGATTTTTTTTTCAACTTTTTTTTTACATATTTGTTGTAAACGAAGCTAAAACTAAAACAAAAAAGTCCAAAATATGTTTAATGTACGAGCGTGACTGAAAGAGTTAACCCAATTAGTCCCATCATACAAATCTTTTCTTGGGGTTGAATTTTTTATAAAAATACTAAGAAATTCTAAAAATTCCAACCTAAGAGTTGAATTGAAAATATCTTGGTTAAGACATGATGATGATGATTTTCAAAAATGTGTTCTTGGCACATTTATCACAAAACAGTTTAGCGCAACGGTTTAATCTGCTCGTTGATAGATCAGTCAGAGTCAAGTCTAATCACTGTATTTATTTTATTATAAGATACAAACTTAACAAATTACCGCATTAAATCAGAAAAGATTGTGGTCATAGGTTAACGTACAGCAAATAAAAAAACCCCATCAGTATATGAACGCAGTTATTCGTGTCCCAAATATTGTCATCTAACTAAAAGTCAATTGCCGAACCAAAGCCGGGTCAATTCAATAAAATGTACTCAATCACGTTTCAATCCAGAATGTGGGACGAAATATCGATGATGCTCTAAAGAGGTCAATAAAGCTGCTAAATTTGAGGTACAATTTCACCTTTTTTATGATCATCATGGAATAGAATAGAATAAAAAAAGTCTTCATTAAAATACTACATACCTACTTTTTTATGTGATAAAGTAGAAGACGAGCAAGACGCTCTCCTAATGTTAAGAGATAACGCTGCCCATAATCAGCACAGTGCCACACAGGATTTCACAATGATGTAAAATTTTAGGTATTGCACCAACGCTTCTTACTCAAGAGTCGAAAGATGTTAAGATTCTTTTGCCCAGTAATTTCACTAGCTGCATTACCCTCCAACTGAAGCAATATAACTAACACAAAAATGCCGACAAAACTCAAAATCGTATCCTTAGAAGCTTTTATTTATTTTCACCTGTCTGTTGTCTGTCTGTCTATCTATAATCAAATCTTGCAAGTTAAATTTGATCCACTTGTCGGTATCCGTTTGAGTTGAAATTTTACATGCATTTATAAATCGGATGACAATGCAATATTATTATGACATGGATCTGATCTGATGATGGAACTGGAAAGTGGCCATAAGAACTTCGTAATTAAACGGCGCAACCCCATCGAGTTTGTGCTCCTTTGATTCGTCTTGACGAGTACTTTGGTGCTAGATGGTAATAATAAAAGCTTGTTTTTAGTCTTTTAAAATTTCACTTGTTTTATGTTTGCTACCAATAAGGCAAGAGAAACCACCCACAACTAGTAGCCCAATATGTTTTATATCCGTTAATTTTCCTTTGATCCGAACCCCGGAATCGGTAGTAAACTAATTATGGGCAAGTCACGACCCGAGACAGGCTGAAAGGGCTTTTTATCTGGCAGACTGATTGCAGGGCATTACTCAGCTGGTTTTTTGTCCCTCGATTTACTGTAAGTTCCCTTTAATGTTAGGACAATTGATGGGCCCTTGCGATTTTTTTCTGTTATGAAAAATGGGCGTTTTAGATGAAGAGTTGAACTTTTTTGAATTATGATGATTAATATTGCAAATCGTTTGGTGATATTTTTTTCTGCAAGCTTTAATTATTTTTCTTCTGATCTTTGCTCCCTAACAATCATACTAATATAATTTACAAGTGAAATTTAAAAAAAACTTCATAAAAACAAGCTTTTATTATTATTACCATCTAGCACCAAAGTACTCGTCAAGACGAATCAAATGAGCCCTGACTCGATGGGGTTGCGTCGTTTAATTACGATTTACGAAGTTCTTATGGCCACGTCTTAGGTCTCAGGCATTTTTTATTTTATTTTAATTATAATATTATTTTTTTAATTCTTTATATTATAATTACTAATTATATTATTTTTCCTTCAATTAACATCTTTATTATCAGCAAGGAATGTCGCTGATGATGAATAAATTTTCCTGTATTCTATTTGTTTGGTCCAAAATTTACAAAAACATGCCAAAGTCATACAAAGTTAATCTCAGTAGTAAAGGTCCATTGTAAAGGTCAATGACCTTGCAGGTGTCCATTTAAGTCTAGATTCTAGATGCTTAGGTCACTGACCACTGACCATGCTAACTTTATGAAAAACCTGGAAAGTTTTTATCACTAAGTTAATCTAGTTTTATTAGATGTGATTAGGTACATGAAACTGTTAAGGGTACAGTCTCTGAGCATGCGGGCTTGCATTTTTAAAATACCTACTTTAATTTACTATACAAACATAATAATATGTAGGCAGGTATATGTATACCCAGTAACTAACAAGATATTATATTATGTATTCAAATGAATTTTATTTTTAAAACAGAATTATGTTCGGAAAATCGCATTTTACAAATATATACAATGGTACTAATACGTTTTTAATTCTTCACGGTAAAATTTGTGCTTATTGTTACTTAAACAGTAAATTATACTTAAACTATGAAAACAATAAAACTAACATTTTGACTATTTACACAAATAAAAATCAAATTCCCATTCATCAAAAATATTCAAGCCTGTCAACGTGGTGTTTTTAAAAATAAGATATAAACCAAAAATCGCAGCAGCGCTATTTTCCCGCTGTATTGTAGCGTATGTGTTATTCCAGGGTCTAAGCTGTCTTAACAAATTTCAGCTCAATCGGTTCACCCGTTTAGACGTGAAAGAGTAACGAACATACTTCCAGACATCCGTACATTCTTACAAACTTTCACGATTATATAGAAGGCTATTGTCAGCTCTGAGACTACACCCTTAACTAACAACCCAGAACAACGATGGAACAGTCCTTTAAATTCTTAATTAGTGAAACTTTTCGACTCTTATTACGTTAGGTAGGGGCCTTTTATAAGTTTTACACTTAACTCTAGTCTTTAGCCTTTACAATAAATATGAGTAGTATATGAGACTAGATTTTAATAAATATTTGTTGAGATTTTCGAAGTTTTAAATCAAAGCGTTTTCTTTGTCTCTGTCTTTAATATATTTTTCATCTTGACTTTTACATCTTTTATACATAATATTTGAACTTATGGATTAAAAGGTGCAAGTGAAGAGGTACATAGACTTTCATAATTCTCGAGTATTTCACTATTTTTTAAGAAGATGACAGGTTTTCTAGTAGGTACTTATGTTTTTTTAATTAAAAAAAAAACACATTCTATAATGAAAAGTACATACAGATGCGTCAACGATGAATCACATAAGATGCCTAGAAAGGGGCTGAATCTTTAAAGGACCTGGAAAATTCCCGAATTGTAGCTCTCTGAAAACACGGCAATGATCTGAAGCGGTAGGAAGTAATTTCTTTTAAAAATAGATAGAAAGAAAATAAAATAAACCAAAGAAAAGAAAATAAAAAACAAAGAAAGAATTAATATACGCGTCGACTTGTAAACCTCCTTCGTTTTGATCATCGGTTAAAAACCGCGACAGCACAAAAAAATATAGACGAATACCTCTTCATAATGACAGAGAAACAAACGTAATAACAGGTCTATTTGTGCGTAGTCGATGGTTAGAGTCACCATGTCACGGTGGATGCGTTAAATATGGGTCATTATAACTTATAACATAGGCGAATGACCCTCTGACTCATGGAATATCAGTCCTTAGGCTTTTTCAAAATACTAAACAGGCCTACGTTGGACCACATCCCGCCTGATGCGTTAAAGTTTTTATTTTTTTATGTTTTATTACGTAAAATGCCCAGGAAAGTGCCTTGAAAATATCAAGTTGTTAAGCTATGAAGCGGCCTTAGAAGGTACCAGACTAAACTTAAAATGCGGGATAAATACCTCCCTGGCTTCACTGAACATCAAGCCACGAAACACGGTCATAGTCATTGACTTTGTCATAGACAAATTCCTAAATCTATGGTCATAGTGGAATGTCTGGGCTAAAAGAGAAGAAAAAGAGTCATATGGCTCTTGCGTTGGTGCAGTGCACCAAGAATTTCACATTATTGTGAAAACCTAGGCAGCACTGTACTGATTATGGGCAGCGTTATCTCTTAACATCAGGAGAGCGTCTTGCTCGTCTTCTTACATCTTCAATAATAAAATAAACCTAGTCTTGAAATTATCAAGTTGTTAAGCGATGATGCGGCTGTAGATTAAACCTAAAAGACGGGATAAATACTGGCTTACTGAACATCATGCCAAAACACGGTAAAAATGACATTTACAATACAGAGTTCAATTAGTACATCTTACTAATATAAAACGTGAAAGTTTGTAAGAATGGATGTCGTGATGTCGGGATGTCTGGAAGTTTGTTACTCTTTCACACCTAAACGGGTGGACCGATTGAGCTGAAATTTTGTATAGAGATAGCTTAGACCCTGGAATAACACATAGGCTACATAAGTACTGCGGGTAAAACCGCTGGGCGCAGCTAGTAATTACATAATACAGAGTTGGTGATGTATCTATCTGTAGGTATATAATCTGATTCCCGAATTTCCCCGTACATCGACAAAACCCATTATAACATTACACAACAAGGAAACTCCCATAAACTATTCTCAACTGGATCGAAGTTTAATGTCCAAGTTAAATCATTGTGTCCAATAGACGAGAAAAATGTCCGAGATAAAGTTGGCACGTCCAGAGATGGCCAGATGTGTACGTGTCCTTACGAATCTCGGGAGAATAGCAAGATACTTCGGCCTCTTGCAAGTTTGGGTACTGTAGATTGAGTGACAGTATCATAACTAAAGATATTTGATAGAAAATGTATTATAGGTTAGGCTTGAAAATATGAACTAAAGGATTCTAGCTGTGCCCAGCCATACTGCCAGGCGTGGTGATAGCAAGTGGAGTAGGTTTCTAACACAATGGATGCCTCGATAAGCAAGGCGCAGCGTCAGCAGACCTGCTTGATGTCTTCGCAGTGATCGACGCGATCGCAAGGAAAGACCTGGATGCGAACTGCTCAGGACAGATTTTCATGACACGAAGGGTAAAAGGCATTTTTGCTCAGCAGTGGGAAGATATGGGCTAACAATGATGATCAACTGGTACGTCCAGAGTTGTATATTGTGCTTACCAATCTCGGGAGAACAAATAAACCATTATTATTAATTGATTGGCCATCGTTAATTAATTTTCGTATTAGGGCAATTGGAAATCTTTTCCAAACTAAAAATCTTTGAAACGTTCCACAACGAAATCATTAAAATTGATTATCACTTACAATTTTTTTCAGATAAAAAATGCTGACGCAGTTTAGTAATAACATTGTCTATGAGTAACATAAAACATTTTAAATTTTGGGTTATTCATTATTTTTGCTTCCATGTCGTTTAAAATGCTATAGTTTATGTACTGTTAAACATTATACTGTGCCCAAACTTCGAACGCCTTTATTAATTAAGGAACTCGAGCAATTACCGGGTTTGCTCTTTTCTTATTAAACGAACTTCGGGTATCGAGGATCTGGACATTGCTTGTGGATTTTCATGACCTTTTATGATATTGCAGAGGGTTTAAAAGATTATTGGTTGTAGCCTTTTATCTTTGTTGTATAAGAGAAAGTTTCCAGCAGATGTTTGTTGCATTTACTTTTAGCTAGTTATTCTTGAGCTAAGTAAAGCGAAGTACTGCGTTACAGACTAAAAGGCAATGTTTCCAACGAAATTATTGAGTTTGACGAGATTTCGTATGTAATATCTCAAATTGAGATTGAGATTCTCAATGCAGTGACACAATAAATAGAATTTCAAAACATTGGATTTCTGACATGGGCAATCATAATGCTTACCATAATGTATTTTTTCATACAATCTTAATAGACTAAAAAAATCACAGTTTTGTTATTTTGTGATTTTAATTTTGATTTATGTATGCGTTTTGATATTTCCGTCATTTTAAAACCGATTTTGTATTGCCTATTTTTACATCCAGGTGGAGGGAGTCTTTGCCTACCCCAGGGGGAACGAGGCGTGATATATGTATGTTTAAATTAGTTTTTTCCTTAAATTATTTCCTATTTATTAATCAAAAACTTTTAGTTATCTAAATATATATAAGGAAAGAGTGACTGATTGATCTATCAACGCAAAGCCCAAACCGCTGGACGGATTGGGTTGAATTTTAGAACACAGATAGGTTTTACGAGGTAAGATAGGATTTTGCCACGCGGGCAAAGCTGCGAGCGTAAGCTAGTATTATTATAAATTACGTAAGTTTTTCTGTTTTAACGAACGCCATAAACTTTTCAATAGTAAATTAAACGCTTGAGCATACTAACTTGTGTACCAAGAAGCCATAGTTAAGTGAATAATTAAGCCAGTTAAGTTAAGCCGCTGAAGTTAAAGCGATCTAGACTTAACAATATTGTTTTCAACTAAGCTCATCGAATTAAGTCTTCAAGTTTAACTTGAGAACAATGTCTTTTGTATAAGTTCTGGTTTATTTTGGTTTTTTGTATTGATTTTGTTAATTAGTTTTTCCGAGTAAGATATAAAAACTTTTGTTAAATCTTACTAATATTATAAGTAAACGTGAAAGTTTGTAAGAATGGATGTCTGGATGTTTGTTACTCATTCACGCCTAACTGGGTGGACCGAATGAGCTGAAATTTTGTATAGAGATAGCTTGGACCCTGGAATAACACATAGGCTACATAGGTACTGCGGGTAAAACCGCCGGGCGCAGCTAGTAAACTATAATAATGTTCAAATGTTGACAGAAGTCGGATGGCTGTAGTGCAAAAACACCATGCATTTTTAAAAAATTGTCCTATAACTTCTCTAACCGCCATTTTTTAAGGGTTCCTATCAGAGTAAGTGAGAAAGCACTCACACACTCATTCTACCTATACTATGTTATAAAATTAGTAAGATACCTAATGATTTGTGTGCTCGTAAATTTCTTTATCACCTCTAAAATCTGCTCCCCTAGTACTTGACATAGATAAAATTACATTTTTTATCCATATTTGAACCTTTCTTTTTCTTTCTAGAATATATCAACTAACGCCACTACCACCCAGTGGTAGACTGAGTGTAATAGTTACCTCTTCTTGAGATATGCTCTCCTGGTACTTTGAATTTATAACGTAACTAATAGAGGCTTTTGGCGTGCACGTAAGTAATAATATAGTTATCACTTCCTATTAAAATCAGCTGTCCTAGTACATGACATCGTTAAAATTTCATCATTTGTCCTTCTTTTTCCTTCTACTTCTGGAATTTCTCAACTAAAGCACTTACCTCCATCTTCAGGGATGTTGAGCAGCTTCTTGGCTCCGGGGCTGGGTCCTCGCACGGCAGAAAGAGCGCGCTGCAACGTCTCGCTCATCTGCTTGCATCCAGCGTGGTGCAACACCAACGCCACCACCACCCAGCGGCACACTGAGTAAACACCCATGGTTGGAGGTGCCTACATCTTATGGGTGGCATACATCTGGAAAGAAGAAAATTTAGGTTAGTACGAGATGACCTTTGAGAATGTCTTGGAGCATTCTTTATAGGCCTTTGCTCTGATAGGCAAAAAGACGCGGGATCGCGCGGATCACGACCGATCTACGTTTTGTTCCTGCCCGCGTCCGCTTTATGTGTGACAGGGTCATACCAATTCTGGAACATTCCAAAAATTCCTCCTCGTTTTCCCGCGCGATCCTGTGGCAAGTTGTATGACCTAAAAGGTGTCTGGGAAATAAAACTATATAATAGAGATACTTTTTTTTTTTTTTATGATACACTCATTATGTATGAATAAATCCAGTGCCTGATGGAAATGGTATTCATTCCGTAACACAGTTACGACTGCATATTGCTGCTTGGCGGATGAACAACTGGCAAAAGTCTGGTACTCCCCCAAGCTTCTGCAAAGGAGGCCTTTTGATGACCCAGGAAAAATGCGTTCCGCATCTGCTACTGAAGCCTTACTACAAACAAGAAAAGCCGAAAGAAAGCATACGTAGGTAATAAATGATATCAGAAACTACCGCGAGATTTAAAAAAAAACAGCAAATAAATTTTGGTGTTAGTATCGCCGGTTAGTTTTTGTCCAGGAATATTTATCTAAAATTAGCTACTCAGTTCATCCCATAATTTTGATAAACGAGATAAAAAACAACAAATAAATCTCATCGATAACGCGACCTATTTCTTAATTAGTATCAAAATCTGTGACATTTATTAAAATTAATGACTTTTTCTGTTAAGGTGAGTGTACACTGTACACAAGAGCTTGACGCGATGCGATGTAACTTTTAGACGAATGTTACAATACAGGAAAAACTCAGTTCACAAAAAGCTTTTCCATTAACTTTTTTACAATTTACAATTATTGACCTTTAACATTTCTTTATTATAACTTCGTTCATTATTTGCTCTATACCTCTAGAATTTTACCAAAATAAGTTTAAATTATTATTCCCGCTTTCCATTTATATAATTTGTATCTCGATATAAAACATTGCTTTATATGATAATACCGCAAATTTTAACACTTTTTTAAGTGTTTAAATGTTTTTGGAATTATTATTATATAAAATAAAATTAATACAGTATTTTTGGCCTATGGCGTATTTTTTTATAAAATAAAGTAGGACCTTTAATAAAGAGTAAATCGAATCTTTTAAAACGGCAAATGATCGATTTGGATGTTCTGTTAGAAATACTTTAGCCTATACACAGCCTAAGAGGACCGCTTGAAGCAGTGAATGTTAAAAATAAACAATTAGTTAAGTAAATCCATAAACTACTCTCACAAACCTCTACTTTCCCTAATTACTGGGATACTCGATTAATTCTAATGTGTAGAGATAACGAAATATCGATAACATTGTCGATAAACTGATCTATAACTGGTTTGTGGGTAATAAATATTTTAAATAGAGATGTGATGTAGGTTTTGATTATCCAGAGGTAACGAAGTTAATGAAACTCAATAAAGGGACGGTATTAAACGAGTATGATTTTAAAAACTGAATCGTAGGCGAATGAATTAATATTAATAGATTATACATTATTTGCGTTTTGCTTAGATACTAATATAATTATAGGGGCTTGGACCAGTTTTAATGCAAAATGATTTCCTAATGTTTTTGTTCAAAATACGCTACCGTAATACCTGCCTATTTTTCGATAAATATTTATTAAACTTAATCAGTAGAAATATTTGTTTTAATATTAAGAAATTGTCATTACCTATTATTACTTTTCTAAACATCAAATTGCACTTTGTTCTTACAATATATTTTTTATATTACATTACTAAAAATACTCTTAGTTTAACCAACGATATAACAATTAATATTAAGTCATAGTTATCTTCTTAAATTTCACTAGTTTATCGATAGATTTAAAACTAAACTCATCTCTAACATTTCTACGTTTTTCCTTGGGCAAACAACCACTTTAATGAATATTGGGAATGGCCTTTGATGATTTTTAATCGCGTTTTAATTTAGGTGAACGCGATTTATTCATCTTAACACTAATGAGAAGTTTTAATTGTCCTCTTCAAGGAATTTTAGATAATTAATAGTATATTTTGGTGACAGGACTTTTAACAGACGGTGGTGTTAATTTTAGTGAATGTAAAGTGATTATTCATATTTAGAGTAGGTACATACCGTTTTGGTTTCTCTAGAAATATTTTGATTTTAGAACAGGTGCATTTTAAAACTGTATGAGTGTTATCCGTTACAAATATAACACGGCTGTACTCAGGCTTTTTTAATTGTAGCAAACGCCATTATTGAGAAGAACACGTACATTGGCCACACGGCGATCTACAGAAAATCTAAGTGCTCCAAACCACTGTCAGATGGCAGAGTGCCTAGTCTGCTGACAGCATTTCCACGTTAAATGGCAATACTTACATAATATAATATTATGTTTGACCAATATAATAGTAAACTAGCTGTGCCCAGCGGATTTACCCGCTGTATTGTAGCCTTTTTGCTATTCCAGGATCTAAGCTATCTCTAATCTCAATACAAAATTTCAGATCAGTCGGTCCACCCGTTTAGGCGTGAAAGAGTAACAAACATCCAGACATCCATTCTTGTAAACTTTCATGTCTATAATATTAGTAAGATTGTTGTCAATCCGTAGGTTGCAGTTTCAGGTCACCATAATTACTGCAATGCTAACCTAACCTAACGACTGCCTCCATACCTTTTAGCAACATTTTACTTACCCAAAGTCTTACGTATGTATATCATATAAAATTTTCAAACTTGAAAGAACCTTGAGGCGAGCTTATTTGATTGTTACACAAACATATAATACTTATTGTTGCGAAACGTATGTAATTTTATTGAAACTCGCTACAAACAATACAATGTAAATCCAAACAGAAAAGTTACAAATAAGCTCTTAAACCCGCGGAATTTATCACGAATTCAGAGATCCAGCATTATAAATTGAGTTGAGTTTTGAAACTCGCGGAAACTTTGCAACTTTTCACACATCAAGATTGTTGGTTGCGGCCGCCTTTCTGCTGATATCTTTTTTCCTCTTTGCTTTGAAAGTGTACAGGGGCGGACTTAGTATCATTCTAGGTCTAATAAGCCCTTTCTGCAAACTAATAAGCAGCTGAACTTGTGACTTGTAGCAGTGTAAAATTCTTTAAAACCCGTATTCCGGGATATTCAGTGAAGCGACAAGATGTAATAAGATCCTTTTTACAGACAAATCTAGTTCCATTTGCTTTTAATGACTTTTTGAAAATGCTGACTTTTATAAATGATAATTTCGGAATTTCTCTTTTTAAGGATTATTAATATTATGATGATTCCAGCGTTTTAACACGGATACCGTGATCAGTTTTCGTAAATCAAATATTTTGGTCACTGAAACCGGAGTATCAATATAGGTACAGGCCTTGATGCAAGGTTACTGTCACCCATAGACGTTTACAACCAGTGGTGTCGGAAGCCGATAATAATTTTATAACTTGTATGTCGATGAAAATCGATCGAAAAAAGAAAATGTACGTAATATCTACTTTTCCTTTTTTTTAATGCTCAGTATTTCTAATCCCCCCCTCCTTTTTACTTAGGTCCGTTCCTGTTCTCAGCTATCTTTTCCTTTAAAAGAGGTCAGGGATTAGCTGCGCCGGACAGGACCGAGTGAGCCGATATTGTAAGTGCCGAGGTCATTATTTTTATTACAAAGTAAAACTATATTACTGGATATTTTCTGGAATAGAACCATTTTATATTTTGTACTAAAACTAGGAATTATCCGAGCGTATGACATTTTATTATTTTCGTAGTAGTGATCGGACTTAGATTTGGAGAAAGACCTTTCAGAATCACAGCTTGTTTTAACCGATCAAAAAAAAAGGATTCGTAATGTCTATGCAACACTGGCTTTCCCCGCGTGGAAAATGCTTTCTTAGAGGAAGTTATAATAATCTATCTGTGTGCCAAATTTCAACCCAATCCGTTCAGTGGTTTGAGTTGTGCGTTGATAGATCAATCAGTCAGCTTTTCCTTTTATACATTTAGATTATTGGAACTACGAGATATTTACATAATAAGACAATAAGACCTTTCTTATGAACCTTAAATGCATATTATATTGTAAGTGCCAAAGTTATAATTTTTATTGCAAAGTAAAACTATAATATTACTGGATATTTTCTGGAATAGAACCATTTTATATTTTGTATTAAAACCAGGTTTTATCCTAGTCTATAGTATCGTCAAAGAATTGAAACTATTACTACGTAGTATCGTATGACATTTTATTCTTTTCATAGGAGTGAGAGAGATTTTTTTTTATATACTAAATAGGCCTACGTTTGACCACATCCCACCTGATGGAAAGTGAAAATGCGGTCGACGACTGACGACGATGGTCGACGATGGTAAGATGCCTAGAAAGGTACCTATTCACTCGTGCCTTGAAGATACCCAAGTTGTACCGCTCGGGAAACACGGATGACGGCAAAGTGTTCCAAATGCGACCAGTTCTCATTAAAAACGACGAAGCAAAACGCTTGGTGCGGGCAGTTGGTAGCGCCACTAAGTAAGGATAAATTGCCGTCTGCCGTGATGGTTGATCGGATTTAAATTTAGATTAAAACTTAGGAATCACAGTTGGTTTAACCGATTACTATAAAGGTTACTTATTCGTTATGTATTATTGTTGGAATTTGGAACTACTAGATATTTACATAGGACAATAAGGTCTTCTGTTTAGGCCTTTGAGGCTTCTGAACTAGTATATACAACATATTAAACTGTAGATATTTTTCGATATTTTATGTAATGGTCGCAAGCAAGATGATGGTGAGTGGCTACCGTTGCCTATGGATACCTGCAATACCAGGGGTACCGCTGGTACGTTGCCTACCTTTCAAGACTCTATTCACCAAGTTTTCAATATGATTTTTGGAGTCATTTATGTAGCGTTGCCGGTCAAGTAAACGTGTTAAACTCTTTATAAACATTTTAATATATTATGTCCTATCAAAAGCGTTAAGATCAAAAGGACATTTATTTGAAGTCTTCTGATAAAGTCGCCGTATAGTCCAGTAAAAGAAGAAATGTGGATCGAAAAGTCGAAAGCAGAAAAACTAACTTAGTAACTTTGTTTGGACTAGTTAGGAGATAAACATACTAAAAGTCCCCACTCCTCCGAGGTGAGCCCGAGTGGGGGGAGGCCGAAGTAGGTCCCATTTTTAGGTTTTTTGCTTATATTTCAAAAACTGTGCGTTGTACGATATTTTGTTGGACTACATTATTAAACCTCATAAAATTTTCTACAACTTTGGCCTTGACACTTTTTATCTATCTCCAATCGTTGTCCAGCTATGAGCTTCTAAACATGGTCTATTTTGAAGACCCTTAAATTAGTTTTCCATACAAAGTCGGTAAAAAAATCTTACAAATAAAATTTGACTAACTTCTGGTTGTCGTATCATAACGAAACTTTGCAAATGTCTAGAAATCTGATGACAGTTTAATAATCTGGTACCACTGAGCTGATCTGATGATGGAGCCAGGAGGTGTCTACTGAAACTCTTCAATGGCTATTAGTAAAACCGGCGAGTTTAGGCTCATTACCATTGAATTGATGAGACGTAGGCACCTCCTGGTCCATTTTCAGGCCCTCGACAGCAATTGTTATGAAAAAGTCTCATGGATTCGAATGTAATGTACCCAAACACGATAGGTTTACTAATAGCCATTGAAGAGTTTCATTAGATAACTCCTGGCTCCATCATCAGATCAGCTCGGTGGTACCAGATTATTGAAATGTCATCAGATTTCTAGACATTTGCAAAATTTCATTATAATATGACAACCAGAAGTTGGTGAAATTTTATTTGCAAGATTTTTTTACTGACTTTGTATAGAAAACTAATTTGAGCGGCTTAAAAATAGACCATGTTTGGAAGCTCATAGCTGGACAACGATTGGAGATAGATAAAAAGTGTCAAGGCCGATATTGTAGAAAATTTTATAAGGTTTAATAATGTAGTAGAACAAAATATCGTACAACGCACAATTTTTGACATATAAGCAAAAAACCTAAAAATAGGACCTTCTTCGGCCTCCCCCCCCTCGGGCTCACCTCGGAGGGGTGGGGACTTTTAGTATGTTTATCTCCTAACTAGTCCAAACAAAGTTCTTAAGTTGGTTTTTCTGCTTTCGACTTTTCGATCCACATACCCTTTTTGGGCACTCATTGACTGGGCTAGTAACGCCAGCGCATTATCTTGTTTAGAATTCTATCAAAAGGTGTCAAGCAGTGATAAGAAAGCACTCATTAGCGGGATGACACATTCTTTCCAGTAATATTTTAATCTACTTAATTCTCAGTTCTCAGTCTTGCACAGCGTAGGATGTGGCTGTGGATGTGCCCACAAGGTGGACAGACGACCTTATAAAGGTCGCCGGAAAACGCTGGATGCAGGTCGCTTCCAACCGGTACATATGGAAGTCCAAAGGGGAGGCCTATGTTCAGCAGTGGACGTCTTATGGCTGAGATGATGAATTCTCAGTAATATTGTAATGTACCTAGAGGGTAAAACTGGATGTATGACAATGAGTGACAGAAAAGCAGCAGCAAAGACATACGTTGAAATAAGAGAAGCAACTCCCGTCCCACTGTCAAGAGTAAACTGACATATATCAAGACACTACTCTTGCTACTCGCGCTGTCATTGCATACAATTTGCAGCTACTCCCAATGCAATTGTGCTCTTACAAACGTCAATTACTCTTATGGCCGTAGCATGACACAAGGGATCCCGCAGAAATTTTAAGAGTAGAACTGTTTTAACATTGTACATTTGTGAATGTATGGGATGACAGTTGACCTGACAGCAAGACAAGTCTTTGTGTGGTACTTCCCCAGACGGCCTCTGCAATAGAAGCCTACCACTAAAATAATTCAGTAGTCCTACTAATATTGTAAACGTGAATATTTGTATGAATTTAGGTATGTGTGGAGCTAAAAATTGATATCTTAGGTAGCTTAGAACCTACAACTTTTCGCGGGTAAAACCACAGGATACTGGATGGTAAAAATGGCTGCATTCTTACTAATATTATAAACGTGAAAGTTTGTAATAATGGATGTCTGGATGTCAAGATGTTTCACGCCTAAACGGGTGGACTAATTGAGCTGAAATTTTGTATAGAGATACCTTAGACCCTGGAATAACACATAGGCTATAGGTACAGCGGGTAAAACCGCTGGGCGCAGCTAGTAGTAATATAAAACTAAGAAAAAAAGAAAGAAACCAAGTAACTTTATTCAAGTCTCAGCTAGCTGCGCCCAGCGGATTTATCCGCTAATACTATGTGGTCTTAGAGTACTGAGGAAAAAGTATAGTTAAGTTATGTGTAAAGTCTTTACAAAGATAACAATGAAGATATAAATAGTCAAAATAGAATTTTCTTCTCTTTAGAAGCTTATAAACGCAAAATTACCTTGAAACAAGTCAGAACAATCCAAAACAACAAGCAATCCAAGTGACCACTCAAAAACAACACAACACAACCGCTCAACACTTCACAAAACCACAAATCACATGTAAAACAACCGAAAATCACACAACTAATAAAACTTTGAAAATAGAACACGCGTTCTTTAATTAAAAACTAAAAACCGTCCAGAAATCAACTCGGAACCGCGAAGCGAAAGCAACTAACCTAAAAATTACGAACGCATTTACGTTCCGTCTTCGAAACATAAAAATTTGAACGACGATACTCATTTCAAAGGAACTCGGGATCATTTGCGACCAGAAAATAATAACACAAACAAAATTATACTCTATTTCAATAGTGTTACGACTATAAATCATTTTATCGACGGCAATATTTGTGTCCAAGAAACGGAACGCACTTATCTTTTGTATTCATTTTCTACCTGACTCCCTGTCCCTTTTTTCTATGGACATATGTGGGTAGTGGATTGGGAAGACGAGAAAGTGCATCTTAGGTCTTATTTAGAAGCAATAAGATCCATTTTTGTGTGTTTGTTTGGAGATGAGTTGTAAATTTATTGTGGTCAGTGATTGCAAATGCCTTCAATAGTGCAGTTTTTGGAATCGATCTCTTCTCAATAGGCAAGTTCATTTGTGGGTGCATATTATAATCTTGCTTTCATTTCTTAAGGTATTCTTATTCTTTTTAACTGTACTAATTCTCGGTAAAGTTTATATTCGTCAAACACTAAAATTTAAGGGATTAATATGCACTGGACGATTGTAAGATGGCTAATTTTGTGATATGAATTGATCGGAAAGTGTCGGTTGCTGCGCCGACTCGGGCCAAAGTGAAATTGTGCCCGGCACAATATTCCGCTCTTAAATTAGGCCCATTGGCTTAATTGAAGCGGTCCATATCAGAAACGTCAATACCGCTTCCTATTTTTTAATCTATGTTGAATATCTGAAATCACAGCATCTTATGTTATCTACACCAAGGTAAAGAGATATACAGTAATTTGACTCCCTAGAAGCGGTTGACTTCAAGATCGCGCGAGTTTGCAGCGAGGTGGGTAGGGTTCGGTAGGCAGCGAGGTGCCGAATAGGCGATATTATTGTGAATTACTCAAAATATCAAAAAGAATTAAATACTTCGCGATATTTTTACTATTTCACAACCATTATTCGGAAGCATTCATGCATAAAGGTGGCTGCAGTAAGGTGGACAGACGACCTTATAAAGGTCGCCGGAAGACGCTGGATGCAGGTCGCTTCCAACCGGTACATATGGAAGTCCAAAGGGGAGGCCTATGTTCAGCAGTGGACGCCATACGGCTGAGATGATGATTACTGCATAAAAACGTCTATTCGGCACCTCGCTGCCGAACGTAGGGTTCGGTTTCCACCACGTTGCAAACTCGCGCGACCTTGAGTTCAACCGCTTCTAGGGAGTTAAATTACTGTATATCTCTTTACCGTGTCTACACCAAAGTTAGCGAAACAAAAAGGCCCAGCGACCGCGACAAGGTTCCATCCCAACACGTACCGAATTGCAGCGTTGTTTAGTTCCTCGCAGATTAGTTGATAGTCTATTAAACTTAGCCGTGCCTCTGGCTTGATCGCACGGGACTTTAAACTTGTAAACAGTAAGGTCAAATAAAATAGCTTTACAGGTACTGGCAGCCCTGGATTTACACTAGGGGCATTCGGGGCGAGTGCCCAGGGCGGCAAATTAACTTAACTGGGGGCGGCAAATTTCTAATCGAATCTAATCTAATCGCGCGCACCTTAAATACATTTATAAATATTTATCATTACGTATGTATATATTGCAAGAACTCGACAAATTTCTTGGTAAAAAGTCTAGCCGATGACACCGTATTTACAAGAAAAGTAACGCACCTTTATAATTTTCGTATTTTTATACAATATAAATACTCGAATTTATACGCTTAGGCCTACTTACTCAAACAAACATAACATAATCAAACATTCATTCTCATCATCATTCCATTTTTCATCATCATTTCATTTTTTTTTCATAATCAAACATTTCAGTTATTATTTCCTAATTTTCCAGTTTGTTTTATTAAGAAGTTGCTATTCAACTCTAAAATCTAAACCAGATAAAGTTATACGAAATTGCCTTTGAAAATCAAATTAACTATTACCATTACAATTTTCCATTACAAGAAAAAGGTTTTCTCATATATTTAGTTCAATTTAAAATAAAGATCATTGTCCCGAAAAGTAACGTAAAATTAACTTATCTAAACAAGTAACGCAAAAGTAACGCAAGGGGTCAAAATTAACGTAAAACGTTACAAAAGTAATGTTCTGGCAACGCTGTGTGTAATTCATCCGCCAAGCAGTGTGCACTGTGTGCAGGCATTGTGATCCGGGCTAAAGGCTAATGTTACCAGCGAAATTACTGGGAAAAAAATTCAGAGGAAGGATTGTCCAGATCTTTGCCCAGCAGTGGGGCAGTACCGACTTGAAATAAAAATTAAAAATGAACATTTTAATTTATTGAAAATATTTAAATATAAATATTTCAGGACATTTTACACATCGCCACCTAACCCCAAGCTAAGCAACTAAATGCTTGTTATTGTGATTAGGATAACGGATATAATACTTGTAAAATATTTGTACATTTAAAATTTAAGTTATCCACAATCCAACGAAAATTTGCCTATTTGCCCATACTGTCGTAGTATAGTTACCGTCACATCCCGTAACTTTTCAACAATGTACCAGCGATATGGGTCAACGGTTCACAATTTATTGCACGAAATACTTCGCGGCCATTTTGTTTAACGACGAATAAAAATGGCGGGCATTTGTTTAAAAATATAGTTTTGAAACCAGAAAATATCATTAATACTACTGTTATTATGAATGGTAATTTTTGTGTTTTTTTTATGATTAAACTGATGTACTGATTGAGATGATAATTATATTGCTTAATATTTTAAAGAATTACTTTGATTAAGGGAGGCAATTTTTTTGTTTTTGTGAGGTCAGATACTGAAATGAGACAGAACTTGAATGGCTGCAGTGTTTAAAGTACCATAAAATACAAAAGCAGACTTTTATTTCAAGGTCAAAATTCCCCCAAGTCAAGGTCATTACGAATACAAAGATTAAATACCTAATAAAGAAAATATTAATGCGAATGTACGTCTGTCTGTCTGTTACCATATCACGCCTAAGCAACAGCTCTTATGTCACGGCTAAAGTCCGAAGCGCGGCTACGCCTAGGTTTAGCAGGTTAAACCTAGGTGTAGCCGAACGCTGTCGGTTAAAGTTAGGTGTGAACAACAAAATGATTGTAAAAAAAACTTGTTTTTATAACGAAGTTCAAGGCAGACCGACATCAGTTGGTTAGGTTCGACAGCGGTCGGCTACACCTAGGTTTAACCGGCTAAACCTAGGTGTAACCTCACTTTGGACTTTAGCCGTAACATATACATTAAATTTGAAATAGAGATGTTTCACGATACTGGTTTTCCATATTTCTATTTGTAAAGTAAAAATACATACAATATGTTACGTATATGTGTCTCGCACATCCCATTGTAGTGTCACAAAGTCATTTACATAAGACTGGCCGCTAATATTTAAGAAAACAAGAACAATCGTCGACAAAGGTCCTGAGCATGGAGTATTCATACAAAGCAGTTAAAACGCACATAATTCAGGCTAGACGGTTGGCAACGCTGTAGTGAAATGTTACGTTCGTTATGTTGGTACACATGTGTATTGCGATGGGGAGCCTGTTACACCGAATGTTGTTATTTTTTTCAGGAGGATGGATGTTCGACGATCGCCTGATGTAAGAGATTCCTACTCGGGTAAGGCTCTATAATTATATTAATAATTGTATAATTAATGAATAGTAGGTAAGTAAGGGTGAGTTTATTCAATAGAAAAATATTTTACTGTTACACATTCGATTACATGAAACAATATTAAATTCATATTATTTTAAATAAAGAAAAGAAAAAATGTTATCAAAATATGTTTTTTTTGAGACTATTAGGGTTGTTGAATTTTATATTAATGTTAAGCATTTCAATTTATGTTGTTTTTGATAAATAATTTAGTTACACCACGGTGTGAGAGGCGTACAACACGAGAGTCTACGGATTAAGAATTTGCTTTTTCGAGTATACTGCAAACAGAACGCGCGAATGCAAATGTACTGAACACTGTATTTGACTGTCAAATTCGGAGGGTACAGAAAATATACATTGTTACACGTTACGTTACAGTATGGAAACTTCAACTTCGGTGTAATTGTTGATATTTTTTTTTCAAATTAAGAACTGAAAATAATTTCGTTTCATTTTCTTTAAAGGTTAACTATAATTGTTTTGAAGTTAAAAAAAACTTTTAATGTAATAATTTACATTAGACACATGTATCAATTAGATTGAAACCTTACTTAGTTACCTATTTATTTAGTTATACTTCTTTTTAACCCCCGACGCAAAAACGACGGGGTGTTATAAGTTTGACGTGTCTGTCTGTCTGTGTGTGTGTTTTTTTTTATTAATAATCATGATGCCTTGTTAAATTATGACATACTAGCTGCGCCCAACGGTTTTACCCGCTATACTGTAGCCTTTGTGTTATTCCAGAGTCTAAACTATCTCTGTACCAAATTTCAGCTCAATCGGTCCACCCAGAAAGCCATGAAAGAATAATAAACATACATCCAGACATCCATACATTCTTACAAACTTTCACGTTAATAATATTAGTAAGATACAATTTTACCGTTAATTAGCACTTTCGTATTTCAGTACTTAGTTTTATTTTGAAGTTTCCATTGTCCATACTGTAACTCAACAAATATAACTTAGTAACATGTAAAGGAGAAGGAAGCCATTAGTAATGGGAATGCCGTGTATTTGCTTGATAAGGTGGGGAGATGGCTTCATGAGATAAGGGGTAAGGGTCTTCATCATCATCCATGGATGACAAAACCTAAATGACAATACCTATAGCTTAAAGTTTAACTATATATAGATAAGTTATTTTCTTTCTTTCTTTCTTTCAGCAGCATCAGCCCTCGACATCCCATAGCTCATCTTCTTCATGTTATGCCACTCAACCCTGTTTTTTTTTTACAAGGGGAGATGCGTTTATGCATACCCGTACCCGGGGGAGAGGCACGGGTTATGTGGGACTCAGCTCGACGGTGGAAGACTCAACCCTGCCGACTGCCGCCAAGTATCTCCATGCGAAATCCGCTACTTTTCCACTATACAAGACCTTTTGTTTTTGTAAAAATCATTTGTTATAAGCGGAGTTGTAATAAACAGATGAATTTCCACGTACTCTTAGCAAAACCTAAACATATCCCTACACTTTCGCTAAAAACGGTTTTGTGCGAAGTATCTGCGATGTCGTACGAAACGGATTCTACTGTATGTACCGGTATACTGTATTGTACTGTTTGTACTATATGTACTGTATTATGTTTTACCGGGGGTAGACTTCCTTTGCAGGAGGTCGACTAGATGGGTGCCCCAACAGTGCCAGTTATTCTACGGCCTGAGCAATGATGTGCAAACATTACTGTGATTCGGTAGGAGGGCACTGCAGCTAGTGAAATTACTGGGCTGAAGAGTCTTAACATCTTATGACTCTCAAGTTAGAAACGTTGGCGCCTAGCACTGTACTTATTATGAGCAGCGTTATCTCTTACCAGCAGGAGAGCGTCTTGCTCGTCTTCTTACTTCGTTGTATAAAAAAAAGTATGTTGTAGTATGTCCACTGCAAGTCTGGTTAAATTTGTGTTTAAACTTCATGTTTTATTTATCCAGGAACAATGTCAGTCTCCATTAACAACAGTTCCATCACCTCGCCAGTTCGGCTGTAGAGGTAGTATTAGTTTGCACCAAAACATGGTCTCAATTTGTCGCTTAAAGTTTGCCTCAGCCGGTACCTAGACAAATTAGTCGACGTTAGGCATGGATTTAGATTTACTGGATGAGACACAATCAAGGACGGATCCAGGATTTTTCTGGGGGGGCCAAAGTGCAGAAGGGCAAAAATATTTAATTTTTACTACGAAAAGTGTGTGTTCAACTCGTTCTGAACAGTTAGAAAGTTCAAATATCCTTAATAATACGTGCGCAAGCAAGTTTGCAAGTTTTTTGCAAGCACCGAGAAAAAAAAATTATAATCTTGACCATGAAATATGTGTCAAATTCGTAATTCTACAATGCTTTTGTGGGGGCCTTGGCCCCCTGCCTCCCCCCCCCCCCCTAAATCCGCCTATGACCACAATCATTTCCCACACAACATATTTAAAAAAAAAAAAGCAATCCCTATGAGAGTTATGAGTTTCTTGCTCGTTCTTCTCATAGAGGCGCCTTGTGAATTTGTGAATGAGCGGTAGAATATTAAGACCCGCTGTCAACCCGCTGTTCTGTAGCATATATGTTATTCCAGGGTCTAAGTTATCTCTACACCAAATTTCAGCTCAACCTGCCAACCCGTTAAGGCGTGAAAGAGTAACAAACATACATCCAGACATCCGATACATGCTTACAAACTTTCACGTTTATACAAGTTATATTAGTAAGATAGTATTTTTTATTATTTTTTTTTATACTAAATAGGCCTACGTTTGACCACATCCCACCTGATGGAAAGTGAAAATGCGGTCGACGATGGATCACGTATGATGCCTAGAAAGGTACCTATTCACTCGTGCCTTGAAGATACCCAAGTTGTACCGCTCGGGAAACACAGATGACGGCAAAGTGTTCCAAATGCGACCAGTTCTCATTAGAAACGACGAAGCAAAACGCTTGGTGCGGGCTGTTGGTAGCGCCACTAAGTAGGGATGCCGCATTGCCGTCTGCCGTGACGTCCGTCGATAGAATGGGCATGGAGGAATTAGTTCGTGTAATTCCTGCGCACACTCTCCAAAATGAATCCTATAGAAGACCGATAGCGAAGCGACCATTCTACGATGTTCAAGGCTCTGCAGCCGAGATTCTGTAAGCTTTTGGTCACCTATTTTAAAGCTTTTTGGTTTAAGATGGTGAATGGTGCTCTTATTTATACTAGTTATTTGACACTATCCTTAAAGCATTATTTAATAAAATGGAAAATTCATTTTTATAAAGCACTGGCTGGACATTCATCTGTCCAGGCAGCGTAGTAGACCGCCGGGCTCGCGATATGTTCCAACTCGCTAACTTGGATTTTACAAGCTTTTATTTACCTTCACCTGCCTGTTGTCTGTCTGTCGGTCTGTCTGTCTGTCTGTCTGTCGGTCTGTCTGTCGGTCTGGAATCAAATCTTGCAAGTTTAATTTGACCCACTTCCCGGCATCCGATTGAGCTGAAATTTTACATGCCTGTATAAATCGGATGACAATGCAATATTATTATGACATGGAGCTGATCTGATGATGGAGCTGGAAGGTGGCCATAGGAACTTCGTAATTAAACGACGCAACCGCATCGAGTTTGGGCTCATTTGATTTGACCTTGACGAGTACTTTATGATGCTAGATAATAATAGTAATAATCTCAGTGTGGCAAAGATTTTCGCCTGGACGCTACCGTGTTTCGGAAGGCACGTAAAACTGTGTGTCCCGGCTGTTTCCTATAAGATATGTGGGAGGCAGTCGTTAGGTCATGTTGCAGGCACAGTAGTAATCTCGGCGACCTGAAACTGCAACATATAGGTTAGCCACACAACCTATAAATTGTGATTTGACTCTGACAGTGTAAGTAGGGTAACCTGTTCCGTTGGAGTATAAACCCAAAAAAAAGCTTGTTTTAAAAAGTTTTTTTCTTAAATTTTACTTGTTTACTCGTTATTCCAGTAAATCTACATCTTTGTACCCGAAAACTCATAGATTCCGTACTAATGAAACTCCACTCGGTAACTCAATAACGAATTTGTCGTGTCCATTTCAGATGCACAATTCCACCGACCGCGTCTTAATGACTAGGGGCGCCACTGTCTATGTTCTAGCTGCTTGATGAGAAATCAATATTGGAGAAGTTTTAGTTCTTATTTTATCCGTTGTTACTGGATCCGCTCGCGCTTAGCGCGTAACAGAAAATTATCCGTGTTTCTCTACTATATTATGCATTTTTTTATATACAACGAAGTAAGAAAACAAGCAAGACGCTCTCCTGATGGTGAGAGATAAAACGCTGCCCATAATTAGTACAGTGCTACCCAGTGCACTGCGCCAACGCACCTACTTCCTACTTGAGAGTCATAAGATGTTAAGACTCTTCAGCCCAGTAATTTCACTAGATACAGTGCCCTCCTACTGAAGCACAGAAATGTTTGCACGTCACTGCTCCAGCGGTAGAATAACTGGCACTGTTGGGGTAACCAATAACCACCTAGTCGACCTCCTGCAAAGGAAGTCTACCCCCAGTAATTATGCATATTTTATATCTTACTAATATTATAAACGTGAAAGTTTGTAAGAATGGATGTCTGGATGTGTGTTTGTTACTCTTTCACGCCTAAACCGGTGGACCGATTGAGCTGAAATATGGTATAGAGGTTGCTAAGACTCTGGAATAACACTTGGGCTTATTTCAGAGTCTTAGCTTACAAAACCGCAGTTAGTCTATAAATAAAGCTGAAAAAGAGTGTGTGTACTTATGTACACGCGTTAGAAGTTATACTTCTTTGGCGTATGGAAAAATAAATAATAAATTATTAGTATCACCGTCGTATATAAAATTGATTTAATAAAAACACCAAAATAATATTTATTTATTCACACTGTTTAATTGTACCCTTACGAAACACGTGTTCTAAATATAAAAATACTAGAATATACAACTTGAACATAGTTATCAATTTTCATGCATGCCACCTAGAACTAACTTCACGATGTAGAATTTAGGTGTCGGTGTGCGCGCGCATCGTAAAAATTCACTCTCATCATTTTTCTCTATCGCGCCAAAAGAAGTAGGTATAACTTCAAAAATTAGTTCTACAATTTTCCACATGCATTATTGTAGACAGTGTTATGAAGTGCCTTCAGAATGTCGTCTCTAGACGTCTCTAGACGTACAACCCAACACTCACGTTAATTTGCATTTAACACCAAAATTCAATTACTATTTCAATGTGTAGGGTGACCATCATTAAGTCGATGAGGATACGAGTGTTGACTGTACAAATACTAAATTAAGGGAGTGAGAGTGTTAATATCCTGTCTGCGAAGTGTTTTCCATATAGGTATTAAATGATTTTGAATATAAGGGACTTAAGTCTGTTTTATTAAACTTAGTAATTTCGACATGCGTCATGCGACTCTAAAGTACATTTTGATTTTAGAATTCGTTTCGCTTTTTCGTTTTTATTGCACATTTTTTTTATAGTTTTAAGTTTTAATGCCTTTTTTAATTAATTCGGTTTTATTCAAAAATACGTGGTCTTTGTTCTCCTTTATTACCTAAACGAGATTAAATTAGAGAGTAGGAATTAGTGGTTCCTTCACAATTAATACTTAACGAATTAGAATACTGCGTTATATGAGAATATTTCGCAGGCAATCAACCAAACCTTACATTCTACCAATATAATATAATGACACTATAGGGTCACGGATAAAAAAAATCCTTTCTCTATTCCTAAAGATCTCCTTAAATGCTAATAAATCCTAAAAATTAGAAATCTTTGGTCACCTTACTTCTGAAATGCAGTAGTAATAATCCGGCTTGTATCCGAAAATGTGTAGAATGGTTGAATATACATTAAGGCAGAAGCACACTACTGTGATCTGTTTTGTCGTGGCGTGTCAGAATCATATTGAGCGAGGTGTGACCTAGCGCCTAGCACCCAAAAACTTAAAGGCGTTATAACATAGCCATATTTTTCTTAAACCAAAAAATATTAGAATAGAACTCTTTATCGTAACACCACAAATATACAGAGAGTGTAGATCTGAATGCGATAAGATAAAATCATTTATTTGGATCAATTTTGGGTATGGCTAATACCTTTATCCGCCGCGTCTCGGCAAACGTAGTGTAGGGCGTCCTTGGGCGAGATGGGGTGATGCTATCCGGAGGGTCGCTGGAAGTGGTTGGAGGAGAAAGACGGAGGACCGAGTTGAGTGGCGTGCCATGGGGGAGGCCTATGTCCAGCAGTGGACGAACAAAGGCTGATGGTGATGAGTATCTTTATTATATAAATGATGGACTTATTATTTTTTTATTGTCTACATTATATCTATTATGTGGAGTCTCACAACAGTGGTCACTACCCGTCCAATCCACCCACTGTCCTGATTTGCTTTTCGTACAAAACCATTTATTGTCGTCACAAACATTTTGTTTGTGAAACACATAATAGGGATGTTGACACATGTTACGAATTCATATAAAGTTATGTTTTTCACATAAAAGACAGTATTTAAAAACCTACAATCACATTTTAAGGATCTATTTACAAGCCAAAATAGAATAAAATCAATTTTAATTTCAATAATATTTACTTATTATTACGCGAATGCGAACGCCAATCAGGGCGCGTGACGTCACACCACTGGCCTGTACTTACGCTTCCTAAGCAATGTTCCTGATTTCGACACATATTAATATTATTCATAACTTAAAAACTACTGAACCGATTTTGATGCAACTTATACTGTGCTCTAAGTTAGTCTAAATTTAAGCAAAAAAAGTCAATAACCAAAATGGATCTTATATTTTCAGAGAGACATTTTAGTTATTGACTTTATTTTTGGCTTAAATATTGACCAACTAAGGGCACAGTATAAGTTACATCAAAATCGGTTAAGTGGTTTTTAAGTTATAATTTAAATGTGTCGAAATCAGGAACATTGCTTAGGAAGCGTAAGTACAGGCCAGTGGTGTGACGTCACGCGCTGTCAGATGACTGTTCGGAACGTTTTAGCCAGAATTCAAAAATACATTTTTATTAACGTATTTTTATATTGAAATATCATATATTTTGCATAAAAATATGATATTCGTGTATGAAATGGGTTTATCTATCATATAAAAGCAATTCCATAAATTAGTCAACATCCCTATTACAGTGTGTTGTGTCTAGCTACGACACAGCAGTGTGTTTCTACCCTTATTTCGATAGCATTTGTTTAGCTGTTTATCGAAAATTATTGACCCATTTAATGATAAGGTTTTATTTTATGAACTTACAACTAATAATAATTTACATAACAGTTTGAATTTCAATGAATTTTCACATTTTATTCACGAAATTAAGCATCATGATAGAAATAAAAATAAAAGTTATTTTTAATTATTATTATTGTACTTTACATTATTTTTTAAAGTAACTTAATCTTATAAATATACAAGTTTATGCTCGCGTTTTGCTTGGAGAAATCCTACTTAGTCTAATTATATTATATACTTAGTATATTCAAGGCACGAGTGAATAGGTACCTTTCAAGGCATCTTACGTGATCCATCGTCGACCGCATTTGCACTTTACATCAGGTGGGATGTGGTCAAATGTAGACCTATTTGGTATAAAAAATAATTACTGGGTAGGAAGCGTTGGCGGAGTGCACCCAATTTTACCTTTTGTGAAATCCTGGGTAGCACTGCATTAATTATATAGGCAGCGTTATATCTTTCCATCAGGAGAGCGTCTTGCACGTCTTCTTACTTCGTTGTATAAAAAAAATTACCTATAATATATTCGGAAGTTTGTATAAATGGATGTGTGATTTTTTATCTATATCTTTTTATCTGTATGTTACTGATTCACGCCTAAACAGCTGGACCGATCAGAATAAAATTTGGTATACCTCTATTAGAGGTTTATTATGTTAGTTTATTAGACCCTAGAATAATACCTAAAATACTTAATGGACGATAAAACCCCCAGACTCAGTGCGTATCAAATAATTTCATTCCCACTTTACAATTTATACGAAAAAGGGTGTTCCAAAAACGATCCCAAATCAAAATTCAAAAATTAGCATAATATCTGAGCCGAAATCAAACGTAACCGGACATCCGGACACGTCACGCGGATTGTGGCCGGATCCGCTCCTGAATATTTATCGGACACAGATGCGACGGAGATGTGACCGGTTCGACGGATTCGGATTTTGAACGGTTTTATTATATTGTCAAGCTTCGAGTTACTTTGTGCCATAGTTAAGTTTTAGAAGACAGCGAATACACGCATATTTAAATCAGTGGATTCTCTAGCTTTAACGAAAGTACGTTGAATTTTTTTTTTATAATTATGACAAGACACGGCTTGAGTATTTTAACCAAAAAGGTTATATTAAGTGGAGGTTGTAACGTGAACACCAAACTGATGCAAAATAAGTGAAATTTAAAAAAAAAAAACTTTTTAAAAATAAGCTTTTATTATTATTAGGTACCATCTAGCACCAAGGTATTCGTCAAGACGAATCAAATGAGCCCAACTCCAAACTCGATGGGGGTGAATTTAACAATTCACGTTATTTAATTAATTAGTACCTGCTGTGCTAGTGTAGCAGTGTGGTAACTGGTAACCTACCTTCACATAAAGTAACCTGCTGGGATTCCCGCAAAAATCTTCACGCAAAGATCACTAAACCAAAGTCTCACTGACTTGTCTTCTAAATTAGGAAAAAACATAAATTTTAATCAATTTATTACAATGAAACTCAACTTCAACTCTTCTTCTTTGCGCTTTCAACTTTATTTTTCACTAGCTACGCCCAGCGGTTTTACCCGCTGTACTGTAGTTATTCCAGGGTCTAAGCTCTCGAGGGGTCCTCCTGTCAGTGAGAGGGGTCCTCCTGTCAGTGAAGACCAAACGCCGTCGGGGCCGCGGATGAGTGCCTTGGGGAGTACCCGCTGTCCCGGCATTATGGCGTCCCGCAGGAACATCCCCAGGTTTTTAGTGGGTATCCCCGCCACGCCAATCTTCGGTGGGGGAGTCCCACATACCACCCCGCGCCCTCCGGCGTGGGGTGATGATGCGTAACGCATTTTTCCTGGGATAAAAGAAAAAAAAGGGTCTAAACTCTCTAAATACCAAATTTCAGCTCAATCCCTTTTAGGCGTAAAGAAGTAACAAACATAACACACTCACTCACAAACTTCCGCATTTATAATATACTAGCTGCGCCCAGCTGTTTTACCCGCTGTATAAGCCTATGTGTTATTCCAGAGTCTAAGCTATCTCTTTACCCAATTTCAGCTCAATCGGTCCACTTTTTTAGGCGTGAAAGAGTAACAAACATCCAGACATCCATTCTTACAAACTTACACGTTCATTATATTAGTAAGATGAGTGTGATCCGAGGCATGACGCCTCATCTCAAGTATTTGCCAAAACTCAACAATTCAGCAAACCAAAGACTTGGTGACTCAAAGTCTGAATTGACTTAAACGTCGCTTATCCCATTTCACACCAACTCCACTCAACTTAACTTGGAGCTAAGTTGGAGTTAAGTAACGCATTGCACTTACCGTGCACTTTTGTGGGCAACTTCAGAGTTAAGATGGAGGCTTATGTTGTTCCTCAGATTTCAGTTTTCAGTTGGGTTAATGGACTGAGTTTCCAAACTTAAAGTTTATGAAATAGTTTATTTGGCGTGTATTTTGTGGACGTAAGGACAGGATAAAAGGAAGGATTTTGTCATATCTTTTACCCACCCTGCTACGATCTGCGGTCGCATTGTTTTTTAACGTTATTCGAAATTTTCGTCAAAGGCTAACTTATAATGGACTAGCTTTGTCCGCGTGCAAAAATCTTTTCTTAGGAGGTCTACATCATTATACCTGTCTACATTCCAAATTTCAAGCGAATCCGTTCAGTGGTTTGAGCTGTGGGTTGATAGATCAGTCAGTCAGTCACTCTTTCCTTTTATACGAGTATTTTTAGATAAAAAAGTAATGTAAAATAAATAAATAATATCTAATAAAAAAAACACGACAACGGCGCTATGTAGCGGCGATGTCTTTGATACTCTCTTGGCTCAATTGGCTGTTGTAATAAGTGTAAGTTTAATAGGTACGTTCTTTACACATCTGCTCAACTGATTGAAATTAAATTTCATGTACAGGTAGCTTAGATGCTGGATGGAACACATAGGCTTTTAGGTGATAAAACCGTTAAGTGCAGCTAAAATAACATTAGTGTAAAATTGAGCTACCTACGTGCTAAGTTTCACCCATTAATTCAGATGATGTACTATGAGTGGGATTTCGACTAACAAAAGAAAAATAACAAAGGCATAAATAATTTAACATACGTAAGAATGAGTATTTAACAAAAATGATTACACCACTATGACAAACATAAGATGTATCGACGGCGCGAACTCATAACCACGTAAGTTCTATTTTCTCGAAAATAAAGTCGAGTTTTCTGGTACCATTTTCAATGGTGGTAAAGTTAAAATGGTGAAGGTAAGGTAGTAGTGATCTATCAATGTCTGCTGCGGTCTGCGCCGCGCTCGATCAAATAAGAGGTATTATTAATTGTATTTACTTATATTGACTGAGATATTTACTTTTTTCGACACGGTGGTGTTTCGATTTGTTTGTTTTATTGGTAGGCTGTACCTTGCCTTCCCTTAGTTTCATTTAAGAAACGATTGAATCTAAGGAATTTCAATACTATGCGTAACATTGAATAAGACAAAAACAAAGCAACGTTAAGGCTTTGATAATAAAAAACATACTTTTATAAAATACGAATCTATTATATCCATTTCAGGGAAACATCAAGGCAAAATCCTACTAATATTATAAACGCGGAAGTTAGTAAATATTAATATTTATCTTATATCATTAGTTTTTTTTTCTAGTCTATACTGTCCCAATGCAAAGACCTCATATATATCATTAGTTAATATTTTTTAATAAAGCGAGTTGAACTTTTACTAAAATAAACTCAATCAACCATCTAGTCGTCAGCAGTTGTTTTATAATGTCTTATAAAATAACGTATTACTACAAACTTTTATCAAGCAAATTCAAATTTCATTCAAAACAAACTCATTCCGCGCTCCACATTTTACCCCATTCCACATAAAATGCCTAAAATAGTTTCGTTTCAAAAAACTTGATTAATATGCACTGAAAACTGAGTATGAATGACCAACGCGAATTAATATCATTTTCCGGGTAGCGTCCGCAAAAATTTTAATTTTTCGGTTATTAAGTTTGTCCGAGCGACTTAGAGGAACGCAATCCGGCCGACTGGCGTCGTGCCAAGTGCATTTGGCACCGTCTATACGCAAATTACTGTTTACATTATGCCGGATGCACGTATGGGCTACATTATGTTGCGATGGCGTCACACTAAACGTTTTAGCATTGTAATTTATTTGTAATTTGGTTTAATGCGTCGGTAATTTAAATTATTTCGTGATAAAACGTAAGTTGAAACAAGTATAATATCTAAATCTTTCTATTTTTGTAATATTTGGAAAACTAGAGATCTAGAGTTTGTGCTACATACGGGCCAAATTAATAATAATTTTTTTTTTGTTTATTTTCAAAAAATATGGTGGATTTAAGCTTAAAACTAACTTACATCTAGACATAAGTTTATAAATCGAGGAACTTCTTATTACCTAATGTTTCAGTTTATCAATTCAGCTGTCTAACCTTTTAGTCTTTTAGCAGTGCCGTATCTCAGTGTTTTTACACTAATTGTAGTGCATATAATGGTTATTGATTTATACTGGATAATTAATTTTTAAGAGATAATCCTTAACTGTCTCACAATACATTGATTTGGATATAACGAACGTCGCATCGATAAACAATTTGTCATACATTAAGCGTGAAAATATCGATCAACTAACACACATATATAAGTCTAAATGTATATTTTATTATATACAAGAAGACGAGCAAGACGAGTAAGAGATAATGCTGTCCATAATTAGTACAGTGCGCTACCCAGGATTTTACAAAGGTAAAATTCTGGATAAGCTGCGCCAACGCTTCTTACTTGAGACTTGAGAGTCATAAGGTATTTAAGACTCTTCAGCCCAGTAATTTCACTAAATAAATATAAAAAGCAAAATTTTAATTTATGTTTTCTTCTAAATAAAAATCTTTATGGTAAATAAAAAAAAAAAAAAAAAAAAGCAAAATATATGTAAAAAACACACGTTACATAATTTAAATTGCATCCAATAGACAAAACAGATTGAATGGCGGCTAACTGGCCAAGCGGACGCCACCAACTAATGAATTCGCTTCACCGCGAATCATTTGCATTGGTTACGGCTGCGGAGCGAATTTGGAATTTTATCACTTACGTTCATTTGCTATTCGACTGTCGATATAACTCTATAATTGTGATTTTGTAAAATTTTGATTTTATAGCCGTGGAAAAATGCCAAAAGATTTGAAACTACAGACAGGTGCATACTACCAATCCATACTATTATTTCCATACTTTTATTTTATAATCTTACTGATATAGAAAGTTTGTAATAATGTATCTATCTATCTATCTTTAACGGGGGCTGGCAAATAACCAGCAACACGTCGACCCATTGGGATCTATATTGTGTTTACCCCTACCTTATCGTTCCTTACTCATGGAAGAAGTGGGTTATTAAGGCGGTGGTCCCACTTAGAGGAAGAAACCTATACTCCTCTGGTTTGGGAAATGCATTCCCAAGGAGCCTCATGCGTTTCGTAGCCAATACGTCACATTCACATAGAATGTGCTCCATTGTCTCCTTGACCTCGCCACAGGCTCTACAATCGTTTATTGTAGTCAGCCTCATTTTGAAAAGCATGTCATTGGTTTCATAATGCCCGGTTAAGGCACCAATGATAGCTCGTCCTTTGCTTCTTCCATTATTTAGTATATATTTGGAAGCTTTTCTGTAGCTGTTACCTAGGAATTTCTTGTAATAATGTATGGATGTATATTTGTCACTCTTGTCACTCTTTCACGCTTAAACAAGTACACCGATTGAGCTGAAATGCTCTGCACCATTACATTACACATAGACTACAGTAAAGCGGGTAAACCGCCGGGTGAAGCTAGTATTAAACAAATGCGAAAGTATTTATGCAAGTGTGTTTGTTCCCCTTCATAAATGGCTGAGCCGATTGAGGTGAAATTTGGACCTTGGAACAGCGCAGCTAATATTAAATAGGAGATCGAATGGGAAGGGTATGGAAAACGGAGACATTAATTTAATAGGTATATATCTAAATAATGCCCAGCGATTTTCAGTTAATCTAAAATCTTTCCAACTGAACTAGGCGACCTATAAATTGTTTATCCGCACCATTCGGGACCCTATTAAGATTGTATCTGCTATCTAAAGTAAATTCCGTGGTTACTGGGCAGCCACTGAATGGAAGAGCCGTTTGCATAATTTTAGTACTTAATTATTTGGCTTAATTTAGTGAAGGTTACCTCTAAGTATCTGAGTTACACTTAATATGAATGTTGTGCAATATCAACATTTTTAAAATACAATTAATCCGTAATTTTAATAATAAAAATTTTTCAATCCGTATTTTTTCTTGCAAATAGAATAAAAAATGGCTGAAATTTATTGTGTTGGGACGCGTGACGTCACACCACTAAACACAATGTACTAGATTAAGTGGTGTGACGTCACGATCAACAAATTAAGTGCGTTGTATCACGGTAAAGATATATAATAAAAAATACGTGTCAAATATATTTCAATAATCTACATTATTGACAAAAAAAAATTCGCAATGATGTAAAATTCTAGGTGCATTGCACCATACTCACTCACTTCATACTCACGAGTCACGATGTTAAAGACTCTTCAGCCCAGTAATTTCACGAATACACTGATACTATACATTTTTAATCAGTTTTTTTCACAGATTTTTTTGTTAAATTAACTTGGCATGAACCTCCAGCCGTATCACTAAACCAGTCGTTTAGTAAAACGCCCAAATGATGGAGCTGTAAGATAAAATCTAAGCTGTGACGTACCGCACGCCTAGAACCTGGAGTGAAGCCAAATGGAGGCAACCTCGTCACGGGAATTCAGGATTAACTGGATTTATTCATGTCTTATGCGAAATTTTGGGAGACTGATTGAGTAGGGCTTGCAAATATTCGAAAATATTAATATTCGAATATTCGACTTTTTTTCGGGCATTATTCGAATATTCGAATATTATTCGAATAATCAACACATTTTTCAAAATCAACTCTTTTTTAACGAAATCGATGTGAATAAAGCGATTTTGAAGTTTGATTCTGAAAATTTAATGGATATCGTCATGGAGGGGCAGCGTCAGGAGAGATCCACAGCGTCAAGAAAGTCCTACCCTAGAACTAGATCATAAACCATCGTACCAGTACGTTTACCGAGAAGTGGAGGATAGAAACATTGATGTGTGTTGCTCGATAACTTGAGCCATAATTCAGATTGAGCTGATGAAGCTACAAAATGGCTAAATCTACTGAACACTTTAAAAGCATTTAAAGCGAATTTTAGAGTAGGTACTTCGACCACATTGCCAGAAAAGATGGAGATAATCTCGAAAACTTGTAATCACTGGCAAAGTGGAAGGGAAAGACCCCGTGGCCGATGCCCAATGCGTTGGTCTGACCAGATCCGCACCACTCTCGACTCTACCGTCTACGATGCTCTCCGGGTGGCCGGAGATAGGAAAAGATGGCGTAAAATCGTGAGGAAAAGTCATGGATGGAGGAGGTCACGACACTCAGATATGACTAACTGTATCTCACGGTGAGGACCACAACTGATGGAGGGGGACTTAACACTTTGGTTGCGGCAGAATCACGGTATCTTAATATCAGTTTAGAAAACACGACGTTTGTGTTCGTCAACCTCCATAACACAGCTGTGTGTTTTCCGCAGTGAAAGTGTTAAATTTTTATTTAAACATTTATTTGAACAACGCTTCACCCAACAAATATATGGCATGTATATGGTCATGGTAACAAATGTAAGTAAAATAATTTAAAAAACAATACCCCGGGGTGCAAAGACGTGCAATATTTAATCATTTCGTATAATTTGTAAAGCAAATGAATGCATGCGAAGACATGACTTGCAAAGCAAGCTCAACCGTTTTAAAATTACTTCTGACAGCCACACATAATGTACTTATAGTCTTTGCAAACGACGTGCAATTTAAAAATGGTCATCTCTTGCAAGAGAACGCTCAACCAATTTATAATTGCACCTGGTAGACCAACAAAATGTTTTGGAAGTTTGAGAAACGGAGTGCAATTTAAGAGTGGTCCATACGAAGCTGTGGTAGGGCTAAACCGTTTTATAATTACGTCTGGCTATCAAACAAAATGTTCCTGCCCTTTAGTAAATCGCGTGCAAGTTAATAGTGGTCGAAGCTTAGCCGCGGGGGGCCCTTATTGTAATTAAGGGTAATGCTCCACGTAAACAACAGGAATTTACGGGTTATGTTTAAACAAATGTGTGGTAATTTAGACGTGGGATTTTAATATTGTTTGTTTTAACATTTTCTTTTTTATTTTACCGACTTGAAAGGTTCTGAAAATCTTTTCGTATGATGTCGTAAGATAGAGCTTCCGCGCTACGTTGGATTCTCAGCTATCATTTAAAAATAGGACTTTTTTTCATAGCAGACTAAACAAGCGTTTGACCGTAATCTCACCTGTTGGTAAGTGACGATGCCAATACATAGACGACAAAGATGCCTGTAAACCTCTGCATAATAAACCAGCTGGTGCCCCTCAAACGCACAATAAATTATGTAACCAAGATAAACATTGTAAACACATATTTAAAAAATGCAATCCTCATGAGTTTCTTGCTCGTTCTTCTCATAGAGGTGCCTTGCGAACGAGCGGTAGAGTGTTAAAATAGAAAAATGTAAAATTGACTTGCAAAAGTGCTCCAATGTAGCCTATTTGAATAAATGAATTTTGAATTTAAGTTTGATGCAGTCCAAGTTGTAGCACGCTTGTTCAGTAAGAACCTATTCACTCTTAATTTGAACGAACCCACGTTATAGCATTCGGGAAACACTGAGGATGGTAGCGAGTTCCATAGCTTCGCGGTTCTCATAATGAAAGACGAAGCAAATCGCTTCGTCCGAGCTGTAGGTATAAATATTAGGACTAGTAAAGACTAGTAAAGTTCCGTTTATGTTTTTATTGAATGGGATAAAAAAGGGATAAAAACTATTCCATGAACTTAATCGAGACTCGGAACTATATTCAAAATTTCATCTAAATAGGCAGTGGTTTAGGCGTGTAGAGGTAACAGATAGATAGACACAAATTCGCATTTTAATATAAGTACCTACGGGTTTGTAGCTAGCCGCAATTTTGAAAAAAAAAGGCAGATTTTATGTATTTGGTACCTATACGCTCCATAGAAAAAAAAAACAGGCTCTTTACATTTATGCACATTTAAATAGAATAATACTTAAATAACAAGTAAAATAAATAAAAAAACCTTTTTAAAAACAAGCATTTATTATTATTACAATCCAGCACCAAAGTACTCGTCAAGACGAATCCAATGAGCCCAAATTCGATGGGGTTGCGTCGTTAAATTACGGAGTTCCAATGGCTACCTTCCAGCTCCATCATCAGACCAGCTCCATGTCATAATAATATTGATCCGATTTATACAGGCATGCAAAATTTCTGCACAATCAGAAACCGAGAAGTGGATCAAATTTAACTTCCAAGATTTCATTACAGACAGACCGACAGACAACGGAAAGATGAAAATAAATAAAAGCTTTTAAAAACAAATGCAAATTTAACTTTTAAAAAAAACTATAATATAGAACTTTCTTACTAAAGTTTCAACACAGTATATCGTGAGAGTACCTAAGAAACATTAAATTGAATTGTATTTGGAATTCCATATTCGGATTTTAAATTATTTCGCTGTCAGTGTAAATGACAGCACCTTTGTCAGTGCGCAGACGCAACTCTGAGAAATGTGAATATAAATTAATCATTCAATTATTTCTTTCGTATTTTTAAAGAGATGTTTTTAGAGTTTCGTATATTTAAAGGAAAAAAGAAAACCATTGTAAGATCACTTGCGTTGTATGGGAGGTCCCTGAACTTATTGCGTTTTTTTTACAATAAAATCCAAATCGTACAGACATGAAATAGGACAGATTATAATTAATACAATAATAGACGGTAGTGTGATTTCTGAATACAAATACAATTCTACACAGCCCGTATCCACTAGCGGTGGGAATTTCGCATCACTAAAAAGAGCAGAGCGATTTGCTCTTTTCGATTCAAAGAATGAAATCATTCTTTTTATTCTTTTATTCTTTTCGTTCAATGCGATCTTTAGCAATGTTAAACTCTTTTCGTTCGCGAGTTTTATAGCGATCGTTAGCAAATTAGCAATGTTTAACTCTTTTCGCTCGCGAGTCTCAATTTGAGACGTGCGAGCGAAATCTCAAAGCGATCTTGGCGGGTTTATAAGAGTGATAGATTACTAAATTGAGTTGATTTTATGTTAATTCAATGACTTTAAATACACGATTTGTAAATATTAAAAGAAACTGTTTGTTTTATTCAGGTTTATATACGCAATGTATTTTGTATTTTTCCTTCAAACGAAAGGAATGAAAAGATCGCATTGAACTACTGAACGCCGACGCGAACGAAAGAATAAGTGACGTGCAAGCAAGGACTTCGTTCTTTCCAATCATTCACTCGCGAGTAACCCAAGGCTAGTATCCATCCACCACTGCTGGCTATAGGCCTTCTCATGTTCACGCCACACCTTCCGATCCTGTGCGACTCATCCAGTTCCCTCCGACATATTTCACAGTATTACAGTAAAGATATATATCTACTGTGACAATATCGTCTGACCATCGGGCTGGTGGTCTGCCTCGATATCTATGCCCTTGTCTTAGATACCATACTGTCTTTTTTTTTTTTTTTATATACAATTATAAATCCTGCTGCTATCGTTGCTGCAGCACCCTTATAACAAAGTCACTTAATAATTATACACAATAATATCCTAATATTACTAATAACTAATTATTGCTACCTATTTATTATTATATATTATATATATATTTTTTTTCATTTATCTTGGTTTTTTTTTTTTTTTATACCATACTGTCACAGCCACAGCCTTGGTCCACCTGTTTTCATCCCGACTTGCCAAAACAAAGCCTAGTTATAAAATCACTACATAGTATCGGATTTTGATGCAGTAGTGTTTCAAGAGAAAGGTTTGATATGATAATAAAACCATTGATAGTATTTTTAGTTATATAGGCGATATTATATAAGCGCAACGAAGTGCGCGCAGGTACACTAGTTATATATATGGCAATGTTTTATATTGTACTAGCATGTGCTCGCGGTTTTGTCCGCGTGGTAAAATTCTTTTTTAGCGGAGGTCTACATCATAAAACCTATCTATATTCCAAATTTCAAGCGAATCCGTTCAGCGGTTTGGGCTGTGCGTTGATAGATCAGTCAGTCAGTCAATCAGTCACTATTTCCTTTTATATATTTAGATGTATGTAAAATATATTAATATGCGATGAAAATAAGCGGTTTGGCACACAAAGGCGATATTCGCTCGGCAAATATAACTTGTTTGTACAGAAAGTTATTAGCCGAGCCAACATTATATAGGGATGGCCAGTATTATAATCTATGAATCTTTGTATTGGGGAAAATACAATACAATAATAAAGTATTGCAGACCTGGTTACAAGAAATTGTTTCATAAGTAGACAATACACACCAAAAAAAACAAAACGAAAAAAAAACGACAAACGGAAACGGACGGGAAATTACGACTCCAAATAATATTAATAGGTCTTTTTCAAATAATATGTACAAACATTTTGCGAGCATGTAGGTACAAATAGGGTCCTAGTGAAATAAATTAAAAATTTAAAAAAATTTAATTCGCCATTTTGTGGTGGCGGCCATGTTGAATTTTGAAATTATTATAGTGCGCTTATACGGCCATCTTGGGTCGATTTCCACCAAACATGTCTAAGAACTTAAGAACACTACTAACTCTACTTTCAAACAAAAAAAACAAAATCAAAATTCGTTCATCCGTTCAGGAGCTACGATGCCACAGACAGACACACACACAGAGAGACAGACACCCCAAACTTATAACACCACGTCGTTTTCGCGTCGGGGGTTAAAAATTGCGAGATATCATAATTGTAATTGCGATGAAGCCGCCAAGACCGCCAATTGTTACACTTATGTCGTGATTTTGTGTTATAGTTTTAAGTTTTCTGTATGTTTTTAGTGTTTCAATAAAGAGTTTTCTATTCTATAAAGTCGAATTTGCAAAAAAATAACTTCGCCACATCTGAGGGGATATAACTAGTCTCCCATCCCTACGTAGTAATTGACACTAGAAGGTCGGTTCATACGAGAGGTAAGGAAGTGAATTCCTCGTAAAATAAATCAACGTTAACGTTATTCGTCGCGTAATTAACGCTTACGTTAACGTTTACGTTCAAGATTTACGATTATTTCGCGGGTTTGTTATTAAATTATTGTTTTGTTAATTACGGGAAACGTCGGGGTGTTTGTATGTTAATCATTTATGCAGAGAAGTAATACGAGCAAGCCGCTCTCCTGATGTTAAGAGATAATGCTGCCCATTATCAGTACACCCAGGATTTCACAATATTAGGTACTTATATTATAAACGTGAAAGTTTGTATGAATGTATGGAGTCTGGATGTCCGGATGTATGTTAGTTACTCTTTCACGCCTTAACGAGTGGAGCGATTGAGCTAAAATTTGGTGTAGAGATAGCTTAGACCTGGAATAACACACATACAGTACAGCGGGTAAAACCGCTGGGCGAGAGTCATCAGATTTTAAGACTCTTCAGCCCAGTAATTTCACTAGCTAACTACTAGCTATTCACATGTAGTGTAGCTGATTATTATTAGTACCTACCCACAGTCATACCTAATGGTAGGCTCTATTGCAGAATTAAATTAGACCCATGGGCCTAATTGAAGCGGTTAATGTCAGAAACGTCAACACCGTATCTTCCTTTTTTAAAAATGTATGTGTGCAGCTGTGTTACGGATTGAAGACGACAATGTTACCAGGAAAATTACTGAGCATGACTAGATTTATCCACTAATATATCTCATATTCATTTAGAAATTTTCGTTCTGGACCGGTAGCCCGCGCGTCCAACCTTTGTGTGACGCCGATTTAAGCATTAACCGAGAAAGGTGAACATTAAACTTAAATCATAAAAATACCTATCCACTTCTCCACCTGACATAAAAATCTCAATTTCGTCATATACATACATGTACTTATAGTATATATGTAAGTATTTAAAGTATGGGTATACAGGACTCTATATGGGATCGTAAATGGTCAGCTTCGACCACACGCGTCCCGTACGACGTATGCTAGATGGTAGGGTGACCACTGTCTTTATATCTTAAAGATTATCACGCTTTCATACTTTTTCTCTAGTGTGTCATTTATATTTTATTTTTAAAGATTTTCTATTGTAGAGGTGTATATGTGGTGTGTACAATAAAGAGTTTTCTATTCTTTTATTCGTTAACAAATTCAATTTCATTTGTTTGTCCAGAATGCATTAGGTAGGTACGCACATAGGCGGATTTAGGGGGGGCAGGGGGCCAACCCCCCCCCCCCCAGAAGCATTGTAGAATTACGAATTTTGCACATATTTCAAGGTCAAGATTATATTTTTTTCTTGGCGCTCGCAGCAAGCTGCCCGCGCACTTATTATTAAGGATATTTGAACTTTCTAACTGTTCAGAGAGAGAGAGAGAGCTAAACACACACTTTTCGTAGTAAAAATTATAATATTTTTGCCCGTCTGCACCTTGGCCCAGAACCAAATCCTGGATCCGCCCTTGGGTACGCATACCACCTGCGTGACTGCAAGCTCCAAGGTAAGTGGTTATTACGTAAGCCTACCAGATAGAGAAACCAGCGGATGCGATTTCAGTCAAATTCAGCTTTTAAACATAAAAATATTTAAGATACCGCAATAGTTAGTGGTATTGCCGACGCGTTTTCATTATATAATTGCCAACGACGTTTGTCGCCAATAAGGCAGTATTAATCCCTTCTTACCTTGAGTAAAAAATCAACCTTTACGGAACATAGTGCCGAAACAGACACATTATGACCGCTTACACATACATACATTTAATCATATTTGGTCCCCGTTGCAGAGATACTATTTCCCTCGACTTGGTACGATCCTGACACACCTCTTTCGCTTCCTCAAATTTTATTTAATGTTATGAACGCTTACACGATTGATATCATCCTATCTTATTCAAATACATGGTCACCCTACAGCCATATAGCATTTTACGAGCAGTGTGATGTCCGCATCCGTCCATTTATATGATTTCAATATTTTATGTGTTTACATTAAAACAATCTTAACATGTCCAATATTATCACGGTTAATGCAGTGCCCAACGCTTTGAGCGGTACGAGTTGCCAGCCACTGCTTAATGGTTTTCAATTTTTATTTTATTGAATGTTTACTTATTTTAAAACCGCTTAGCAGTTTTACGTAAGAGTTATTACGAATAGCTAGCTGTGCACAGCGATTTTACCCGCTCTAGCAATATATGTGTTATTTTAGTCTTAGCTACCTATAGTTCAATCGGTTCAGCAGTTTTGGGGTAACAGAGTCACCAACTCACACATCCACTTTCACATTTTTTTATACAACGAAGTAAGAAGACGAGCAAGACGCTCTCCTGATGGTAAGAGATAACGCTGCCCATTATTAGTACAGTGCTACCCAGGATTTTACAAAGGTATATTTCTAGCTACAGTGCCCTCCTACCGAAGCACTGTAATGTTTGCATATTCTGCTCTGGCGGTAGAATAACTGGCTGGGGGTACCCACCTAGACGACCTCCTGCAAAGGAAGTCTACCCCCGGTAAGTACATAGTAAAGTAGAATTCTGACAAATGGTAAATTTAAGAAAACTGGCTTTTGGAAAACTGCTTACATAAAAGCATAAAAGAATTTAAAGAATATAATATTGTAATTTAATGTGCTAAAAAATATTGCAATTAATTTTGACTAAATAATATTTTAAATGTAATTAGACTAAAATTTTGAATGACATGATTTTTTGCACGTCTGCTTGCAGACGAAATATGTATCGAGACATAGGTAAAATTAAGAACTGTACCAAAACATGTATTTCCTGCAAAAAAACAATTTGATTTGACGGTTACAATTCGAATTTTACGAAACTAATTAAAATTACTTCAAAAGTGTAACACAACCACCTGTAAACGCAATGTACATACCACCTAGTATATAAATATATAAACGGGTCGATTAACCTAATTCAGGCGCGCTGTGTAAATATTTATACACTCGTTAACCGCACTGATGAAAAACTTTGACTGACACACAAACGCTCGTATTTTTATATGTTGCGAAATATATTGAATTAAAATAGTATGTGATGCAAAAATGTTATTTTTGTGAAACTGCTGCGCCCAGCTGTTTTACCCGCTATGAAGTTGACTATGTGTTATTCCAGGGTTTATCCCCCAGGTTTTTAGGGTTCCGTACCTCAAAAGGAAAAAACGGAACCCTTATAGGATCACTTTGTTGTCCGTCCGTCCGTCCGTCCGTCCGTCTGTCTGTCAAGACCCTTTTTCTCAGGAACGCGTGGAGTTAACAAGCTGAAATTTATAGGAAATACTATGGTCCATTGCCTCTTAGAGCTGTGAAAAATTCAAACTTCTAGGCCAACGCAATCAAAAGATATAGTCGAATATGTCGCAAATTTCAGCAAATTTTCGACATTACCAAATAAATCAAAACCTACGGGGCACTTCCCGTAAACTCAGAATCTTGAAATTTGGCACAAAGCAACTCCTTAGAGAACAAATAAAGGAAAAATTGCGAAAACAATAATTTTTTAATTTCATCATATGAAAAAAATATTTTGAATAATTTTATACCTACTACCCCTTTTCTCATGAACGAGTAAACGTATTAAATTGAAATTCATATCAAATACTAAAGTCTATAATACCTTTAAACTGTAATAAAATCAAACCTCTATCTCAACGCATTCAAAAGAAACAGCAATTTTAGCCGAAATTTTAAACACGCAACTACTCTCAAAAAACCAAAACCTACAGGGTACTTGCCGTGAACGTAGAATCTTGAAATTTGGTAAAAAGCAATTCCTTAGAGCACAGATAAAGAAAAAATTGCGAAAATTGTACATTTTTAGTTACATCATATAAAAAAAATATTTTTAATAATTTCATACTTACTACCTTATTTCTCATGAACGCGTGCAGGTATTAAACTGAAATTCATATCAAATACTAAAGTCTATAATACCTTTAAACTGTAATAAAATCAAACCTCTATCTCAACGCATTCAAAAGAAACAGCAATTTTAGCCGAAATTTTAAACACGCAACTACTCTCAAAAAACCAAAACCTACAGGGTACTTGCCGTGAACGTAGAATCTTGAAATTTGGTAAAAAGCAATTCCTTAGAGCACAGATAAAGGAAAAACTGTAAATTTTTAGTTACATCATATAAAAAAATATTTTTAATAATTTTGTATTTACTATCCCTATCCTCAAGAACGCGTACAGCTATTAAATTGAAATTCATACCAAATACTCGGCTTTATAATAACTTTAAGCTGTAAAAAAAATCAAACATCTATGTCAACGCAATCAAAAGAAACAGCAATTTTAGCCGCATATTTTCAAACTCGCAACGACTCGCAAGGGAATCAAAACCTACAGTATATAATATTATACCCACTTTTCCTTAGGGTTCCGTAGAAACCCGTAGGTTTATACGGAATCCTCGGTGCTCGAGTCCTACTCGTACTTGACCGGTTTTTTAGTGGGTATCCTCGCCGCTCCCATCTTTGGCGGGGGAGTCCCACATACCGCCCCGCGCCCCCCGGCGTGGGGTGATGATGCGTAACGCATTTTTCCTGGATCAAAAAAAAGGGTATAAACCCTCACTCTCGGGCTAGCCTATGCTAGCTAGCCAATGAGTGCTTCGGCGTACCCGCAGCCTCGGCATTATGGCGTCCCGTAGGAACACCCCCAGGTTTTTAGTGGGTTGGCAGGATAACTTTCTAAGTTGACCAGAGAAATTAGTAATGGTCACAATAGAAATAACCCTGGTTTTATTGATTCAAATAATCAGAATTCTAAGCCAGTTGTTACAAAGTTACAAATTGTGATTTTCAATAAAAAATTTTTACTATATTCTTTCCATTCTAATTCTACAGTATTTTCTAATGTAGTTGTAGTTAAACACTCGTACGAGTACAGTATCCTGTTTACAAGTTAAAAATAAAGCTCAGTTTACTAGAGTTAGTTTGTTGTAAACTATAAACTATATTTAGAAAGTGGGTCGATTGGTGGCGTAACACCTAACGTTTAAACTTACGGGATACCTATACTTTTCTGAATAGCTTTGTTTTTATTCATTATACATTATACAGCCGATGGTAGCAGAGTAAAACTAGAAGGCGGAATAAATACCTCCGCAGCTTCACTGAAAATCGTGCCGGACGCAGTTTTAATGACCAGTTGGCGACATTGTTTTGACTAATGGGTTTACCCACCTACGCGACATTCTTCGCACGAACTGAATCAAATAAAACGAACTCAATCAAATAAAACGAACTGAATTAAATAAATAAATTCTCGTTCAAATAGAGCATTTTTTTTATTTAAAGAATTTGACTCTTCAATGTAGGCGAAGTGAATTTAGCATATTAGGCTACTACGAATATTATTACGGCGGAAGTAAGGAGAATACAAAATAATATGTGTTTATGTGTGATGAATATCTTTTACAAGCTTTATATTACTTTCACCTGTCTGTTGTCTGTCTGTCTGTCTGTCTGTAATCAAATCTTGCAAGTTTGATTTGACCCACTTCCCGGTTTCCAATTGAGCTGAAAATTTGCATGCGTGTGTAAATCGGATGACAATGCAATATTATTTTGACATGGAGCTGATCTGATGATGGAGCTGGAAGGTGGCTATAGGAACTCTGTCATTAAACAACGCAACCCCATCGAGTTTGGGCTCATTTGATTCGTCTTGACGAGTACTATATGATGCAAGATGGTAATGATAATTAAAGCTTGTTTTTAAAAAGTTTTTTTAAAATTTCACTTGTTTTAACTTCTAAATGGTTGGCTAGAATTTGTTAACTAGGTAGATTCTCTACCATCGAGTACGAATTCAATTAAAACTACATTAATGAAGAATACATTCATATTCTCTACCATGCTGAATAAAAAACTCACTAAACGAAATCAATGTGATTTTTTTGAATTACAAAATTTAGTCTGAGTACACACACGCACTTTTCGAGCACGAATTCAATTAAAACTACATTAACCCCATTAAATAGTAGTGAATGAAGTATCGACAAGTTTATTGTAGTTCAGTTCGCTTAAAAAATCAGATGGTTTCAGAAATTCAATTTGGTTCGATTTCTCATCAATCATACTTTAAGTTGTGAATTAAAACTTTATTGAAACCTGAGTGCCTATTGGCTATCGAACACTGCAGGGGTATTTACTTTTTGTCAGGAAACTGAACCGAAGACAATTCGGTCTTCCTGGCCTGAAGAAATAAAAAACTCAAGTTTGATTTTTGCTTACAACCACCTCGTAGCCTTTCGGTTTACATTTCATCGTGTATTTTGTACCTGAAACAGAAAAACGATTATTTTAGTGCCATATTTTAACTCAATTCCTCCACGTGGCGTTCATCCTCTGTGGCGCGGTGGGCTAATACGCGCTTGCAACGCAGAAGGTTGCGGGTTCGATTCCCGCAAAGAAATGTTTGTGTGATCCATAGATATTTGTTTCTGGTTTGGGTGGTTTTCTGTGTCTATTAGAAGTATGTATTTACAAAAGAAATAGTATATGAGTATTATATCCGTTATCCTAACCACCATAACACAAGCATTAAGTTGCTTAGCTTGGGGTTAGGTAGCGCTGTGTGAAATGCCTTGAAATCTTTATTATTATTATATAGATCGGGCTCCTGAAATGCTCGTCTCATCACATTATGATAAACAAAATGTCTGTTGTTAATCATCATCATCATTGTCAACCCATATCGTCCCACTGGATGGACGATTTGATAAAAGTGGCGGGTCGCACATGGACCAGATTGGCACAGGACAGGGTTGAGTGGCATAACAAGAAGGAGGCCTATGCCCAGCAGTGGGATGTAGAGTGCTGTGGATGATGATGATGATGATCGTCCCACTGCTGAGCAAAGCCCTCCTCCCCTCGTGCCATGCAACTCTGTCTTGAGCAGTTAGCATCCAGCAGCAGGGCTATTCACTTATTCGACAGGTAACCGAACCGAGGGCTGAATATTTAAAAATCGACGACGTCTGTGGCGCGGTGGGCTAATACCCGCCTGCAACACAGAAGGTTGCGGGTTCGATTCCCGCATGGGACAAATGTTTGTGTGATCCACAGGTATTTGTTTCTGGTCTGGGTGGTTTTTCAATATCTATTATAAGTATGTATTTACAAAAGAAAAGTATATAAGTATTATATCCGTTATCCTTACCACCATAATACAAGCATTAAGTTGCTTAGTTTGGGGTTAGGTGGCGCTGTGTGAAACGTCCTGAAATATTTATATTTATTTTATTTATTTATTTTAAATGTATGAAATGACTTCTATCGACACAACGCAATATGTCATTTCATACATTTTTAACCCCCGACGCAAAAACGACGGGGTGTTATAAGTTTGACGTGTCTGTCTGTCTGTCTGTCTGTGTGTGTGTGTGTGTGTGTGTGTGTGTGTGTGTGTGTGTGTATGTGTCTGTCTGTGGCATCGTAGCTCCCAAACGGATGAACGGATTTTGATTTAGTTTTTTTTGTTTGACAGTAGAGTTAGTCGAGAGTGTTCTTAGCCATGTTTGGTGAAAATCGGTCCAAGATGGCCGCCGTTACAAAATGGCGGATTACTTTTTTCTCCCACGACCCCCTCAATATGGGTATCAAATGAAAGGGCTTAACGAGTAGAATACAGCCCACTATATAAAATTTAAAATCCAAGATGGCCGCCATCAAAAAATGGTGAATTACGTATTGCGTTGGGGGTTTTTTAAATTTTTAATTTAATTCACTTGTTGACAATTTGGTATTAGGTTCGGTTGCCTAACAAATAAGTGAATAGCCCTGGTCTTTCGTGCAATTGCTGCGATGTCATCAACCCCATGTAGATTGTTAAATCACTCTACTATAAATGTGAAAGTTTGTGAGTGTGTGTGTTTGTTACTTCTACACGCATAAACCTGTCGTAATTAGACAAGCACCGTCTCTTGCAAGTTTTAAACTTCGCATCAAAGCCCATTATCTTTCACTTTAGTATCTTCATAACATTTATGTCGTATTCCTTCATGATACCTAATGTATGTGGGAAACGGAACGTATTGAGAGATGATCTGTGGTAGGAAGTGTGCAAGTGCAGTGCGAAGTGTGATGCGGGTGAAAGAGATGAAAGTAAGTAATGCATGCAAGAGTGACAGAGAGAGTGTTAGTAATTAAGTTAGCCAATTAAGAATGTAAGTACGGGGAGACCGAAAGACGACAGCTAAGAAGTAAGACGTGTGTTAATTGGTTAAGAAGAAATAAATCAAGTGAAATCTAAGACCGTGTCCGATTCATTGCAACGCATTTATCCCACATTTTGTATATTTTATAATATTATATGTCAATTTATGTATGTATGTACGTGTGTATGTATGTATTTATGTATGTATGTTTATATAGGTAAATATTTTTAAGTATTTTACAAATTATTTTTACTTATAATTCTTTTGAAGTTTTGTGAAACCACCGTCATTCCAGTGTTGTATATTTCCTCTCCCTGCGCGGTTATCTAGAAGAGATCGCTTTGAGCGATAAGACCGCCAATTGATACACCCTTGGTTTTAATTTTGTTGTTTGTAAAATTTACTTTATCAATGGATCAATAAAGTCTTTCTTATCTTAAACGGGTGGACCGATTGAGCTGAAATTTGGTATAGAGATAGCTCAGACCCTGGAATAACACATAGTACAGCGGGTAAAATAAGGTGTAGCCAGTATAAAATAATAGAAACTAGGTGATTTTTTGGTAGAACATCTTACTCTCCTTTAAAAACTTTTTAATAGTTTTACGTGGAATAATTCCCTTTAGAAAACTTCACCTTTATTCAGTGTTTTCAGTTGGAAAACTATCAAGGAACAGGACGAACCAATTAAAGCTGCGCGCTTTGTTTTGCTCACTTCGCCCCGCTTTGAGCGAAGGCTAGCGAAGTTTAGGGATGGAAGTTTATCGATAGTTCGGTAAACACAACGTGTTCGCTTTTATTTCTATTATGACAGCATTCACGCTCTCGGTTTTGATGCTGTTAACATTCGGGATACGGGAGGGTTATGTGGAACTCCCTGTATACCTGTGCAGAACGACCACTCAGGTATAACAACTCGGCGGCACTCTATCATCGTCTTTGTGACGGAGAACTGGGAATCGGCAAGAGCCTTATAGCATCCAGAATTAATACAGGTATTTGTGGCAAATTTAAACTACTTAGATACTTTCAGTTGAGTTGTGAGTAGACGGTAAAATTTTCTTTTTGGTTTATAGTCTGCAACATCAATAAGTAGAATTTGACAACGCGTTTTCGGTCATTGTCTATGTATTGTAATATTTGTCATCAAAATACATGTGCTTCGCTCACTTCAAGTGAAAAATGTAATATCGATACATTTTCATCGACATAATCGCCAGCACATCCCTAATAAAGTGTCGAGGGTCAGTTATATTGGCAATCTCGCGACTTTAGTGCCGTTTGATGGGCTCACCCTTTTTGGGGTAAAAAATAAAATAATTTGATTGGCCGTTTGTTTTAAACGGCCGCGTCGCTCCCGCAGTTTGAACAACTAGTTCTTTTTGGATTTTGTGCTATTTGAGTTTGTAGAAACTGCATTTTTATTTCACTAGCTTACGCTCGCAGCTTTGGTCACGTGGCAAAATCCTTTCTTAACTAAAAGGTGAGGTGAGTTGAAGATTGGTTACTGTTTATATAATACTATCTTATGCTCGCGGCTTTGCCCGCATGGAGGCAACCTTTCTTAGTGGAGGGTCTACATAATAAAACCTATCTGTGTTCCAAATTTCAAGCAATTCCGTTCAGTGGTTTGAGCTGTACTGTATCAGTCAGTCAATGCAGTCACTTTTTCTTTTTATATATTTAGAGATTCTTGAATTTTGTTGTACACATAAAAGTAAGAAGACGATTATGACGCTCTCCTGATGTTAAGAGATAACGCTGTCTATAGCCAGTACAGTGCCACCTAGGAAAACTCGAAGTGCATTGCACCAACGTTTCTTACTCATGACTCATTAAGATGTCAAGACTCTTCAGTCCAGTAATTAATCTAGTTACGGTATCCTACTGAAGCACAGTAATGTTTGCACATTGTAGCTAAGGCGGTGGAATAATTGGCACTTTTCTCCTATCACTATCCGAAAGGATTAGCAAGCTGAAGTAGCAATGGGCTGGTCACATTTGCCGTAGAACCGATAACCGATGGGGTTGACGTCTGGCGTGTTCTAGTGTGGAGACCGCGTCTCGGTAAACGTAGTGTAGGGCGTCCTTGGGCGAGATGGGGTGACGATATCCGGAAGGTCGCGGGGAGCGGGTGGAGGAGCAAGACAGAGGACCGAGTTGAGTGGCGTGCCATGGGGAGGCCTATGTCCAGCAGTGGACGAACGTGGGCTGATGATGATGGGTACCCACCTAGTCGACCTCCTGGCGAACACCGGGGGTAGACTTCCTTTGCAGGAGGTTATCTAGGTGGGTACCCCAACAGTGCCAGTTATTCTACCGCCTGAGCAGTGATGTGCAAATATCACTGTGCTCCGGTAGGAGGGCACTATAGCTAGTGAAATTACTGGGCTAAAGAGTCTTAACATCTCATGACTCTTGAGTAAGAAGCGTTGGTGCAGTGCTCCTAGAATTTCATATAATTGTGAAATCCTAGGTAACACTGTACTGATTATGGGCAGCCGTTATCTCTTAACATCAGGAGAGCGTCTTGCTCGTCTTCTACTTCATCACATAAAAAAAAAAAAAAAAAACTTTGTTTCAAGTAACGACTATAGGTACATGAATTTACTGTGAAAAAACTGTGACACTTAGTCAGAATTCAGAGAATTTTCTGACTCATTTAGTACCCATGCGATGAATGCATTCTTGTAAATGACACTGACGCCGCTGAACTTTCGCATATTTTTTTAAAATTCTGATTCACTGAACTTGAAATGAAATGACTAAAAGTTGGAAGGTTGAATACATAAGTACTTACGTAGAATACCGATTATACATACATATTACATCTGTTTTGTATTTTTTTTATTCTTTATTGGTTATGCTTTTACGATCTCGCGTGATATTAAGCAACGATGCGACCGTAGATGGTAGCATACTAAACCTACAAGACGGGATAACCCCCCACTCAGGCTTCAATGAACATCATGCCGGAACACAGTTCTTATGACCGCTTGGTGACACGGTTTTATCCAGTGGGTGATAATGATAACTAGCCACGGCCGAAGCGAACTCTGTGTTCCCGATTTCAATCTGCGCCACATAACCGCTTGCCACCATTTAAAATGTACTGAATGTACAAATGTGCTACAGCTTTAAGAGCGTAATATCGAGTGACGACTCTCTCGCTCGCACAATTTGACAAATTTTGAAATATAAATTCAAGGAATTAAATTATTGAAAATTCCTCTATACAAGTCCTGCATAATATTATTGCACACATTTTAAAAGTGTTTTCAGAGAGATATATTAAAAAATGGAATAATGAGATTTTTTGAAAAAAAAAACTTTTTCGACATCGCTTCTCATCCCATTTTTTTATATATCTCACTGAAAACACTTTTAAAATGTGTGCAATAATATTATGCAGGACTTGTAGCTTATTAAAATATTCCTTTGTAAGTAAAAAACAAAGGCCCAGCAGGGTTCTAGTTTCATTCAATACTTATTGCCTTCTCGCAAATATTAATGAAAATGAACGGTGAATTTAATAATTTTAATGACCTCAGCGTACCTAAAGTCACGGTAAAGAGATAATACAGTAATTTGACTCCTAAGCGGTTGAACTCAAGGTCGCGCGAGTTTGCAACGCGGACAGGGATCGGCAAGAAGCTAGATGCCCAATAGACGTTTTTATGCAGTAAGCTTCCGAATAATGGTTCTGAATTAGTAAAAATACCACAAAGTATTTAGTTCTTTTTGATATTTTGAGTAATTCACAATAATAACGCCTATACCCTATCAACCTCGTTACAAACTCGCGCGACCTTGAGTTCAACCGCTTCTAGGGAGTCAAATTATTGTATTTATGTCTTTACCGTGCTAAAGTAGACTAGATAAACAGCCTGTGCACGTGTCACCTACAGTCACCTACAAAGAGATGTATCCATGTTAGTCTTACAAAATGAAGGAACTTTTAGTATGCAAAAATTATTTACCCTTACTTCGTGACATTTTCAATATCCACCAAATCTTATACTATATTCGATTCATTTAAAATGCTATTATGTATCACCTAAGGAAAAGTAGTGGGATACATCATTGTTGCATATTAAACGAGTCGATGATAATATAAAGTTTGATTGCTACTAGAAATGTCACGAACCAAGGGTAGGTCATTGTGGCAAATGAAAATTTACTTCATTTTGTAAGCCTAACATGGATACATCTCTTTGTAGTTGACTGTACATGTCAACCAATACAAAACAATATTTTTATTTTATTCTATTTTCACGTGAAAGTTATATGAAAACAATAACCAAGCCCGTTGTTTAACGGTTCCCGTTACAGTTTGTGTATTGGTAAAGGATTAATTGGATCAGCGAACTGCGATCTAAAATACTAAAACAAAATGGAAATGCCTACGGTTAACTGACCGAATCGAATTGCGGTTAAAGGAATTTGGTAACGGATAGGATTGCGGATAGTTTAGGCGTGAAAGAGTAATAAACATACTATTATTGCAGCACAGAATATTAATTTTAAACAAGTGAATTAAAAAAAAAACTTTTTAAAAACAAGCTTTTATCATTATAACCCAAACTCGATGAGGTTGCGGCGTTTAATTACGAAGTTCTTATGGCCACCTTCCTGCTCCATCAGATCAGCTCCTGTCATAATAATATTGTATTGTCATCCGATATACATGCATGCCAAATTTCAGCTCAATCAGAAATCGGGATCAAATAAAACTTCCAAGATTTGATTACAGACAGACAACAGACAGGTGAAAGGAAATAAAATCTTGTAAATACTGGGTCAGTTGTCTGATAGGGACAACCATGACGCACCTGCAGGGCTATTGGCTAATTCGTGGCCAAAAAGTTTGATGTCCACTTTAATGTACATTACTGCGTTTGCTATGTTACTCATATTAATAAGGAGGTTTAAGCAAGCAATGTACATCAAATAGGACATCTAACTACTAAATGAATTACCTAATATACCTGCTGATTTGTTGGTCTTTTTTTTTATACGAGATAGGTCTACGTTTGACCACATCCCACCTGATGGAAAGTGAAAATGCGGTCGACGATGGATCACGTAAGATGCCTAGAAAGGTACCATTCACTCGTGCCTTGAAGATACCCAAGTTGTACCGCTCGGGAAACACGGATGACGGCAAAGTGTTCCAAACGCGACCAGTTCTCATTAAGAACGACGAAACAAAACGTTTGGTGCTTGTCACTTACTGTGTCATATAGACACGGAAATTAGAATAATGTCTTATGGAGTTGTTTTTTTTTTAAACAAAGAAGTCAGAAGACGAGCAAGACGTTCTCCTATTCACTTATCAGTCAGGGAAGCGAACCGAAGACCGAATTGTCAAAAATGTATGAAATGACGTATTAAATTGATTCGACGGAATACGTCATTTTATACATTTTTGACAATTCTGTCTTCGGTTCGGTTCCCTGACAAATAAGTGAACAGCCCTGCTGATAGTAAGTAAGAGATAATATACCAAGAAATATTATTCAATTTTGACCTCACGAACATAAAATGTCTTTTTTAAACGATATTATCGCAAAAAATCAGATGGTGCTAAAATATCATTTCCCAAATAATCAGAGGTGATGTGAATAGAGCTTCAACTACTAATAGAATTAATTTGCGCTCGGTCGATTCAGCATTTTAGCTAGGTTAATTTGAAGCTGACCAAGAGCTTAGTGTGAAATAATTAGGTTTTGGATAGTTCGCACGGTGAGGCCATCGTGAATTTTAGTTGTTTCATGGATATTGCTTCATTCTACTCAAAATCTATAAGAAAGTTTATTAGAAAATAAAAATTTCAAATCTAATCTAATAGATAACTCTACGCATTCTGGAGGTAAAGGGTCTTGACAGACAGACAGACCGCACGCACTTCGTAGTCTAACAGAAAGATACCAATGTTTCTCTACTATATTATGCAAGTATTATACATATAACTGCCTCTTGAATCACTCTTATCTATAAAAAGAAACCGCATCAAACACCGTTGCTAAGTTTTAAAGATCTAAGCATACATAGGGACATACAGACCGACAGAGGGACGGGATGTGACTGCGTTTTATACTTTGTAATGATTTCATGTTATCATAGAGTTTGAGTTACATCATCATCAGCCTATGTTCGTCCACTGCTGGACATAGGCCTCCCATGGCACGCCACTCAACTCGATCCTCCCTTTTTTTTCTCCCACTCACCCCCAGCGACTCACCACCACCCCCTCCGGACTCCGGATATCAAAGAAAGAAAGAAAGAAGGAAAAAGTTTTATTTACGACAAATTACAGCATTAAGGGGGTTTATCATTGCCCCATCTCGCCCATGGGCGCTACACTACGTTTACCGAGACGTGGTCTCCACTCAAGAACTCGTCTACCCCAACGGTTGCCGGTTCTACGGCAAATGTGACCAGCCCATTGCCACTTCATCTTGCTAATCCTTTCGGCTATGTCAGGTTTCTCTGACGAATTACCTCATTTCTGATGCGATCCTTTATAGGGACGCCGAGCAAAGCCCGCTCCATAGCTCGCTCGTTGAGTTACATGTTGCGTTCGAATTTATACAGAAAATGTAAAATTTTAATACCTAATAGTTAACAATTCACAATAATACTGTTTTGTTCCACTCGAATAGGTTAATTAATAAACTTACTAATTAATTTTAAATGAAGTGCATATTGAAAATGTTAGTCGACATGTTTGATTTATAATGCACGCGGTAATATATTGTTTTGATTATTTGATGGTAATTATGATGCCTAATTAACTAATAATTAATTCTCTCTCTCTTCACTCGTTCCCTCAATGTTGAGGATCGTGACTCCTTCCTTGCTGCTTGCCCGAGACTGTCTTCTTCCACTGGCTCCTATCTTCGGCTTGGTGGAGTGCCTCGCTGACCGTTATCTCCAATTGCTGTGCAACCTGGTCAGACCATCGCTTGGGGCTACGCCCTCTAGGCCGCTTCCCCTCCACTTTGCCAGTCACGATCAGTCTTTCCAGGTTATCGTCGTTTCTGCGAGCAATATGTCCAAAGTATTGTAGCACTCTCTGGAGGCACACGGATGACAGTCTCATTTCGTCTTCGATCTTTAGCTCCTTGAGAATAGACACATTTGCCTTCTCGCAAATATTAATGAAAATGAACGGTGAATTTAATAATTTTAATGACCTCAGCGTACCTAAAGTCACGGTAAAGAGATAATACAGTAATTTGACTCCTAAGCGGTTGAACTCAAGGTCGCGCGAGTTTGCAACGCGGACAGGGATCGGCAAGAAGCTAGATGCCCAATAGACGTTTTTATGCAGTAAGCTTCCGAATAATGGTTCTGAATTAGTAAAAATACCACAAAGTATTTAGTTCTTTTTGATATTTTGAGTAATTCACAATAATAACGCCTATACCCTATCAACCTCGTTACAAACTCGCGCGACCTTGAGTTCAACCGCTTCTAGGGAGTCAAATTATTGTATTTATGTCTTTACCGTGCTAAAGTAGACTAGATAAACAGCCTGTGCACGTGTCACCTACAGTCACCTACAAAGAGATGTATCCATGTTAGTCTTACAAAATGAAGGAACTTTTAGTATGCAAAAATTATTTACCCTTACTTCGTGACATTTTCAATATCCACCAAATCTTATACTATATTCGATTCATTTAAAATGCTATTATGTATCACCTAAGGAAAAGTAGTGGGATACATCATTGTTGCATATTAAACGAGTCGATGATAATATAAAGTTTGATTGCTACTAGAAATGTCACGAACCAAGGGTAGGTCATTGTGGCAAATGAAAATTTACTTCATTTTGTAAGCCTAACATGGATACATCTCTTTGTAGTTGACTGTACATGTCAACCAATACAAAACAATATTTTTATTTTATTCTATTTTCACGTGAAAGTTATATGAAAACAATAACCAAGCCCGTTGTTTAACGGTTCCCGTTACAGTTTGTGTATTGGTAAAGGATTAATTGGATCAGCGAACTGCGATCTAAAATACTAAAACAAAATGGAAATGCCTACGGTTAACTGACCGAATCGAATTGCGGTTAAAGGAATTTGGTAACGGATAGGATTGCGGATAGTTTAGGCGTGAAAGAGTAATAAACATACTATTATTGCAGCACAGAATATTAATTTTAAACAAGTGAATTAAAAAAAAAACTTTTTAAAAACAAGCTTTTATCATTATAACCCAAACTCGATGAGGTTGCGGCGTTTAATTACGAAGTTCTTATGGCCACCTTCCTGCTCCATCAGATCAGCTCCTGTCATAATAATATTGTATTGTCATCCGATATACATGCATGCCAAATTTCAGCTCAATCAGAAATCGGGATCAAATAAAACTTCCAAGATTTGATTACAGACAGACAACAGACAGGTGAAAGGAAATAAAATCTTGTAAATACTGGGTCAGTTGTCTGATAGGGACAACCATGACGCACCTGCAGGGCTATTGGCTAATTCGTGGCCAAAAAGTTTGATGTCCACTTTAATGTACATTACTGCGTTTGCTATGTTACTCATATTAATAAGGAGGTTTAAGCAAGCAATGTACATCAAATAGGACATCTAACTACTAAATGAATTACCTAATATACCTGCTGATTTGTTGGTCTTTTTTTTTATACGAGATAGGTCTACGTTTGACCACATCCCACCTGATGGAAAGTGAAAATGCGGTCGACGATGGATCACGTAAGATGCCTAGAAAGGTACCATTCACTCGTGCCTTGAAGATACCCAAGTTGTACCGCTCGGGAAACACGGATGACGGCAAAGTGTTCCAAACGCGACCAGTTCTCATTAAGAACGACGAAACAAAACGTTTGGTGCTTGTCACTTACTGTGTCATATAGACACGGAAATTAGAATAATGTCTTATGGAGTTGTTTTTTTTTTAAACAAAGAAGTCAGAAGACGAGCAAGACGTTCTCCTATTCACTTATCAGTCAGGGAAGCGAACCGAAGACCGAATTGTCAAAAATGTATGAAATGACGTATTAAATTGATTCGACGGAATACGTCATTTTATACATTTTTGACAATTCTGTCTTCGGTTCGGTTCCCTGACAAATAAGTGAACAGCCCTGCTGATAGTAAGTAAGAGATAATATACCAAGAAATATTATTCAATTTTGACCTCACGAACATAAAATGTCTTTTTTAAACGATATTATCGCAAAAAATCAGATGGTGCTAAAATATCATTTCCCAAATAATCAGAGGTGATGTGAATAGAGCTTCAACTACTAATAGAATTAATTTGCGCTCGGTCGATTCAGCATTTTAGCTAGGTTAATTTGAAGCTGACCAAGAGCTTAGTGTGAAATAATTAGGTTTTGGATAGTTCGCACGGTGAGGCCATCGTGAATTTTAGTTGTTTCATGGATATTGCTTCATTCTACTCAAAATCTATAAGAAAGTTTATTAGAAAATAAAAATTTCAAATCTAATCTAATAGATAACTCTACGCATTCTGGAGGTAAAGGGTCTTGACAGACAGACAGACCGCACGCACTTCGTAGTCTAACAGAAAGATACCAATGTTTCTCTACTATATTATGCAAGTATTATACATATAACTGCCTCTTGAATCACTCTTATCTATAAAAAGAAACCGCATCAAACACCGTTGCTAAGTTTTAAAGATCTAAGCATACATAGGGACATACAGACCGACAGAGGGACGGGATGTGACTGCGTTTTATACTTTGTAATGATTTCATGTTATCATAGAGTTTGAGTTACATCATCATCAGCCTATGTTCGTCCACTGCTGGACATAGGCCTCCCATGGCACGCCACTCAACTCGATCCTCCCTTTTTTTTCTCCCACTCACCCCCAGCGACTCACCACCACCCCCTCCGGACTCCGGATATCAAAGAAAGAAAGAAAGAAGGAAAAAGTTTTATTTACGACAAATTACAGCATTAAGGGGGTTTATCATTGCCCCATCTCGCCCATGGGCGCTACACTACGTTTACCGAGACGTGGTCTCCACTCAAGAACTCGTCTACCCCAACGGTTGCCGGTTCTACGGCAAATGTGACCAGCCCATTGCCACTTCATCTTGCTAATCCTTTCGGCTATGTCAGGTTTCTCTGACGAATTACCTCATTTCTGATGCGATCCTTTATAGGGACGCCGAGCAAAGCCCGCTCCATAGCTCGCTCGTTGAGTTACATGTTGCGTTCGAATTTATACAGAAAATGTAAAATTTTAATACCTAATAGTTAACAATTCACAATAATACTGTTTTGTTCCACTCGAATAGGTTAATTAATAAACTTACTAATTAATTTTAAATGAAGTGCATATTGAAAATGTTAGTCGACATGTTTGATTTATAATGCACGCGGTAATATATTGTTTTGATTATTTGATGGTAATTATGATGCCTAATTAACTAATAATTAATTCTCTCTCTCTTCACTCGTTCCCTCAATGTTGAGGATCGTGACTCCTTCCTTGCTGCTTGCCCGAGACTGTCTTCTTCCACTGGCTCCTATCTTCGGCTTGGTGGAGTGCCTCGCTGACCGTTATCTCCAATTGCTGTGCAACCTGGTCAGACCATCGCTTGGGGCTACGCCCTCTAGGCCGCTTCCCCTCCACTTTGCCAGTCACGATCAGTCTTTCCAGGTTATCGTCGTTTCTGCGAGCAATATGTCCAAAGTATTGTAGCACTCTCTGGAGGCACACGGATGACAGTCTCATTTCGTCTTCGATCTTTAGCTCCTTGAGAATAGACACATTTGTTCGGAATGCCGTCCATGGAATCCTAAGCATTCGCCGCCAGCACCACATTTCGAATGCATCTATTCTGTGTCTGTCTGCGGCCTTTAAGGTCCAAGCTTCTGAGCCATAAAAGAAAATGGAGAAGACCAACGTACGAACTATGCGGATTTTTGTTCGCCTCTTGATGTTACTGTCTTTCCAAATTCTACTTAGCTGAGTCATGGCTGTTTTAGCCATTCCAATGCGCCGGCGGATTTCAGGTTCACAGCTGCCCTTATTATTAATAAGTGATCCGAGATACACAAACTGTTCCACCACTTCATAGTTCCTTAAAATGTCAGATCGCTGAATTAATGAGAACCTGTCTACGTACATTAACTTGGTTTTGCTGGTATTAATTGAGAGGCCCATCTCGGTACTAACCAACTCTAGCCGGCTCAAAAGCGTAGCCATTTCTTCTTCTGATGAAGCAAATAAGGTTGTGTCATCAGCGTAGCGTAAATTGGATATCTTTACACCACCGACCTTGATACCTCCATCCCAACCGTCCAAGGCTTTTCGCATAATATGCTCGCCATAAATGTTGAACAAGATTGGAGAAATGACGCATCCCTGCCGTACTCCCTTATTAAACTTGAATAAGCTAGATGTAGTGTTCCCCAATGTGATTGTTCCAAAACCGGTTTCATAAAGGTTTCTGATGAGCAACACTATATGTTCTGGTACACCCGCCTCATCCAGGACACACCACAACTTCTTCCATCGCACACAGTCAAAGGCTTTTTGGTAGTCGACAAAGCACATTATTATCGGCGTGTTGTACTCATAGCACTTTTCGACTATCTGCCTGATATTCAAGATCTGTTCCCTGGTACCTTTCCCTTTTACGAATCCTGCTTGTTCCTGTGGGATTTGCCAGTCTAGAAATGATCTGAGGCGATTGTTGATTATGTGTAAAAGCACTTTGCTTGCATGCGATATTAGCGCGATTGTTCTGTAATTGCTGCAGTTCCTTACAGAGCCCTTTTTGTGTAGCGGTAATATAGAGGAATGAACCCAGTCTGAAGGCCACTCACAAGTCCTCCATGCAGTTTGACAGATTTTGTGCAGCGCCTCCATTCCTTTTGACCCAAGAGCTTTTAGTGCTTCCGCTGTGATCCGGTCTGATCCCGTTGCTTTTTTATACTTAAGCTTTTTGACAGCTAGCTCAACCTCTGACAACAAGATGTCAGGTTCCAGTTGCATATCCGCTGGAATTATTTTAGGTATCGGCTGGTCCGGCTCGGCGTCTTTGTATAGTTCAGCACAGTACTCACTCCATCGCTCTGCAGCTTTATCAAGGTCATGGATCGGAAAACCAGCATTGTCATCAATCATCCAGGATAGTGGTTTGAAACCCTTAGTTATAGTTTTGATTTTCTTGAACAGATCAGCCGTTTGATAGGTTTTAGCATGTGTCTCTATCTCTGCACATAACTGCCCAAGAAACTGGTCTTTGTCATGTCTGCACTGATCCTGGATTATTCTGCTTAGGCGTCCGTATTCCTCCTGATCTTCGTCTGTCTCTAATCCCTTACCTTTGAGCTCCTTTCTTTCTAGGATCCGCTTCCACGTTTCATCACCGATCCATTCCTTTTTCGCATTAGGAGCTATCCTCATGGACTCCAATACCTCCGTTACTTTGTCCTGGAAGTCTAGCCATAAAACATTAGCTTTGTCTTGCGACTCTGTCCCAGTCGTTGAGGTTAGCTTGGTTTCCAATTGGGCTCGAAATATATCAACTTGCGCAGGAATCAAACGCACCGTGCTCTTATTGGTCTTTCGTGCACATTTGAACCGCATCCGTAAATCCATGACGAGAAGTTGGTGGTCACTTCCACAATCCGCCCCAGGGTATGTTCTGCAGTTCAAAACTGACGACTTCCAGCGATGTGGTACCGTGATATAGTCTATTTGGTTCCGGAAACGGTCTCCAGGAGACGTCCAAGTGTAGAGCCTCCTCTTGTGATGCTGGAATAATGTGTTCGTTATGACAAAGTCTTTATCAATACAGAACTCAATGAAACGCTCTCCTCTTTCGTTCCGCGTACCCAGGCCGTACTTCCCAATAATATGTCGCAGATGCTCTTCATTATTGGTGTTCCCCACCTTCGCGTTCCAATCTCCTTGGATCACAAGCATTTCACGCGTAGATACTCGCTCAACGGCGGTGTGCAGCTGTTCATAGAACAAGTCTAGGTCCGACTGTGTTGATTGTGCAGTAGGGGCGTATATCTGTATGATATTGAGCGCGATTGGCTTGCAGTTGAGCCTAATAGACATTATTCTATCGCTAACAGGTATGTATTCCGATATGTGCTCAGCCAGTTTAGAGGGTACTATAACTGCCACTCCATTCTTGCTCTCTGACTCATTGCCCGAGAAATACATTATATTCCCCAAATCAGTTCTAAAATGTCCAGCTCCCTTCATGTGTGTCTCGCAGAGGCCTAGCAGGCAAAGATCGTGTTCCTTCATTTCCTTTTCGACTATGGTGATTTTCCCTGGTTTTAGAAGTCCTCGTGTATTCCAGGTTCCAATGCGATTTTTTGAGCGGATTGATGGTATATCCGTTCTCTTGTATGTTTTTACTGCTGCAAGGTTTGAAAAAGTATCTCTTGCAGAGTCTTCGGTAGCATATTTCCCACCCAGAGACCCGGGTATCACTGGGCGCCGGGCGTCAGCCGGGTCGTCCGACATCACAGCATTAGTCATATCAGCATTCATGGTAAGGAGTTGTCTTGGGAAAAATAGTGCAGTGGTTTCCCCTTGCCTTCTGCACCAAAACATTTTTAAGAGTATTTGGCTCTTAAGGCCGTTGACGCCTCTTCCTTCTGGTTGCCCAGAAGGGAGTATGGTTATACCGCCATGTCTCGGTCGCCAGAGCCTCGTCTGTTATCTAGCAGGGAGCACCACGATGGCTAGATGCCACCGCCGCTGACAGTTGTAATGTAAGCCCATCAGCGCGTGCAGGTGAGGTTGACTAGGGCCGGATAGTTGTTATGCTCCACTCTCCCCTTACTCCCCTACAATAATTAATTAATGAAATTGATTTTAATGCTTGGAATTAAAATTGATTTTCACCTAATTGAGTAGGTATACGATGAATAATTTACGAAGCGGACACGATATTTTATGTGACTTTTGAGATAATTTTTAAAGGTGTGTGTACAAAACCTCAGGTTTTCAAAGGGAGTCAACTAAAAAAAGCATTTTTTCATAATAAATGAAATTTGATCATTGTTTCCTTGAGCACTGTAAAAGTGTTCTGATTAGAAATATGTAATACTAGCTGCGCCCAGCGGTTTTACCCGCAGTACTTATGTAGCCTATGTGTTATTCCAGGATCTATATCTCTAATCTCTATAAAAAAATTCAGATCAATCGGTCCACCCGTTTAGGCGTGAAAGAGTAACAAACATCCTGACATCCATTCTTACAAACTTTCACGTTTATAATATTAGTAAGATTAGAAATAATACCTATTATATAGCAAACATATTTTTAATTTGTTTTATTGGTCGATAGGTTTTCGGTTTGAGAATTCGACGATGTGCATAACTTAAACTAGTCGATTTTTGAGTTAACTCTATTTAGATCTAGAAGTGCGATAACCGCTCAGCGATATAGTTTTTTTCCAGTGGGTTAATCTAATTTTTTTATAAAAATTTTCGAAGTTTTTTTTTTTTTTATAGAAGACTCATCAAGCGTTTGACTGCAATCTCACCTGTTGGTAAGTGACGATGCAGTCGAAGTTGAAGCACGCCTGTTTAGTAAGAATAAGAACCTATTCACTCTTGATTTGAACAAACCCACGTTATAGCATTCGGGAAACACTGAGAGTGGTAGCGAGTTCCATAACTTCGCCGTTCTCATAATGAAAGACGAAGCGAATCGCTTAGTCCGAGCTGCTGGTATACTCACCAGATATTGGTGGCGCAGTGCCGTTTGCCTGGAAGTTCGGTAGTAAAAGGGTGATGGTGGAACTAACCCGTGGAGTTCAACAAAAGTTAAAGTTAAAGTTTCAACAAAAGTGATACCTAATCCCTCAAACACATAAAGGCCAAAACAAATTATCTTTATCTGTATACAAAACATTACTCGCGTTATTCTCAAGTGCTAATTGAAATAAGTTTTAATTGATACAAGCGAGGCGTGAAATGAACTCAAGCCTAAATAATTATAGAAACATTCCTTTTAGGGATACTCCTGAAATGCGAGCCTTCGTGTAACGGACGGTAGAGCTTGGGAATTATAGAATGGACAAACGAGAATATAACTACGGAACCCTAAAAAAAAAGAGGAATTATTAATGGAATTAGACGTTACTGTTGAAATCCACAATTAGTTCGGATTATTTTGTGTAAAATCCGCTTGTAAGCCTAATTAAGTTAGAGGAATTACCACAAAATATTAATAAATAACTAATAAAGGAGGATATAAAATTATTTTTGAAGTTATACTTCTTTTGGCAAGATAGAGAAAAATGATGAGAGTGAATTTTTACGATGCGCGCGCACACCGACACCTAAATTCTACATCGTGAAGTTAGTTCTAGGTGGCATGCATGAAAATTGATAACTATGTTCAAGTTGTATATTCTAGTATTTTTATATTTAGAACACGTGTTTCGTAAGGGTACAATTAAACAGTGTGAATAAATATATATTATTTTGGTGTTTTTATTAAATCAATTTCATATACGACGGTCATACTAATAATTTATTATTTATTTTTCCATACGCCAAAGAAGTATAACTTCTAACGCGTGTACATAAGTACACACACTCTATTTTTTTTTTATTTATTTTACTAGCCGTAGGCCGTAATAAGCGGTTTTGCCCGAAGAAAAGAGTGGCCTGTGTTATAGAGCCTAAGCTACCTAAGCGAACGTGTTTCGGCGTACCCGCCTCCTAGTAGTATGGTTCCCATACCCGCAAGTTTTTTAGTAAGTGCAAGTGTGAAACGAACTCAAGCCTAAATAATTATAGAAACATTCCTTTCAGGGATACTCCTGAAATGCGAGCCTTCATGTATCGGACGGTAGGGTTAGGGGATTATAGAATGGACAAACTTCGAGATAGGAGGTTTTCAATTCGTTTAGTTTATATAAGACAAATAAATCTTTTTTAACACACACAGAAAAATAAATTTTACAACCATAAAACAAACCACCAAAAACAGCTTGTGTGCATTGTGCACCTTCGTACCAAATTTCACGGCAATCGGTCAAGATGTTGGACGTTTATTCTGAAATAGGTTCCAATCCACAAGGGCTAGTTAAGTAAAAATGTAGGCGTTACATCCATACAAAACATCATCCATCTATAAAAAAATTTCACGTTTATAATATTATTTAGATTATGTAGGTACCCACAAAATTTCAGAATTGACCTCATATTTCATGCCTATATGAAAAATTCTTGGGCGAGACAAAAACATCACTCACTTATTAATAAAAAATCTCCCATGATACTTAGCTATGAGATCAACAATTTTTAATATTATTTTGTAATTATCTATATTATATTAGCGCTCGCTAGCACTATAAACAAAATTATTAAATAGTTAGAGAGAGTTATTAAATTCAATCTTTAACGTTACGTTTATTTGTCACCTCAATAAGTTATTAGCTCTATATAGATTTAATTACAAGAGCTGTTCTGGCACCGCGAGGTGATTTATTCGCCAACAGAAAAGATAAAAACAACGTAATTCTTTCCCTATTGTTTATTTTGTTAATGAAGTAAATTAAGGACTTCTTGCTACTACAGTTCATTAGAGGTTTCATTAAAAGTGACAAATTCACTTTACGTTTTAAATATTATTAGCTTGTGCTCGTGGCTTTGCCCGCGTGGAAAAATCCTTTCTTAACGGAGGTCTACATCATAAATCCTATGTTCCAAATTTTAAGCGAATTCGTTCAGCGGTTTGGGCTGTGCGTTGATAGATCAGTCAGTCAATCAGTCACACTTTCCTTTAATATATTTAGATTTGGTTTTACAACCTTTTATTTATTTTCACCTGTCTGTTGTCTGTCTGTAATCAAATCTTGCAAGTTTAATTTGATCCATTTCCCGGTTTCTGATTGAGCTGAAATTTTGCTTGCATATCTAAATCGGATAACAATATGACATGGAGCTGATCTGATGATGGAGCTGGAAGGCCTGTATGAGTAAAGCAGCCTTTTATGAGGTGAGTGAGATGACAAACAACCATGACGTCATTATTCTCGCTTCAGTTTGGTGTTGACATTGCAAACTCCATTGTGTACCTTCCAACGGCCAGAGCACATGAAAACATTGACATATAAGCATAGGCGGATTTAGGGGGGCAGGGGTCCATGGCCCCCCCCCAGAATCATTGTAGAGTTACAAATTTTGCACATATTTCATGGTAAAGATTATAATTTTTTTCTCGGCGCTCGCAGCAAGCTGCTCGCGCACTTATTATTAGGGATGTTTGAGCTTTCTAACTGCTCAGAGCGAGCTAAACACACACTTTTCATAGTAAAAAAGTGTGTGCGTGTAACCTTTACGCGCGATTGAAGTAAAACTTCAATTTAATATCCCGTGAACATTCACGAATTTTACTCGACACTGGCAAAATGCACATGTTGCCATATTATTAAAAAAAAAAAAAAGAAATTAGACAGATCATAGTATATGACATATACTTACAACCAATCAGAATTATTATTTTTAAATGGCGGAAACTACACAGACTATAGTAAGCGTTACTTCCGTCAGAAAAAAAAAAAGTAAGCGTTACTTCCGTCAGAAAAAAAATCTGAGTTACTCCCTAGTCGCGCCTAAAGAAGTTTTACTTCAAAAATTATAATATTTTTGCCCGTCTGCACCTTGGCCAAACCAGAACCAAATCCTGGATCCGCCTATGCATATAAGACAAGCAACTCTCGTCCCACTGTCAAGAGTAATTGACGTTTGTAAGAACACAACGACATTGGGAGTAGCTGCAAATTGTATGCAATGACAGCGCGAGTAGCGAGAGTAGTGTCTTGATATATGTCAGTTTAGTCTTGACAGTGGGACGGGAGTTGCTATTTTTATGTCAATGTCTTACTATATAAATTATAGCTTGACGCGCTTTATGCTGCGTAGACTTGTCTTGCTGTCAAGTTAATTTCAATGTATGGGAAGACAGTTCAACTCTTGAGGTTTCGTCGGGATCCCGTGTGTCATGGCATACGGCCACAGCATTTTCTCAATATCATTTGTCCCAACAAGTGAATTAAATTAAAAATTTAAAAAACCCCCAACGCAATATGTAATTCACCATTTTGTGATGGCGGCCATCTTGGATTTTATATAGTGGGTTGTATTCTACTAGTTAAGACCTTTTATTTGATACCCATATTGAGGGGGTTGTGGAAGAAAAAAGCTATCCGCCATTTTATAGCGGCGGCCATCTTGAACCGATTTTCACCAAACATGGCGAAGAATACTCTCGACTAACTCTACTTTCAAACAAAAAAAACTAAATCAAAATCCGTTCATCTGTTCGGGAGCTACGATGCCACACACAGACAGACAGACAGACAGACAGACAGACCGACAGACAGACCAACAGACAGACACGTCAAACTTATAACACCCCGTCGTTTTTGCGTCGGGGGTTAACAAAAGTAAAAAATAAATAATTCTACGTGTGTGGATATGTGGTCAGTGTCCAACATAAAACTCCCATACCCATTCGTCCATTTGAAGCGCTGTTATTTAAATACAAAATCCAGTTTACCAAGATCGGGCTTAGTCCGCAGAAAATAGAGAAAAACGGCCACACCCTGTTGCGGTGAGCTTGTCTTATTTTGTGGTCGTTAGGGATGTGGACCTATCGATAGTTATGTCGATAAAGCAACAAATAATGATTTAGAGTTTATACCTACAAGGAAAGAACATGTAACCCTGTCAGAGACAAATAAAAAAACTCCAAGTGTCTAAAACATTTTAATCAGTTTATTGTATCTTTAAGACTTCTGATTTTTCTTATTTTATTATCATCACTTTTTCATTCATGAATAATGGTTTAAGAGCGTGTATATCGAGTTACGCTCTCTCGCTCGCACTATTTGACAAACTTTGAAATATAAATTCAAAGAATTAATTTATTGAAAATTCCTTATAACCAGCCCTCCATAATATTATTGCACACATTTTAAAAGTGTTTTTTAATTTTTTTTTCTTTAATATTGCTCCCCTTGCCATTTTTTAACATGTCAAACTGAAAAAACTTTTAAAATGTGTGCAATAATATTATGGAGGGCTGGTCTTAAGGAATTTTGAATAAATTAATTCGAATTCATATTTCAAAATTTGTCAAATAGTGCGAGCGAGAGAGCGTCACTCGATATATACGCTCTTAACCAGTGTCAATGTTTTTGAAAGATCGGCACTTTAAACAAAGTTTGGTGAGTCCGTGGTTTTTTACTTGATCCAAAACAACGTTATTTCTACATACCACACATATTTTATAGAGCTGAAAATAAATCCTCAAAAATGTTATTGATAAAACTATCGACACTCAATACCCCATCACTAATGTCTCCCCTAACCAACCGTGTATTGTCCGATGTCCAAACCCTACCCTTTGTCTAACCTAACACATAAATCGATAATTTTATGCACATCACTACGAAATGCGTCGTTGGAGCGTACAGCGTCCTAGGCTTTGTATCGATTTTCATGCACTATTCTATGCTTTGTGTTTGCTAGAAGACGTTTTATAGCTTTCTTTTTGTCCGTTTGCTTTGAGTTTGAATAATCCTGTTTATATGTAAGGGTTTCAGCGTGAAAAAATACACTTTTTTTGCGTTTTTTTTTTCTCAAATATGGATTGAACCATTTTATTTAAACCTTTTGTACATTATTGAGCACACTTTTAACAATGATTACATAAAATGTTTGTGAGAAACTTATGTTTCTCACAAACATTTTATGTAATCGACAATGACTAATAACTATTATATCGATACATAGGTATATTATAATAGGTCATTTTATTTTCATAACTGATACTATTTATTTTCACAGAGGGAAAAGTTCAAACAGATAAAATATTATTTCTTGTTTTTAAACTGTATAGCTAGAGCTATTTGGTTGTTTTTAAGGCGGTGGTGGCAAGGGGTTATGTGGTGTTGTAATTTTGGATCATCGAGTTTGAATCCCGGCCTCGCACCTTTAACTACTGGTATTATACTTTCGCAGTGGCTAGTTACCCTCTGGACTGAATTATAACGCCATTTTTTTCGAAAAACTAAATATGTATCAATAAAATCTGCCAATCTTGTTGTTAGATCGGCATAAATATTTTTAAAAATATTGACATAATTTTAAAAAAAATCTGACTTTAATGAAAGTTAGTCGAATAAATAACTAAACGCTATAGTTAAACATAACGTTTAAACTTAGTAAAATACCTATTAAAATATCTAACGATTTAAAAAATATGACCATCAAAGATAAGTAAAGATTTAATTCCGATTGAAAGTTTACCAAAATTATCGATATAATAATTTATAACGTTGTTGCTGTTACCCCATCACTAGTTGGCGTGTCACCGCCACTTCGAATAGTGATGTGAAATTAGCAATTCGCATGCGAGCGACAAATCTTAGTACAACTTAATGCCGTTTTAATGGAATTCAGGAAATTGCTTCCTTATGGAGAGCGCAATAATTCTGCGCGCCGAAGGAAATGGTTGAAACTTTGAAATTTTAAGCGGTTTTAGATACAAGCTGCAGACGCTGTAAAATTGATTTAGTACTAAATAGTGGACTCTACATATTGAGTTGAAATTTGGCACAAAGATAAGAATAGGATACTGTTGGTAAGCTTCGACCGTGGCTGGATGTATGTTTGTTACTCTTTCACGCCTAAACGGGTGGACCGATTGAGTTGAATTGGTATAGAAATAGCTTAAAAAATAAAAAGACTCTGGAATATCACATAGGCTATACGTACAGCGGGTAAAACCGCTGGGCGCAACTTATATCTTATAAGAAACAGCCGGGACCCACAGTTTTTACGTGCCGTCCGAAACACGGTAGCGTCCAGGCGAACTTTTTGCCACATACTGAGATTTGAACCTAGGGTCTCCGGAGTACAAGCTGGACGTATGACCACTGGGCCACGGACGCTATAGTTACCAGTTACCACCCACTGGTCAAAACCGTTTCGCCAAGTGGTCAACATAATCGTGTTTCGGAATGATTCAGTAAAGTCAGGGTGGGATTTATCCCACCTTCTAGGTTTAGTCCTATACCATCTTCGGCCGGATCGTCGCTTAATATTACGCTAGATCGTGATCAAAGGCTAACCTATAACGAAAAAAAAAATTAAATACATACCTACTAAAAATAATAATAATTTTATGACTACTACCGAAAATCGATTTTCACTTAGGACCCCTACATTAAATAGAAGAACAAAGAATATTAAGCAATACATCGGAGTTATTGTTCGACAAATCAAACAAAACCCCCTCAATTCAATATCATATTTTTATAACTACCCTATTTTTGGAAGATTAACTTTTCCAAAGCATTTTGACCTTTAAAACTTAACAATAAAGTTGAAAGTGGCATATATTTTTTGTTTTGTTATTTGAGAAGGTAAACATTTCGGAACAATTATGGGTTAAATATCGTATTATAGATTGGTATTTTCTTTATTATATTATTAAGTTTAGTTTTACCCGCATTTCTATTTATGATTGACAGTACATTGGGCCCTTTTATCAAATATTGGGTTTGCACGTTCATATTATTTTTGAAAATATGAAATAATCTTTAAGAGCGTATTATATATCAAGTGACGCTCTCTGGCTCGCACTATTTGACAAATTTTGAAATATAAATTCGTAGAATATTTTTTTTGAAAATTCCTTAGGCCCCCAGGGCCTAGACAAGCGCCGATCGTTTGTCGCTATCGCTAAAAAATGTACTGAGATGACAGTCGTTGTCGCTTGCACATTTTTTTAGCGATAGCGACAAACGATCGGCGCTTGTCAAGGCCCCCAGCCCTGCATAATATTATTGCACACATTTTAAAAGAGTTTTCAGTGTTATATTATATTAAATAATGGCATGAGAAGCCATTTAGAAAAAAAAATCTTATCGTGCAATTTTTTAACATATCAAACTGAAAACACTTTTAAAATGTGTGCAATAATATTGTGCAGCGACCCGCTTGAGGAATTATCAAAAAAATAATTCTATGAATTTTTTATGTTTCAAAATGTGTCAAATAGTCCTAGCGAGAGACCGTCCCGTGGACTAAGCGCTCTTAAGCTGTAAGAAAGAGTCCATATTGGAGCTAAGTTAACTTAGCGTTCTAGGTATTAATACCTAGAGTTATGATTAAAATTAAAGTTTAAAACCCTATTCAAATTAAAAGTAAAGAAATTTAAAGTACTAATATCCTGGCAATATTTATTATCTAATATGTTATACTATGAAACTTACAAATAATAATACAATACTTAAAAATTAAGTTAACCTATGTATTTATATTTTGACGAATGACCTAGCTAATGACCTTACTAAGAGCGCTTCATTTTTCACTAAGCCCCATTCATCCATTCAGTAGTTCAGTATTTTAGTTCGTTCAGTAGTCATCCATTAGTTTTTCATCCAAGGGTCTAAAGTTCTAAAGTCGCGTCTCCAACTCCTGTTTTAGTTCAAAGATTCAACATGAGCATGACAACATCCAAAAAAAATCTCGGCGATTTTGACTTCTTGTTTGCTCCAACAATATTTTTTGCTTTCCATATCCGATGGAAAGCACGTACAACAAAACATAATAGGTATCAATATTCATCAAAATCGCCGAGTTTTTTTTTTTTATACGAGATATGCCTACGTTTGACCACATCCCACCTGATGGAAAGTGAAAATGCCGTCGACGATGGATCACGTAAGATGCCTAGAAAGGTACCTATTCACTCGTGCCTTGAAGATACCCAAGTTGTACCGCTCGGGAAACACGGATGACGGCAAAGTGTTCCAAACGCGACCAGTTCTCATTAAGAACGAAGAAGCAAAACGCTTGGTGCGGGCAGTAGGTAACGCCACTAAGTAAAGATGCCGATTTGCCGTCTGCCGCGACGTCCGTCGGTAGAATGGGCTTGGAGGAATTAGTTCGTGTAATTTCTGCGCACACTCTCCAAAATGAATCCTATAGAAGACCGATAACGAGGCGACCATTCTACGGTGTTCAAGGCTCTGCAGCCGAGATTGATTTTTGGGTGTTGTCATGCTCATGTTGAATATTTCGACCAAATCAGGAGCTGGAGACGCTGCTTAAGTCATACAAATAATCCCAAACAGTCCAATTTAGTGTCATGTTTCTTGTTAAATCAGGACCCCTAAACCCACCCCTAATCAGTTCGTTGACCTCGTGACTCCTTTACACATCCTGCCACGAAATGGGCACAGCTTTTTAAAGGCTTTAAGGCACGCGAAGTTAAGGTTTGAACAATATCAAATTTCTTTTAATACTATTCCTTAATTTTCTTGTATAAGCTTAAATTCTTCTTAATTATTATATATTTAATTCTTCCCCGAAAAGATCTAGAAGTAGCAAGTCTAGAAACTAATTTTAATATATTAAATAAAATAAATTTATTAAGTACCTAATATATAAATTTTAGTAGAATTTTAAATGGATATATTTTTATTCTATTCACTAGAATATTATTAGATAGAAAGCACACCCAAAAACGAAGAAATTTCGTCAGTCAGTCAAAAAGTCAATATCTACCCATTTCCCACGGCAGTATCTATACAGAAAGCAGTTCCTACGCAGCATGAGATACGGGCAAACCCTGGCGCAAGCGGTAGATGATGACATACGCCCCATGCGTGCGCCTGAACTCAGGGTGATAGGAGCGAGCGGGTAAACATGAGCGGAGCGGATAAATAATAATTATTATTATATCTAGCCTATGCTGTCCCACTGATGGGCAAAGGCCTCCCCCAAGTCTCTCCACATATCGCGATCAAGCGGATAAATAAATACACACAAAAAGCAATTAAAAATCGAGAGAGCAATTATTCTAAATTTCTGCACAATAAGTACCTACGGCCATTCTAGGTATGGAGAATGGAGAAGTATAATATATAATCACAGACATCCATTGTCTATGTACGTAAATAGGTAATATTATATTGAAGTATAGTATATTAATGTGATAAGTGATAACATTACAGTAACATGTCGAATTGATAAGCTCGTTTTATAGCCAGTATATATACAGACAGCAGTTTCTACGCAGCCTGAGATACGGGCAAACCCTGGCACAAGCAGTAGATGATGACTAGTATTCTTCTGATCTGAGATATGACATACGCTCCATGCATGCGCCTCGCCATATCGTGATAGGAGGGAGCGTGTAAACATGAGCGGAGCGGATAGCGAAATTTCTGAGTTAAAGATTCTTAACATCTTATGACTCTTGAATAAGAAGCGTGACATGCAGTGTAGAATTTCACATCATTGGGGGCGTCGTACTAATTATAGGCAGCGTACTCCTCACCATCAGGAAATTGTCTTGCTCGTCATCTTACTTATTTGCATAAAAAAACAACGGAGCGGGTATTATAAAACTGATTGATGAAGGTTGTGTCACCCTGAGAAGAATCGTCATGTCCAGTTATTTCGTCACATTGCCCTTAAACTGTACAGAACCTAGCAATACCTGCACTTTGCTGATTGGCGGATGAAAAAAACTAGGCGACCTCGACAATATAGGCCTATCACTACATAATACCCTTCTTCAAAAATGGTCATATATTGTTTAAATCGCTCCCGCTCCGCTCATCACCATCCCCTATATATTCGGTGCACATTCCCAGGCGTGTCACGTGCTGTCCTAAGCGGGCACCTTATTACTTGCGATTTGCAAGTGAAGTGACAACCCTGGCGATATTGCACTGCTTTGTCATAATATTATGTAGGTAATAGAAAGAAAGAAAGAAAGACAATATGTAGAGATATAGTTTGGATAGAAAATATAAAGTTTTTGAGTAATTTTATTAACCGATTTCGAAAAAGTAGGCATTGTCCGTATAATATGTACATATAGAGATTCCCAGCGCGGTATTTTTCGCTACCCAGAGCGCACAAGATTGAATAGGCCTTTTAGCTTCTTAACCAGTATAAAAATCAAGTCTTTTTTAGAAACTAGTCGGATTCTTATTCTTACGATTCTTTTACTGGGTTACATTTAGTACTTATAAATTTAGGGCACAGTGCAAATTTTATAAAAATCTGACTAAAACTATTAGAACCTAGAAAAGTGAAAGTTAAATAGTTCCTTCCCTGGCTTCACTGAACATATTGAAAGAAAGAAATAAAATACATTTATTGCCAATCATTACAAAGAACACAACAGTTTGAGACCAGTTACAATTTAAGGTTTTTTTTGTTGTTTTTTTTTTTATCAAAATATAACCTCCTTTTGCCAGGTCGGTTAAGACCTGGTAGAATAATCAATCGGGTCGTTAAAAAGCACATTCAATTATATACGAGAGGTATAAAAACTGCAATAAACTGGTACGATCGCGTACAGAATGCTTTACTTTTATTTATAATCCACCTTTTTGGGGATCCCTTTCGAAAATGGTTAACGGTACTTTTTTCATGTAATTTGAAACGAGCTTTTGTAATTTTTTATATGTTTTTTGCTGATATTGAATTACTAAAGAACATCAAATCGTCGGTGTGGAGAGTGCACCTGCTATGTCTATCTTTTTTGCTATGATTTTTTTAATCCATTCGTTTATTTTACAGTTTCAAATTGAAAAAATCACAGCAAAAAAACTGGATTTAGCAAGTTTACATTCTAAACCTACGAAATTACGTTTTTCGGACGGCTGTAAAGCTCGAAAATGAAGGAAAAATGTTGTAACGTAAGTGTTCAAAATATAAAAAATTTCCTCCGTTTTGAAAATCAATGGCGGTCCTCATATTTTTCACCATTTTGATGCGAAGCTATCAAGTACAATAAATAGTTTTAAGTTTTCTGTATGTTCGTAGTGTTTCAATAAAGAGTTTTCTATTCTATTCTAAATCTTCTATTTAAGAGATAGCTTAGGTAATATTCTAGTGGCAACATTGATTTTGAACACTGTGGCATATAAGTATGTCATACGTGTACGTGTACCTACGTACAATGTACAATCTTGAAATTTTACTTTGAGTACTTTTATTGTTTTCATGACGTTCCATTTAGTCCAGTATATTCCAGTATATTTCTTTATCCATATATAGCGGCCAGTTTTTCAGGTGGTCACGTTTCCCATTAATTGTATTTATTTATGTACGGAACCAAAACGATTTAAAATCGAAACTCACATTTTATTCGACCAACATGTTTCGCCCGCGGTGTTAGGTTACAACAAATAAATAAATAAAATAAACAATTTTAAGGCCCCATCCGTGTTTAACCTCCGATAATTTATTGAGCCGAGTTTCCGATTCATTAAACTTAAAGTTGTTTTTGGGAATTTAAATTAAAAAGACGCACAAACGCACGACCGTATTTGTGGTCAAGTATTTTATGCAGACTATTAAAATACAGATAGCGTACACCGTTAAGACAGAAGGGTAATTTTATTTATTACTTACTACTACTATCTGCCAAGGTAGATTGATGTCTTGTTTTAGCTACTCGTATGAATACCGAATTCTAAAAAATAAATAAATCATCAATCTTATTTTCATAATAAAAAAATTATACGTGCCATCTGTCAAACCATTATAATCAGTTATGTTAATATACAATCGTTAAGTTTTCATAAATTGATCGAATTTTCTAGGAAACCTTCTTTGATATAACTTACTTTATTTAATGACAACTGCATTCAATCACAGTATAATAGATTCAGATATTATATCTTTATAGACCAGTAGCGACCAGCGCGACTTTGATTTATACTTAGGACAAACACGGCTTCAGTTTAAATTAATTGAGCGCGGTATCTGCCTTTATTTGTATAGCCTGTGGTTAATTGTAATTTTATTTTCGTGCGTTTTCGTAACATGCGATGTATAAAGCACATTAGTACATTTTATATTTCTTTATTTTTTGTTGTATAAGGGAGTTGGAATTCTTGGTAGCTGCACTTTTAAACTGTCCTTAAAGAAAGAAAGAAAGTTATTTATTTGTTACACACACATTTACACGTGACATAAATATATTACACCTATTCATTGTTTAAAAAAGATTAAGATTTTAAACCTTTAAATTGTGATTTGACTGTAGGTAATATAATT